>OX608074.1:123709854-124422410 GCA_951509635.1 Eupeodes luniger
TCTTATTGGAAAATCCAATACATGCAAAGTTTTCTACACCTACCCAATAACGGAAGGAAATCTGAAGGCTAATAAAAATTTATTGCAAAGGTTTCCATAAAAAAAAAAAACTGGACTTCAAATTTACTCGATAACAGCTTAGTGATGTCGATTTATTTTATCCCTTATCTATAAAACCCCCCTGAGAAAAAATTAATTTGAAACTATCGCACATAAAAACCAAATCCTTGATAATTCCAAAAACAGCAGCATCCAATATAAATCCACACCGAAAAATAAACCAATAAAACTTTCGACCTTTTCACTTCCAACCCAAAAAATAAAAATAAAACAACAAGAAAGAAAAACTGAGAATGTAACACCATCGACTATCGAATCGAGTCCCCAAACAAGCCAAACCAAACCAAACCAACAATAAACCTCCATCCCAAGCTACAACCTCCACCATCAACATCAATATCACCATCGTCGTCATCAATAACATAATCATTAAAATCATCATCTATATAGCAATCCCAATCACATCTAGTTACCAATGGAAGCAGCAAGAGCTCCAGCACCAGCAGCAGCAGCAGCAGCAGCAGCAGCAACAGCAATCCAAATCCACTTCCATTCCACACTAGGTACGAGTATAACTTTTCTTGGCCAAAGCAAACGTCGAAGTCGAAGTGGAAGAATTTCTTCTATCAATGTGAATCTGAATGAATCGCATGACGACGACGAGCCGTACCGCAGCTGAGGAAGCAAAATAATTTTCAGTTGAGATTCGTCGGTCGAACGTAGCGGATGGCCAAGTTAACTATCTCTTGGATATTATTACCATAAAACCAAAGTAGGTAATATCCATATGGAAAATAAAGTTAAACGAAAATAATGTCTGCATAGTTGAATGAAGTGCTCTGTAATATAAAATTGTGGTCAAAGAAGAAAACTCTTTAATTTGATACAATCCTGTGATTAAAGCTGTTTTGCATTCGTAACGTGTGGATTTTTGTCGAAAGTGACATACCTGGTGCATATTTTTATAAAGTGGCACATCGCATTTATATACTCACCTTTTTAGATATATGTTCGTTGTTCAGTGATTTCTTTTTTTGTTGCTGTTGTTGTTGTTGAGTTCAAATTTGTGTAAGATACATTACGAGAAGATACAGTTTATTAACCCAAAAGTTGTACAAAGCTATATTTTGTTGAGAAGGTCCCTTCTCCGTATATGTGTCGCCAAAACCGTTAGAGAGTTTATAGATACATTGTTTGTTGTATGTAATTGTTTTCTTGTTATTTTTTAATTTTCTGTTTTGTATCTTTAATCAGAAACCGGTCGTGTAAAGTTGAGTGTGAGCCAAAATAATCTTTTAATAGTTTGTGCAGTACTCACAGTTCACAGAAGCCCCCCATAAAAAGGTAAGTTTATTTCTAAAACTATATGAGGGTATTCTCTTTTGCCAATGTCAATTTTAAATTGTTATGACTGCTACAAAAAACACTTACAAAACCACAACCGCATCATATATAAGGAAACTATTGGGTCAAGGTTAAGGCTAAGTGCTAATGATTTTTTGAATCTTCCCTTAAACCCTTCTATAACCATCTTTGGGGTGGTAATGAAAATTGACCCATCTATCAATATCAACGTATTCTTCTTTTTCCTCCTAAAAAGAAAAAACTGTTACAATTTTTTGGTTTTTTGTCTACAATTTTTTGTTTGCCTATTCAATGTTTATTTTGGCATAGAGCCATGCAGACATAAAGGCCATGGCAATATTACAGTTGGCAATGAAAGTTTTATTCATCATTTTTTTGTTTGCAATTTTCTTTTTTCTTCACTTTGAAGAAAGAGAAGGAGAAAGAGAGAGATTGAAAAATTGAACTCCTAACTTTCTCTTTAAGGTTTTTTTTTTAAAAAAGGGATGCAAAAGCTTTAGGCAATTTGGCAGCTTATTTTCTCTTATATGATAGGGAAACCATATACATATTTGTATTGTTTAATTTCTGATATAAAGGGTGTTTTTTTCAGGCTTTTTTAGCTTTTTTAAATATTTAGTTTTGGAACAAGAGGTTTCACTTGAATATTTAAAACAAAAACTAGTATTTCTTTAAGATAAATCAATGATTGTTAAGATTAGTAACGATATTCAAAATGAAAACCGATACCAGCCTCAGCCTCATACTGTCAATAAAAGATATTCGTTCTTTAGCCGTACTACGAGAATGTAAAATACTTTACATTTCTTGTCAGACTTTTTTAGTTATTGCAATGTTCAAGAATTTTTCATGGCCAATTCGCACCTTTGCAGTTGTATGTCTTCTAAAAAACACGAATTCCGCATTTAAAGTATTGAATAGATGAAATATTGGCATGTACCTTATCTTTTTCGTCATCCCAAACAAAAAAGTCTAAAAAATGTTAAATTATAAGATTTTGATATCCAATTGTGAATACCTCTTGGAGAAATAACAGGGGCAGGAAACGGTGGCGTGAAATAAAGACAATTGAAATAAGAATTACAAAGAAGAATTGGCCTTATTTCACTTTTGTAAAGTGTGATAAAGCCAATTTCCAAGAGTTGGTCTTATTACACTTAAACAAAGTGAAATAAAGCCAAATTGGTTGTAATTCACTTTCAACAGTATAATAAATAATAAATAAATTAGGTGGTGCAACAGTCCTTTGAGAACAACTAAGACCTAGTGACTTACAACTCTCAACCATTCCTGTGTGCGAGTTTTGTTGTCGGGGATGTAGGGACCTACTGTTTCAAGCCAATTTCGAAAGGAATAATTTGAGAAAGCACTTTTCATGACAAGAATTATTCTTGGAGGATTTGTCAATTCCTTGCAAGAGGCAGTACCCGCAAAACAACTTTAAATTACACAGGCAGGGTTTGAATCCAAGACCTCTGGCATGACAGTCCAACACACTAACCATCACGCCACGGGTACCACACCTTTTAACAGTATGGTTTGCCATAAATACAAAGAAACTATGCATGCACTCAACCTCGCACCTACCCCAAATCCAGTATGGTATCCAGTCAGGAGGGTTACAGGGGGGCAGCATGCTCCCCTATACATACGTCACCGTAAAAATAAGTTGGTCTTATTTCTCAAAATAATTTGGCCTTATTTCAATTTCTAAGAGTGCAACTGCTGAAAATTGATCTTATTGCACTTACACATAGTCCACAAAGTCTCCATACATCAGCTTTTTTTTTTTTTTTTTTGATTCTAAGATAAAATATTTATTATTAATTATTATTAAACAAGTATTTTGAAAATTACAATTACAATTTTTTGAAATTTGGTAAAAAGGTAAAGGTGGAAACTAAGTTTTTTTCAATGTTACTACTTTGGTTTTTACATTAATTCCTAGTACTTTTTTTTCAAAAAACACTAATATTAGGCTGCTGTACGGAGACTTTTTGGAGTATGCATATGTAAAGTGCAAAAAGCTTAATTTTTGAATTTTGATCTTATTTCACTTGGCTTCATTTCACGACACCGCAGGAAACTTTTCTTGGGAAACTCCGAACTGTGACTTCAAAGTTTTCAAACATTTTGTTGTGAATTTGAAAATTTTCAAATGTCAAAAAATGACAGTTTCAAAGTATTTGGTGTTATTGAATATTTTACTGATTTGTTTAATAAATCTTGGCATTCATTTAGAATATGACAAATTTTTATTTCAACTCATTGATATATTAAGAAATTCAACCCGCATTTTCAAATTTAAACAACACCACACTTAATTAAATATAAATATTAAAACAAAACACCCTTTATTATATTGAATTTCTTCTTTAAACAATGAAGTGTCAATCAATGATATCAAAACATAAGGTAATAAATCTAAAACCACTTCAACAACGCGTACTAAACAAACAACCTTGCTTTAGACATTATTTACGAATTACAAATACCTTACTTGCATACCATTATAATTGTATTAAAAATTATTCCAGCACTTTGCGAAATTCCTTTGCGAAAACTATGCATTTAGTTCAAAGTCTAAGAAGTACATAGTGGGGGGAGTGTGAATAAAATTGTGGGTTTTTGTCATTAGTTATTTATAGCAATTAATCCAAATGATGGCTGTGAACATTTTCAAGCTGTCTATAGTTATTTTTTCTTTTTAGATAAATAAGTAGCACATTATAGGAGATATCCCTTATAACCGCTTGGGTTTTTTTCAAATTTATTTTTTGACGTAAGGTTTACAATTATTATTATCGCTTTAGTTTGTGGTTAACTCTGAATGGAAACAATGCAAACATCTGTTTTATAGATAAGTTTAAATTATTTTGTGTTGTTGCATTTTAGTTTAGTGCGCATACAATTACTTTCTGGTACTATTAAGTTTTATTTTTTGCACTGCACTTGTGAATATATTTAACAAAAAGTATTGTAAAGAGTTTGCATGGTTCGATGATAATTTACGGAAACTACAATGACTCAATAACTATTATATTCTATTTCATTCACTATTACATTTCCGGAAAAATGTTCATTTGAATTTAATTAATGGCTTGAGTTTGTATAGGTTGTTCTTTTTTTACTCGGTTTGAATAGTTCAATTGTTAAACTATATTTTATTATTCCTAGAAATATCCAAAAACATTCTTAGGTTTAAAAATATTGTAGGGGTCGTAATAATATAAATCAAAAAAAGTTGCAAGTCAAAATATTGTATTGAAAAATTCAGCATTTTTACTGTAAAGTATTTTGAACATATACTTTACAGTAAAAATGTTGCAAGTCACAATTCTGGTTGGTCAAAAGTCTGTAAATTTCCTGTAAAAGAAAATTTGTTTTGATATTTTGTAAAAAACTCAATTTTTTATGATTGCGGTATTTTGAGGTACAGGATTTTCATTTACAGTATTAAGAGATACACTGTTTTGATATACAGGGTATTAAATGTTCAGTATTTTAAAATACAAAATTTCAGATGTACAGCATTATGACCAAGCAGCATAATTCAATATCATGCAGAATTTTCATCGTACAAAATTTTAGAAATTTGTGTCGATATTTGAATTTATTAAAATCTGTGCTTTTTAAACAAAAGTCAAAACAAAGATGATACAGAATTATTACCGTACAGTTTAATGTACACAATATAATGGAATACAGTGTTTTGAACACAGTATTATGACCCACACAGTATTTCACCCTTAAGCTGACTCATTGATGTCACTGTATTAATAACCCTTCCAAGTATTTGATTTATGCTTGGACTGAATTCTCTACAATAACTCCTGAGCCAGAATTCTGCATGATCAAAGTTCTATATGATACTGTTTGGTCATCATAATTCTGTGCTAAATTCAGTTTAGGACAGAAAATACTGTAAAATTAGAATAATGTATACCAACATAGTGTATGAATAAAACACTGTACGTCATAATATTAAGTCTCCGAATTTCTCATCACAAATTATTGGATCCCTGTAAAATATGTTTTAGATTATTCAGTTTTTTTTAACTATCTGTAGCCAGCACTTTATTTAAATTATTGTTTATATTTGGAAACCAGAACAAATGTTGTATCACAATTCAATAAAAATACATAAAAAAGATAATAAATAATAAACAAGATTAAATAAATGCAACATACATAATACAAATTTACAAAAATGCTAGCTAAAAGAAACGTTTTTCAAAGTAGTGTTACTAAAAAATGGTTATGATACCTTATTCTCAAAAATAATTTGTTTTAAAAAATTTGTTCTTCAAAATGATGTAAATGGGCTTTAATGAAAGATCGCACACTTTTTTACATTATCAAAACAAGATTTCTTTTTCAAATTATTTACAGCATTTTGAAATAGAAAATTTCGACCAACCAGAATTATGAAATACAAATTTTTTTCGTACAGAATTTTGACCATAGAGAACTTTGTTCACACCGAATTGTGAAATACAGAATTTTGACATTAAGTATTATTTAACCCAGCCCATTAAAATAATTTCCAGTGGAAAATTAATAAACGTTTTTCAAAAAATCAATCTGATTTTAACAAAAAATTAAGTTTATAAATAAATTGACTTAGAAGCGTCGTCATTATTTGCGAGGAATTGACAAATCCTCCAAGAGTAATTCTTGTCATGAAAAGTGCTTTCTCAAATTTGCCGTTCGGATTCGGCTTAAAACTGTAGGTCCCCTCCATCTCTGATAACAGTACTCGCACACAGGAATGGTTAAGAATTGTAAGTCACTAGGCCCTAGTTCTCAACGGACTGTTGCGCCACATAATTTATTTTTTTAGAAGCCTCGTAAAATTGTCATTTTGCATATAATCCCACCGGGTTTACATGTTTTTTAAGGATAGTTTGTGTAAAATCAAACTTCCCACGACTTAATTTTTTCCAAAAATTAACTCAATAATACTTCGTCACTGTTGTTTTTTTTTTAAACTATCCATTTTATGGGATACAACCACACAACTTTTTTTAAAACATAATTCATACAAAACTCTACTGCAAACTCTTTCACCTTCCTCCTTAAAAGTGTTAAAGACGTATAATTGAAGCAATCAAAAAGAGCTCAGTCTTATGATCAAGACACATTTTAGGTCTTAGAACATATAATTATGAATTCATGATTCTTAACATTTTGTAGTTTTTGTGAAAAAAATTACAATTTACGTTTTACTTCGTTAGCTGCTTCTAGATGGAAAATCCTTAATGTTTTACTCTCTAAGCCAATACCATAACCCTTAAGATTAATTACAATTTTTGCTTCATTACAAACACATTGCTGCATAATTTTTGTTGTCATGCTATTGTATAAATGTTTTATTAGGTAGGTACTTCAAATCAATTTTAATAGTTAAACAATAAGAAGACCTAAAATACAGCTTACGGAATGGAAATGAGGCTAATCAGTGTATCTCTATGGATCAAGTATTGCTAGATTTTTGTTATTAAATAAAAAAAATGTTTTTTTTTTAACTTTTGTGAACAATAAAGTACATTTTGCAGATTTGTATGATTAAAAAAAGTTACATGACATAAAAAAAAATACACGTTAAACGTGCTCAGGTTTTACTATTTTATTTTGTAATATTCATATGGTAATGGCCAGCAACAATTAATCAGAACATATGTATTCGTCAGCCTTAGTAACTTATTGGTTTTCCTTATAGAGCAATTTTTATTTGCATGTACAATGTACATATGCGTAATGGAAGAACCTTTCTTTTTTTGGTTAAACTCGTTTTCGTTTGTTACATTTTTTAACAGGGTTGAAAGAAAAACTTATTTTTTTAAAAACTTGTAAAAAGAACTACCAGAAACCTTGGTGTTGTAAAGAGTGTTTCTTTGTACTGATTGTTTTCAAAAGTAAAAAAAACACATATTTTTAAATGTTATGGTCAAGAATTCGTCTTTATTTTAAAGAGAGGGGTATAATTTCAAAACTCTTCTATTCCACTTTTTTTCAAAAATGAGTTAAGTATGAGAAAGCGTTCTTTAGAAGAGCCCTCGTCTATGTATTTAGCTAAAATTTATCAAAACTTGTTACTTCCTATACTTTTGAGTACTCAAAAAGTGAAGTTTTTTTCAAAACTTACACTATTCCACTCAGTCGTTTAATTCAAAACTCATTTATTCCCATACAAACCAAAATCCGCACCAAAACTCTTCTTTTCCTATGCAAATCAAAGTAGCCGCTTTCAAAACTCGTGTATTCCAATGACATTAAAAAGGCGGGAATCTTTGTTGTTTTGAGAGCATTCATGGGTTAAACTATTTAGTGTTGCAATAATTCTTGTTAAGAAAACATCTTTGGTAAGTTCGCAGATAAAATAATGTTTTATAAGAAGATTTGTATTTAATAATTAAATAAATTGTATTTATAGATCATGGAAAAAAGTTTACTTTCTTTTCAAAACTCCTCTATTCCTCTATGTCTATTAAATAGGTTGAATCAAAACTCAACTATTCCAATCGTGTAATTTTCAAAACTCTTCTTTTCCAAATTAAATTGAATTTTTATAATTTTTAGATTCATCTTATAGGTTCAAAACCAAAAGAAATAGATAAAGATCATTCCAAACTTCAAATTTAGCCTTTCGACCAATCGCTAATGTCATTTTAGCAGCTTTTAACAGTTTTTTTCGTTTTACTCAAAATTCTCAAAATTGTAAAAGAAGAGTTTTGAAATTATACCCCTCAGATAATGGTTTGCCATTTTCTTGTCGTAGCTAGCTCAAATAAATTCCAGCAGGAATTCCCCGTTTTCGACCCCTTTTTGTAGTGATTGGGGCCCTATTTCATCAATAACTCTGCCTCTGCGCACCAAGCAGTAACTTTCAACAACGGCTTGTGGGTTTTGATCACTTCTAATACAACAGTTTTGCTTATTAACGTACCTTTTCAACCAAAAATTAGCTCAATTGAAAATGTCCATTATTTTGGCAATACATTTGCACGATTTGCAAACGTTGTTCAGGACCAAGTATATTCATTAGGAAATGGCAAACTAAACTGAGCATTAGTCAAGTGACAGCTGTCAAAAAGACCAATTCCGAAAAAGTATTGCCAGATTGAAAACTACACGTCTAAAAAAACACCCTATGCATATAATTCTAACTGCCAAATTAAAAAAAAAACTATAAATTTGGTAATCAAATATTAATGATTCCGCCTTACACCCTTTAAATGTTATAAGTATAGTGTTAGACCTCCACACTCAAGTTGAAGTTCAAATTGTCATCGTTAATTATCATTATTTAAAATTTAATAAATTAGTCACATATTTTCATGCACAAACTCGTACAGCATAACACTTAAACAAAACTGCTTTTAGCCGCAAAAACATCGCCACTAAAAAGTCAAGACGCCTAATTAAAGAAATTCGTCGTGTGTGTATGGATTAAATAACCGGAAAATAAGCTACCGCTTCTTGGGTGCTGCATTTAAATTCGAATCAAATTATAATCTTCAATTTTCTCCTTTTCTAGTTTTTGTTTTTTATTTTATATTTTGCAATTAAAAAATACCATTTCATCGCAGGTGAATAAGGCGGAATGACTTCTTTTTATTTTTTAATAAAGAACTACTTTTCTAAATCATTCCCGCCACGATTAAAAATTGTGTTTCTTTAAAAAACCAGCTTTATGTATATTAAATTCAAGACGATCATTTTTGTCATTTGTTTTTCTTTAATGTTTATATGGAAGAATTTTCTAGGTCAGTAGGCTAACGCCCGTATGGGGCCATTTGGGACCCACAGACTGTACAGACTTCTGTCAAACAGAAAACAGAAGAGGAAATCGGCAATTTCGCGGTCAGTTGATCGCGTTCACGCGCACAAAACAAAACAGCGCAGCGTATAAGGTAATAGAGCGGGAAGCGGGAAATGTGTAATTTTGCTTTCTACAGCATTCGTTTTTTTATTTACTCTTCATTGTCAACAAATAGTTATATCAAATATGGATGTCTGCAAAGTAAGCAAATTAATTCTGAGAAGAAGAGAAAAAACAGTGGCGCCGCCACCGACCGCCGCCGAAGCCGATGACAATGTGAGGCTACCGGCTCGGCTTAGCACAGATTTTGTAACATGCTTCATGGAATTTTTAGCACAATATGTGTAACAATGATAAACATCAACATAATTTTGTTTATGCTTTGATGATTAAGAGGCAGACCATCATGGTTTTTAGAAGAATTATTACAAAATAAATTATGGTCACACAATGTTTGGGTTTTTATTTTATAAAATTGCGTGACTCAACGAGCTCTGAACTAAAAATTAAATAACACAATTTCAATTCGCAGTTTTATTTTGAATAGCCCGCTTTTTGGGCAGCTGTCACTCTTGAAGCTTCTTTGACATTTGACAAGTAAAAACTAAAACTGTACTAAAAATGAAATAGTACATACTTCAACAAAGCATTGGAATTTTTTTAAATTCACTACAAAATTGGTGAAAAGTTTGCAGTCACAGTCACAAGACTAAAGCACTTTTAGTTCGTGGTAAAGGACCTTCATGGCAGAATTGTAAAAGAATGCAATCTTTTGGGAATGCAATTATTTATGACGTACATATAATGATTGCGAGAATGCAAAGACTTCAAAAGAATGCAATTAATGCAAGTTTCAAATGATTTTACTCAATTGATTGCAGTCAAATGATTGTGGAGCAAATTACTACTATTTTTTCATGGTGAAACGGTTGGTTATTTTAAAATCTGAATTTCGAATCGCTAGGTGAATTCAATAAATGCAATCGTTCAATTAATGTTTTATAATGATTGCGTTCAAGAAAGATTGCATTCTTTTACAAGTCTGCTTAATGGTAAGGAATGCTAATAATAATAAAAGTGATGCTATTGGAATAACCCGTGGAACCCGTGGCATGATGGCTAGTGCGTTGGACTGTCATACCAGAGGTCTTGGGTTCTTTCCCTGCCTATGCCATCTAAAGTTTTTTTCACGGGTACTGCCTCTGCGAGGAATTGACAAATTCTCCAAGAGTAATTCTTGTCATGAAAAGTGCTTTCTCAAATTAGCAGTTCGGATTCGGTTTAAAAACCGTAGGTCCCCTCCATCCCTGACAACAGTACTCGCACACGGGAATGGTTGAGAGTTGTAAGTCACTAGGCCCTAGTTCTCAACGGACTGTTGTGCCACCCAATTTATTTTTATTTGTTGGGATAACTTGTTAATGAGAAACATTTAAGAATATTATTATACTGTCACCTATACTAGATGAAAACTCAAGTTTGTACGTTTCTTCTCGATTTTTGGCATTCCCCAAACGACATTACAACGTGTTTTGCAAAAAGACTTGGGTTTAAATTTTAGTTAACACAAGAACTTCAGCCTTATATTCGCTGATTGGGTTCTTCATTAAAAATCATCTTAAGTTATGAGACTTCGGAGTTTACTTTAAAAGCACAGCTGTTGCATTAGGAGCTGAGAAAATCCTCAACGCTTCACTGTTCGGTCTCGGTGTGGTTATCGTGCGGCAGCGGCGGAGGTGTGATTGGACCTTTTTTATTGGAAAATGAGACTTGCGCAACTTTTAGTGTGAACCCGTCATATCTTTCAACATTTCCCATATAAAGTTATCCACCAACGTCGGAATGAACTGTGATTCTAAAATGTTATGGTCTCATCGCATCTAAGTAATTAATTATTTAAGAATTTTTATTTGAACTAAGTTCACGAAAAGTTTTTCCTAAATTATGTTTAAAACTCAAGAAAAAAAATAAAATAAATAAGTAGTTTTGAATTCACTTGTGGTATATTTGCTTTGATGGTTTTTTCCATTTTATGACTCAAACCCTTTTTGTTTCACTAAGCTTTATGTTATTCTTTCCCTTACGTAAAGAATTGATAGCAACACGTAAGCATAGTTTTCTTATTCGGGAAAGATTTTGAATGGTTGTCTATAATTATTAAGGAATATTCCGTAAACGAAAATAATGCTCATTTTTCTTTGTGTAATTATAAAATATAAATATTTTATTTGTATATTCGCTTTTTGTGTGATAATTTATCACAACAATATTAATTTATTGATAAAAATTAACTTAAGCAATGATTGAGTTAATCCAATCAACATGGAAAGCAACATTAGCATAACCATCAGGGTTTGTGGTACCGCAACTTGGAACAACAAATCCAGCAACACCAACTAACCTGCCATTGTATGCAGCTGGACCACCTGAATCACCACTGCATGCACCATTGTTGGCTTCATGAGACAAGCACAAAATTTGTTCCGAAAATATACCGATTTTAGTCAAACACTTCAATGAGCTGATAGCCTTAACGGTGTTGTACTTCAATTTAATTGGAATGTCCTTGGCATAGGTTTCTGGGAGTCCCCATCCTGAGATGATGACATCAGATCCAGCTGGAACTTTGTGTGTTTCCAATTCGATGGGTTGAATTTTTGTTGAATAGACCAATGGTTTGACGAGTTCCAAGACAGCAACATCGGAGGTAACATCACCATCGTAATTTTCATGAACGGTAACAGCTTGGACTCTTACGACGACACCACCAAAGCGACGGTCATTGGATCCAGCTCGGATGGAGAAGTATTCAGCAGGGTATCTATACAAAAATTGAAAGTGATTATTTAATAACAAAGCTTTGAGTTTCTCAAACTTTGTACATACACTTCAAAATCTTCATTGACAACGCAATGGGCAGCGGTCAAGATGAATTTTTCAGAAATAATGGATCCACCGCAAACGTGGGAGCCCAACATACGCAGGGAAATTTGGTATGGAAACTGGGCTGGTAGGGCTTCATCGCCACCAACTATGCGTCCAGTGACGGCACCTTGGACGTAGGCCACAAGGGCACACAAAACTAAAACCACACCAACTTTGAACGCCATTATTGTCAAGTAAAGAATACTTTTGGTTTGTCTTGGTCAAGGCATTTTTATAGGTGGCCCGATGTGCCGAAAAATTGGAATTCTCATATCTTATCTTTATGAGTACTGAAGCTTCACAATGTTTATCTTTCAAAAAAGAACGAGAAGGAACTAGATTCTCATTCTGGGTGTTGATGTTTTGTTTTTAAGATCAATCTATTACGATTTATAGATAATTCCTTATTTCTTTTTTTGTGAATCAAAGTTTATTGTTTAATTAATTTTAAAAAAATTTATTTTATCTAAGTAAAATGTGTTCATCACAATTTAATAAGACAAGATATCTTATCTTCGATTTTTTGGGTAAAATCCATAACTTATCAGCTGTTTAACAGTTCTTAATTGTATGGAAGAAGTGGACGGTGACTTAGGACTTTGGGATTTCTAAGATTTGTTTTACGTCTTAAGAAATAATTAAAATTTCTTTCGATTATGATCTTTAAATTTAAATAATAAATTTCTTACATACATAGTGTATCTAGTTATGTACATACGTACGTTGTTGATAGAATTCAATTAATCAAAACTGTTTAAACAATGAAACCACTACCAAACAGTTTTAATTATCACATTATTTATTTTTTCCAATTAATTGAGTGGCGATTTAAAAGTTAAACATTCCCTTAACACATGAATTAAGTTATCATTGTAAAACTTCTTTAAACTTAAATTTAAAGTTCTTAAAATTCTGATTACTCAAATTAAATAAGGTTTCAGAAAACAATGCTAGGAATTTTAAGTTTCTTATACATTTAATTACTTTTTTTTTTAAATTTTCTATTAATTATAGTTTTCTTATGAATCATTATCCCCACTTTCAAAAACTGAGAATGATTATTATCAATAATAAAAAATCAAACATCATTTTATATGGCGTGCTTAAAACAAAAATATAAAAATGTGATTTGTTCAATGCGATATTCCATTGATAATATGTACAAGTAATTTTGTTTGATGATACTGGAATTTTATTTAAAAAAATGATATCGTTTTAAAAAGCAATTATATTATATTTGGCGCGTGCTTTGCAAAATCTTTTCATCATTGAAACAAAAGGAACTTGGAACTACTTTCTTTATACAGTCGACTACCTCTAAGACGAACTCCCTCTAAGTCGAGTTTCTCTCTAACTGAAACTGTTTCTACATTCAACTGAATTTTCCATACAAAAACCAAACCATCATCTATGTAAGTCTAACTTCCTTTAAGTCGGAATACCCTCTAACTCAAAAGCGCAACAAAGTTCGTGAGTATAAAAGTGTTGACAAAGCTGTTTTCAAATGGTTCAAAAGTATACGTGGCAATAGTTTAGTTTAATTTAGATCTTAAAAATGAAAGCGCTGAAATTTGCAGACAGCTTGGGATTTCCTAATTTCAAGGCAAGTTATAGTTGGCTAACCAGATTTAAAAACAAGCATAGTATCCTTAGCAAAGTTTTTTCAGATAAGTATGCTTCTGTTGATAATATTAAAACCAATGAATGGGAAACAACAGATTTCAGAAGTTGTCCGTGGATTTAAACCTTACGACATTTTTAATGTCGATGAAACCGGATTTTTTTTACAAATGCTTACCGACACGTTGTTTTGGAGGGATGCACAGTAAAAAAGAGTAACTTGTTTTGTGAGGTCCAACATGATAGGCTCAGAAAAGCTTTAGCTCACATTCATGTGGTAGAGCCAACCAACGTTCTTGGATGACAGCATATCTTGTTATTGGTTGGCTTTTAAAGGTCGATGTAAAGTTTGGACGATCAAAGTGCAAGGTGTTATTCTTCATCGATAACTATCTTGTCCACCCAAAACAAGTCAAGGATAAATTAAATAAAACTTAACTATTACCCCACCCTCCCCCAGCCTCCCAACATTACCACAATAATTCAACCGATGGACATGGACATTGTTAAAAAATTTAAAGTTCATTATAAACGCCGTCCGCCGTTTACTAACCCAGATCTTAAGTGTTTGGGAAACCAAAAAAGAGGACTATAGGATAACACTACTAGAATGTGTACACCATGTTCAAAGGCGTGGTTACAGGATGTATTTCCTTTGACAATTGAAAATGGTTTTAAAAAGGCCGCTTTCAAGGACGGGACTTGGGACGATGAAGACATGACATTCCGCTTAACTCGCTTACCGCTTAAATCAACTGATATTTGAAACCGATGCCAACGACAAAAAATCGATAGGATCAGGAACCGGCTTACTGAATCTGATTACAATATTGCGGGTGTTAATTGGAGGGATTATGTTGAAGTCCATGACGGTATTGTAGCTACAGAAATACTGGATATAAAAACACTTTTGGAATGATGATGATGCCAACGATGACAACAGTAGCCGAAATAATAAACATCGAAATGCCAAAAAAGGATGTAATCAAAAATGCAATTAAATTATTGCAAACAGCAGAGAAGATGTACCAGATTAGGTTCAAGGCAGCCTTATTAAAATAGGTTAATTTTTTAAACGAGTGAATACTTTAGCCAATATGATGAATCAATCAGAAATTACTAGTTTTTTAAATAATTCTTTTAAGACAATAATGAAATAACGAGCCATAGAAGTAAGGAGGTTTGTTTATTTATTTAATTTATTTATTGATTGATTGTTATCTTTCTTATATTAACAAAAAAAAATCTCTCTAACTCGAATTTTTTAAAAACTCCCTCTAACTCGATGTAGACGGAATCGACTGTAATATGATAGATTTTTTTTAAATTATAGATTAATCTTCACAAGAGATTAAAAGATATTGTTTTGCGATTGTTATTTTACTTAAATTTTGAAGAAAAACAATAAAGTTTACTCAGCATTATTTTATTTTTTCTTTTTCGTTGAGAAATATAATTCTCTACTAAAATTTCTGAGATAGTCGAGACTACTCACTTTTAGACGCGCAACATTTTGTTGTGATACTCAATCGACAATACCCAACCGACTTTTTAAGACTAATGCGCTGACATTTGACACCTGTCAAATATCATTATTAGTGTCAAAATATATATTATTGGAATGTTTTTCCATTTAAAATAATGCATCGCTTTAGCAATCGAATATTGCGTTAAAATAAAAAGGTATGTACAAATTACTAAAGGCCTTACGATAACAAGGATAATTTAAGTGACGATTATGGTCGTCATAATCGACTGACTCCGCAAACAATCAGTTAATTTTTGATGAAGAGAATGGAAACGTTAATGATATTGTAATGCCTGTGCATAATTGTAATGCACCCTCAGTCAAAAATATCCGTATATTTTTATTTTAAGTCTCTGTCAAAAAATCAATACTAGATGAATTTTTAAGTGGTAAACATTTGATTAAATATTTGTTTGTTATACTAACCACTTATGAACCCTTAGCACTTGTCAGTAATTTTTATCACATACTTATTAAATTTACTTTCTACTTCCTAAAGTTATTTGGTTTTATATCGAAGTGATTTGCCAATTTCTGGCCAAGAATGTGTTCGAATAAGTTTGATTTCATAGTGACGTTGAGATTGTTATACGAGTATGAGTGCAAAATTATCAAAATCGTTCACGAAAAACCCAAGATGTTTTAGCTTAGAGAATGGAAAAACATGATATCAAATAATGAATTTGGTTTTATAGATTTTGAGATATTAAAATAAAAGTTCTTTAAATAAAAGCATTAAACAAATCAATTTAAAAAATCATTGATTAAATACATATCTTGGTATCGGTGTAAAAATAATTCAAAGACTTTACATTACTATTTCGTATGAAATAAATTTCCTTTTGTTAACATATTTCAAAATACGTCTTGCATATTCTTACTGACCCCAGAAAACACATTCCAGGATAAAATATTTGAGTTTTTAAAATAATTAGTTATCACTTAACTCTTAAGTCAAAAGCGAAATTTAAATTTTTAATAATTATTTCACATCACTAATACTGACTTCAAAAAATCTTTAGTATACATTATTTGGAAATTAAACTCAAATAATTTTATTAGTTGGATTTGACATATGCTATTGATAAGGGTCTATAACTGGATTAAAATCAATTTTTAAATCTTATCTTTATTAAAAACCATTAATTCATAAATGAAATATCACTGTCAAATTAATAATGTCGTTTAAGTTTTGTGTCGATAGTGTAAAGAACAGTGATTAAAATGATTTAGTGAAGTTTTATTGTTACTTTTATTTAATTAATTTACACAGTAAAGTTGAATTTTAATTTCGGTCAAAATATTATTGTACGAGTATTGTCGAACAATCAAAGACAAATTAAAACATTAGATAAGAAAAATTCTATACTTGAGATTCTTAACATTCTTTGTCATTTCTGTTTATTTCGTTTTAATAAGTTTCTGAGAAAATAAATCTTGGAAAGAAAAAATTACGCAATCAACAAGTAAAATTGAATTAAGTTGTTTGGATTTAAGGATAATATATAAAAACAAAATAAAAAATAGACCTTTATTAATAATCACCACATCATATCAATTTTTATACGAAATACTATTTGATCTTCAATTGCCAAATAAATCATAGACAACACCTCTGCTGATAGCTTTTCACTTCCTATTCCAAACTATTTCAATACACTTGAGGCAAATGACTGGCCTTGAACTTGAGAGCGTAAACAGTTTCATGATACAATTTTCTATATGTTTGAAGCTAACAGGAATCAAATGTATGTATGTATTAAAGGGAAAATTGACAAGTCAATATTTTACGCATGTCAAATTTCAAAATCGGTTCAATTAACAACTAAATAACAAATATAAAACTTTAACCCATAAATCCATTCGATAACTTCCTAACAATGCAAAAGTAGGTATAAACTTTTCAATATTATCTCAGATAAGATAAAGTTTACAGTAGATTGTGTCGTAAGAATTCATTTTCAACCTATAAATTGTTAAAGCTTTCAAAAACCTAAGTCTTTCAATTGCATTCGAATCAGCACAATGGCATCCGGTAGTGTGGTATTATTATTAGTTGCTTTGGTAAGCGCAATATGCGCAGGTAGTTTTGCATCGCCTACACCTACTTTAAGGATAATTGGAGGTGCCGAAGCCGCCAAAGATGATTTCCCTTACATGGTATCTGTGCGTCTTGATACGGCTCATGTTTGTGGAGGTAGTATTGTTGCGCGAAACTATATTTTGACTGCAGCACATTGTGTATCAAAAGTACAAACTACTCCGTAAGATTGAACTTATCAACTTTTTTTAGAAATTAAAATATATTTCTATAAAATTGTATTTTTGTAACTTAGAGTGGATGTAAGTTCAGTCACTGTCCGTGTTGGCAGTAAGAACCAATACGCTGGAGGAAAGCTGCTCCCAATTGAGGAAATATTCATTCACAAATCCTATGGAAGCTTTTTGTACGATGTGGCACTATTAAAACTGGCGACAAACTTGGAATTGGGCCCTAAAGTCGATATTATCGACTTGGCCAGTGAACCCGATGTTGTTTTACCTGGAAATTCAGTAGTGATTGCTGGCTGGGGCCGTACAGAAGTAAGTGGAACAAATGCCTACAAGCTTCAACATGGGGATGCAGCCGTCATAAGTGCTTCGGATTGTGAAAATTCGATTGGATACGGATATCCGTCTGTTTTGTGCGTTCAAAATAAGCTTGGACAAGGCGCTTGCAGTGGTGACGCAGGTGGTCCAGCTGTCTATAAAAATAAACTTGTTGGTGTTGGAAACTTTGTGATGGGGGCATGTGGTACTAAATATCCTGATGTTTACGGTAGAGTTTCATACTTCGCAGATTGGATTAATTCAATTATTAAGCCTCAATGAATAAAAAATTTAATTTAAGGATTAAAGTCTAATAAATGAAATTATTGTTGGTGAACAATAAAATAATAAACCTAATTTAAGTCTTATCTATTTTAAGATTAAAGTTTATTTACACAAAGACTGTTTTGGGTTTTATGGATTAACGATATCAAATATATTATTTATTATCATTTCGAATCAAGTAGCTAATTGCGTCAATTGCGATTAAAATGAAACAAATGAAAATTCTAAGAATCATTTTTAAATTACAGAATTGCTGACTTTCAAAACCATACAAAAAAAAAAACAGTTATAATCGAAAAACTACTTTCGTTCTGAGTCAGCCAATCTTTAAAAAACAAAACAAAGTGTTTTTATATTTCCTGGAAGTTCCCCGCACGATAAAAGTTTTGTTTATTTCTTTTTCTTCTTCCTTTTGTAATAATTTTTAATTTTCTACCACTTTATATGTGTACTTTCTCAGAAAGCGGGAAACACATAAAGACAATAGTTTCTTTAATTTTTTATAGTATCCATGTAACCGAATGACAGTGGTGCACGTTGCAATGCAAAACTGAACAAATTTAATAATTTAAAAAAATTGGTGATATTTTCAGGAATAGAAATTAATGTTTTTTTCACAATAATCTTTCACAAACATTTGCTTTAAATGATCCAAGAGAATTTTAAAACATTATACAAACTAAATTATATTCTCCGTTCAAATTGAATTAAAGTTGATAGACCATTGTATGATGGATCAATTTTAAACCAGACTAACTAAAGAGTAATATTTTTTTTAAATATGGAGAACGTTGTTAGTACGCATAAATTACTTTTTGTATACGAATATTACGTCGATTTTGGTTTGAAATTTTGCTTTGATATTATAATATGAAAAAGAGAATTGCGACCCACACTGTTAACTTCCCATCCCGTCTGTCGATTTGTCTTGCTTAAAACTTTAACAAAATATTCAATATTTTGTGTAAGATAATTAATTTGAAGTCAATATCTTTCTTTGTTTTCCAAATACTTGAGTCGAAAAACATTTCTTACCAGATTTTTTTTGTTTTTGTAGGTTTTCGTTTTTTTTTTAATGGTCAATTGAATTTCTTACAAGTTTTTATTTTGTATATAAACGAGTACAAATTGAATTTTGATATATTGAGAATCGAATATCAATGTACCAATTTTGGGTACTATTTTTTGTAGATTTTGATTTTTATGAAAAAACTGCCTGTTGGATTTTTATCAAAATTAATGTCGAAACAAAATTTTCGAAGCCAATATTTTTAATTTTTAATGATATTAAAGTCGAAAATCTATTTTTTTCTAACTTTTAGTAGGTTTTTTTTTGTAGGTTTTTGTTTCTTGTAAGAAAACTGTCAATTCGAATTTTCTCAACATTTTACTAGATGTCAAAAATGTTATTCTGCATTTTTTTTTTATAAAAAAAAACCGTTGATTGCATTTTTGTCCAAAACTATACTTGTTTGGTATCACGTCAAACTATGTAATATAAAATTTATTTCAAGTTTTTAGCGTTATTAAATCGTGAGCTTCCCGAAAGTACGAATGTACGTATGTATACACACGCATGCACAGACATCTCTATACAAATTTTGTATTTAGATTCTGGGGACCTTGAAATGTCAAAATTTTTAATTCGACAAATCGGTCCGGTTACAATAACTTCCTATGGAAAGTTAAAAATTTGAAAGAAAAGGTTTGACCAATTTTCCCATATTTGATGGGAATGGAACACTCACTATTTCCACTTTCAATCATTTTTCGGTATTTACGAACGTTAACATTAAAAAGTCCCTCTAAATATACACTGCCAATCACTAGGATGAGGCCACATATTTTTCAACCGATTTTCGTTCTTTATACCTGCTGGAAATTTCGTACCAATAAAAATTTACTACATTTGAGTAGGTAGATATTTTCTTTAAAAAAAGTAATAAAATTAAGGGGTTAAATAGAAAAAACAGTTGGAATTTCCCTACATTAATTAAAGAGCTACTTAAAAACAGTATGAAAAAGTGCGTCACTTGGATGAGGCCACATGAAAAATCTTATAAAATATCAAAAAAATGAAAGAAATGTTTACAGTTTTTGGTTTTCAAACATTTATTTATTAAGTTTTTCTCAATTAATAATGAGTATGCCCCCCATTTTTCGATATGACCTCCATTAGACGGTTTGGAATGGAATCATAAAGTTTTTTTAAATAGTCAAGTGAAATCTCGTCCCAGGCATCACGGATAGCTTCAATTAAGGAGTCCTTGTCTTCAAATTGTCTACCGCCTTCATAAACTTTTCGAGATAGCCATGCCCATACGTTTTCGATTATGTTCAAGTCCGGTGAATAGGGTGGCCATGGCAAAAGCTCTACGTTTTCTGATAAAATCCAGCTTTTGACAACCCTGGAAGTGTGGATGGGGGCATTGTCTTGTTGGAAAATCCAAGGCAGAGGTCCAAAAATATTTTTCATCTTCGGAAATGAGCGTTCCAACAAGTATTTGTAGCTGTTTCCGTTCATTGTTAGAGAAAGAAACTACAATTCGATTTTGCCATAGTAGGTGATAGCTCCTCACACCATAACACCTGATGTACGGCTGTGATGTCTTCCCAAAATTAGTTCCTCTTTTCTTAAATCATGGAAATAAAAGTTGTAACCATCGGGGCCGTCAAGGCTAAACTTTTTTTCATCCGAAAAGACGACGCGTTTCCATTGACTGCTCCAAGAGACATGTTCTGTTGCAAAGTTCATTCGCAGCTCCTTGTGTACTTGCTTTAGAACAGGTTTCTTTTTGAGTTTTCTTCTCTGGATAGTACCATCTTTTCTTATTATCCTTCGGACTGTCGAAATACTGGCTGATACTCCGCTTTTGGACCTTATTTTAGTAGCTGATTGAGTAGAATTTGAAGCAATACGTAAAATTAACCGCTTTTCTCGGGATGTTGTTGCTTGGGCTGTGCGTCCTTTTTGGTTTTTTCCATAGTTTTGAGGATCAGCAAGATAGTTGTTTACAACTGTCTTACTTCTGTTCAGCTTCCTTGCTATTTCTCGGCTTGAGAGTCCCGTTTCCTTGAAAGCATCGATTTGTCCTCTTTCTGCTACTGTCAACGTCTTTTCGGAACCCATTTGTAGTTGAAATTTAATAAAAATAGTTATTTGTAAAATGTTCTTAAATATTGTAACCCAAATTTTGAAAAAAATTGCTGATCTGAACTTCTACAACGAAATATTCGCAATGGCCTCATCCTAGTGACTCACTTTTTTATATCCTTTTTAGGTAGCTCATTCATTAATGTAGGGAAATTCCAACGGTCTTTTCTATTTAACCCCTTAATTTTATTACTTTTTTTAAAGAAAATATCTACCTACTCAAATGTAGTAAATTTTTATTGGTACGAAATTTCCAGCAGGTATAAAGAACGAAAATCGGTTGAAAAATATGTGGCCTCATCCTAGTGATTGGCAGTGTATAAGCAGGATTGAAAGGACTTTTTTTACCTTCATACAATATGCAAAATCATCGGTGTAATTGATGCTTTACTTCATCCAAAATTAGAAGGCTAACAGCGTTAGGAGAAGAATCCAGTGTTGAAAAGGGAACCACTCTTAAATGGACTTATAACTCTTTTACACATGCATATAATATTCTTATCGTATTTTGACAATACAGCATTTTGAGACACAGTATTTTAAATGTACAGTATTTTGAAATAGAGAATATTAACCATACAGTATTATGACCATACAGTATCGTACAGTATCATACAGAATTTTGACCATACAGTATTTGAAAATACAACATTTTGACCCGCTCCCGTTACAACAATAACTCAATTTCCTTTGCAGTACCGCATTCTATCATTTCAATTTTTCAAGGATTGCTTACCTTGAGTGTTTCAATTGTTTCCTGATTGTTTCACTTTCATTATTCCTTCACGATTCTACTCATCCTGCATGAACAACAAGAAGTCGCCCAAATTCACGTCTATAATTTTAAATAAAAAAAAAATAAGTAGCAACAAAATTGTCTCTTTACAGACCACATATTGGGCCAAAACATTGTTGACAGCCTTATTTTTAAAAAGAGCAATGATCCAGTTATGCCACCATTCAATAATCCGCAACAAATCGTCAAGCACCAGCTTTTCGACCTTTTATCTTGTAAGCTAACAATTCGAGTTTCTTATGCAGAAATCTCTATGCAGAACTTTTTGCAAAAACTATCGTTTTTCGAATTCAAATTATCTTTTTAAAAACACGGGGCTACACTACACCCGCTCTCAGAATAAGAATGAGCATTCAATACTTTCCAACTTTTATAAGCGTAAAGTGACTCATTTCACTTGGTTTTATCTGTCAGTGTCAAAATAAAATAAAATAAAATAAAATAAAATACATTTAGTGGTGCAACAGTTGAAAACTAGGACCTAGTGCAATGAAGGGACCTACAGTTTTATGCCAAATCCGAACGGCTAATATGAGAAAGCACTTTTAATGACAAGAATTACTCTCGGATAATTTTTCAATACCTCGGAAGAGGCAGTACAAGTGCAAAAAAAACTTTAGGTGTCACAGGCAGGGATTGAACACAAGACCTCTGGCATGACAGCCCTACGCACTAACAATCACGCAACAGGTTAAAGTAGCCTTTTGATTTAAATAGAAACCACTAGATGGCCCACCATGTATGTAAAAGACAACATTAGGCATCGCATACATAGGCATTCATATTGATCTCAAGTATGTCATCTCCATATATCAAATAAATTGCATTAATTGAATTAACATATTCCAACTCTCTCAGTCGAAATCGTCATCATCCAATTTTAATCACCAGTCAAACTTGACGGAAAAAATGAGGCATTCAAAACTTTTTAAACTACTTTCTATTAATGTCTCATTGTTTTTAATGAGCATTTCTCAACCTCAACTCGCTGCGATATTGCCCATAAGACATGGGTAATATTTTTAAAAAAAGCTTGATTAAAATTGTTAGTTTAATCTTTCATATTATTACTATTATAAAATATTTCTACAAATAAGAAATGTAGTTGTAATGTAGTTGATGATGATGATGATGATATGTCTGGAGCAATCATCTATGAAAGCGATAATTGCTCAACTTGACTGATTTTCAATTTAATAATCATCACCATCAATCAGTCAAAAAGATATGAGCTTAGTCTGAAGTTGTGGAACGTGGTCATTACACTCACTTTACTATAAATTTAAGCGAAATCTCGCAAATACCAACCTAAGTCAATCTGGATAAATCCAAACTATGTGCCGCCAAGCCGCTTTGCCGGCATAAACAGTGCAATGCACTTTTGTTATAAAAATATATACTCGTATAAATACATACATATGTTATGTATGTATGTTTGCGGGTATTTGATAAGTTTCTCTGAGCTTATTTATATCTGACAAAACTTGAGCCTGTGGATTCATTTTCCAGCCTAGTTTGGTGGAAAAATTGAAAGTCAAACAACTATATATCTGTATCGATGGGGCTTGCATAGAAAAAGTTGAAACTCCTCGGTTAGCCTTTATAAATATGCCTGCTTTTAGCAAAAGACGTCTGATTATTCCCACATCAGTCAGCTAGGCTACAAATGTAATCTTGATAGGTTCTTTGACGTATTTATTTTCTCTGAACTAATAGTTTTTTTCTTTTTCTTTTGTTGTTGTTGTTGTTGCAGAACATTCTTTGACGCAATGATTTTAAGGAAGTCTGTCGCAACTTTTGTGCTCCTATTCGTGTATCAATGCTGGGCCCAAAGTATAAATGAGTTAGATGGCCTGCCGGAGCCAAGAGCCTATGTTCCAGATTCACAATTTTTGGATTTCGTCTACCATGATCATGATGAGTTAACACGATTTTTGAGGTAAGTTTTTAGAGTCTTTTTAAGAAGATTGAAATTTGAAAAAAAATGTTCTCATATTTTTAGAGCAACAAGTGCCAAATATCCCAATCTAACAGCTCTTTATTCAATTGGAAAATCAATTCAAGGCCGTGACCTTTGGGTAATGGTTGTTTCTGCGTCACCCTACGAGCACATGGTCGGCAAGCCAGATGTTAAATATGTTGGCAATATACACGGCAATGAGCCAGTTGGCAGGGAAATGCTTCTGCATTTGATTCAATATTTTGTCTCAGGATATAATACGGATGCGTATGTTAAATGGTTGTTGGATAATACAAGAATCCATATATTACCATCTATGAATCCTGATGGTTATGCAGTCTCCAAGGAGGGTACTTGTGATGGTGGCCAAGGAAGGTAATTGAACTTTTATTTTATTTTGTGGTGTTTTTTCTTTACGACATAAGAGGATTTTAAAATGTTTCTTTTTTTAGATACAATTCACGTGGTTTTGATTTAAATCGTAACTTCCCGGATTATTTTAAGCAAAATAACAAACGTGGACAGCCAGAAACTGATGCTGTTAAAGATTGGATATCGAAAATACAATTTGTTTTGAGTGGCAGTCTTCATGGAGGGGCTTTAGTCGCAAGCTATCCTTATGATAACACACCAAATTCTAGTAAGTATAAATATAAAAGTTTTTTGCATGTTGATCATTTTAAGTGTTTATTGTCGCCAATAATTTATTCCTGAGAATTTTTAGAAGACCAAAAAACAGTCTTACTTCAAAATACTGCTCAAAAGGGAAACCGGCTTAAGTCTTTTCAAAGTGTTAATAAAATCTGAATCTGAAAAAAATGATTTCCCTTTTTGTAATAAAATTTCAAGATTAAAAGCATACTTTAAAAATAAAATTGAAGCAAACCCACATTGACTACTCCCCATTTTCAGTGCCCTTTAAAATATTCAAATAAATTTGTTTGAATATTTTAGTTAAATTTTCCTTGAAAGAATCCAATTATTAAAAATCAAAGATTAAGTTTTTTTTCTGTATTTATGGTGGGTTTTTATTTCTTGTCAAAATATTAACAAAAATATTGTTTGTTAAATAAAATAAAGTTGAAGTTAATATATTTCTTTGCTTTCGAGATATTTGAGCCGAAAAGCAATTTAGACCAATTTTTTTCTAGTTTTAAATTTTTGTAAGAAATCTGTATTTTGGATATTTCTAAAACAATTTATACATGTCCGAAACGACTTAATTTTTCACAGTACCTATAAAATAATATAATTTTTAGTTAGTAAAATCTTCAAGTGGCAAATTTTTTCTTATTTTTTTTTTAAACTCGTACTATGATGTAATATTCCGTAAAATACGATTCAATTAAATTCCCACAGTTTTTTTGAAGTCCTTTCTGAAAATATTCCGAACATGTAAACAAGCTCATCTTTCTAAAAACCAAGGAATTATATTCTACGGAAACAAATGTTTTGACAGATGTCAAAATTTTCAACATGACATATCGGACCGTTTACAATAAATTCCGTGACCCTCTGTCAATTTTCTAAAATATTAACAAAATATTAATAACAAAAATATTTTGTGTGAGATAAATAAAATTCAATCCAAGTCATAACACTTAAGTAGAAAACCATTTCTTTGTTTTTTTTTTGTACGTTTTCGTGTTTTCGAAAACAAATAGACAATTAAATTTTTATAAAAAATTAGCAACATTATTTTGCGTATGATAAAATAAGTTTAATTTCAATATTTGTTTCTATCCCAACATTTTAGTTGAAAGCCAAAGTTTATCAGTTTAAGCAGCATTTTCGAAAGATTTTATTTCCTATTACATTTTTTTGAAGAACATTATCTTACGTTAACACCAAAACCGAGCATCAGTTTTTACCAATTTTGCGTAGATTTTTTATTAGATTCCTATTTTCTTATAAAAAACCCGACAGTTTTATTTTTCTAAATATTTTAACTAATTTTAAAAATAATATTTTGTATAAGATAAAATTAGTTGAAAGCAATATCTTTAATTTTTGAAAATATATTTAAGTCAAAAATTAATTTTTACCAACTTCGTATAGTGTTTTTTTAGGTTGTCACTGTTTGTAAAAACCGTTAATTCGATTTTTCTTAAAATTTTACCAGATGTCACGTTATGCTTTATGGCAAAAATATATTCCGGAGTAATATCTACATAATTTTTGGTTAGTAACATGGTGCTAAAAATTTTGTTTCTGCTTTTATTGATTTTTTGATTTAAAAATATTAATAGATATTGGCCTTCATCATGTCACATTTTATAATACAAAATTTAATTGAAGTCGCTAGTGATATTGGCTCGTCAAATATTTTGAACTAACCAAAATGTTCACTTTTTTAACTTCAAATAGGAAATTATTGTAATGGGTCCGATTTGTCAAATTGAAAACTTTGACATTTCTCGACGTTTCAAGGTCCCTAGAGTCGAAATAAAAGATTTTTAGAAAGATGTCTGTGCGTGCGTGTGTACGTACGTTCG
This sequence comes from Eupeodes luniger, assembly GCA_951509635.1. Classification (NCBI taxonomy): domain Eukaryota; kingdom Metazoa; phylum Arthropoda; class Insecta; order Diptera; family Syrphidae; genus Eupeodes; species Eupeodes luniger. The sequence goes on from OX608074.1 coordinate 123,736,457, forward strand.
TACGTCCGTACGTCCGTACGTCCGTATGTCCGTAGGTCCGTACGTCCGTACGTTCGCGACGTTTTTTTCGTCGTCCATAGCTCAAGAACCAGAAGAGATATCGACTTCAAATAAATTTTGTTATACAGATAATAAGGCAGAAAGATGCAGAAAGGGCTCTCAAGAAAATTGCGTGGGTGGTTTTTTTACCATAGCAGTTTAAAAAAAAGGTGAACATTTTGGTTAAACCTAAATATCTCCTGAACCAATGACGCTAGAGACTTGAATTAAATTTTATATTATATATTGTAATGTGATACAAAATAATTATATTTTTGGAAAAAATTGCAATTAACGGTTTTTTTTATAAATCAAAAAAACTGAAAAAAAAAATTTGTCACCTCGAAAATTGTACGACTAAAATATGATTTTATCTCCAAAACAATTTTCTGCAACGAAGAATAATGTTTTTGACATCTAATAAAATTTTGAGAAAAATCGAATTGACAGTTTTTTGACAAAAAATAAAAACCTAAAAAAAAAATTAATCAGAGTTGGTAAAAATAGATTTTCGACTCAAATATCTTTTCAAAACTTTGAGATATTGGCTTTAAACTACTTTTATCTTTCAAAAAATATTGTTTTTAACATTCAGTAAAACTTTGAAAAAAATCGAATTGACAGTTTTTTTACAAAAAATTAAAAACCGAAAAAAAAATTAACAAAAGTTGATAAAAATTGATTTTCGACTCAAATATCGTTTCAAAAATTTAAGATAATGGCTTCTAACTAATTTTAACTTATAAAAAATATTGTTTTCAACATTAGAAAAAATTTTGAGAAAAATCGAATTGACAGTTTTTTTTACAAAAAATAAAAACCAAAACAAAAATTTATAAAAGGTGGTAAGAATTGATTTTCGACTCAAATATCTTTTCAAAACTTTGAGATATTGGCTTTAAACTACTTTTATCTTCCAAAAAATATTGTTGTCAACATTTAGTAAAATTTTGAAAAAAATCGAATTGACAGTTTTTTTACAAAAAATTAAAAACCTAAAAAAAATTTAACAAAAGTTGGTAAAAATTGATTTTCGACTCAAATATCTTTTCAAAAATTTGAGATAGTGGCTTTTAATTAATTTTAACTTACAAGAAGTATTGTTAATGAAATCTACAAAAATAGTACGCAAATTTGGTAAAAATTAATATAGACAAACTTTTAAGCAAGACAAATCGACTGACGGGATGGGAAGTTATCAGTGTGGGTCGCATCCCAGCCTCTTTTTTATTTTATTTAAAGTCATTTCTGCATATTTCGGTGTTATTATCTGTGAGACAAAATTTACTTAAAGTCGATATATCTACAGGTTCTTGAGATATGGACGACGAAATATGGTATCCCAGTGAACAAATTTTAAATGTTGAGTAATTTAATTTTAAAATTAATAATTGAAAGTTTTTGAAATCCAAAAACACAGTTTGAAAATGGAAAAAATAGAAACAAGCTGATAATCAAGAAATTAAGTTTATTTTTAACTTTGTTTTAATATTAACAAGATTTGTTTTTTAGTAAGACAAAACTAATTTTTGCTAAGAATCATGTACATAAGTGAAGATTCTATATAATACTGTTCCGCCTTTAAAAATGACTGCAATGATGTGTCTAATAAAAAAGTTGTTGCAAAAATGTGGTTTCATAATCTTCACTCCTTTTCGCAAACTAGCTGTAGTCATATCCCTGTGCTACAGAGTACAATCCTTGATCTTTTATCATTATTGAATGATGACTGCTCAGCCGGTCCTGATGGTATTCCCCCGATAGTATTAAAAAAGTGTATAGTAATGCTTTAGATGAACCCTTTACGTTCATATTCAAACTTTCTCTAAAAACAGGCAGTATATGGAAGAAGTCATTTCTAACACCAATTTTCAAGAAAGGTTACAAGGCGGATATAGCAAACTGCAGGCACGTTGCAAAGCTTTCTTGCATTGCTAAATTGTTTGAATAAGTTTTTTGCGAAAGTGTAACAATCTCATTTGCAAACAGCAACATAGTTTTTTGAAAAAAAGTTCAACCGTAACAAATCTCCTCACATTCTCAAACATACATACCTACGTTCAAACGCTTTAGAACAAGGTTATGAAGTTGACTGTGTATACATACACTGACTATTCTAAAGCTTTTGACCAACTTAGCCACGGAATTATTTTATTTAAACTTAAAGCTCTTGGTATTCCCCAGGGAAGCCATCTTGGACCTTTTCTGTTCATCCTGTCTATTAACGACGTAACGTAATGTCTGCGCTCAAGTGAAATTCTCATTTTTGCTTATGAAATGAATTTTTTAAAATAATGAAGTCCACTTATGATATGTATTCTTTTACAAGCCTTTTAACTTCTGAAAATTCTGAAGTGAAAACAAAAACAAAAACTTCCTATAGTTCAAAATTACTCTTGATATTTTGAGAAAAATATGTTATGTTTTTGTTTAAACTCTGTAACATATTATTAAACTTTCAAACACTTTATTTTATACGCTGTTCATAAAATATTGATAGATGACAAGTTTTACAATTTATTGCAGTAAGAATTTTATAAGATTGGAAAACTTCAAAAAAAAACAAAATTTTCTATCAAAAAATTCGCAATAAATATATTAGTTTGTCAATAAACAATCTGGCCTTAAGTATACTCTTATAGAATTTCTATTAAGGAAGCTTAAAATAACTTATGAACAAATTTAATTCAATTTCACTAAAATATAAGGTCGTAAGGTGAAAAAATTAAATTGAATTTAAAATACAAATTAATTTTTAAATAAAATGTTTGGATAAAGTTAAATTGTATTAGATTTTTCTTAAATAAATCAATTTAACTTATAAGACGAAATCTTGCTTAAATTTTTCATTAGTTATCATTTGAATATAATTTTTTAAATTGAAAAAATAAAATATTTGTATTTTCTAACAATATGGCTGCTAAAAGGAATTTGTCGATCGTCAGCATTATGCGCGAGTGAGTAACGTCATCTATATCCGAACGCATGACTGAGCTATCAAATATTCTATCAACTATTTGCAATCCTGTTTGTTCTTAATCTTTGTTTATTTTTTTGCCAACATGTCCCCTGGGCGCAGTGTTCCAAACCTATTCGTCAGCTCCATCCCTGACACCAGACGATGATGTCTTCAAACACTTGTCATTGGTTTATGCGAATAACCATGCTAAAATGTCTCGCGGTGTGGCGTGTAAATCGGCGACTCCAGCATTTGAGAATGGCATCACAAATGGCGCTGCATGGTATCCGCTGACTGGAGGCATGCAAGATTATAACTACGTTTGGTATGGTTGCATGGAGGTGACGTTGGAAATTTCATGTTGTAAATTTCCTCCAGCATTTGAATTGAGAAAATACTGGGAGGATAATCAATTGGTGAGATTTTTGGAGAATTGTGTTGTGTGAAACTATATTTTCGTCTTTTGTGTCTTCTTTTGCTTTTCAGTCGTTGATTAAATTCCTTGCCGAGGCACATCGAGGTGTACAAGGTTTCGTTCTGGATCCAACTGGGGCACCAATTGAAAGAGCGTCATTGAAGATCAAGGGTCGTGATGTAGGATTCCAATCGACCAAATATGGAGAGTTCTGGAGGATTCTGATGCCCGGTTATTACAAACTAGAAGTAAGAGTTGTTTGATTGTTTGTTTTATGGATTCCTAAATTTCGTTTCGTGGACATATTACAGGCCTTTGCAGATGGATACGCCCCACGTGAAATCGACTTTATGGTCGTTGAACAGCATCCAACACTCTTGAATGTAACACTTCAGCCAGCAAAGGTACTCCAAGATTTGTTTCTGTGTTATAATTCTTTTTCTTCAAATAGTTTTCCAAAATAATTTTATAAATAACCAAAGCATGTTCAAAAAGGCTTGAAATCACACCGCCATCTAGCGTTAGACAGATATATAATTTTATATAAAAAGAATCAAAACAAAAAGAAAGAAAATAACAACAAAAAATATGCAATTAATATTAAAAAAAAAAAAACTAAACATTAATTGAATAATAATCTTCCCCTAGGTGATTGGTTGGTTTTAATGGTTATAATGTAGATTTTTTCTTTCTTTTTTTTCCTCCAATTTTGTTATTTTCAGCCAATTTCCAGCACAATCCGGAGTAGAAAACCCGCTGACTCTCATGCAATCATCTTCCCATCCGACTAAGTAGCTAATTAATAATTAATTAAAAAAAAAAAAAAACAATACCAAACGCCCTAACTAATATTATAGACACAAGTTATTTTAGTGTAAAAAGCAAAACAAATTCTATAATCAATCCACAAAAACAAAAACAAAAATCAAAAAATTAATTGTAATTTAGCATGTGGTGTGTATTGCAGCAGCATGTATTTATTTATAATAGTTGTAAGTATTTTAATCATCTTTTTCTTCCTTCCTCTTTTTGTTTTTGTAAAAATTGTAATTTTTAAAAATATCCACATACTTATAATAATTACTCGAATGGTAATGCTATTTTAGTTATATGGAAATGGGAGCGAGACAACCCTTTTTGTATATACTCGTACATAATATTTTTTTCCTTGCATACTTTTTGGAAAACTTCTTCTTTTTTCAAAACCATTTAAAAAAAACAAAACACAACTTTAAAATTGAAGATGGGGCTATTGTAACTTTATGGTAATACATTGGCGAAGTGAACAAAACATTTTTTACTGAAGAATGTAAGCTCTTAGATATACATATGTACACATACATACATATGTATGTAAGTGATTGTTTCTTTAGACTACCTGTTTTTAAAAACTTTAATTGATTGTTTTCAATTGAAAATTCAATGTATTTTCAATTCTATTTTAAAGTAAAACGTTCTTCAATATTATTGAAAAACAGTGTTCATATATTTTTCATGAAATTTTCCATTACCTATGTCCTCGATAACTTCAACAATCATTATTAGATTTTCAAAGCCTCAAATGAGAAAATTCAGCCTAGTAACGTTACCTCCGAGGTGGAAATGGGACTCATTATTGAACTTTAGTATCCAATTAACGAAGATACGTCTTGAATTCTTATATTAAGTGTACTTTAAAAGCCTTTATTCCAACAATCGATTCAGAATCCACAAACCTGGGTTTTCGAAAACACTACAGGCTATAGCAGCAATTAACGCAGTTTTTCTTGAGCGATACACATGGCTTCGATTCATCACATCAATAACTTAACAGACAACATGTTTGCACTCAAGTTTCTCTACTAACAAGCGACTTAGTGCTTCATGACGACCAAAAAGTGCCTTAGGCACCAGTTATAGCTATCATTGAAATCGATCTGGAAAAATGTTTGAATCGATATTTGACGGTGTTTCCTTTTGATTAGAAATGAAAATTATATGTATACTGATCGATCGGAAATCACACAAAGAATTTGTTTGAGAAAAAAAAGTGTACTTACGCATTTTTTTTTTCTCTAAAAATGTATTTTTCTATTTTCCGGACGGAAATTCATTTTCCTGAACAGCTGATACTTTTATGTTCAAAAGTGAAACGAATCGTTCCACTGATTTGTGTTCCAATTTCACACAATTTCAATGATAGATTTCTGTCAGTAAAAGTTTTTCGGTGGCTTTCAATCAGGAAATTTTTTTCAATGACAGAAATTTTTAATGAAAGCTATAAATGACCTGCCAACAAAATTCGAATGTTTGTTTTCAATAATGAAAACCAATGATAGCTATAACTTTCGCCTAAAGATAGCTATAAACGACCTGCCAAAAAAATTCCAATATTTGTTTTCAAAAAAGCAAGGAAACACATAATTGTGTTTTAACTATTTTGAGAATCTATTTAAGAAAAAAACATTTTTCGGAAATTAATAAACTTCTATTTTAAAGTTGTGCGGTGCGTATAAGTTTCATACGGAAACATTATTGTTCGTATTTCTTAAATCAGCATTTTTTAAAATTTATTTACATAAATAATAATAGTTTCTCCTTTGATTTATTTTTTAATTAAAAGTTATTATTTTTGATGATTTTTATGTAAAAATGCACCTTCAACATTTTAATCAATATTAATATATATTATACAGAGAACTGAAGGATCAGCAACACCATTCTATCGACCGATTCCACAATCCCAATTCTATCGTCCAGGGCCTCCACCTTCCTATACCGATGGCGGAATCTTCTCATCGATTAGTAATGGTCTCAGCACACTCTATTCAAATATATTTGGCTGATTGTTGATGTTGTGACTTTTATTTTTCATAGATTTAAGAATATCATTTCTATTAATTATTTCATTGATTGCATTTACCTTCTTTTATTTAGTTTCAAACAATTATTTCTAGTGTATCTATTTATCTGATGTGACTGATGAGTGTGTAAATATATTTAAAAACAAAATTCTTCAAAAACATTCTATTATTTATTTGTCCATATAAAGTCTATACGTTGAAAAAAATAATAAAATAACCATTTTTAATTTTAAATATTCAAATACAATTTGAAACAAAAATATAAAAAAAAACAAAGAATGTGCTTTCTGCTTAAATCACAGATTAAAAAGTTGTATTCGAGTAAAGCAAACGAAAAAATAAAGGAATTCCGAATAATCACTGCCTTCAAAAATTTTAAGTGGTGAATTTTTTATTTGAAAAATTACATTTTGCGCTGTTAATATAGAAATAAAAAAATATTTATTTATGTAATTAAAAATAATATGTATTTAAAATTCAATAGAAAAATAAGCTACAAAAATTGAGCACAATCAATCATGAATAAAAAAATGTAAGTGTATCTCATATAAATATTAAGTTATCCAATTGTTTTATTTTGTTTTATTTTTTTATAATTGTACTTTATAAAATAAAATTAACTTTTTAGAAGACAATAATAAAATAATTTGTTTTTTTCTTTTTTTCGTTTTTCTTACTTTTCTTATTTCTATTTTTAATTTTTACATCGAAATTAAATAAACCTACTATTGTACCTTATATAAAACAAAATACAAAGAATAAAAATAGAGATGTTTATTCATATACAAAATTACTTAAAAAAATTGAGACACCGATTTAAGAAAATGTAAAAAGTAAACTAAATATTCTGCTAATAAATATAAAATTATTAATCTTTGATGCTATATTTACTTTAATTTTAGAACTTTTGATTTTAAATAATGTATATAAAATATTATGTACAAATGCTTGATTCATGCATATTTCACTGGAACAGTGAAACAATTTCATAAATATCGTAGAAACGTTTATCAATTGCCTACTTTTAAATGTTTTGCTAAGTTTCTGTTACATTTGGTCTGGAATTAATACTTTTTTCAAAGAGTTGATAATCAAAAAATATTGAATTAGAATTTTTCAAATACTTTAAGATTTTTTATCCCAAATACGACCACTTTTGAACACTAGAATTGTTCCCTTTTTCCATTTTCATTGATAAAAATAAGCCTATTTATTCAAACCTATCGAAAATCTCGTTCCCATTCGGGCTTTTTGTACTGTACAGCGAAAATAATGTTTATTTTTAATTTCCTATTCGAAGTTATTATAATTCGTCCGATTTGTCAAATTGAAAATTACGATATTTCTAAACGTTTCAAGGCCCCTAAAATGTAAGTACTATGTTTTATTTATATATATAATTTTACTTCAAATAATATTATCAACTTCAATTATTTTTTATTTATTTATCATTACGTCGTCGTACAGAGTTTTTTATAAATTAAATGATTGAACACAAATATTTGTAATCTTCGATATTTAACAAAAATGATAATATTCATTCAGAAAAGAACTTTATGTTTCACGTTTTTAATATCTGATAAAATTTTTTAAAAATCTCATTTACACTTTACATCGAAGAAGTGTTTTTTCAACTCCAATATTAATAATTGGTTTAACGCCTCGAATATCTTGAAAAAAAACAGCTTCTATACTTCAATTTTCGATTGAATTTCTATAAAATACAATTTGGTTTATTACAAAAAATATATTTTAAATATTTTTAAGGACACACACTGAAAGTTATTAGTGTATATAAGACACAACCCAACTTCCTTTTTAATCCTCTTCTTTCCAAGGTCATGGAAACGCTGATTAGTTATCAGCTCAAGAAGTATCTCCAAGATAGAAAAACAATACGGCTTTCGCAGTAATAGGTCCCCTAGTTATGGTTCATCTCACCGAACAGTTAACAAATTTTTAAATCGTTTTTAAGGAAAGTAAGATTATTGCACTTGAAATTTCAAAAGCATTCGTTAGGGTTTGGCGTCAGGCTCTCTTATCGTACTTTCGGTTTTCATAAATCCCTCCTTCATTGGATTATTAATTACCTTTCGGATCGTTCAATACAAGTGGTATTGGATGGGTTCAAGTCTGAAAACCACAAAATAAAAGCTGGTGTGCCCCATTACTCTCTCCTATCTCCTGTTTCTCATTTTTATTAATGATCTCCTGTCTGTAACTTCTAATTCAAGACATTGTTTCGCTGACGATAGTACTCTTAGCTTTTCATATTTGTATTCACACTCACATCCCTCTTCTTCGGATGTGAAACTGCATCGACAAAATATGATAAGCTCATTAAATTCTGACCTAAAGAGCATTTTGCAATGGGTAACAAAACACCGCGTTAAATTTAATACTTCGAAAACCCAATGCAGTCTTGTATCGTTAAAGCAAGATATACCCCCTTTGCCATTATCGATGTATGATGGCACTTGCATCAATGAGATTAAACGTCTTCATATTCGCGATATGTGTGTCACCAACCACCTCTTGTAGAACCATCACATAGCCGATGTTGCCAAAAATTCTGAAAGGTGTTTTTTTTCTTAAGGCGATGCAAGAAATTTGTCTCTCCTTCTGATCTGAGTGATATCTACAAGACTTATGTATATACATACGTCTAAAGCTTGAATATAACTCCTATCTCTGGGCTTGTGCACCTGCAACTTACTAAAGCCTCTTGGACAATACTGAACGTAGAGCATTTAAATTGGTTGATGATAATATTATCGTTAGTTCCACTAAGACTCACCCTTTTTTACCGTTACTTTAACGGTTTATGCTCTAGAGTAAAAGACAGCTGCATTCCTCCCCTTAAACAGTTCAAACGTAATACTCGCGCTTCTAGGAATGCTTATCAGTATAACCTCGAGCCCAACTTCGGCCGTACTGTCAAATACAGAGATTCGTTCTTAAGCCGTACTACGCGAATGTGGAATGTCTTTCCCAGTCGATTCAATATTCAAGAATTCAAAAGCAATGTCCACCGACATATCCTTTCAAACCCTATTTTGGCAGCTGTCACCTTTGAAGTTGTCATGTTTTGACTTTTGACAGGTAAAACCATAACACTAATACCAATATTACGGCATACGCTTCAGCATCGAAATGAAATAAACATCCATTGATTTCTCGTTTTATTATCAAAATATAACATCTTATTGGAAAACGCATTATTACCTAATGAGTTTGTGTGACATACTACTTTGACTCAAAATAATTATGTGTTGCTAACAAAACCTAATTTCCACCTAGTGGTCATTAACCTTACTATAGTTTTGGTATGTACATTTGTACAATGTGTTTAAAGGGAACAAAACAACCCTTCCTTAAGGGAAACACTAAACAAATCGATACACCTGAGTGGCCCACGTGCATTCGATGGCATACAAAGAAGTCCAGGATATCAACCTATACTTTCCTTTCGTCATTATTATACAGGCTGTACAAGTGTACACATGGCATGTGCTCCTGTAGTTTTTCATGAATTCCATTCAAAACAAACTACTTGATAACAAATAAAACTAAAACCGAATCAAAATTCAAAAAAAAAACAAAAATATTCATAATGTAAATGTATTTGTTGAAGTTAAACTTCAATTTAAATTGTTTTGTGCGTTAAATGATTTATATTTTGTAACAATTTTAAAATAAAACAAAAATGGATGGCTTCAATAGCAAAGAATTTTATGGACACAGCTGGTCTGATGACCCAAAATTAAGGACCACAACAAGAAACTATGAATTTAAGGTATGTTGCTTCGAAAAGCTTGAACTTGTGTTTTTTAACTCAGACAAATAATTGAATTCTGTCCTTAGTACAATTCCTCAGATCATCTGGAAAGGGTGATCAATCAGGTGAGAATGGATCGTGAAAAGAAGAAAGAATTCAAACTTCTTAGTCAATTTTCAAATACCAACAAATCGAAGGTTATACAAATGCCAACAACAACTGTCGAAACTCAAATTGGCAGATTCAAAACCCAAGAAACTGTTGTCAAAATAATGAGTGATGAAGACATTGAAGAGATGATCTCACAAGCTTATCAATCAAAAGATGATAACTTCCCCGAGTTTTCTGCATCAATACCGTCCCCAAAACATGTTAAACCTTCGAAAGAGTTTAAGAAAACACAAAAGCCAGATGAAAAACTTCCTCAAATGTCTAAGGAATTCTTTCCTGATCTTCAACCACAATGGGTTGAAATTAAACCAATTCAAAAATCTGTAGCAAGTATGATTGAAATTCCAATTCCGGTTGAATCATCTAATGCCGACGAATCATCGGATTCTGAAGATTATTCAGATCTTAATGTAAGGACTACGTCACCGGAAAGAAATACCACAAAGCTCGAAACAAATAGAAGCATCAGGAAGAAGAATTATCTTCGTTCACTTTCATTTGAAAGTGGAATGACTGATGATTTTGTGGTACGAAATGAAAAATCTGATATTAAAAGTGATGAAAATGCGGAAAGCGGTGTTGATGAAGAATCCATTCCAGAGAGTCAAATTTCACTGGACATAGAGTCAAGTTTAAATGAATCTGAACATTTAGAAATGGAACGTGTTTTTGAACAAATGGTAAGTTTCTAAGTGCCATTTTTTTGCATTTCGGTTAGAAAATAATTTTGGTATTTTAAAAAATAGATTCCCTTTCATTTGCCAAAAAAACATTATCAAGACTTAGAAAGTGAAGAGATGAGTGAATTTAGTGAATACTCAAATGAAGAAGACGACGAAGAAAATAAAACAATTCAAGACACCATCAATTTAGGAGAGGAAGCCTCTGACGATGATGTTTCTGCTAAAAGTTTGATAACTAAGAGAGAGGTAAGGGATATGTTCTTAGTTCAGATTTGCGACTACAAAATAATTGTCCCAATTGTAATTTCGAACTTTAAACAAATAATTGATTTAATCAACAAATTGATAAGAGTTTTGATTATTGACAATGTTGTGAATTATAAACAAATGTATAATTTATTAATGAAAACTTTCTTAAAAAGTTTTAAAATGTTAAATTTCAATATTTATTAACTATCAATTGATAGTTGACAGTTCATAGAATTAACATTCACATTTCTGGGATGTTTGATTCTTTTAAAAATTCACGAACAATTCAACTAAAAACAATTTCAGAAATCTTAGAAATGTAAACTGGCCAACCACTAAAAGTTTGATTTGATTTTTTGAAATCATTTGACAGAATTTCGAGTTGTTTTAAAAATTTCGAACTTAAAAAACGATTTCAGCGATTTTTAGTTTTGATATAATTTTGTTCGACTTCAATATTTCTATTAGTCTAACTCTTAATTTTTTTTAAATACAATTTCTTCAACTATGTTAGTCAAAAGAACAAGTTCAAAAAATTGAACCCGAACCAAAACCAATTGAGGCCTCATCCTTCAAAACAACTAAATCTTCAGCTCCCAATACACCAAAACCATCTGTAAAAAAAGCTTCTAAACAACAAAACAAAGACAGAAAACCACTTTCTGCAAATAGAAAAACAACAATGGTTTCAGAAGGAGTGAAATCAAATTTTTCAATCGAAGATTTGAAGAAAGAAAAATTAAGAATTTTCTCTAAAATGACATCAATTCAAGATAATATTATTAAAAACCTAGATTCACTAAGGTAAGTAACTTTAAACCCCAATCTTAAAACTAACAAATAGTTTTTGTATTTTTTGTAGAATAAGTCTAGTTGAAATTTCACTACCCGATGGTGACGTAGAACAAAAACTTCGAGAAAGAAATGCTCTAGAATTCTCAGTTCGTTTTTCCAGAAATTATTTATTTCCGCTTGGAAAAATGGTAAGTTCAAAATAACTTAACTTTCATTTATCCTTATTTTGTATTTATATGTATATTCTCCTTAGATTGATAATTTGAGATTATCCCCAAAAGAAGAATTTTGCAGTGCTTTGACAAATGAGCCATGTGTTAAAGTATGTGGAATTTATGGATTGCTAAGTCAAGCCATTCAATGTTATCAGAAACAGCTTCGTCATTTTTATACCGATTGTTTTCCGAAAAAACTTGATACACTCTTGAATTTGATCAAAGACACAACAAACATATGTTTGGAGAAACAAATATTCGACAAACGAGATACTCTTATTCAAGACCTGATTTCTCGTTGTGTGATGTTTTTAGGATTTGTCTTAGAAATGGCTGAAAAGAAAAAGATTTCCCATAGTGAAATGACACTGCAATCTGATCGTAGAAGTCGATATAAATTACCCAAGGTACAAGCTTCATTTTAAAGCTCTCAGGAACTCATATCTTATGTTTTTTTCTAGACATCTTCAAAATGGGATTTAACAATGAATTTAAATAACCTCAATATGTATGAACCGAAACTTGTCCCAAAAAAGCCTAAAAAGACACCACAAAAGAAAACTACCAAACTACCGGATACTCACAGACTTAGCGCAAAAACTAAGAAAATGAAAAAGCTGATTCCTAAATATATCGTTGATCAAGTAGTTCCAAAGCCTTGCGAGGATCTTGTTGAAACTCAAGTCCGAAAGGATAATAAGGTTGATAGTGTGGTAAAAAAAAGTAAACGTTCTTCATTGTTAAGTCTTTATTTAACGTTTTATACATTTTTAGCAACTTATTAATGATGTCATAGCTGAGGAACCTGATAGTGATTTAGCCAAAGCTGTAATTGAAACTTTGCAGGATATAACAAAAGATGAAGTCCATCATATGTTTGGACCAATTGTTTCAAATTTAAATTCGATAATAAATTCTTCGGTGAGTTTTGAAAAATGTTTTGATCTTATTGAAAGGTAATGGTGTTTTAAACGTAATAAATGTTCGAATTATTATTCTTAAATTGCTTCTAAGAAATACTGAAAATAAATAAAGAGTTAAATTTAAAATATTGGCATAGTTTGTGAGTCGCTTTTTCTAGTCCAAGCGGTACGTGGCCTCTTGAAAGTGAAAAGCTACGGTTATTGCGGTAGCGACCTAATTTGAACAAATATGTAGGTGGATCTGTGTTTTGAAATTCCAGACCAAAAAAGTTATGAAGCATGTTAACCCTTTGTTACCGAAGGTGTCAATTACATTTTGCAGCTTTGCCGTCTGATCTATTGACATTATTTTCTTAGAAGAAGTTAGAATTTGTATATAAGAATATAAGATAAGAGAAGAAGAAATGTAAAACAGTGAACATAATTCTTTGGCTAGGCTGGTATTAAAAGGCTTCACTAATGATTTGGACTCTGTAGGACATTATATGTATATATTTTACAGTTTCTCATACCTAAAAGGAAATTTGGTATCGCTAATTCTGTTATTTAAAGAATCAGCTAAGGAGTACACAATTTTATCTTTTACTAACTTAACTAATAGCGTGATTATTAGTGCATAGAACTGTCATTCCTGTCAGGTCTTGGGTTCAATCCCTGCCTGTGCCATCTAACATTTTTTCATGTGTACTACCTCTTGCGAGGAATTGAAAAATTCTTCAAGAGTAATTCTTGTCATGAAAAGTGCCGTTCGAATTCGGCTTAAGAGTGTAGGTCACCTCATCTTTGACAACGTTACTGGCACACGGGAATGGTTAAGAGTTGTAAGTCACCTAATTTATTATAACTAAGATTTCTAATCAGATCGACTTTAACTGTACGAAAGTACCCCACTACTTTGACTATACTTAAATTTATTAAAATCAAATAATTTTGCCATATAAATATATGTTTTTATTTATGAATATAATTTTAAAAATAATTACAAAGCTATTTGTTTTTTGTGTTGTTTTTGAATACAAACGGAATAGTTAAACAAAAAAGATTTCGATTTCAAAGTTACGGTGCAATAGTGTTTTACACATCATATAAAGTTTGAAAAATTAAGTGCAAAAGCATATAACAACATTTTTTTTTAAGCAATTAAATAGTTTTATACACATAATAATAATATAATTCGAATATTTAATGGAATGGTTAGTTATTTTATACAATTAATTTGTCGAAATAATAAGAAATTAATAAAAGCAAAACTTAAAACTGAATAAATTTTGAAACAAGATTTTCGATAATGAAATGCATTATTATAAAAAGAAACAAAAAAAATAACAAAACATAAAAATATTAGTTTGTTCGCATAATAATATTGTTGTTGAATATAAAGTTCTTTGGAATGTATTTCATAATTGAGTTTAAGCTGAGCACGATGTGCAAACGGGTTTATTGTCTTCAACAGCAAAAGTGCTTGCAGAGATTGGGTTATCACATTTCTATAAAAAAGAACAAAAATTAAAAGTAAATAAATTATGTTCAATATACGAAATAAATTATTAAATTACCTTGCATTTGAAACAATCCTTATGCCATTTAACATTCAAAGCAATTATCGCATTATCGATAATTGATTTTGAACAACCAGCACATTTAGCTGCAAAAAGTTGTTCGTAGTCGGATTTGCAATATGCTCTACCATCACGTTCATAAAATGATGTGCCTACAAGACTATTTTTGCATGGACCATTGCATATGAAGCATTCTTCGTGCCATGTGTTGCCGAGGGCTTTAATTGTTTTCTAAAAAAAAAAAGAAGAATGGTTTGATTAGAATAGAAATGCAATATTCTTAATTTATAAATAGTTTTTCTTAAATAACGTTACATTTTGATATTTAGAAAAGAAAGAGGTATTTTAAAAGATAAATAAAAAGCAATATCCAACATGGCTACGTTTGCAGAACCTTTGTCCTTTTCATAAAATTTGTCTATTCTTAATTGTGTGTCTTATGGAAAATACAGTGTAGTGTAACCTATAGGGCAAGGAAAGATCGTTTGATAAATTGATATTCGCTTTGACTTTAGCTATTTCCATCATGTTTATAGAGAAAGGTAGTCAAAACGACAACAAATTGTAAAGGGTGTTTTTTTTGACGTGTGGTTTTCAAATTGACAGTACTTTTCTCGGAGTTGGCCTTTTTGATGCTTGTATACGAAAATACGTCCGAGATGATTGACACTTAAAAAAAAAATATTTGGCGTGTTATTGCTGAAAAACGACCTCATTTGTTGCAAAATGTGGTCTAAAATTGAGACTCGGCTGAAATTTATTTCAAGGTGACAACTTGCCCGAAATAATTTTTAAAAACATAATGGCCAACTTTTATCTTTTTAACAAAGCTAAATTCTTGACCACAACATTAAATTATGTTAGTTTTGATTCTTCTTTAAAACTACACGTCTAAAAAAACACCCATTATATCAACTATCACCTAAGTTGATTCCACCCCTGAATTTTCGTCAACACTATGTACTACAGCATCAATTTTCTTCACATCAATTACTTGACCCAAGCTTTTAGTATCTGATTGTTGTTCAATTAACGTCGTTTTCAATTGGCAATCTGGAAGTGAAAAAAAGCATTCTGAATGCGTTCAATTGGGCAAAAGTGACAGTTCTGATTCTGAAAAGAAGAGAATTTCCCTTCTGGTTTTAAAAACAGAATCAGAAGCAGAATCACTCACACATTCATAAATTTTAAATGTCACTTCCTCCATGTTTGCAGCACAAAAACAAAATGAAATTTAGCGCGAATACACATATGTATATGTGACACATGTCATACTCAACCAATACATTCTCACCAAACTTCAGATTCTTCGGAATAAAAAAAAACTGTTCAATTGGGATTCCGAATCGAAGAACAATTCTAGATTGCCAATTGAAAACGACGTAAGTCAAGAAAAATCTCCCAAACTATCAAGTCAAGTGCCTTATGTCAAAATGACAGCTATTCATGTTTTTAATTCAACTGAATGCAGTTGACTGCAAATGAAGTCCCTTATGTTGTTTTCATTTGTCAAATGTCAAAAGATAAACTCTTTAAAAGTGACAGCTTGCTCAAATATAGCACACTATTCAAAACGAAACCTCTTATTACAAAATCCTTAATTATAAGTTATAAAAATATAAGAGATTTCACAACTGAAGCTTGATATATTTAAACTTTCACTGTAAACGCAGCCTTATATCGATGACATACTGTCAATGTCAAGCATGCAGTTACTTCATAAATGTCAACGGAGAAATAAAACTGGCCTCCATTTGTAGAAATGATAGCATCCACCGAAACAATGGGACAACCCTTGAATCAACTTTTAAATTGCTGACCACAAAAACTAAAACAATTCTGATTCACATGGAATCCAAAAAAAAACACGAAATGTTTAATATAAAAAGATCTATTTAAAACGTTTAAAAAAAACTATAATGAGTGTATATAAACTTTTATCATATTAAACGTGCCTTTGTGGTTATATGTAAGTAATTCACAATGATTAGTTTAATACTAATGGTTATAAATAAATGGACTTTAATAGTTTAAATGACGGGTGATTCAGCTCAATTAATTTAATATATCAATTTTTATGAAAACAATTTCCATGTGTTCATAAAAATAATTTTAAAAACGTACAATTACGTTGTAAAAACATTTAAGAATAATAATAAGAAAGTTGTAACATTTTCATCTTCAATTATTTTTCTTCCCACTTAAAAAAATATATGACAAAGCAAAACTTCAGGAAAAACCATTTGACAATAAATCACAGTCTTAAAAAATCATAAATCTACAATTAGAGTGGGATCTAATTTGACTTTAGCTATATACAAATAGTTAATTACTCTTTAACCTAAAAACAGGTTAAGATTATTTGTCACATTTGAATAACTAGTTAATAAATGCTTATGTCTAAAGAAATTTTACCCACAAACAAATCACCACCACCGACCGGACTGTCTCAGCGGTCGTATAGGCGTTATTCAATTCCATAAACAGAATCTAAGAGAATTGAATCAGAATTCTATTGACCTCAATTTTTTTCAAATTAGAGTAGGTACGAGTACGCATTGTGCGTAAAATTATTTAAAAAAGTCTTTTTCGTGTAGGTATAACCTAAAGTCTTCAATGACAACATTTTCAACCCACCATCATAATACAATTCAGCATAAATACAAATTCACAAATACTCCATATATCCTCCTACAGATAAGGCAGATTTTTGTTTTGTTCTTGTTTTCTTTTTAAATCTGAATTTAAAAAGTTCCAAGTTTAGACTAAACACCCAGGTTTGGCATTCAGACAGAATTATACCCACTTTGCATTCTCATGTTGAAAAAATGCCAACAAGTCTGGCCAAACGAAAAACGAAAACAATCGGATTTATAATAAAGATGGTTAAAGTGTGGATATAGTTTGGAAGATATTGTTGAAATTGCTATTTTATTGAAGTAAATTCTTCTAACCTTCTTATTTATAACCAAAGTCGTAGTAAGAATGGAACCTTGAGGAACCCCATAAATATTTGATTTGTGTGCAACTTTCACTTTAAAAAAACTTACTTTTTTAATAAATTATGGGAGCATTTAAGGAAGCTTAATAACTATGATTGCCTATCTAAACTGTAATGCTATCCATTTAAATTTTCAGAAGATATTTTAGATGACTCGTTAGTCAGAATTTTTTCGTAAGACTTCTTCATTTCTATTTCTAAACGCTTCCTGCCAGACTATAGCTTAAGTGTTTTCTGTATTAATGTATGGGCGGTAGAGGGAGTATTTAATTTGAAGAGGATCTCACTTCTTAGTGGCAGTTATATAATTGACAAAATAATCAATCTCATGTCATGTCTGATGTCATTTTAAGTTCAAATTCGTAAGCTATTTTAATTTCTATACCTACTTTAAACTACTGTGTACTGTTATGCGGGCATTTTAAATTAAATTTTAGTTATCTTCTGAAGAATAAATTTGAGTGAGTCATTTGGAAAAATACTAGTTTAAAAATGGTAACAACGACCTAGGAATGGTTATTAAATACACACACACTACACACTCGACTGACTTAACTTAGGTATGAGTCGTCTAAAGTTACTTTGTTTCGATGAAAGAAATAATATGTAGAAAATAAGAATTTAAGGTTTTTCTGCTTGGAAAATTTTCTAAATTGACTTTTTATAAAATATTCGATATTGCCATATTATAAAACGATAAAATATTGTGATTTGTGTTATGGTGATGAAGCAGAAAAGTATATTATTTTTTAGTTTTGTAATTTTCAAGATCATAGTAGGTAGACATTACTAAAAACCTTCTCGTACTTAATAGAAATGCACACGGCACTGCGAAACGAATGTTATGTATGTATCAAATTAAAACAGTCTAGTACCACTTAAATACTATACATATTTATTTTAATGCACGACTAACTAGATGTGAGAAGAATTTTATTAGATTCATTTAAGCCGGTTTACAAAAACAAAAGTATATAAATAAACCAACATGTATATAAATATAGAACTGATGGAAGAAGATTTCAAGTTTCGCTTTCAATTATTTCTGATTCAAGTTTAATTAAGTTAAATTATTAATAATTTTTTTTTTTAATAAATCTTATGTAATCAATTAAAGTTGCTTTGGTTAGTTGGATGTGGTATAAATAAACCGACAAGGCGTGGATTGGCGTCAATATAGGGATTTTAGCGCATGCATTTTATGCGACAGTACCCGTGGCATGAGAGTTAGTGCGTTGGAATGTCATGTCATGCCAGAGGTCTTGGGTTCAATCCCTGACTGTGCTATCTAAAGTTTTTTTCATGGGTTCTGCCTCCTGCGAGGAATTGATAAATCCTCCAAGAGTAATTCTTGTCATTAAAAGTGCTTTCTCAAATATGCCGTTCGGATTCGACTTAAAACTGTAGGACCCATCCATTCCTGACAATAGAACTTGCAACCAGGAATGGTTGAGTTGAGAGTTTTAACTAGGCCCTAGTTCTCAAACAGACTGTTGCGCCACCTAATTTTTTATTTAATTTATTATAGGTAAATGTATTAACAAATAATATTTTGTTAATGGTAGTCTTCCAGAAATTACTAGCTCAGTCCCAAATGTGCTCAGTTCTAGAAATTTAATAAGAAAAAATATTAAACGAACTTAAGCTATAACGGCCTTCAATTAATCTAGCCTAGACGCAGATCACTGTTACTTCTTCAGTATAGGCATCGAGAAAGAACTAATAGAGAGAACCAACTTCGAGGGTTGCTCTCTTTTTGCCTACAAGCTGTGATTTGGCCACCAACTTGCATATGTATTAACTCCATATAAAAAAAATGTGGGGAACAAATACTTATGCAAGTTTGTGTGCATACTCACCACGAGAGAGAATAAACTTTTCTCTCTTTTCTCTCTCCTCACCACCTTTGAAAAATGGCGACCACCTTTGAAACATAAGACTCTGAAAGCACTACAACTATTATTTTTATTATTAGCTTCGTTTATGCGTTTAATTTTCGCTCAGAAACTTGAAAAATGCAAAAAAAAACTCAGATTTGTTTCAATTTCCAGAGTTTATCGACTTAATTTTGTCGATGCGAGAGTTTCAGGAACATTGAAAACGAGAGTTACAGAATGTAAACATGGAACATTGAAAACATTTTTATATACTCGTCTCTTTTTTCCATTCCTATTTTATTTGTGTGTACTCGTTGTTTATTTTCTTTACATTACTCACGACATTTCCAAAATGCTGAAAATAAGTGATTTTAGTAGAGACTAAATAAAAAGACCGTCAACTTGTTACTTCTGTTGCCAATTTTCATTGCATAATATTTGTGAATAGGTGATAAGCTATTCTTACTGCTTTCAACTAAAGCACTTTTCACATGAGCACGACCAACGAATGGACGAATATTCGTCGATTTTGACATTTCTCTCACATGAGAGTTTTTAATTCGACGCGAATGAAGTTTGACATTCACCACCGAAACCAAAACAAGAATGATTTTTTTAGGTTAAGTACGCGCGATTTTTTATTCGTTGCGAGTGTGGATAATGTGGAACGCGAATAAAGTTTGACAGTTCGTATCAACTACCATTTTTTTCGCGACGAATAAATTTGTTTTCTTAAATTTATTAATATATGATATTGAAAAGTAAAAGTATGCATCATAAATCAAATAGAAACTATATTGCCATCATTTTGTTAAGAATTTGTGTGGAAATATGTCTTCAAACGTAATTAAACTCACATTTTGTAATTCATTCGTTGGTCGCGCTCATGTGAATGCTGCTTAACTTAGAGAAAAAGAAGAGAAAAACAAATTCACCACGAACTACCGGTATAACTTCTCCCGTTATTTTTTGACAAACAAAAATGTTCTGCTAGAATTAATTTGAATTATAGGAGTATTTTTGTAGATATAAAAACGACAAGATGTTAGTAAAATTAAAGAAAGAAAATCATGAGAATTACAGATATAATAATGAGACTTTAAAAAACATAGCCTTCCTGCCTATCAATAAACAAAAATGAGAAAGGTCGCATTTCCCGGAACTGATGTCTTTTTGTGTACTCTTCTCCGAGGTGAAAACATGTATACACTGATACGAATTCAGCACGCTATAAAAAATGAGAGTAAGAGGTTTCGAAGAGACGGAGACGAGGAAATTTGGCTCTCTCATTTAGTTTTTTCTCTCTGGAATAGGTGTGGACGATAAGAATATCAGGAGGCTTCAATGACCGATTTCTAAAATATTGCAAACATTTTAATTCAACTTAAACATTATCTTTCTGTCATAATCTAGAATTCTAGAGTTATACTTTCCTAAGTTTGAATCTTGGAATACTTTTCATAGCTGCTTTTTTGTATATAATCAAACTTAACACTATTTCTAATGGAATTGGGAGACAAATTTGTACGCCTAGCTTCATCATTAATAGCAAATCTTCTTAAAAAATCAGACTTGGGCAAACCATTGGCTGCGTTCAATCCCGGGCAGATAGGGTATCCGGATACCTTTTTGTTAGTGTTTTACGTGTAAAATAACAACTGATCAAAAACAGCTGATATGTCAAAAAAGGATTCAAAGGTATCCAAGAATTTCTGGGGTATGTAGGTATCTGACAGAACAGCTGATTCAACACATGATTGAATTTCAAGAAACTTGAAAATTGATTTCAGCTTTTTGTTTTTGTTGGTAAACAAAAAGATACAAAATGTTAGTTGAAGTTGTATTTGAGGATGTTCTGTACATAATAGACGATGAAGAAGCTATTTGCCTCCGAATTTTATAAGGTAATTATTATGTTTCATCTTACAACAATTTGACTTCGAAGCTTAAATGTTTCTCTGCTTTTTATGAACAGCTGAAAGTTGTTTTTATTTTTTGACAGCTATCTCAATACAGCTATCCAACTCGTTCAACAAGGTATCTATAAATCCACCTATCCAAGATACAAGATACGTAAATGATAATGAAGCATCTTATTTTATCTATAGAGTTGACATTTTTTGAGGTTCATGTTCTTGAGTAAATTAGAAATTATTATGAATTCGAAGTTTTTCACTTTATCAATTGTGAAACTGGAGGGTGTTGTGTTGAGTTTATTTACTTTGAACTTTTGTTAAGTCAAAAAACCTGGGTGGCTTACTGTAGCATTTCTGTCTTTTAAACTTTTTCTGTATTTTTTTTTTCATATTATAACTACAATTTGTATTTTAAACTAACGATTGTTATAGAATTTTAAGTTGACAACACCAGTGTCACCTATCAAATGATTTATTTTCAATTTGATTAGCCATTTCAACATGAAAATATGACGCCTAACGAACGCTTCCAATTTGTGCAGATCTTATTTGAAAATCATGTTGCTTTTTTTATAAGCGAATTTTGTTTAGCTATGAAGCTAATTTTTGGTTAAGTGAATACGTCAGTTTCCTTTTGGTGTGCTTTATGAGCCGGTGAAATAATTGGTCCGTACTTCTTTAAAAATGCTGCTGGCCAGAATGTTACAGTCAATGTTGACTGACATTTTTGTTCATCTACTGAACAAGCCTGATGCGAAGGAGCTGTGCTTTGAAGAAGACGAATCATAATGTCACACAGCTCGTGATTTATTTAAGGAAATGTTTACGCAACCGTAAATTCAAAGATCGTGCGATTTAACGCTCCTTGACTTTTTTTGACTTTTTTTGTTGATATATGTATAAAAAGTCAGAAGTTTACCCGGACAAGCCCAAATCGATCGACCACTTTTAGAACAACATTCACCGCGTTTCTGCCGATATACAGCCACAAATGTTGGAAAAAGGTCATTGAAATCCAGATTATACTACGTCCGAGCCAGGCCTGGCGGTCATATCACAGAACAACGCCCTTTTACAAAATATTAACAATGGAAAATTCCCCAACGTGATGATATTTCTATAAGACTTTTCTCAGATAATTTTCCTGAAATAATGTCTAAACTAAACCTCATTGAAAAATTCGCGAACGACAAAATGATACGTTGAAAATACTGTTTAAATTTGAAATCAATTTTACTTTGGAATTTGGTCAAAGCTAAAAATTTATTAACCTTTACTTTTAATAGATTTAACGTATTTTTGAGCTTCAGTATTAAATATAAATATATAAATTTTGAAATACTTGCTTCAAAAAGCGATAGAACAAATAATTCCAAACAATTATGAATAAGAAATGTCATGAAAAGACAATTCCTCAAGAAATACAAATTCATTAGCCCTATCCCATTTTCAAAAATCGCCTTAATTCCGGACAGGAGGAGTATACAATTTTATTAGAAGTAGCTCACGGGGTCTTGGCATATTGGGGAAGAACTCATTATCTATGTGATAGTCATTAGAAGACTTCAACAAACTCCACTTTTATAAACACCATCATAAAGACAAATACTCCAGAGGACTTTTATACTGTGGCGATCCTAATAACCTAGCAAATTCTGACATAACTGTCTCAAACGCTTTATATTCAGCTGTAATTTTATTTAACGAGAATGGAAGGTAAGGGATCCATGTGTTATCGCTACAGACCAAATAGACTGCTCCAAATGTATAAGCTTTCAGCCAGTAGCCACTTTAGTTTAACCTAACCTATGAGTTCTACCCACAGGTTTGAGAAGCTTTGGTCTAGAAACTCGCGATTACCATATCTTCTAACTGACATCGAAAAATTAAATCTTTGAATTTAAATCTTTTCAAGTGTGTCATCATTTTCAGATCGTATTTAGGACAAAACATCACAGTTTCCGAGTGATTATTGATTGATTTTAGATATTCCTAACTTTGAACTTTGTCATTTCCTTTCTAAAAGTTATTTGAAGATTGTTAATATGATGCGAAGAGGATTGTGAAAGTCATTCATTATTCATTTCACAATGGCAGCTTATAACACTTCCCATAGGGTAAATATTAATTTCGGAGAAGAATCAACTTACAAGAAAGAGCAACAAACGATCATAGGTCATTGTACTTCACTCCAAAAGCCTTTAAGATATAACAATTTATCTTGAAGACTTATCCAATGTGTCTTGTCCATTTCAAACAACTTTATCAATCTAAACAATCGATATATGAGTTTATACTTTGTACATCATATTTAACTATCAAAAACATCATAAAAGATTAATGGTCCATTCATAAATTTTCTAGTAATAAATACGAATTAAAATAAAAATTATGGCGCAACAACCAAATTAAACAACAACAAAAAAAGATGTGAAATTTTAATACATTTTAATTTTATCACACTCACCTCTGTAATGGGTCGCTTACATGAAAAACATGTTCCTGAATACTTTTGGACAAAACAATCACTGCACACCGGTTCATCTTCGTGAATGTTGAAAGTTGACTCAGCAATTGGTTTGCCACACTCCCGACAGGCAAAATGTTCTGGATGCCAGGATTTGCCCAATGCGGTGACAATCCTTTGGGAGATGGTCTCGTTGCATTTGTGACAAATTGCGTCCGACTGAAAAAAAAACACAAACAAATTATTAAACGATGACTAACTTAGTCTGGAATGTAAATTTTAGTAGACTTATATAGAGGAAGAAAGCTCATTTCGTGGGTACCTGCTGCGGTGTCATCTTATTTAGAATACAAAATTAATTCAATTGTAAAACTGGGACTGGCACGAATCGTGACATTATGTTTCGAAAATGTCTGAATAAACGAAGCAACGTAGACGGCTGGCGGTACGCCTTCATTGACCTTATTTGAAATTTGAGGGCGGTTATGTGGTGGCAGACATATTGTTTTCAAAAGTAATTATATTATCCTAGATTTGTTTTTGTAAGGCCAGGTGCTTTGTTTTTATAAATTATTGCATGCAAGTTATGACAATTAAAAAAAGCTACGTGCGAGACTTGAATTTTCAAAACAAAACAATAATATAATGTTTTTCAACTTTGTTTGAGGTAGGTAAAAAAAACAAATATTCATAAACGTACTTCATTATTATTTAAAATTTAAAATATTGTCCGGCTTTTTGTTTAGGTCTGTGTCATACATTGCAAAATAAATATGATTTACGGTCTTATAAAGAGTCCATAAAAGGAACACATTTATAGCAAGTCAGCACAAAGGCTAAGTGGTGTATTTTATTATTATGTGACCAACCTCTTAAACGTTCTCTGCATTCCAAAGTAGAGATTGTTAGGAACAAAATAATTTGTAAATCTTGTTTTGTATACTTAAGTCGATATGCAAGACGATGTTATATTATACGTTATAAATATCTTCGAGATATCCCCTGCAGTTTCATACAATGAAAAGATACAGTTTTTCTTTGGATGCAATAATCACCGAAAGTTTGGGATGTAAGGTGTTTTATTTTTGTAAATCAACATTTTTGAGTTAGATTTCTAAGTTGCTAATTGTTAATTTCTTTAAAATATTCCAATTTAAAATTATGGTTAAAATATAAACAAAATGAATTCAGATACATTGTATCTTGGATAATAAATATTAAAATACCATTAAAGTCACATTTGGTGCCATAAACCTCATATATAACAAACAAGGGGTGTATGTGACATTTGTATAAGTCCATGGAGCTTATTGAATGATTGATGGCAATTCTGTTAAACAATAATACTTAACTAAATGAGCAATATCCAGTATTTTTTTTTTCTGGAACGTCAGCAATTACAAAGTGCCTATGTGTCACAGTATTAAAAGTTTAATCGAATTGGCATACAAAAGTGATATTATTTCTTTACATAAATAATAATAATTATGAACCCGAAATCTCTACTTTAAATTAATTAATTTAGGTGTGTTTTTACTTGACAATATTTCGTAAAGAAATATCAAATTTACTGAAGCAGATAACATTTATGACCCAAATTAAATTTCGATGCATCAAAAATTATTATTCAATCATCTTCAAAATGCAATTAAAAATTAAAAAAAAAAATAAATCTTTTTGTCGGCTTTCTTTGAATAAAACAATAAACATTTTTAATTTGACATTATTTGTAGACCACATCACTGAAAAACACATAGCATAGTCGTAAACATCTGCTTAAAATATACTTAAATATATATTGCACACTAAGATTACTCAATCCACAAAAATAGACTTAATTTTTGCATTACGCATATGTGGGCGATAATTTGTTGAAAGAAATTGAACAATGTATACATACTTAGGTAATAATCGTTTCATACACTCCAGCATATTGAATTTAATTCATCATAGTTTCTGTTTCCTATAATAATATACTCCTTAATAAGTGCTTAGCAGTGCAAAGTCTTAACTTGCTCTTACATTTTTCATTTTTATTAAAAATCAATTAATCAGATACACTTTAAGGATTTCAGCTTCTTTGTTCTTGCATTTAATATTTAGTACAACAGAAAATACCAATATCTTTATATTTCTTAAAATGTTCAGACTCAAAAAATTCTTTTTCTAGGATTCAATCGATCACAATGAAGAGAGTCGAAGTGTATACAAAATATAAACAAAATTTGTAATTCACATTCAAGTCAATTAAAATTAATTTGGAAGTATCTTTTTATACGATTTAAAATGTTCTCTATAAAAGTTGATTTTTTTAACACACACACAATTTCTTGTTCATTCAGACTAAATTATAGGAAATTTTATGCTAAAAGATAGATATAGTTTTAAAATTTGAGAAACTTAGGTGGAACCAACTTCAATATAATATTATTCTTTATAATATAATATTATTCTTTGCAAGAAAGAAAGAAACAAGTTTTTCTTGGTTAACTTGGTTTAAGAGATTAAGTTTGATAAAGTAATAATTTTGGGATTAAAAAGATGATGCATCTATTCTTTCTAAATATTCAAAGTACGAAATAATCAAAACTATATACACATTTTTAAGTAAACTTGCATTAGCTTGATTTTTATAAATACTGACATTTGAAAAAATGTCACGTCCTCACACGTGTGTTTTACTTTTTTTTACTGAAATCTTTCTTTTTATACTGCATTATTTATGGGTATAACAATATTATAAAAAGAGGCTGGGCTGTGACCCACACTGATAACTTCCCATCCCGTCTGTCGATTTGTATTGCTTAAAAGGTTTTAAGGTTTTCGTGTTTTGTAAAAAAAAGTTGTGAGTTAAATTATTCAAAAAAATTTCAAAATTACCAATAATATTTTGTATATAATGAAATAGTTTGATTTCGAAATCTATTTTTATTAACGAGATTTTTAGTCGAAAACCAATTTTTACCAATTTTAGTAGCATTTCTTAAAAGTTTTTATTTCTTATATAAACAAATACAAATTGGATGAATGAAATTAATTTGAGAGATATCGAGAACCGAACATGAACTTTTACCAAATTTGCGTACTATTTTTTGTAAATTTTATTTTTTTATGAAAAAACGGACTGTTGGATTCTTATAAAAAATTATTGAATATCGCAAACAGTATTTTCTGTGAGATAAAATAAGTTTGACGCCAATTTTTTTAATTTTTGAAAAGCAATTTGAGTCGAAAGTAAATTTTTACCAAATTTTAGTATTGTTTTTTTTTAAGTTTTTATTTTTTGTAAAAAAAACTGTCTATTCGATTTTTTTTCAAAATTGTATCGAAAGTTGAAAACAATATTTCTTATAATATAAAATTAGTTTGAAGCCAATATCTCAAAGTTTTAAAAAGATATTTAAGTCGAGAATCACTGTTTACCAATTTTTGTTTAGGCTTTTATTTTTTGTAAAAAAAACTGTCAATTCGATTTTTCTCAAAACTTCTTCCGGATGTTGAAAACAATATTTCTTATAAGTTAAAATTAGTTGGAAGCCATAGTCTCACAATTTTGAAAAGATATTTGAGTCGAAATTCAATTTTTACCAACTTTAAGTAATGTTTTTTTTAGGTCGTACGAACGTATGTACGTACACACGCACGCACAGACATCTTTCCAAAAATCTTTTATTTCGACTCTAGAGACCTTAAAACGTAGAGAAATGTCAAAATTTTCAATTCGACAAATCGGACCCATTACAATAACTTTTTATGGGAAGTTAACAAGATGTTTTGATTAAAAAAAAAAAGAACTTTTCTGGAACTTTTCCCTTATTTCTTATCTTCCATTTTCGTCTATTATTTACTCCCTGAATATAAATTATCATGATTGTTGATGACTGGATTGTAAATAAATGAATATATCTATACATAAGGTTATTCATAAGAAAGTTTATGAAAAATTCATGAATTGTTTTGTTTCTAGAATAAATTAATGGCTTAAAACTAAATTCATACTACGAAAATGTATTCAATAACAAACAAAATCCACTATTTTTAACTGAAATTATAATGTTCTAGGTCTTAAGATAGGTAATTAAAAAAACTTCGTTTAATATATACACATTTTGTGTTTTAACAAATTATATTTTTAGCTGTATATGTGTATAAGCTGAAGAAACAAAAAGAGTCATTAATCTCATTCAAATTATAACCAAATTAAAATTTACTAGACGTGTTTATATCATAAACTAAGTAGCTGATACATTTTATGAAAAATTCTACCTGTAACTAAATTCCTACGATTTAAACAATTGCAAACAAATGTAAACTCTTTTGACTGGAAACATTTTTCAAAAAGAGGGTGGGATGCGACCCACACTGATAACTTCCCATCCCGTCTGTCGATTTGTCTTGCTTAAAAGTTTGTCTATATGTATCAATTTTTACCAAATTTGCGTACTATTTTTTGTAGATTTTATTTTTTTTATAAAAATACGGATTATTGGATTTTTATAAAAAAATTAGTGAATATCGAAAACAATATTTTCTGGGAAATAAAATAAGCTTGGAGCCAATATTTTTAATTTTTGAAAAGCTATTTGAGTCGAAAGTAAATTTTTACCAAGTTTTAGTATTGTTTTTTTTTTGTAAAAAAAACTGTCAATTCGATTTTTCTCAAAATTTTACCGAATGTTGAAAACAATATTTCTTATAAGATAAAATTAGTTGGAAGCCATAATCTAAAATTTTCGAAAAGATATTTAAGTCGAAAATCAATTTTTACCAACTTTTGTTAAATTTGTTTAGGTTTTTATTTTTTGTAAAAAAACTATCAATTCGATTTTTGTCAACATTTTTCAGAATGTTTAAAACAATATTTCTGTTATCGCCGTTTATAATATTTAAAAATTAATCTTTTGTAGCTTTAGATTGGATCACCCTTTAGATTTTGATATATAAGCCGCTTTATAACTGAAGCTATGTAAACAAATCTTCATAATATACCTAGCCTTCAACATAAAGAAAATTGCGGTAAGAAGTCAGTCGATAAATCACGGGTTGGGTACCAACACAAATAATTTTAAAGCGCCATAAAAAGTTTAAATTTCAATAAATTTTTTGCTATTAAAAATTGTGTCGGCTTTACTTATTTTTGAAAATTTCGACTCCAACAAATCTTTAAAATTATTTTTTTAAATTGTAATTTTGTTCTTTTATTTAAATAAAAGAAATGCCTCCAAAGTGTGGTAAAGATGGTGCCTTTTCAATCTGCCTTATGTGCAGTGAAGGGGAAACAGATCGCATGGTGCAGTGTGATTCTTGCGATAAATGGTATCACTACGATTGCGTCGGAGTTGATGATGGAGTTGCTGATGTCAGTTGGAGTTGCGAATTTTGCACAAATCCACGATCAAATCCAATCACTACTAGCGCCTATGCTGCTTCGACCGAACCGCTCAGTGGCCTCATGTCAAGTTTCACGATCCATCCACAAACATCTTCATCGCCCTCGACATCGCACCTAGTGACGACAGCAAACGCTCAGCCATATACGACCAGAGGAATACAGGTGAGCTCATCAAGTGTTGAACACACTAACTTGCCACTCCGGCCAGTTCCTATGGTCACAACGCAATCGCATTTGATTCCAGAGCAATACCTACCGACGTCATATGTACCAAGTGGTACCACAGCATTATTTACTGATGCACGAATTAGTTCCCCAATGAATTTAACACGTACAAGTATGTATACACATACACCTACGATGATTACATGGGCAACAAATCGCCATGTTTCTGAAGCGCAACAACATCTGCCGGCAACATCGTCATCGCAACATGAATTTTTGCGAGTGACAGCTGAACCAGCAACATTTTCACAACATGCTTCTCAGCGAGTGACAGCTATCCCAGCGACATTGCCAAAAGTTGTTGACGTTTCGCTACAGCAAAAAGAATTGCAAATGGAGATGCTAGAGGAAGAAAAAAAGCTACACCAGCGTTATCTAGAAAGAAAATATCAAATATTATCCAGTTCAGATGGATGTTCCGCAGCTCCGCAACAAAATAACTTCCACTTCAGCTCATCCGCGATTGGAACAACTCTCGGCCTTGGTCCATCTCCGGCTCAAATAGCTGCGCGACAAGTGCTCCCGAAACAATTACCAGTATTCAGTGGCGATCCTGAGGAGTGGCCCCTGTTTTTGAGCAGCTTCGTTAACAGCACAGCATTAGCAGGATACAGCGATGCCGAAAATTTAATGCGCCTGCAAGCAAGTTTGAAAGGTAAGGCACGTGAAATTGTTCGCAACAAGCTCCTTCTGCCCAGCTTAGTTCCAGAGATAATACAAACTCTTAAAATGTGTTTTGGCCGACCGGAATACATCATCGAAAACATGATTGACAGAGCAAGGAAACTTCCACCACCGAAAGACAAGTTGGAGAACATTATTGAGTTCGCATTGTCAGTGAGCAACATTTGCTCTACAATGGAAGCTTGTCAGATGTCCGCACATCTCAACAATCCGATGCTGGTCAAGGAGTTTGTCGATAAGCTGCCTAGTCAATATAAGCTCAGTTGGGCTATGCAACAAAAAGATGAGCGAGTTCCTGTAGTGAAATCATTTAGCACCTGGCTGCAAAATATTGCTGAGGCCGCTAGTCAAGTCGTTTCACCATTCTCATCGAAAAAGAGCGGCGTGATGAACACCCACACTGAGGTCAAGCAACCATCAGTCAATAAAACAGCTTGTATTGCCTGCAACTGTGCCGATCACAAGATTTCCAAATGTGAAGCGTTCAAGAAGATGACCTATAACAAAAAATGGGAAATGGTGAAAGCCAACAAGTTGTGTCGCCAGTGTCTTAATGCACATCGCCGAAGATGTAACCTCAACAGTGAATGTGGAGTTGAAAGCTGTAAGGCGAAGCATCACCCACTGCTACACAAGCCCGCCGCTCCTGTAAGTCATGAAAGGAACCAAGTAAGTGAAAATAAATTGTATGCGAATCCGAGTGAAGCTCTAAATGTAAATACTCACAGTGATGCTGACGAGGGGGAGAAACCCTACTTT
The DNA here is from genome assembly GCA_951509635.1 of Eupeodes luniger. NCBI lineage: Eukaryota > Metazoa > Arthropoda > Insecta > Diptera > Syrphidae > Eupeodes > Eupeodes luniger. Next base: position 123,767,407 of record OX608074.1, read on the forward strand.
CGTATCATTCCGGTTCGCCTTCATTCAAAGAACATTTTTATAGACACATTTGCCTTTCTAGATGAGGGTTCATCAGTGACACTGATTGAAAGACACATTTTTGAAACTCTAGGCCTTTCTGGTGTTAGTGAGCCTTTATGTTTACGCTGGACTGGCGACACAACTCGAGTTGAAGAATATTCAATCCGAACTTCCATCGAGATCTCAAATAAGACGAGCAAGGCCAAACATACTATGCATGGTGTTCATACAGTGGAAAAGCTTTCCCTTCCGATGCAATCGTTGGACATGGATGCAATCACACAAGGTTACCCTTACTTGGCTGACTTACCAATTCAGTCATACCAGGATGCTCGCCCCACAATTCTCATCGGAGTAGACAACTGGAAGTTGGCAGTTCCTCTCAAGGTTCGTGAAGGTTCCTGGAACCAACCAATCGCTACAAAAACCCGATTAGGATGGACTTTACAAGGATGTGTGCCCAATCGTCAACAAGTCTGCCGCCTCAACATTCATGCATGTAATTGTGACCGACGTTCTGATGATCTTCATGAAGCAATGAAAGCCTTTTTCATATTAGAATCATCGTCAACCACTATATGTTCACATGAAGATAAAAGAGCACTGCAGATATTGGAATCAACTTGTAAGTCACTGGATAACCAGTACGAGATTGGATTGCCTTGGCGCCACGATAATCAAAAGATGCCTGATAGCTATAAAACCGCATTCAACCGACTTATGTGCCTCCAGAAAAAATTCAAACGCGAAGCCACCCTGAAGGATAAAATGCAAGCCGAAATAGACAATCTTTTGATTAAGGGCTACGCAAGTAAGCTGAATGTGGTAGAAGTAGCAACAAGCAACAATCCAGTATGGTATTTACCAATTTTTGTCACCCAAAACCCCAATAAGCCGAATAGAGTTCGTCTTGTTTGGGATGCTGCAGCAAAATCCAACGGACATTCGCTTAATGACTTCCTCCTTACTGGACCCGACCTTTTAACATCACTGGTGGAGGTTTTATTAGCCTTCAGGATTGGCCAGGTGGCTATATGTGGTGATATTGCTGAGATGTTCCACCAGATCAAGGTGAGGAAGCAAGACATGCACGTGCAACGATTCTTATGGTGGGAAAAGGAGGACCCATTAGATCAGCCTAGCTGTTACGTCATGAGTGCCTTAACATTTGGGATGAATTGCGCTCCCTGCATTGCGCATTACATTCGCAACAAAAACGCCGACCAGTTTCAACAACTTCACCCTCGAGCAGTGGAAGCCATCAAAAACTACCACTACGTAGATGACTTCATCGACAGCGTGGACACTGAGGAGGAAGCCCTGTGCTTGGCAAATGATGTTAAGACAATTCACTTGTCTGCTGGCTTCAATATACGCAACTGGGCGTCCAACTCTTCCTGGGTAGTTGATCAGCTGACCAGCAACGGCTCTCCTGTACAAGCTCATAAGACTTTAGGGTCCACTGAGAAAGTCCTTGGTATGTACTGGGATCCTAATAACGATGTCTTTAAATATATTTTTAGATTCGTTCGACTGAAGCGTAATGTATTGGATGATCATGTAAGACCGACAAAACGAGAGACCTTGCAAGTTCTCATGTCCATATTCGACCCTCTTGGTTTCATAGCCTGTTTTACCATTGGGTTGAAAATCCTTCTCCAAGAAGTCTGGCGTTGCGGTATTGATTGGGATGGTGAGCTTTCTGAAGATCTGCACTCCAAGTGGCTTCAATGGAAATCTTTGATACCATCAATAAAAGCTATTGAAATTCCCCGCTGCTACAGTCGACTACTGGTCAATTCCGAGAATGTCCAAATACATACGTTTGTGGATGCTGGAGAACACGCTTACGCAGCAGTATGCTACTTGCGAGTGCAATGCGGGAACGAAGTCTCCGTCGCCCTAGTAGCTTCAAAATCAAAAGTCGCCCCGCTTAAACCAGTCTCAATTCCGAGACTTGAGCTCCAAGCAGCTGTTTTAGGCATAAGACTGTCTATTAAGGTGCAGGCAGTTCGTCGTCTACCTATTGCTTCCAGATTTTGGTGGTCAGACTCAAAAACGGTTTTGAAGTGGCTGCGAATGGACCCCAGGAAATTTCAACAGTTTGTTATGTTTCGTGTGGGCGAGATACTGGAGCATTCGAACGCCAAGGATTGGAAATGGGTGCCCTCAAAACTGAACACAGCTGACCTGGCCACAAAGGTATCGTCGCAGATAAATAGCGAATCGTGGTTCACCGGACCGAAGTTTTTGGCCTATGGAGTTGAAGATTGGCCAACATGTGATGACCTTGGACCCGCCGATACAACAGAAGTTAGACATCATTTGCTTCACGCTACATCTTCAAATGTACGAACTTCAGTTTCAATAAGCATAAACGTGGAATACTTTTCTGATTGGAGACGACTATACCGTGCGTTGGCTATGTTCAAGCTATACATCGAAAAGGTAAAAGCTGTTGTCCGAAATAAACCTGTTCCAAACCAAGTGTCTTATGAAATGCTTCAAAACGCTAAGGTACAACTCTACAAATGCGCACAGATAAGTGTATTCAGCCAGGACATAGCGAACTTAGAACGGGGTAAGATTATTAACAGGAATTCAAAACTAATATCTTTGAATGTTTACCTAGATGGTTCTGGCGTATTAAGGATACGGAGTAGAGCAGAAAATCTCAATAATCAACCAGATGCTATCGTCTTACCAAAGAATCATCACGTGACGTTCCTGATTGTTCGTTCCTGGCATGAAGACCACCACCACGTATCACACGAAACGACCATTAACAAAATCAGAGGGATGTTCTACATTCCACAACTGCGTGTAGTATACAAATCCGTGCGGAAGAAGTGCCAAAGGTGCAAAAATTACTATGCTAGGCCTGCAGTTCCACAGATGGCCACCCTACCAGCTGCAAGGTTAGCAGTGTTCGAGCGCCCTTTTACATTTGTTGGCATTGATTATTTTGGGCCCATTTCTACAATAATTGGACGAAGACGCGAGAAAAGATGGGGCGTAATATTTACATGCCTCACCGTTCGTGCCGTGCACATAGAGGTGGCACACAGCCTAGACACCAGCTCATGCATTATGTGCATACGAAACTTCATATCACGTCGTGGAATGCCTCGAGAAATCTATACCGATAACGGCACAAATTTCAAGGCTACTGAAAACATTTTATGCGATGAATACAAGAACATCAACTACTCAACTGTTGCTTCCAAATACGATGGACTTAGATGGAAGTTCAACCCACCGGCAGCACCCCACATGGGAGGGGCCTGGGAAAGGCTTGTCCGATCCATCAAAACTATATTGTATAGTATGGCTCCAATGAACTTCAACGATGAAACACTGAGATGCGCGCTATGGGAGGTGGAATTCTTAATCAATTCCCGTCCACTCACATTTGTGTCGCTTGAGTCCTGTGACGACGAAGCCATCACCCCAAATCATCTTTTACTAGGCTCAACAACTGGTTACAAGCCTATTTGTGAAGACAACATAGACCTGCGACAGCGTTGGCATCAAACCCAGGTGTTTGCTGATAGATTTTGGCAGAGATGGGTAAAAGACTACACACCTATGCTTGCACGACGAGGTAAGTGGTTTGAAAAACAGCCTCCTTTAGCCCCTGGTGACGTGGTTGTCATCGTGGACGAAAACCTACCCCGAAACAGCTGGCCAAAGGGCATCATTGAAAGCGTAGTAACCGCGAAAGACGGTCAAGTCCGAAGAGCCATGGTGAGAACTCAAACGGGAATGCTAGAACGACCAACAAGCAAGATTGCCGTCCTAGACGTCGATAAAGGCTAAAGTAAGCTCACTCCAACGAAGCTGCTTACGAGGGGGAGAATGTTATCGCCGTTTATAATATTTAAAAATTAATCTTTTGTAGCTTTAGATTGGATCACCCTTTAGATTTTGATATATAAGCCGCTTTATAACTGAAGCTATGTAAACAAATCTTCATAATATACCTAGCCTTCAACATAAAGAAAATTGCGGTAAGAAGTCAGTCGATAAATCACGGGTTGGGTACCAACACAAATAATTTTAAAGCGCCATAAAAAGTTTAAATTTCAATAAATTTTTTGCTATTAAAAATTGTGTCGGCTTTACTTATTTTTGAAAATTTCGACTCCAACAATTTCTTATAAGATAAAGTAAGTTTGAAGGTATAATTCCAAGTTTTTGAAAAGATATTTGAGTCGAAATTCAATTTTTCCCAACTTTGAGTAATGTTTTTTTTTAGGTTTTTATTTTTTATAAAAAAAAACTGTCAATTAGATTTTTCTCAAAATTTTATCAGATGTCAAAAACATTATTCTTCATTGCAAAAAATTGGTTTGGAGATGAAATCATATTTTGGTCGTAAAATGTTTGAGGTGACAAATTTTTTTTCAGTTTTTTTGATTTATAAAAAAACCGTTAATTGGATTTTTTTCCAAAAATATATTTGTTTTGTATTACGTTACAATATATAATATGAAATTTAATTCAAGTCTCTATCGTCATTGGTTCATGAGATATTTAGGTTTAACCAAAATGTTCACCTTTTTTTTAAACTGCTATGGTAAAAAAACCACCCACGCAATTTTCTTGAGAGCCCTTTCTGCATCTTTTTGCCTTATTATCTGTATAACAAAATTTATTTGAAGTCGATATCTCTTCTGGTTCTTGAGCTATGGAAGACGAAAAAAACGTCGTGAACGTACAGACGTACGGACGTACGGACGATTTTAGAATAAATATCTACATTATGTAATTCTTTTCGTGACCACCAATTTAAATGGTGAATTACTTTGAAGGATGAAATTAATGCCAAAATGTTTTATAAATCAATTTTTTTCAAAATCTGTTTTGTTAATTTCTGTATATTGACTTGTTCATTATTTACAAACTTTTAAGGTTAAAATTAAAATCGGAAAAACATAAGTATATTTATTTTTTATCTAACAAAACTATGCAATTGGTACTTATTTAACTTAATCCTTGATAGACGTATTAAAGCAAATTAATTTCACGATAGATATCTATGTATGTATGTATGTATATTTATATTTTATCTATGTATGTACATTGTACATTTGTACAAATCATAAAAACATGAGTCAGTGTCAAAATAAAGTTCCTGCCTTTTCTGTTTTTATTGAGTATGACAGTAGATATCATAATTTTTCTTGACAAACAAGAAAGAAAAGAAAAAGTTCAACATGCACAGTAAAGCAATAATCGACATTATAAAAACATCCAGTCAAATTATATTATTTAACTTTGGATGACATCATCATACCAAAAATATAAACATATCTAGAATTTTATAGATATACAGAAAACTAAACATAACCTGAATTATAAAACTGCGAATAACTAAATATACATATTTACAATACATATTATACAGCTTGCGAAACAGAACTTTATATCACTTATAAACAGGAATTCCTATGCTTTTGTGGAGCTATGGTGAATTGGTGTATCCTTTTCCTTTGACATATATGTACATTTCTTGAATAACAACGCTTAAGTTATTAGGATATTCAAATATCAAAAAGGATCCTTTGAGTGTTGTTTGCTTATGCTGTTGCCTAAGCATTTTTTTTTCCGTTTGGAAGTAATTTTATGAAATTATCGACCTTAAGTTTAAGATAAAAAGTATTATGTTTAGTTTTGCATTAAGAATAAACTTAAATTTTAAAACAAACAACTATAAGCAGTAATTGGTTTAATTCTAAAAATAAATAAATTTTTGTTTAATTAGGCGCCAGTTATAGCTATAATTGGTTTTCATCATTGAAAACAAACATTGGAATTTTTTTGGCAGGTCGTTTATATAGCTATCATTAAAAATGTCTGTCATTGAAACAAATTTCCTGATTGAAATCCACCGAAAAATTTTTACTGACAAAAATCTGTCATTGGAATTGTGTGAAATTGGAACACAAATCAGTGGAACGATTCGTTTCAGTTTTGAACATAAACGTATCAGCTGTTCAGGAAAATGAATTTCCGTCCGGAAAATAGAAAAATACATTTTTAGAGAAAAATTATTTCCGATCGATCAGTATATAATTTTTATTTCTAATCAAAGGGAAACACCGTTATGATCTCGATTCAAATTTTTTTCCGGATCGATTTCAATGATAGCTATAACTGGCCCCTTAAATCAAAGGAAATTATGTGTACACATTTTATCTAGAAACGAATTTGCTTTCCTATCGAGTTAGAAGACTTAATAACATTGATTTAAGAATTGGCATCAGAATTCTCAAAACCAAAATCATGAAAACTCGAAATTTTTGAAAACAATTTTAATTTTGGCTTTTCTAGATTCTAGTCTTTTTGAACTCTGATACTTTGATTTCGGGATTCGAGCTTTTAAATTAAGATTTTCGATATATTGGATTTTTTACAACTGCCAAATGTTCCTATTTAACAAGTAACATCCTTAATATGCAAATTGGGTTATACACTTTCCAGAATTCAAAAAAATCGTAATATACGCAGATACCATCCATTGATTTAAGTAACAAAAACCATTACAGAACAGTAAACAATTCATAATAGTAATAATTTACTTAACAGTATTGAATGGAATAGGAACAATTCTCGTTTAAATAAAAATGTACTACGTACGGGCTATGAAATTGCATTCGTCACAAACGTAATGCATTTAATATCTGACTGCTTATGTATTCTTAAGGTGACCATTCCTTAAATAAAGAAAATAACGATGAGTTAAAAAAGATTTATATTCAATTGGAACGAGAATTCGATGTTTTCCACACATTTTTATTTCAAAATAATATTTTATCAATTGAATCTAACCTAAGAAAATAGTCCTTCTGGTCCTACATCAAAAGCAAAAAATAATCTAGCTCTATGAATTACCTTGTTTCAACATTTTCAAATTTATCAAGTATTTGCGATACCTTCGCACATTATTTTGAATCTAATTACGCTACTTCTAATGTACATAAGTTCAGCATTTACCACCGAATATTTGTCTTTTAAATGTAAGGGAGATATCAGGTGTTTAGAATTAAATATTTCAGAAATTGAAAATGGTCTCGTGAGTTTAAATGATGACAATAGACCAGGTCTAGACAAAATTCCACCTATTGTTCTCTTGCTGAACAACTTTTCCTAATTTTAAAGAGCTTTCTCCAGAACAACGAATTACTTCAAGCATTGAAGTTTTTCAAATATCAATTTCTCGATATATGAAAAACTGACATTTTTATTTAAGGAATACATTTTACCGCTCCAACATGGTTTCGTTGTGGCAAGATCAACAACGACCAATTTTTCTATTTTTAACAATTTCATTTCAAATAATCTCGAAGATCAACAAACAATTAATGCAATTAACACCGATTTTTCAAAGGCATTTGATAGAGTAAGTCACTCTATTTTAATAAAGAAATTAAAAAACTTTAGTTTTTGAAATGATGGGAATCCTATCTTAAGGGTAGAGTTCAATTTTTTTGCATGGACGAAGTTCTCTCAAAACCAGTTTTGACTTCATCTGGTGTGCTCAAAGGTAGCCATCTTGGACCCCTTCTTTTCCTAAATTTTATAAATGATTTACCTAGTTTTTTCCTAAATTTTATATTTTATATGATTTACCTAGTTTTTTCCTAAATTCTAGTCAACTTCTTTTCGCCGATGGCTGTAAGTTTTTTCGATGCATAAAATCTTTTGATGACTGCCATCTCTTACAAGACGATATTTCGAAATTAACCCAGTAGTGCACGAAAAACTAATTATATTAAAATGTTACTAAATGTTAATGTTTTTCTTTTTGTAGCAACTTTTTTGAAATCATATTTGTCTACAAAATAGAGAACCAAGTTCGGAAAACAGTTAGGGAGAAGAAAGATCTTGGTGTATTTTTTTACCCTGAACTTAACTTTATTTAACACGTTGAATTTATAGTGCATTCAAAGCAAATTCCATGCTTGGTTTTATCAAACGCAATAGCATAGATGTGGAATCATTCATTTTAAGAGAATTGAAAAGGTCCACAAAATATTCAAAAAGGTTCAGTATTCAGAAATTTGGCTGGAACATCACAACTCCATTAAATGAAACTAGATGCCAACTTTTAGGAATTCAATAACTTGAAAATAGACGCAAAATATTTTCTGTGATGTTTATAAGTAATATTTTATCTTATCATATCAAATGTCCTTTTTCGTTGTCTACACTAATAATATAAGAAAATATTATAAAGAGGAAAGATTTGTATTTTTGTATGTAACGAATAAACTCAAAAAGTACTGGACCGATTTAAATAATTCTTTTTTCATTAGAAAGCTATATTATCTGTACCTATTTATGTCTACCCGTGCGAAGCCGGGACGGGCCGCTAGTCTTTAATAAATTTGTATGATCCATCGCAACAACTTCGAGTACGTTGTTTGTTTCGAGAAGATGTACACAGAGTTAATTATGAACTAATAACCCGCTTTTTCAAAGAAACAAACCTAAGTTTAAATTTTATCGATTTTTATTTTCAATTGAGTAGATTTTCTTTGAAAAATAAACTATTATTGCATTTTTATTTCAATTGATTTTTAAATTTGAATTAAGTTTTTAGAACAAATTTAGTTTTTCATATAAATTATATTTTAAGTATTTATATTAAACTTAGTTATTATTTAATGTATACCAATGAAGTAGTCTAACTGTATATTTTAAAATCTCATATTGATAAAATAAATAAATAACTAAAAGGGTTTTCCAATGAGAGATTATATTTTTAATATTCCACTATTTGGGCAGCTGTCACTTTTTAAACTGTCACACCAGTAATAAAACAACACGCTCTTTAACAAAGCATTGAAATTGTTTACAAAAAAAAAACTCCATACTTCTATTTTTTCATTCATATTTTCTAAACAAATGCAGTTACCTTGAATAAAAGCGTTGGTGCTTTGTTTTATTAAAATACATACAAAAGTGGGAATATGTCAGAACAACATAAGACAACTTAAAATAGCAGATTTAAGATAATTCATCAACATTCTTCTTTATCTCATTAACTCGCCAAAATTCATTTCTGTAAATTAATCGAGTATCGAGAATATGGTCACCCCATAAAAACATGTCTCACCTAAAGGAAACTCCCAAGATTTCTATCTTTCCTCTGCTCATGACAGAAAATCGCTTCGAAATATAGAAATTCTAGCAATGTATAGAAAAACAAATAGTGATGATGACGATGCGATGTTGGTGGGGAAAACAAAACAAATAAAAAATAAATTTTTATCGCACTTTTTATTTTTTAATTTTATTTTCTTCGAGTTCTACTCGATTGATACGCGAACTGAACGCGATCGCCCTCGCGCAGAAGATATCGATAAACATTTCGCGCGATGTGTCTGCACTTAGATCATCGACAGAGTTAGCGCTGTTCGCTTGGAGTCTTCTAAAACTAACCAGTAAAACACTATAACGCTCGCAACAAAACTATATGGCAACGGTATTTCTAGCGTTCGTTGGTGATTCCATTCCAATCAGCTTATACGAATATTTATGGAGTTTTATTGTATGATATTATTTTTAGGAATCTACTGACTCGTATAAGTAGACAACAAAAGTAAAAAATAGTTATCTTTCCAGATAATGACAAAAATATTTCTATATTGATTTGCACTTTTTCAACTGGAACCTCCTTTTTGTTTTAAGTGTAGCTATACCTTAAGTTTATGGTACAAACAGAGGCAATCGACCAGCAAAAATGACAACCGGAATGGAAAAATGTGATAAGATCACTCAAACATAAGTTACTCGTACATATGAGGAATACAAATGAATCATATGGAAATGAAATGAAAAGTTATTTTTAATGGTACCTACATGAATAATAATTATGGGATTTAATTTGTATATTATTGAAGTTTTAATACTCGATTAAAATTGTTTATTGACAGTTTTTGAAGTTAGTTTGTGTGATGAAAGTTGGAGCCTATTAAATTATTGTACTAGATTTTTGACATTTACAAGTGTCAGTGTTTCAGTAGTAAGTAATTTGTGTTATCTGTCAATTAGGATAACTGTAATAATAGATCAGCAAATTCTTAAGAATATGCTTTAACTTGAATCGCAAATGTCAATTATTAGTTGACAGTGTTGAGAAATATCAAAATCTAACAAGAACAAGCCAAGTGATAAGTTTTGATAATAATTCAAGTTTATTTAAATGTCCAGTAAAAAGTTGTTTAATTTTTAAAAAAATAAGTTTTGAAAGGCATAATTTTAAAATGTATCATTAGTTAAATTTAAAAAAAACATATATTCGAGAATGTATGTATGTTGGTATTATTTATAGATATCCTGAATATTTAAATGCTGTTGGCTAATCTTAATGCGGAAAAACACTCTATTTTTAATGCTAGCTACTAGACAATCATCATTCCTATTTAATTGACAATTCTTCAAAAAACGAACCTTAGAAGAAAAAACTAAAAACAATAATCTGACTCATGATTGTTTCATTAGCAGCCATGTCGATTGTCTATAACTCAACTTAATTTAAAACATCCCTTAGGTAATCAAATATTCTTTACAAACACGCAAGTCTACTTAATACCAAATCCGTGTGAAAAACTCCTTAAGAACATAATTTAATGAGATGACTGACTGCGAAGACGACCTTTTGGATAGGATATCCTTTCAATATTATTGTAGAAATTCACTCACTGAAAGTCATAGGCATCGTATTATGTATTTAATGCAAATGCTTTATTTTCAAGGTTAAATAAATAAAATATATATACGAATTTTTTTAAATTCGCATTAAGAGCTTAATTTAGAGATAGATACATCTACACCTTCATATAGCAGGTACCCTAATCATATGAAGTTCACTTTGGGTTAAAACAACCTATGTCATCAAAATATCATTTTACTTCTTTTTTGTTTTTAATTTAACTCAATAGATCTAATTGCTACTAATTAACTTTATTGTTTCAATAAAAGAAAATATTTTGATAAACATAATGATATCATTTAAGTCGTACGTATATTTTTGTTTTTGTTGTTGTTCATTGTGTAATTTATCTGGCCTAATACTACATGAATGTATCAAGCTGACCAAATTATTTGATATTGATTGCAAGCAAAGATTTTGATTACCTAAAGTGTGATTGAAAATGTGTAATAGGTGGCGCCAGAGCGGTTTGAAATGTAATCAAAGTATCAACAAAATAGATCTAGTAGAAATTGTTTTTCAATTGTTTAAAATTACCGCAAACACTTTAAATTTTCCATATAAAATAATAAGTTATTAAGTGTCAATCTGTAAGAGTTGATGGAAACATTTGAAATGTTGTTTTTTTTTTTTTTTACTGATAAAATATAAACTTCAAAAATATATTTCAACTGCACTTGCTGAATCAATTTCCGATTTTTGATAAAACTTTATTGTGCTACAATTTTGTAACGATATTTAAAACGAACGAGAAACAAAATTGCATTTTTTCTATTCGATAAAATAAAGCCTAGAAAATGAGTCTGAATGGCAAGTACAATTGTTAAACGCCGCCGTTTGTTTCTTGATGATTCTTAACAATGAAAGAATGAAGAAACATAAATCGTAGACTGTTAAATTTGATAAGTGTCAGAAATTAAAAGAGAATTTCATTGGTTATCCAAAAGAACAGATCCAATCGACTCTGAAAGTCTGTTTCATTTCACAGTTGACAGTTCATTCTAAGAATGTGTCAAAAACTTTGATTGATTTTGAATTAAAGGCCAGAAGCATTTCCTCTTTTATCTGCAAAGATAAAGAGCTGTCATTTTAATAATTTGAAAGACGACTGACTGAGATCAAGATATGTCATGTGACTGAATCTGTCATCTGAATTTTACAATAATGATGCCATCGTTGTTCAAAGAAACAGAAAACTTGTCACTATTTTTACGTATTTATTGAAAGACTGGGCTATTTTGTTTACTTTAAATTTCAAATTTTATATATAAATATATCAGTTTGTATTTTTTTATCGCGAGAGTTGAAAATATTTGTATCTTTTATATATTATCATTATGCAATTTAATGAGTTGAGTAAATTTATCAATGTTAGCGGCTGCCACCATTGCGGTCATTATAACAAGATGACTTAGATATGACAATCACTCCTGACTTTAAAAGATTTAAAATATAGTTTCGAATTGTTATAATATTATATTACCGTGAAGACATTTTTTAAGGATTTTAGCTCTCATTTCATTAATTTAATATATCTCTTTCTATAAAAATTTCTAAGTACATTTTATTGGCGATAGCTTTTCTTAAAAACCTAATACTTTTATTTTGTTCTATTCATAACTATTTTATGGCACAGTTTAGACAAATGACAAATCTTATTAAATATATTATAGCTCAGGTTGTCAAATTAATGTCAAACATAAAAATGGATGCTGTATTGACATCCGGTTTGAATAAAAACTTCATAAAAAGTTGAAAGTTTGGACAGAAAAATAACAATTTCAGTATAAGTCTAAATACTTGAAAAATATCGGCGGGTAAGAATTGTAAACACTTTCTGAAAGAATTCCAATTACAGAAAACCCTTAAGAAACCAAACAATTAAGAATTTGTGAATTTGTAAATTTGTTAAATTTACAAATTTTAGAATGTGCAGTATTATAAATAATAAGGTTTCAATGGAGTTAGTAGTGTCCTTCTTCTAGATGTAAACGCACCTATTTCCTTTGAGCGTGTTATCAAAATTGTTTATGTCTGTGCTTTCAAATAAATAATGGCAATCTTTAAAGTTTATGTTATACAAATATAAATTTATCAATCTGTACAGATAATAATTAAAATAAAAGATTATATTTTTCGATGCCTACTTGTCGAAAAAAACACACCTTAATTATATTATCTGTCAAAGATTTAATTTAATTTATTTCGCTCTATCTACAAGACTAAATAGAATCATATAAAATATAATTTAATTAAAAGAACCTCTGAATTAAATTGTAAACACAATTTAAAATTTCTTTTCTCTTCGTTTTGTTTACGATCAATTATAATCAGTATGGTTAATGTGCAATTAAAAAAAAAACAAAATAAAAAGTCGATCGATGATAACATACGTTGCCTTGATGGTTTTTTTAAAAATAAAAATAATTTGTTCTGGTTAAATATTGTACAAAGTTACTCGTAGATATAGAAGAAGAAGACGTATATTTAAACAATATATTCAATTCAGTTCAAGGATGTTCAAAGGGAGAGTTTAATAGTTCTACAACAGCTTAACTTCTTACATGACAAATTTATAGCAATTAAATTGTACATGAATGTCTTATACAATAAATTGATAACGCTATAATTCAAGTTGTAGTATACAAATATGATTTTATGATTAACGCGTTATCATACCGGTTACGGTAGACTACAAGAATTTATCGAACAAATTAATGTCGAAAATATTTTTATTTTTTAATTTAGAAATGAATGGTTTTTTAGTATAAGAAGTTTTAATTTTGATATTGAAAAAAGGGTATTTTTGAAGAAAAATCTAATAAATGCTAAAATTCCACTTATTACGTGGTTGCTAAGGTGAAAATAGGCTTCATAACTAAAATAATTGTTCGTTGAAAATCCACATTATTTTACTGCATATTAGCTAATATACGCCGATGCGACGTTGCTGCTGTACTAAGATCTAAGACTGCATGCAAAATACAGTGTAGTGTAGTTTGTGGATCAACAAACCTGGATTTTCGTCGATACTAAAGAATACAGCCTCAAAGTTCTTATTTGATATAGTTTTAGTTTTAGAAACTGTGATTGTATATTGTTCACCAGTTTTGTTGTGAATTTAAGACAAAAACTTTAATGCGTTTTTGAAGCGTTCTTCGTGTCATTTTTAGTTTGTCGTAGTTCTAACTTGTCAAATATGAAATGAAGACATTTTCAATGGCGTTATATTCAAAGAGTAAGCTTTTATTGGAACACCTGTGTTTACCTATGTAATACATGTATACAAAATCCTTAATTTTAAATTATTAAAATTAAAGGGAAAAATAAAAAATAATATGCATGACTGGGTCGGACAAACTTGCTCAAAGTATCCAAAGAGTTTGTTTTAAAACAGTACCTATAATTTAAAATTTAAAAATATACCTGCAATATATGTGTATTAGTCTCCAAAAATTTGAATGCCATTTGGTTTCTCAAAAACACCTTGATTTATTTAATTATTTTTTCGAAAATCTTAATATGTATTTCATACATAATTTTTTTTTCCATTTAAGTATGCAGTTCCATAGAGCTTATTAATATACGTTTTACATTTGATTTTCTTAAAAAAATGTTGACCCATTTTCGAGATATGTATTATAAATTTTGAATACAAAATTAATATTTTTTAAAAAATCCAAAAATACAATGACATTTTTCTTCGACAAATTGTATTAAAACAAAATAAGAGGTTGTGCAGAAAAAAATTATTGACATCGGTTAATTAGTTCTTGAAAAAACTTAAAAACAAAACAAAGGTTCTATGGGGCTACCCTTCTGAAACAATACAAACATATATTTTTTGTATTGAAAGAAGCCAAATAAAGAAACATTATTTTTAGAGACAATTTTTAAAAAAAATCTATCGGTTCGTTTTTGAAAAAAATCATTTTCGATTTTTGAAAAAAAATTTTTATGGGGACTACTATTATTTATAGTCTTTTAAAGCCTGGGATGTGACCCACACTGGTAACTTCCCATCCCCGTCTATCGGTCGACAATTTCAGTAGAATTTCTTTAAAGTTTTTATTTCTTATATAAACAAATACAGATTAGATTTTTCTTAGAACAATATTTTACGTTAACAACAAAATTTAGTACAGAGTTAAATCATTTTGAACACAATACCTTCACTTATTCACGAGATATCAATAATCAAATATCAATTTTTACCAAATTGTACGTACTATTTTTTGTAGAATTTAATTTTTATGAAAAAAAACTGTTAGTTGTTTATTTTTAAAAATTTTACTTAATGTTCTAAGCTACATTTTCCATAAGATGAAATAAGTTTGAAGCTAATATCTTAAATTTTTAAAAAGATATTTGAGCCGAAAATCAATTTTTAGCAAGTTTTAATAATGTTTTTTATTTGTTTTTATTTTTTGTAAAAAAATGTAAATTCGACTTTTCTCAAAATCTTACCAGATATCAAAATAGTTATTCTTCATTTCATAAAATTATTTTAGAAGTAAAATCATTTTTTATTCGTAGAATATTCGAGGTGGCAATAATTTTTGTTCAGTTTTGTTTGATTTATAAAAAAAACGTTAATTGATTCTTTTTTCAAAATTATATCAGTTTGGTATTACATCACATTATTTCTGCATTATTATCTGTATAACAAAATTTATTTGAAGTCAAAACATCTACTAGTTCTTGAGATATGGACGACGAAAAAGTTTCCTGAATGTACGGACGTACGGACGTACGTACACACGCACACACGCACGCAAAGACATCTCTCTAAAAATCTTGTATTTAGATTCAAGAGACCTTGAAACGTCGAAAAATTTCAAAATGTTCAATTCGACCGATTACAATAACTTCCAATGGTAAGTGAATTTAAAAAACGCCTAATACGAATCTGCTTAAAACCTTAATTTTCAAGTTTGAACTCAATCTACTCAAAGGTTTGGGCTGAAAGGGGACCAACTTTTTTCGACTTCTCTACTATCGTAATGTTTGATTAAAATTTCGGGTTCGAGATAGTTCCTATGTGGCCCAAGTAAAAAGTTGGTCGGTTATGGTTATTACAATTTTTCAACCATGAAATGAGCTTTTAAATCGAAATTTTAAATTAAAATTTTCAATACTTATTTCTTACTCTTACTTGACTTTTCTGACATGTAAACCACAAAGTGTATAGTAAAAAATAATAGTTTCTTTATATATTTCTTGTGCTCAAAAACATACACTTATGCGAGTTTATTCGATAATTTTTAAATAATATATTCCCAAAAATCAGTTTCAACAGTGTGACAATATTAATTTGATCTACCTTTGCATATTGTATCTTATATATCATAACTATAGTCTATCTTCAATAATCTCAATGTTAGGTATTATTTAAAATAAAAATACATCTCTTTTAAACAAATCTACATACACTAGTTCATATCTACCTACATGAAGAAAAAAAGAATAAAGATAGATGTGTATATATGTACATAAATATGTTAAGCAGGTGCTAATTTCAACCTTCACTTTAAAGATCAGGTTTCAAAAAACGAAATAAAAAATGCATTCGAAACTTAATATACCTTACCTACATATTGCTCAGTAAACAAAATACGGTTTATAGGTGAGGTAGGTATAGATAGGATGATACATTATGTACCTATCTAGATAATTATTATTAACGATAGGAATTTAGTCCACAAAATATTCTCATAATTTAACTAGCACAAATCTTGATAGAGTCAGAACTCTTTGAATTTTTATTAATCACTTTAAATACATAAATTGTTGTTTCCTCTTTTGATAACGCATGACACACAAAAATACATGTTTAATAAAATTTAAATCGTTAAATAAATTTGCTAACCACCTCTGCATATTAAGGCTTCAAAAACAATAATGTCACACCCGAAAATTAATAATTTATAAATGATGTACCAATGTCCCCATAATGATTTAAGATTACCATTAAGCATTTTTATTCATGCCATTAAAATTTAAAATAAAATAATTCATACAAAGTAAACTCACCATTTGTTCTTTTTTTGCTTATATATTCACTTCCGGATTGATAAAGTTTGAAAATTAATTTTCTTTTTTGATTGTTTTTATTTTGTAGGACAATCCACAGATAGCCGTTGAATCGGTTCTAAATGTCCTCAAGTTAAAATTGCAAGAGGCAAAGGGTAAACAGCTAAAAATCGATGAAATTGCTACTGAAAATAGTACACAAAATATTAACTCGTATCAGAAAGAGGGTAAGTGGATAGATATTGAATTAATAATAATAATTTTATTAATAAGCAATATTCTATAAAAGTATACAAAAAAAAAAAACAATAAATTGACGAAGAGTTAATAGAGAGGAGACGACATTAAAGTGACGACAATTATAAAATTGACAATATACTACAAAATGTGTACATTTACAATGCAACAGATGCACAACTTATAAATATTAAACTTTATTTTTCTATCAACGTCCCATGCGGGCCACAAAACAAACAAAACGGACAAACTGATGATGACTTAGTTTTAATTATTTTTAATTTGTTTATTTTTTCGATTTTTTTCAATATACACTGAAATCTCTACCCTCCCGGATAAATTGGTAATTTAATTCCGATTCGATATGATTAATAAATTTTTAATTTCATTTTTATTTTTATTTTTAAGTGACCAAAAAAGGAACACACTCTAGTAAAGGCAAACAGCAGAAGCAGCAACAGCAGCAATTTAAAGAAACCCGACAGAATAAAGTATCCAAAGCTAAGGCTAAAGTAACACTAACAAACTGCAGCAATAGCAAGAACGCCAAGGAAGACAGTACGGAACAAACTGAAAGATATTCTCGCAATGAACTTACAGAAACCAGCAAGTCCAATACCATATGCGATAAACAATCGCTGAGAAACATCGACATCGACTTCAACAACGACGACGTAGACGGAGTCGCTGTCGCCGCCGCCGCCGCTTTTGTCAGAGAAAATGAAAACAATTCGATGGAACAGAAAACTTGTGGTGGAGCTTTTCTCTCGAGAACTGCTACGACAACGACAACGACGACCACAACCATGTCGATGTCGACGACGGTGGCGGCGGCGGCGAAAAAACCTACACCGGCAGTAGATACGAAAGAAGTTGGTGGGATAGCAGCAGCAGCAGCGGCATCGACAACGACTTCGACAGTGGCTCCACAACCATTGACACCACCGTTAAACATTTTACCAATAAAATTAGATGACGTAATGCCACCAACACCACCACTATTAATACGAGATATTATGACGTCAGAGCAATGTTTAGATTACTCAACTCCCTTGCCGGTTGGGTTACCCCGACTTCGTCAGCGGTCAGACAAATTCGTCTCCCATACCGAAAGCCATAAAATAATTGGAGATGGGATACATCGACGAATTGAAGATGCTTCTGCCCAGGGAAATGTGAGAGATGGCGCCGCCAACGCAATTGATAGAGTTAAAGACAACCAAGAGGCTTGGCGAGAGAATCTTCCGGTGGAGACAGCGGTAGCATCCACATCGTCACCAGTTAGGAATGAATCAACAAAGTCGGGTGAAATGTAAGTGAAGTATTATTTTTTTATGTAGTGCTAGAAGAATATTGAAGATACTCGTAGTCTGGATGGTAGAAAAACTAGAAGTTGGACTTGGTTGTAGTCGATATCTGTATCTGAGGAGCATAATAACCTTTAATGGATCATGTTCTTGTAAAAATTGATATGAAAAAAAAAATCACAATCAAAGTTCTAGTCTCCTATAAAATAAATACTATTTTAATAATTTTATTTATTTGCTGAATGATTAAAGAAAGCACTTCAACTACTACTCGATTCTTAGTACTTATCAGGAGCTGTTCGGAGTATATAAGCGACTCGACTGTCGGATGGTCTAGGGTTTGAGGGCGCTATAGGGAAATTATTTTGTTTTAATTAGACATGAATTTTTGATCCATTTGTAGAAATTCATTACATTAGAGACTTTTGCAAATATTGTATATGAAAAAATTCGGTACGTACAATAAATTTAGGAACATATTACATCAGAGTTTAATTTTTAACAAATATAATAATAAAAGGCGCTCATAGGAAATCTTCCAAAGTGAATATTTGACAGCTGTCATAAAGGTTTGCCGATACTTATTCAGGGATATTTACTCTGCATTACTAACATGTCTGCCATCTACCGTCTACAATACATCGCTTTTATACATTCTTAAAAAAAAAAGGTCTACTGAGTTGGGTCTGTGATACCAGAACTTCGTGGTTTATCTTCAGAAACATAAATGGAAAATAATCCAACTAGAGATAAAAATACATCCTTATCTTGAAAAGCTAGATAGTTGGTCATAAGAGTTTTATGCCTAATTAAAAGATTTTAAATAAAAAAAGGTAAACTAGAATATAATAAATCAATTCACTATTCATTTCCTGACATTTGTACATTTGACTTCTAATTGAGCTTATTGTCAGGCAGGGATTCCATGTTCTTTATGTCTTGTTTCCTTTGTCTTCTTAGTTTAAACTAGTCTATTTTATTCAAAATAATAAAGAAATGCCAAAAATAAATCATTATTAAAAAGTAGTTTTTCCACCATTTGATTGATGGTTCCTTTAAGAGAGCTCGTTTTTTGTTATGGCATATTGAAGCAGGTATATAGATCTATTTTTATATACTCTATCGATGGTTTAATACAATTATAATTATTTGTTTGATCAATATTATCAACATATACCCATCGAATAAAGTAAAAGAGGAAGAGCCTTTAGCAAAAAGGTGATTTTTTTATATTTAGAGGTGATGAGCAATTCAAAGAATTGTGATGTGGGTGGGTACCTTACTATCTAATTTTGTTTTAATTTTAACCTTGATGCAAAGTCAAAAACAAAATTTAATACCCTAATATAATGAAACACAAAGGCGAAAAAAGGTAAAAGGTTTGAAAAGATTTGTTGTTATAAGCAAGTCTTGTTATGGCTGTTAAACAAAGGTCACGAAATAAACAAAGGATATTTAGAATTTATGATAGCTTTGATTTTATATTCTAAAAGATCTTCAATTTATTAATATCAAAAATGTGTCAAACGTTCCTTCGATAAATTTGAATATTTGAATATTTGAAAAATCAGAACATATTTTAATTTCTTCGTTATATTTCAGGGAAAAACTTTATTACCGAAGAAATGCTCTTTACACCTTTGTTAAATATTTGGAAAGTAGTTTACCTATAGATAATGGAAAAGATGTAAATAAAAACATTAACATAAATGAAATAAAAACATCAGATGGAATTATAAACACTGACAGCGAAAAAGAAGAGGAGGAAGAAAAACAAAAAACTCCTAAGGAAATGTTTGCAGGTATTTCTGCTGGAAAAGAACAAGACGAACAAAATCAGAATGAAATTGATATCAAAGCAATATTAGAAGAACGAAATGACTTTATCGAACGTTGCAAAAGTGACCCCTTCTACACTAATCCACAATTTCCTCAACCATGGAAGGTTCTCTCAAAGTAAGTTAATACATTATTATAATATGTACTTAAAAGAAGATATCGTGAATAAAATATCTCTGGTCATTTTTGTTATAGTTATAGCCTTTAAATTGGTATAATAGCCTTTAAATTGGTAATAATCCTTTTAAATTTGATTCCAATATTAAAAATGAATTTGCCTATAATTACCAAATTTTCAATACAAAAATTATACGTTCCCGATTTTTGAAGATGATACCTATTTGGAATTCTTTTCACGATATCCTCAAATAGTAAAGCAAAACCAAGATTGATAGTCATTTTTAATATTTTTTTCAGAATATCAAAGGTAATAGCTCGTGAAATTGTTGAAAACTTCGAGTCTGATTTGTCGTTCGGGGAAGAATCTTACATACGAGATTTTATTGATAATGAAGTTCAAACCTAACTTTTGTTAACTTCGTTTTGTTAATTATGATGAATAATTGAATTTCTTACTTTCTTTTATTAATAAATAATAAAAAATGGTGTTTACTCACTGTTTTATTACGTATATAATCTTGTTTTATTTATTTAATTTTCTTTCTTGAGACACAAACTCTTTTTTAGAATTTTGTAGAAAAACTAACAACAAATAATTTTGTTTTATTTGATTTATGTGAAATAAAATAGGGTAAGTAAAGTGATAACTGATAACAAAGTATTTAAACCACAGTACGAACATATTTATGCCCAATGCTGAAAATGAAGAAATATCTTGTTAAATGTTTTGGTATTCATTAGTTGTGATGATCCCATGATTAGTTTTTAAATTTTTCAGCAACAAAAAAGACAAAGCTTTTCATATTGAATGGTTTATTCTTTAATGTTTTGTTGTCCATTAGTTTTGAAGTAATTCTCATAATTTTAACTTGTGGTTTGTTTTTTTTTTTCAACATAAGCCTATTACACAGATCAGAAAAAATGTCAAACTTTATTTTCATCTGGGATATATTTTGACTTATTTTTCCACATAGCACGCAATCCACTCGTAAGATTGTGGCATTTGAATTAAAGCTTCAAGTCAACCAAACCAGTATACAAAAGTGTTCACTTAATTTCTCCGAGATAATAATATTCGAAGCATTATTTTTCGAAATAATTTTTTGCAGCTTGCACTACAAACACAATCAGTTCCAACGATTAAAAAATAGTGTTCCATTTATATCTGCAGCATGAAGATTTTTCAGCAAATTTCCGGAATTTGTAAAAGGATTTAAATTTAATGTTCCCAATATATGTACATCTTCAAAAAAACAGATAAGAACTTTTTTTATTGCTTATAACTTGGCTTTAATAAACTTATAATTATGCAATTATTATCATTTGTTTTCAACGTTACTTATTTTGCATAACAATTTAGTAAATATATCCAAAAATACAGACCATAATAGCTGTCAGCACACAATTTTACTTTTTCCATTTAATATTGGATCTACAGTATAAATATGGAGACGAACGACTGAAGCGACACCTGGGCAGCAGTCAAGGAACTAATTGTGATAGAGTTAATAATGGGGGAAAATTGCGAGTTTTATGATTTTTTGCATTTTTATATTATACATTTTTTGCTAACCTAACTTATATGGTTTGCTTGCCAATTTAATTATGTTCACAATTTTCCGGCAAAATTCGTTAAAATCTCCTTGTAAAAAGTTGCTACATAAGTGCTTGTCAAGTCAACTATCTTAGAAGCTGACTTCGATATAGGTTTCAAAATTTCCAACGAAATGTCAATTTCCAGAACAGCGAATTGAATATACATATGCATACATACTTACTTAAAGTTACTTAAGGTGGCGCTACAATCCTGTATGCACAAGGGGATCATCAAAATAAACTTCTCCATCTAGCTCGGTCCCCAGCTAGATGTCTCCAATTGTGATATGTGGTCTTTCTCTACTGCACTGTTCTGTGGAAAAGGATTTAAAGACTTTCCGGGCTGGAGCATCGTTTTACATACACTCTACGTGACCCAGCAATCTCAATGGTTGGACTTTTATCCTTCTGGCTAAGTCTAAGTAGCTGTACAGCCCGTACAGCTCGTCGTTCCATCTTCTCCTCCACTCACCTTTTACGGCATACCGGATCGTCGATCACGCGAAGAACTTTTTTCTCAAAACGACACATTGGTTGCTCGAGGGAGGAGCTTACTACACAATTGGTGTTTCCACAAAGACACGTCTCCTTTCCTCCAGACGGCAGCGAAGGAATTCCCGAGATGGAATTAACGGTGGGGCCTACAATTCCAATTATGTTGAGCTACTTAGTAAAAACCTTATAGGGCTACTACGACATATGTACGCCGGCTCTTGCCCTTGGGGTTTAACTCAAGGACCTGGTCCTTCAAGTATAAGGTCATGTATGACCACTTAAAGAATAACCAGTTGCGAAACACCAATAAGCCTTGGATAATGATGGAGTTACTGTTGATTGAATATATACTATAACCAACACTTTATGCAATTCTAATGACATATTTCTCTCAGGAAAAATCCAGCTAGATTTTTTTTAAACTTCCCATAGGAAGTTATTGTAATGGGTCCGATTTCTCGAATTGAAAATGTTGACATTTCTCGGCGTTTCAAGGTCCCTAGAGCCGAAATAAAAGATTTTTAGAAAGATGTCTGTGCGTGCGTGCGTGCATGTGTACGTACCTCCGTACGTCCGTACGTTCGCGACGTTTTTATCGTCGTCCATAGCTCAAGAACCAGAAGAGATATCGACTTCAAATAAATTTTGTTATACAGATAATAAGGCAGAAAGGGCTCTCAAGAAAATTGCGTGGGTGGTTTTTTTACCATAGCAGTTTAAAAAAAAGATGAAAATTTTGGGTAACCCTAAATATATCATGAACCAATGACGCTAGAGACTTGAATTAAATTGTATAATATATATTGTAGCGCGATACAAAACAAGTATATTTTTAGAAAAAAATCCAAATAACGGGTTTTTATAAATCAAAAAAACTGAAAAAAAAATGTGTCACCTCGAAAATTTTACGACTAAAATATGATTTCATCTCCAAAATAATTTTGTGCAACGAAGAATAATGTTTTTGAAATCTGATAAAATTTTGAGAAAAATCTAATTGACAGTTTTTTTTATAAAAAAATAAAAACCTAAAAAAAACATTACTCAAAGTTAGTAAAAATTGAATTTCGACTCAAATATCTTTTCAAAAACTTGAAATTAAGGCTTCAAACTTATTTTATCTTATAAGAAATATTGTTTTCGACATTAGGAAAAATTTTAAGAAAAATCGAACTGACAGTTTTTGTACAACAAATAAAAACCTAAACAAATATTTGTAAAAGTTGGTAAAAATTGAGTTTCGCCTCAAATATCTTTTCAAAACTTTGAGATATTGGCTTTAAACTACTTTTATCTTTTAAAAAATATTGTTGTCAACATTCAGTTAAATTTTGAAAAAAATCGAATTGATAGTTTTTGTACAAAACTTAAAAAAAGTTTTACAAAAGTTGGTAAAAATTGTTTTTCGACGTAAATATCTTTTCAAAAATTTGAGATTATGGCTTTCAACTAATTTTATCTTATAAGAAATATTGTTTTTAAAAAATAGTACGCAAAATTGGTAAAAATTGATGTTCGGTTCTCGATATCTCGTGAATAATAGAAAATATTGACTTCAAATTAATTTCATTCATCCAATTTTTATTTGTTTATATTAGAAATAAAAACGTTTTATAAATGCTACTAAAATTGGTAAGAATTGATTAACGACTACAAATCTCGTTAACAAAAATAGATTTTGAAATTAAACTATTTAATCATATGCCAAATATTGTTGGTTATTTTTAAATTTCTTAGAATAATTTAACTGATAACTTTTTTAACAAAACACGAAAACGTACCTTGCTTAAAAGACAAATCGACAGACAGGATGGGAAGTTATCAGTGTGGGTCGCATCCCAGCTTCTTTTTTCATTAATTTTTTCATTGATGAAAACCAATGATAGCTATAACTGGGCTCTAGCTCACTGGTCTTGTGAGGTTAAATTTTAACTGCGAGTTTATTTGCTTGTATTTTAATAACCAAAATAAACAAGTCTTTTACTAATTAATCTTCTATTACTTTATCTACTACATTCCCTGTCAAAAAGACATTTTGACATTATGTGTAAACGAAACAAAAAATGTATTTAAACAAAATCAACTTTTAAAATGAATTCGGACAGTTCAATTTTTAAAAACAAAAACATCTTGAATGATGGATGTGGCAAGAAAGCAAAAAGTGTATAAAGAAATATTCTCAACTGGTCTAGCTAATTCAGACAGTAGCTACTTGTCGTCCAATTTGCCGATCTACTCCTTTTTAAGTTTTCTTTTTCAGCCATTTATAAAATGATAGACATTTTTAACAATAAAAACACAATTAAATATTGAATTAAGTATTCTTTCGTCACAATAAATCTTTAATCTTTTGACCTGAAAAATATGTTTTTTTCCTTGAGCGCTGTGAAAATTATGCTGTTATGTTTGTTTAACTGTGCGTTTAAAGTTGAGTTTCCTAACAATAGAATTAAGCCTGACTATTCAAATTGTTATTGGTATGGCTATAAGCTTTAATTTTGATTATTGGTAAGGCCCACTGTCAAAAACTTGCTCGTGCAGCCTCAGCGTTAAGTTTCATTTACACCAACCGTGTAATCGCGCCTTAAGTACCATGGTTACTAAACAAAGTTCCACTTATTCCCATAAAATGAAAGTAATTTAAGAGGAAACATTCAATTTAATATTATGCATTTTACATTTTAACTCAAATATTTGCACTCGATAATTATATCTACTGTAAATCAAAGCTAAATAATCCTTTTTTTTAAATTAACGACATACAAATATTTTCCAAACTGTTTTCCGGTTTCCGAACATTTCACCTATGCAGATATACCAACATTACGAAAACAAAAAAAAACAAAACTCAACTATTTGACATTTGAAACGTCAATTAAAATTTGGCTTCGGCGATTTCTTGTTCAAAATTACAACACCAAGCCAAAAATTACATATTTTTTATTTGTTTTATTTTAAAATCACGACAAAAAGATTTATTTTATTTATTATTTGGTTAATATTGTTAATGTAAAATCAATCATTTACTATGTCCGACGATGATGATTGTCAAATTATTGAAAGCAACACAAATTACAAATCAATTACGTGAGTTTTTTTTTTAAAAAAGTTTCCCGCTCTGTTTTTTTTCTTTGCTAAATTGATTTTTACTCATCGTTAGGTGTGAAAGAATTCCTGAACTTTTCCTAGACAAACTAATTGCAAAGAAACACTTTGGAAAATATGGTAAAATATCTAGATTCATATTGCGACCCAATCGGTTTTGCTGCACCGTAGACTATGAACGTGAAGAAGACGCCGCCAATGCTCTCCGCAATGGAACAGTATTCAATGGACAAGAATTCGATATTCGTTATTCGCTGCACGAGGTAGGTCATGTGCAGAACACAGAAGAATGGGTCGATCCGGATGTGCAGGCTGAACTGGACATCATGGGCAATCATGCGAGAAGGATGCCAACTCAGGCTCCAAAGCTTCCACCTCCTCCTCAACCGCCTGCCAGGGTAATAAGACAGAAGGCTCCCAAGAGCCACCCAGCCCCAGCAGAGCCTGCAGCAGCACCCGCTCAAAGAATTATCCCGAGTTCTGTGCGGGCCGAATTGGAGGCCATTTTAAGAAAACCCGCCAACAACGATGAGGACAAGTATCGCATTCTTGATGCGCGAGACAAACTTATCAGACTGACCACAGTCCGCACCACAGACATTAAAAAAGTTGTCAGTATCAAGGGCACCTGCCCGGACATGTGTCCGGAGAAGGAACGTTTTATGCGCGAGTTCCAACACCAGGTGTCCGGATTCGAAATGGAAGAGGGTGGTAGTCGCAATGAGATGAACCACAATATCGCGATCAAGGAGTACTCGAGGAGTAGTGCCGACCAAGAGGTCCCACTCGCCCACGAGTTGCGCCCAGAGGGTGTGCTCAAAATGACTATGCAGTACCTGATGCACCGCATCATGGGCTTGTGTGACATAGCTGATTTGAACATCGGTGACTGGTTCCACTTCGTATGGGACAGAACGCGGAGTATACGTAAAGATATCACACAACAAGAACTGTGCTCCATCGGGGCGGTGGAGTTGGTCGAACAGTGTGCTCGATTTCATATACACTGCGCAGCCCGTCTGGTGGCCGAAGATCCCTCGGTCTTCGATCAGAAAATCAATACCGAGAATCTCACCAAATGTCTCCAGACACTCAAGTACATGTACAATGACCTGCGCATCAAGGGCATCCGCTGTGAGAACGAGGCCGAATTTCGTGGTTTCATTGTTCTCCTCAATCTGAACGACGCAAATTTCCTGTGGGAGCTGCAAGACCTCCCGGAAGAGATTCAAAATTCCAAAGAAGTCCGCTCTGCCATAAGCTTTTACAAATGCATGGAAAGCAACAACTACGTGCGATTCTTTAACCTCGTGCGGAAGACTTCGTACATGAACGCCTGCATTCTGCTGCGGTATTTCACTCAAGTCCGCCTGAAGGCGACTAGGATGATAATTAAGGCGTACAACTGGCCGAGGCATTCTGTGTCCCTTCCTCTTGGTCATTTGATTAAGATCCTGGGATTTGAACACGAAGATGCTGCCTTGGACTTCTTCTCGTACTATGGACTCGAGTGTGACGTAGAGATGGTGCGCTTGGATAAGAAGGCGTTCGAACAGCCCGACGTTCCAGTGCTAATGGATCGCGCTTTTGAGGTAAGTGCTACTTGAGATACACAAAACCACGTTACTGAATTCCCTTCACACAGGTAGTCGAGTCGAAGCGCCAAGTAGGAGTAGGCGAAGCGGTATGCGGTCGTCCACTGGACTCGCCGAAAATATTTGAAGACCATCAGCTTCACGACAGTTTCGATGCGAATGGCTACCTTAGGTTTGAATCGTTCACCGCAGAGGACCAACTCAGGAGCGACAACGTCGGAGGCGCTTCGAAGACTCCACATCGCCCAATGTCGGATAAGATCTTCAAAATTCCAGTTGTTTCGCCTCCCATGACACCCAAACAAAAACTCAAAGCCATGTTCTCCAACACAAGTCCCAAGGAGGACTCTAATGACTTCAAACTTCTACCCACCCCCACCGCCATACCTACAACAGTATCAGACTCTATCTTTAATCAAGCATCATTCAACAACCCGCCTTCCAACCATCTTCAGCAAGGTTCATCCATTTTCAAAATCCCCATGCCAGCACCTCCAGTTCAAGCTCCCAACGCGGCTTCTGCTTCAATATTCGGCAGCAGTTCGACTTTTCACAACAATTCCGAAAAGCCAAGAAGCATATTTGGAGGATCCACAAGTGAACCAGAGCCTCCCAAGGCCATCACGAATATCTTTGGGTCCGCAACTCACCCGTTCGGCAGTGACAATATCTTCCAGCATTTTAACTCTAAGCCTCTGGAACTCGATTTGATGCAACCAAAACTAGACCAACAACAAGAGCTGCAGAAGCAACAGGCCGAGGAGGAGAGACGCCGTCAGCGAGAAAAAGAGGAAACAGCCAGACGAAGAGAAATCGAAGAATTAGAACGTCAACGGAAGATCCTAGAAGAGCAGACAAACCAGAAGCGTCTGGAAGAGAAGCAACGCAGAGATGCCATCGCTCAAGTGGAAAAGAGCTCCGAAAGAATTCTTCTGCAACTACTGGACGAAGTACAAAATGAACAACTGAGAAAAATAGCCTCCACCGAGCTGCAGAACCACCAATGCCTGGACAAGCTGACGGAGAGTGTGATTTCCGAATGCATTCTGGACTTCATAAAACAAGTCCATACCAATGAGTTGACCATAATGAAGCGGGATCAATCACTCCTCTACAGATACTTCCATAGGTGGCGTGACATGGCTCATAAGAAGCGGACACACCGGGAGCTAATCGAGACGTTTCCCATTTGGATGACAACCGACACGTTGGACGAACAGGCACGGAAGATAGCACATCCTCGACAAACTGAGAACCTGCAAATGATCAAACGATACCGCTTTGGTCTTCCTTGTGACTTTACAGCGCTCCTTGGAAGTGATGACCTCAATCCACCCATCGACATGTTTTCTTGTCTGAGAAGGAACTTCAAAGACTCCCAGAACCAACTCCCCACGGGCTTCCTGAAGCGAAGGAAATACTTCAAACTGGTCATATCCCTCCCTGGGGAGCGAGAGGAACTGCCCGGCTTCAATTCATATGCCAGCAATTGGCTGGAACAGAATATCTCACGAAAGTCCTCCGAATCGAGTCCAGCATTTATATGCAGCTGTGAGAGCGATTTGGCGCTGTGTGTCCGGAAAATATCCTGCATCGTTCCGATGAACGAAGAAAATCAAAAAGTGCGTCAGGAATGCGACAATGCAAGTGCAGTAATCTTCATGATGGCCACGGGCAAGTCCCATAACTCAAGAAAACGCCTCCATCATCTGCTCAAGCTGTCCAGGATTTATCAGGCTATTCCAGTTGCCATCATACTATTTACTCCTACCAATGCCACTCCAGTACAACCGCCGGATCTTCATCTGGAATCCCTAGAGACCGATGGAAAGATATCAAACTTCCAGGTGTTCCACAGCAACGACCACAGCATGAAACAGAACTTTCAGAAATCCCTCGCGTTTTTGGCCAAAAGCGATAACTCCACCTGTCCACTTGAGGCCCAGAGTATTGAAGGATTCCTTAACACATGCCTGGGTGACGAACTCTGGCGGAAGCTTCACAAGTCCTGGACTGTGAATCCGTCGTTTAGGAAAATCTGTTCCACTCCGAGGTTCCTCATTGGAATTTATAACTTAGGCATCGAATGTCTGATACAAGTGATCGACGAGGACTTCCAGGACTACCCAGATTTCCCCGAAGAACTGAGGCAGTTTGTTCCAGGAGCTAAGTTCGACATTCCTGTGGGGTTGGAACAGTTCCCCGAGGACTGGAAGAACATCAATCGGGTGAAGAAGTTGTTGGATTTCCTCCAAAGTCTTAAGCTACAATCTCCGCCAAAGGGGGAAATTCCTCGAGAAATCGATGATCTGGAGTTATGGCTTCTGAACTACACCAGCGCATGCATTCCCAACGATGATGATTTGGCAACAAAAGCCGGTTACAATGCCATAAAGTGTCTGATTGAAGAACTCAACCACGAGAGTCTTCAAGACATGGAATTGGATCAGCGTTTAAATTGGATTTCTTGGCTACCGGTTGTGCAACAAGTTGCCATAGCTGTAATGAATCAGCAGTGGATGGACCACAGCAGTAGATTACCCCGCGAAGTCGTATACAATCGAGATGAATTCCTGGAATTTCTATCCGAGCCCTGGTGGCTCAAGAGTGAGTTAGTAAAATTAGTTAAAATGATGCCCGAAGCTGAAGACCAAACCGACGAAGAGGAGCAACCACAACTGGACATAGACTCAATAATAGCCAGAGCAGAAAAGGCATCCACACTTGGCGATAGCAAACTAAAGCAATTACAGAAGGAAGCAACAGATAACACAGCAGATCCCGAACTGACCCGAGAACTAGATGAGACAATTTATAGTTTTGAAGTGAACGAGAAATGCAGATCGTTTGAGGGCACCAATACGATGATTATGGACGAGGAGGAAGACTCATTGGACCTACCACCGATGCCTAAGAAATTCAAACACAATTCAGACACAGAAAAATCGGACATTCAAGACGCAATGGAACGTGCGTTTGCCGTTCTCAAAAATGCAGAAGACATAATGGACAAGTATTTGAGACCATTGCAACAAATTCGGACACTAGACGAAGATTATGTTTGAAGATTTTTTAATTTTAGGAAGTACTTACAGTTTTTAGAAAAGAAATTTATAAAAATAAAAGTGAAAATTATTGTTAATAAATTTATGGGAAACGATTCTGTTTTTTTCAACCATTTGTCCTGTATAATATGTTTTGTTGTAATTTTTAAATTTGAATAAACACTCAATTAGGCTGATAGGCTGTTGCGACGACATTGCTTGGCCTTGGTTCGAATAGTTGCCAGCGGTTAAAAATGCAGACCAAGTAAAACTATCGAAAGCTTTTATATACATTTTTCTAATGATTGCTTGCTTTCCAAGTGATTTCGTACTTTCTAAGGACTTAATTAAGTAGGTTCGGTAAGAAAAGAAAGAGCTGTGTTCACTAACTGACCTGCTTCATGACCTAAAGAGCATTACGTCGCACTGTTGACATCACCATCACCACAATTACCGACCTATGCATACAAAGTGATATATCACAATGTGGGAGAGAAACCTCGCAGATATTTCGTCGTGTAGAGAAAGAAAAATTATTGTTACGGAAGATGGGAATTGACGGCAGGAGTATTAACGCCCTTGTTTGCTCTTCTATCGATCATATCCGGTATAATTTTAGTGAAAGCTTAACACCCATTCATTCCGCTTAATTCGAACCATAAGTAAAACTAACTTAAAACTAAACTTCTTACTATGAGTGGGGTCAAAAGGAGTTTTAAGTTGTAGGTGCTGAGATTGAAATGGACTAATCATATAAGAGACAAGGGTTTCTCAGGTTACGGGTGTTAGTGTTGAAATAAATCGAGTTATAAAGAGAGAAGCCGTCAACTGCAGTCAAATGTACTTAAGAACAAAGCAAAGAAATCAAAAAGAGGTCCAACAAACAACACTGTTTGTTGGCCTTATGAATTGTTTCATCAAATTAGATGAGAAATTAAAGTTCAAGGTCACATAAAAGGCCAACAAATATAGTAAAAGTGATTTGTCAGGAGTTCAGTAATAACTCCCAGGCCTTCTGGCTGAAGATGAATGAATATGAATATGAATATGAATATGAATATGAATATGAATATGAATATGAATATGAATATGAATATGAATATGAATATGAATATGAATATGAATATGAATATGAATATGAATATGAATATGAATATGAATATGAATATGAATATGAATATGAATATGAATATGAATATGAATATGAATATGAATATGAATATGAATATGAATATGAATATGAATATGAATATGAATATGAATAGTAATATGAATATAATTATGATTGGTGGTAAGTTGTAGATTTATATAGCAAAAGTTGCATGTCGTAGGAGGATCGTATTGATTGCTTATTGAGTAACGGTGATGGTATTGGGACCAGTCCAGTACTTTATGCTGCTGCCAGGATGTCATTTTTGATAGGTTGATTTTTAAAATTCATGTTTTTGGAGACTATTTTATGATCTGGTAACGTCAAAAGTTTTGGGTGGGGTCAGGGTTTTATGATGTTGCCTTTTGTTTTGCAAATGATAGCCGATCTGTTGCTATATTATGAGTTCAGTGAGAGAGTTGATAGTATTGTTAAATTATTTATAATTCGTTTTTGAGCATTAATACGATTTTTGTATCTAGTTAAACAAAGCAAAATTAAAGGGGCAATTAGAGAAGACAGGGTCGGTCTTATGTGTTTAGAACGAAATAGACTTATATTTATTAAGAAATCCTTATTAAGAATTTGAAAACGAAAAATATTGTGGCTTAAGAGAATTACGGATACAAATGTCCTGAACCTGTATGAATCATGAGAAATTAAATATTTAAAATTAAATATATAAAAGAATGTGAACAGGTATCCTCTCCTCATTGGTCACTGCAGGCTGAATAGACATTTTAGGTTTGGAGAGCATCATTGACGTACATAGATTTTTGGATGATTACGAGAAGACACCGGACCATACATAAGGTAAATTCAATACCTTCTCCAGAGACAAAGACATATGTAAGACATAATGGAACAGAAAATAAGGAACTATTCGCAAAGGAACTTATTTAGAAGGCATATTGTAAAATGAGCATTCTCATAAAGATGCTCAGGGAAGCACTATAGATCTTACGTCGCAGTGCCTCATTAACCAGTTAATTGAGATTTGCAAATATTCAATAATTTATAGTTTTCATCAGCACCTATTGGAAGTAAATGTTTTAAGTAAAGCAAGTACGGATCACCCTTATTAATATATACAAAATCAAAATGCGATTTGAAATATTTTTGTGTCAAAGTTTTATATAAAAAAGAGGCTGGGATGCGACCCACACTGATAACTTCCCATCCCGTCTGTCGATTTGTCTTGCTTAAAAGGTTTTAGGTTTTCGTGTTTTGTCAAAAACGTAGTCAGTTGAATTATTCTTAAAAATTTAAAAATTATTAACAATATTTTGCATATAATGAAATAGTTTGATTTCAAAATCTGTTTTGGTTTGATTTTTAGTCGAAAACCAATACCAATTTTAATAACATTTCCTATAAGTTTTTATTTCTTATATAAACCAATATATAAATTGGATGAATGAAACTAATTTAAGGTCAATATCTTCTATTGTTCACGAGATATCGAGAAACATCAATTTTTACCAATTTTGCGTACTATTTTTTGTAGTTTTTAATTTTGTATGAAAAAACGGACTGTAGGATTTTTATAAAAAATTACTGAATGTCGAAAACAATATTTCTTATAAGATAAAATTAGTTTGAAGCCAATATCGCAATTTTTTAGATATTTGAGCCGAAAGTCAATTTTTTACCAACTTTTATTAATTTTTTTTTTTGCTTTTTTATTTTTTGTAAAAAAAAACTGTCAATTCGATTTTTCTCAAAATTTAACTGAATGTTGACAACAATATTTTTCATTGAAAGATAAAAGTAGTTTAAAGCCAATATCTCAAAGTTTTGAAAAGATATTTGAGTCGAAATTCAATTTTTACCAACTTTGAGTCATTTTTGTTTTTAGGTTTTTAATTTTTTGTAAAAAAAAACTGTCAATTTGATTTTTCTCAAAATTTTACCAGATAGTAAAAACGTTATTCTACGTTGCACAACATTTTTTTTGGAGATAAAATCATTTTTATTCGTAAAATTAACGTTCATTGGATTTTTCCCAAAAATATATCTGTTTGGTATCACGTTACAATATATAATATAGAGTTTAATTCAAGTTTCTAGCGTTTTTGGTTCGTGAGATACTTAGGGTTAACCAAAACGTTCACCTTTTTTTAAACTGCTATGGTAAAAAATCAACCCACGCAATTTTCTTGATAGCCCTTTCTGCATTTTCTGCCTTATTATCTGTATAACAAAATTTGTTTGAAGTCGATATCTCTACTGGTTCTTGAGCTATGCGACGAAAAAACCGTCGCGAACGTACGGACGTATGAACGTACGAACGTACGTACACACGCACGCACAGACATCTTTCTAAAAATCTTTTATTTCGACTCTAGGAACCTTGAAACGTCGAGAAATGTCAAAATTTTCAATTTGACAAATCGGACCCATCACAATAACTTCCTATGGGAAGTTAATACAAAAAAACTGCTACGGCAACGCTGGTTAGAGTTTAAATTAGGGGGGTTCACATTCTCAAATATGTTTGACAATTGAAGTGTGCGACATTTCAGGGCCATTTAAGATTGTTTATTGAATGTGAACCCCCTGTTTCCACTGGTTTTGATGGCAAGGGAAGAGAAGTGTGCAGTTTCAACCAGGAAAATTATTTTACTGACAGACATTTTCAATCATCGCTATGAACGACCTGTCAAACTAATTCAATAACTTTCTCCTTTCTAAACAAAAGGAAATACAGTAAAATGTCCATTCAAACATTTTTCCGAAATTGATTTCAATGACAGCTATAATTGGCCCCCCCCTAGCTTGAGATTTGTTTTTGGCAACAGGTGAGTTCTTCACCAGCTGTATTTTCCTATGCGATAAAAACACAAACCTATCCGGATAGCTTTAGATTGATCGCTGAACACGACCAATGAGTTGTATTCTGATTAAGTACAGTAAAACCCGAACAAGTGCTTCACTTTAAATGCCTGGGCATTTGCTTGATGGGCACTACACTAATACCGATTAGGTTTCATTAAAAACCTGCTAAAAGAAATTGTTAACAGAGAAATATTTAAGTAATGTAATGGTAATAGTCTCCAACATTTTATTTTTGAATTTGAACGCATGCAACACAAGAGAGCTGTAGAATCAAAGAAGTTTTTCAGATGATATTAAATATGTACATAAAAGAATTTTTTTAAAGCAAAATTCGTTAAAATTATACAAATATTAGGCAGCTAAGCGGGAAAGTTAGTTAAGCGAAATGTACTTATGAATAAATAAAAACTTTAAATGTCGTTTCTGTATTTACAGGTAAATAAAAAATTGTAAATTAAAAAACAAGAACAATAAATAAACTCTGTATTTACAGCAACTTAATTAAGTTTTTATTAATTTTGAACAACATTCCCGGATAGTTTATTACAAATTATATATCAAAAAAACTTAGAATAACCGTTCCTAAAAATAATAGGTACTTATGCGATTTAGTACTGAAGCGAGAAATATTTAAAGACGTTGCATGAAAATTGTTTGATACTTGAAATTTGTGTTTCCCTCAAAAGAGTGTTTGAAATCTCTTTTCAACAAAAATCCAAATATTTGTATATTTCAATTGTTCGAGAAATGGTAGAATTCCGAGTTAACACTTTGCTTGCGACAACCCCCTGAATTGTTATTAACCGTTATAAGTAGTTGTCTGACGTAAATGATCAAAGTTCAAAACAAATCTGTTTATAAAAATAAACAAATCACGATGTCGTATTTACAGTTAAATATGATGAAATTGAATTCTTTCCAAAACAATGGTCAACTATTGAAAATGCAAGTCATGATGATTAACCAATCAATTAGCCCTTCATAAACACGTTGAGAAAAACAACTGCTTAATAAGTCGATTTAAAATAGATCAACCCAGCTTTCCACAACAAACTAGAAAACAAGTCTTTGAATTCTCTTTGAATCCAACAATATTATTGTTTTCTCTTTTATTGAAACAAACGTTCAAAGATTAACTTTTTCATAAATTAATAAATAAATACATAGCCTCAGTTTTGTTTCTTTTTTTTTAGATTGGACCAGCTGATTGGCCATTCATTTGTCGCTAGATGTCTGCCACTTCAAAGAACATGTTTTGGCCGAGCGCCAAAGGAAAATTCTCGACCATGAACATCGTGCTAAATGTTGCCGGATGTTATGTATGACGTGTGACGTGCCAGTGCCTTAATTCAGCCTCGCGCATCCAATCAGCTGGCCCGTTTTGCATCTATATTTTTAATAATTAACAGTTTATAGATACATTAGGAATTATATGCGATATTTTGTAGTATATTCGAAACGGAAGAAGATGGTAAACTGTGTGGATAGGAGTAGGTTCTTTAGATCATTTGGTTTTGCATTTTGCACTGTCTCAAAGCCTCATTGAATCCCTCGCACAAAGACAAATCGCTTTGTCCTTGGGCACACTGTAGGAATTGCTTGATCTCCCAGGCGCAAGCACCTTGTGGCTGGTTTGGTTGACTGGCATACTGTTGGACTGGGGCTGCAGCAGCTGGTGCTGGAGCAGCAGCGGCTTCCTTGTCGCCACCACCACTGAACATGCCAGTGATTCCAGCTCCGACAACGTGTCCCTAGAAAAGATATAAAGATCAAAATCAATACCAGAGTTTCAATGCCTTTGAAATATCAAACTTACCACTGCGGAACCGACAGCAACACCACCGGCGGTTGCAGCCATTTGTTGGAACATAGATGGCTGCTGTTGAGGTGCTCCAAGGGCTGAAGGAGCTGCAGCAACTGGTGCTGGTGGTGGTGGTGGAGGGGCGGCACGTGCTGGCACATTTGCCGATGATGGAGCCATCCTAAACAAACAGACAAAAACACAAATTACAAAGGTCAGACAACGTGTTATGATGAACCAGAGAGGTTACGTAACGAGGAAAATCAATGTCTTGAACTTTCTTTTAAGTTACGATTCTTTGGTTATTTTTTAAGCAAATTTAATTATTTTAATGGGATTTAAATGACAACACAACCCATTTGAACAATTTCAATAGAAAATTGATAAAACAAAAATAATCGATGTGGAAAAATATAAGTTACCTCCTTGTGGCTGGTGGTGGGCTAGCAGAACGACCTCGACGAACCATTTTTACTTATTTGTTTTTATTTACTTCTTTTATCACACAAAAAAGGTTACAAATATTTACTAAATTCGAATTCGATTTAGATTAATTTCTCGATAAAAATATAATAATTTCACAACTAGTTTCTTTTCTTTAGCACAAGAAGTTCGTTTGAATTTTTTCTCTGATCTGATTGACTGACGTTCTCAGCAAAGTGTACTTTTACTTTTATATAAAACTGGGAAATTATGTATGAGTTGCTTTGCTAGAAATTTCCTTTCCATATGCTATATGTCTGATTCTTTCAAACCCATTTAATGTATACACATAATAAGGGAGATAACACTAAGTTTTGTTGAAAGAATCTGATGGAAAGTAGTAGAAGAATACAGTGCTGGCAACTGAAAGATTTGAATTTTGTAATGTAGTAGAAGTTTGGTGATAAAAATAAACATAGAATAGAAAATGCGTACTTCTTAACATAGCGTGATTTTTATTTTTCAGTGAATATTTTTAGAAATGTTTGTTATTCTGTTTTGTTTTTCTTGACATGGAATCATAATATTTACATGTTTTCTTGCAATTGTTGTTTGTTTTTTAAGATTAAAGGATGATAAATAATACAGAGGCGCATAAAATGTGTTTTTCTTTTAATGGGTGAATTGCATTTATCAGATGAATCAATGGATTCTATTTTTAAAAATTAAGAAAAAAACAAAAATTAAATAAAGTGGTGTAATGGACACAATAGTATATGGCAGTGTTTATTGAAATTCGAAATGTATTTTGATATTTCTTTATAAAGTATAAAATAGTTATAAATATGATTATCCAACAAGAGATTTCATTTTGAATAGCCCTTTATTAAGCAACTGTCATCTTTTGCCATCTGACAACTTAAATGTGCCATTGCACTCATGGAATAATGCATGGTTCAACAACGTATTGAAATTGTTCAGATTCACTAGAAAAAAGCGCAACGAAACAATACAAATGTTGGAAGAAAAGTTTCCTGGCAGTGTTATTTCTCGAAGACAGGACTATTGGTCATCGACATCTTGTGACTAACACCCTTAAACCTCTTTTTTTTTGAAGCCATGGCAAAGATAATATTTTTTGCAAATAAAAAATATAAATTAGGTGACACAACAGTGCGTTGAGGACTAGGGCCTAGTGACTTAAAACTCTCAATCATTCCTATGTGCGATTAATGTTGTCAAGAATATAGGGACCTACAGTTTTAAGACTAGTTTAAAGAAGCACTTTTCATGCCAAGAACTTTACTACTACTCTTGGAGTGTTTGTCTATTCCTTGCAAGTGGCAATACCTGTGAAAAAAACTTTAGATGGAACAGACAGAGATTAAACCCAAGACCTTTGGCATGACAGACCTGCGCACTAGCATACCTCTTCTTTTTTTTATTATCAAAATAAAAGGTCTTATTAGATAACTCTATATTTGAAACTAAATCCCTTAGCTAATTTTTGCTAAGTAGGTAGTACCTTATGATTTTGAATTTTGTTTCAGTCATATTGCTCATGGCAATCCTGACAGATATCGAGGAGAACCTACCACTTAGAATTATGTACCTTTTCCTACCAAGTTGACGGATTTGACAATCACCATTGTATCCACTAAACTTGATGTATGGTGTGGTTTACACGCTGTGGCATACTAATTACTTAAGGTGGCGCTGGATCCTGTGTGAACTAGGGCCTCACCCAACAAACTTCTCCATCTAGCTCGGTCTATAGCTAGATGTCTCCAGTTTTGCACTCAAAGTTGGGTGAGGTCACTTTCCACTTGTGCGAGCCACCTCATTCGCGGTCTTCCTCTACTGCGCTGTCCTGTGGGTGTGGTTTCGAAGACTTTCCGTCCCGGAGCGTTGGTTCCCATGCGCTCTACGTGACCCAGCCATCTTAGTCGTTGGACTTTTACCCTTCTGGCTAAGTCTACGTCGCTGTACAGCCCTCCTCCACTCCCCTTCTATGCATACGGGACCGTAGATCACACGAAGAACTTTTCTCTCGAAACGACCCAAGGTGCTTTCATCTGCTTTTGTCATAGTCCATGCTTTTGCACCGTATAGCAGGACGGGGATGATGAGGTTCTTATATAGCGACACTTTGGTCTCTCGAGAGAGGGCTTTGCTTTGCCCTCATTAACCGTTTTGCCCTCATTAACCGTTAAATCCATTTTTGTCGACTCTGCCTCAATACTCACAAAAGCCCCATTGACATCACGCTGAGTTCTTCCGATTATGTCAATGTCATCAGCATATGCTAGTAATTGGACAGACTTTTGAAAGATAATGCCTCTAGTGTTGACGTGTGAGCTTTGCACTATTCTTTCAAGTACGATGTTAAAAAAATCACATGACAGCGCATCACCTTGTCTAAAACATTTTTTGACATCGAAAGGTTCTGTTATATTGTTTCCAACCTTTATGGAGCAGCATGAATTCTCCATGGTCATCCTGCACAAACGGACGAGTTTTGCAGGGATGCCAAAACTAGACATGGCTCTATACAGTTCGTCCCTGTAGATGCTGTCATATGCGGCCTTGAAATCGATGAAGAGATGGTGGGTGTCGATTTGGTTTTCTTGGGTTTTTTCCAGGATGTGCCGTAATGTGAATATTTGATCGACTGAGGACTTTCCTGGTCTAAAACCACACTGATAAGGACCTATCAGGTTGTTGACAATGGGCTTTAGACGTTCACATATTACGGCAGAGAAGATTTTGCAAGCGATGTTAAGTAGACTGATTCCTCTATATTTGGTGCAGTTTAGAGGGTCGCCTTTTTTCTCACGCTGTGGCATAATTGGTCTTTATTTCTTTCGATATGAAAATTGAGCTGCCTTTACAGTGAATGGCAAGAGCTTTTGAGTGATGCTAACTGATTTTTTATTTTATTTATTTCCAACAATTAATCAGCTAATCATCGACAGCATTTGGTTCAAACAAGACAGTGTGCTGCGGTGTTGAAACTTGTCATAAAACAATAAATAAATAAGGTGGTGCAACCGCTCATAGAGAACGACTTCCTAATGACTTACGACTTTGAGTTAGCACTTTTCATGGCAAGAATTACTCTTGGAAGATCTGTCAGTTCCTCTCGAGAGGCAGTACGCATGAAAAAACGTTACGTGGCATAGAAAGGGATTGAACCCATAACCTCAGGCATTACAGTCATATGCACTAACCACGAGTACTACAATTTTTGATATATCGTGAGTAAAAATTTTCTATAGAATTTTGAAATTCTACTACATATGTTTGCGTTCCTTGCAAACACATTTTTGGCCTATTAAGAAAAAGCCAATAAATCTCTAAGAAACTTTATAGCCGATGTATAAAAAAATTCCTTACGAATGTTTTGAATTCAGTAATATTTGCAATTTCTGAAAGTTAAAGATTTAAGAAGTCAAGACCCAAATGAAAATGTATTTCTTTCGTTTCTATTTTTGATTGTGAAATGAAATTAAAAAAATTCTTTTATTTTGTTCATCAACTTATTGCTTAAGGGAAACCATGCTTATCTAAAAAAAACTTTTTAATATTTATCGACTAATTACCTTTAAAACACTCGGTTTAAGAAAACCTCGATAAAATGAAAAACCCGGGGATCTGAAACATATTTTCAATTAAATATTGTTATCTTCATTTATATAAGTCTCTTAAGTGAAATAAAATAAAATGAAGACAACAAACAAAATTTGTTCTTTATTTTTCACTTTCACCGTGACACTTTAATTTCTCCACTTAAAGAATTTTTTGATCCACTTAAGCTTCAAGTATATGGGCTTAAATTATGTGACATTTTTCACTTAGCGGAGTTCGTTTAAGTGAAGAACTCTCTTAAGTGAAAGAAAGAAATTTATACTTTGAAGTTTCTCTTAAGCGGGTTTTACTATATTTCATTAATAAATCAGTAATACTGCACAAATTAGATTTATCATATATTACTTAATCCAAATCTCGCTTTATAAAATTCAAACAGTACTGTCACTGATATTCTGATTTCTAAAGGAAAAGCCTTGAAATGTCGAACATAGTTTTAAAAAAAGTTATTAAATCATGACCCGAAGTTGTATTTTGGTAGCTAATAGACAACTTGCTTTTGCTATTTCAAGCGTTTGATTCAAAATAGAGGCCTTAATTATTATACATATGTAAATATTTGAATTAAAACCTACATACGATCAATCAAATGCAATGTGGCTCTATACTAACTAACTTGATTATATCCATTCTGTACAATAACGCGTGCCGCGTGCTAACTCATACTTAATTCGCAGTAAAGAATCTATAAGTGATCTATTATTGAATTGCTAGACATTTAAAGTGCAATTGCAAGATTAATTGATTAAAATATTAACTGAAATTTTTAACATGAACATGAGGTCATTTAAAATTGTAAACATTCAATAGCCTCACGTTGGGCGCCATAAACTGATGTATTGATATTCATTTTAAAGCAAATAGAGAAATTTAAATCTCTGAGTAGGTGACTAATAGGTACTTCATCTTCTTGCGAGATATTTGCAGTTACAAAGTATAGTAGGCATGTTTTTTTTACTCCCACATTTTTTATCTATCAGTAAAAAACACACATAAATATATGAACTGTTAGTGTTGCACCTCTTTTGACCTAAGTCAGCCAACGCAAATTATGTAATATCAGAGTGCGGGCGGGGTAGTATATGAGAGTTAATGCATATTTATGCGTTGTTCCTTGTAAATTTAATCTTCTGCTGGAAATAAATCAATTTTCATTCAAACAACCGACACGACGCAACGCACAGTGACACACCTAAAAATGCATAAATGAACTAAAGACTTAATTGTGATGATAGTTTTGGATACAGTATGTTTGAGAGAGTGACTTACAAGACAAACAAATTTAGAAGGAAAGATTCTCAGCTTGCGATTCTTTTGAGGTTAAGTTAACTTTAAAACCACTTTTTTGAAAATTTCAGGTGGTATCTCGGCCATAACTTAAGGAATGATGTTTTTAATACCTCTAGACTTTGATGGATTGCTCGCGTTATCACGATCTTTTTGCGTAGTCTCAAAAAAAAGTAAATGATGTTAAATCGCGTGAATTGCAAATTGACTTCGCGTAAAATTACACGACCAAAAAACTTCTCACGCAATAAATCCATAATTGGTTGTGTTGAGTGGCTTGTTTCCTTTTCACAATAAAATTACATAGTGTGAGAGTCATAATCTTCAATCGCTGGTAAAAAAAAATTGGTTATTGTTCAAATATTCAACTACTATTATGACATTTCAAATGACACCCGAGTCTGACAGATATCAAATGTCAACTACCGTGAAAGTACTAATCTTCAATGGCCGACCAGAACCGCTTTTCGTTAAAATATTAAACTTCTTTTATGACACTTCAAAACAGCCTAATTTGACAGATGTCAAATGCAAGCAATGATCGTATATTTGCATAATGATTTTTGGTATGTTAGCAAAATATATTCTCTTTTCAAAAAGACGTCACCAAACAAATGTACCACAGATATGGAGTGATGTCACTTTTTGTAGCTAAAGCAATTTGAAAACTCTTCTTTGGATTTCCTTATATGTAATACTATTGTGTAACAAAAAATAAAAACATCCTTAAAGGAACTGTTATAAAATATAATAACAAATATTATAAATTATATTCCTTATGTAGATATATAAATATTTATTGCCAAATACTAACAAATTTGCAATCAATAGTGTTATGCGTTATGCAGTGCATAAATGTTAGCTAACACCATGCATGAATCATATAAGCATTACGCTTGTATCCTAAAGCTTTTAATAAAACAAAATCTTGTGAGCCCTTCTTCCTGAAAACTACGTAAGTACATATATATATGTATGTATATATTTTATTCTTTCAATTTCCTCAATTTTCGAATATAAAAATGTATACCCACCTATGTACGTACATTATGCACGTAATATGTTTCTTTTTACACATTTACATTTGTTATTACATTTAATATAATATAAAGTCGTGACGTAAAGCTGCTTTGTAGGCGATGCATGCAAAAGTTATGTTTTAAAGTCCAGAACTACTAATTTATTTCTGGTTACCCACATATACATATGTATATATTTTTCAAACTTGGATTTATATTAAAAGAGTGACTTGTTAAATTTATAGTAACGTATACTTAAGTGAAGGTTTAAGTGATTTACAAACAAACATCACATACATCTTAACTTCCTGCGAGACACCTGATTGGAAAATGTAATGAAGTGTAAATATACCAGCTCACTCGACCAATGGTGACATTGTCAATATACTTAAATATATACTGACTTGCTGTGGCGTCAGAATTGGTAAAGTAGTTAATTTGTATATCTCTCTCTCTTGTAGGGAATTATGTTCAGCTTGATTTCGATTTAAAATTGGCACTAAATCAATTCACAATAATAAATCATTATTATTTCTTTCCAAAAAAAAAAGTACGTATACGCCTTAGTGTACCATAAGAAGTTATATTTAAATTTCAAATGTTTTTCATAATGTATGCACATACTTTTGTTGCGTTGTTACTGACAATGATGATGTTGATGATGATGATGATGGCATGTTGCTATTTGACAAGCGAATAAATTCACTCATGATATCTAAAATAGCTCTACCTAGATAATATAGTGTTTTGAGTTTTCAAACAAAGTGGGGTCAAGTGAAGCGAATATTATGTTTGCACATACATAAGTATTTATTTAGTTGTTTGCACTTCTATTTGTATGGAGTATTGTTTATGGAATAACGAAGGTTAATATGTTTATGAATTTATAAATATGAATTGCCAAATGATGACAACTTATAAACGTGCGTTATGAGCAATGAATATTGATAAGTTTACAATATATGCATATTTGCCATGTCTAGGCTTTAAATATACATATGTACGTAAATAGGTAAATAGTATTTTTGTTTTGAGTTTTTAAGGGCTAAGAATTTAGCCGCTTGACTTTTCTTTAAGTTCAGAATACCGTTCCTTTTGCTTACATACTTAATGATGGTTATAGTGCGCAGAACTGTCATGCAACAGGTCTTGGGTTCAATCCCTGCCTGTGCCACCTAAAGTTTTTTTTTTCACGGGTACTGCCTCTTGCAAGGAATTGACAAATCTTCCATCCTGAAATGACTTGCACATAGGAATGGTTGAGAGTTGTAAGTCACTGGGCCATACTTCTCTACGGACTTTTGAGCGATCTAATTTATATTTTTTTTACTTGATGGTTTTAATGTTGGTTTGACAAATATGGGCTTGTCGTCATACAGGCCCGTAGCCCGGATTTCGGTTCGGGGGGGGGGGTCTTGTTCAATTTCGAAGAAGTATTTCTATATACAAAAATTTAAAAAAAACTACATAATGTAAATGTTTTATTTTTGTTTGTATTTTTTTTTTTATTTAATTAAATAAATAGTTTGGATTTTTACAGCAATAAACGCCTTGTCTTTGTTTAAGACATAATGTCGATCACTTCATCTGGATCCACATCAATACCTGAGTGAACAGACAGCATTGCAAGTGCGCTTAGTATTGGATGGCCCATAACGCTTCGGGATACTGTTTTGATCCTTTTCATCGTTGAAAAGGTTCTTTCAACGCTAGCTGTTGTAATGCTCCTGAAGTAGGTCTTGTCACATATATCTAGCAGTTTCAGAACATCGGAAGAGGGATCCATCGGTGAAATTTTTTCGCACCAGAGTATGTACTCCGCTTTAACAGCTGACAAGGATATTGCGTTATCGAAGTAGAGTGTTAGATTTTCCATTTCATTTACTCGATTGGCGGCAGCAAAACCTGGAAGCAGAGCTTGAAACGATAGTAAAACGTCCTCGTTGACCATAAATCTGTCAGTAAGATTTTGTATAAGATAATCTAGACAGGGAATAAGTATAGAAACTCTAAAATAGTCTTCTGGACATGATGTTTCTGGATTAGAGCGCGTTGTTTGTTTCAAAGAAAGCCTTGGAATTGTTATGCTGA
Source organism: Eupeodes luniger (assembly GCA_951509635.1). Lineage (NCBI taxonomy): Eukaryota > Metazoa > Arthropoda > Insecta > Diptera > Syrphidae > Eupeodes > Eupeodes luniger. Next base: position 123,811,779 of record OX608074.1, read on the forward strand.
CTTCAAATAAATCCCTGGCAAGTTGTGATGCTGATTGAAAAGCGTCTCTGAAAAAGTCCCTGGCAGTTTCTCTTATGTTCTTAAGAGAACTTAAGACTTGTTTCGTGTGATTTATTGCACACACGAAATTTAAAGATTCATTTTTAAGGAAAATTGATAAGGGTAGCGTTAAACTAAAAAGTTTTTCGCATACCATGAGGCTTACCAGAAAATCACTTCTTTGAATTGCTGCTAACAGAGTTGATGCTTTTGAAGACATTGCCCACGTCTTGGTGGATATTTCTTCAAGACTAATAGCAATACATTTGAAGAGCTCTACAAATGAAAGAATGCTGTCATGCCTTTCAATAAACCTTGTTTCACAAAGGCGCAAAAGTCGTTTTTTTCTGCTTAGATAGATAGTCTCTTAACATTAATGTGTATTTGTCTTTATTAAATAATAGTACCTAAATAGTCTCCTTTTGATGAAAAAAAAGAGTCTGTTGCAACCAGATTGCTAAGAGTTATTTTTAAACACAATTCGAACTTAAATAGTATGTACTCTTATTTATACCTACTTGCGTATATAAAAAAATGCATTTATGCATATAGAAAAAGCATGAAATCTGCCGGATAGTAGCTCTGCTTTTCTGATGTGGCGTATGATAGATAATGCACCGTCGTTTTCGACGGGTTTCCAGCTAGTTTATAATATTTGTGGGATAAACATTTATTAAAGCAACATGATTTCAGAACAATATACATAAGTAGTGAGGAAATAAATAAGAGAATATACAAACTTTTGTTCAAATATTTTTTTTTAAAAATCATTTGGGGGGGGGGGGGGGGAGGTGCTTGCGCCCCTCTAGCCCCCCCCCCCCCCCCCCCTTGGCTACGTGCCTGTCGTCATATGATCTTTACGATTATGGCTGTATTAGTAAAAGCAAACCATTATACTACTTAAAAAATAGGCTGGGATACGACCCACACTGATAACTTCCCATCCCGTCTGTCGATTTGTCTTGCTTAAAAGGTTTGTAGGTTTTCGTGTTTTGTTAAAAAAGTTCTCAGTTAAATTATTCTAAAAAAAATTAAAAATCACCAACGACATTTTTCATATGATGAAATAGTTTGATTTCAAAATCTATTTTTGCTAACGAGATTTTTAGTCGAAAATCAATTTTTACCAATTTAGTAGCATTTCTTAAAATTTTAATTTCTTAAATAAACAAATACAAATTGGATGAATGAAATGAATTTGAAGTCAATACCTTCTATTTTTACTTGATATCGAGAACCGAACATCATTTTTTACCAAATTTGCGTACTATTTTTTGTAGATTTTATTTTTTTTTATGAAAAAACTGACTGTTGCATTTTAATAAAAAATGTACTGAATGTCGAAAATTGTATTTTCTGTGAGATAAAATAAGTTTGAAGCCAATATTTTTAATTTTTGAAAAGATATTTGAGTCGAAAATCAATTTTTACGAACTTTTATATATACTTTTTTAAGGTATTTATTTCTTGTTAAAAAAACTGTCAGTTTGATTTTTATCAACATTTTATCGAATGTTCAAAACAATATTTCTTATAAGATAAAATTAGTTTGAAGCTAATATTTTTAATTTTAAAAAAGGTAATTGAGTCGAAAATCTATTTTTACCAACTTTTATTATTTTTTTTAGGTTTTTATTTTTTGTAAAAAAATTGTCAATTCGATTTTTGTCAAAATTTTACTGAATGTTGAAAATAATATTTCTCATTAGATAAAATTAGTTTAAAGCCAATATCTCAAAGTTATAAGAAGATATTTAAGTCGAAAATCAATTTTGACCAACTTTTGTTAATTTTTTTTAGGTTTTTTATTTTTTTTTGTAAAAAAAAACTGTCAATTCGATTTTTCTCAAAATGTTACTGAATGTTGAAAACAACATTTTTTAAAAAAATCAAATTAGTTTACTGCCAATGTCTTAAATTTTTGAAAAGTTATTTGAGTCGAAAATCATTTTTTACTAACTTTTATTAATTTTTTGTTTTAGGTTTTTTTTTTTTTGTAAAAAAACCTGTCAATTAGAATTTTCTCAAAATTTTACCAAATGTTGAAAACAATATTTCTTATAAGATTAAATAAGTTGGAAGCCATAATCTCAAATTTTCGAAAAGATTTTTAAGTCGAAATTCAATTTTTACCAACTTTGAGTAATGTTTGAGTAGGTTTTTATATTTTTTAAAAAAACTGTCTGTTCGATTTTTTTCAAAATTTTACCAGATGTTGAAAACGTTATTCTTCGTTGCACAAAATTATTTTGGAGATAAAATCAATTTTTATTCGTAAAATTTTCGAGGTGACAAATATTTTTTTCAGTTTTTTTGATTTGGAAAAAAAACCGTTGATTGGATTTTTTTTCCAAAAATATACTTGTTTGGTATCACGTTACAATATATAATATAAAATTTAATTCAAGTCTCTAGCGTTATTGGTTCGTGAGATATTTAGGGTTAACCAAAATTTTCACCATCTTTTTTAAACTGCTATGGTAAAAAAACGACCCACGCAATTTTCTTGAGTGCCCTTTCTGCATCTTTCTGCGTTATTATCTGTATAAGAAAATTTATTTGAAGTCGATATCTCTTCTGGTTCTTGAGCTATGGACGACGAAAAAAACGTCGCGAACGTACGGACGTACGAACGTACGTACACACGCAAGCACAGACATCTTATTAAAAAACCTTTTATTTTGACTCTAGGGGCCTTGAAACGTCGATAAATGTCAAAAATTTCAATTTGACAAATCGGACCCATCACAATAACTTCCTATGGGAAGTTAATAAAATACAATGTCGTTCAAGTGGCGATCTTGGCTAACTTTGCAGCAGCTCATTCTTTTACTCTAATTTTCCAAGACCTTGTTAATGCTTTAAATTCTTGATTTGTTTTCGAATTGTAAGCATACTATTGGCCAAGTCTAAAGGCAAGAAATCGCAGCTTCAAAGCAGTCAAATGACATCGTTAAGACCGCTGATAGACGCCAAGATGCAAATGCACCTCGTCAGAAAAATTAATTTTTCGCCTAAAATCGCTGTCGAATTCACGATACTCCTAGACCTTAACTGCCATGCAATAAGGAGGAGAATGATTGTGTGCCTTCATCTCAGTTTTAAGCACAAACTTGCCTATAGAAGGGGCAGTGGGAACTTCATTTCGGTCAAAACTTCTTTTGAAAAAAAACACAATTTTTTGGCTACACAGAACCTACTTTGGGAATAAGTTTTCGACATTTCTCAGGTTGTCCAAGTATATGGGGCATTTAAGTGAAACGGACAACGAAAAAAGTGTTGATTGCTCAAATTGGGTCATCATATCTTGTTTCTTAACAGAAATCCCAAAATGGTTGAGAATATCGAATTTATAACGTTTTCCCAAAAAAGACAACATTGTCTTAAATAAATTAAAAGTAATACTTTTTTTAGTTATAAATTATGTTGCAAATCACACGTTATTTTAAGACGTAAATGTTTTTATAAAAACCGAAAATTGAAATTTTAAATTGAATTTTGGAAGACTTCGACCATTTTGATATTTTTTTTCAACTCTTTTAGAAAATTCATAATTTTAAGTTCCCGACCACAGTAAAAACCGTAAGAAAGCATAATTTTGGTTAGTTTTGATACAATCTGTCAAGATTTTTAGGGGTGAACAACTGTCAGTGTCAAAATAACCCCTGCTTTAAAAACTTACCACTAGATGGCCACCCTGTATCCCCTTATGTGCATGTGTATTATATGCTGTACATGGTGTAAAAATGTATACACTTGTTTTTTTTTTTAAAGACGAGACTAGTTTTTACATTTAATATATGTAGTTACTACCAGATGCCGCCAGTTTACCAAAAAAAAATCGTCTGATTTAAATTTCAACAGCATTTCAATTAATTCCAAACAAATTTTAGGACCGACTACACTCCATGCCAGAGACCTTTTTAAAAAATTGAACAAAAGACATAGACCACAGTAGGAATCTCAGTGTGGCGCGGTTCGACGCGACGCGGTGCAACTGTCAGCATGATGGTAGTATATTTTACGTGGAGAGATTATTTGCATATTATGACAGACGGACGACCGACGACGACGGTGACAGGACAAACTTGATTTTTTTTTGTCATCATAGTGAAATTGACATAAATAAACAATGCATTAAACATGTCATGTGCATTGATTTCCATGTTGGTGCAGCGCCAGACTCATACAAAGCATTTATTAGGCCGTGCAACAAAAAGAAAAACAGACAACTAAATGACATGTGTTAAGTAAGTCTACATACTAAATAAATAAATAAAATGTCCAAAGAAGAAGCAGGGTAGGTAAAGTACATATGTACATACATATATGACACTCCTTCAGAGTTTATAGCAGCGGTAGTTAGTTGCTATAACTTATTGTGAACATGGAGAAAACTTGGCCCATTGAGTTTGTGAATTGTCGATTAACTGTTGACACATTGATTTATTGGGGATTTGCTACTACTTTTGTATTTTTATTTATTTTATCAGTCAGCATCAACAGACAGTTGGGTTGATTTGTCGGACAGTGACAGTTTTCGTGTATTTGTTTTTTTTTTTTGTCAAGGTGAATATAGCGGTACAGAAGGTGGCAGACCGCGGCAGGTGTAAGGACATTGTATGACATGAGTTTAGACAACTTGACTTTGGAAATAGTTTTTAGAGCAATGTTGAAAAGCTTAAAAGTTTATCTTTTTAGAAGGAGTCTTCTAGGTTTTTGAAGGTTTTTTTAACGCCCAAGAGCTTGATGTTCTTAAAAAGGAAGGGCTATAGAAATGTTCATAAATAAACGACCAACAAAAGGATATTGACATTTTACCCAAGGTTTTGACGTATGAAAACGAAAAGCGATCTATTCTCTTGCATATGAAACATAATTTAGATCAATCACCTTTCCTGAGGAAAACATTTTTAAAAGCTCATGTTTGTCTTCTTGAAGACAGACTTTTGACTTTTTGAAGGATGTTCTAATACCGAATCTGTCAAAAATACCAAAGACTTGATGTTCTTTAAAGTGGGAGGACTTTTGACGTATGAAAACGAAAAGCGATCTATCCTCTGTACCAAAAAACACAATTCAGATCAATCAATTTGTCTTATAGGAAAACAGTGAATTGGCTGACATAAATGTGACAGTTACTAATGTCACCTAAACACATTTCAAAATTGTCAAATTTGGCAATTTCCTAATTTTCCAAGCTAAGTTCCCTTAAAACTAATAACATAGTTATTAATATATGGACGTCAAGAATTTTTTTAAGTTTTCATAAAACTACTGAATCTTTGTAACGTACAGATCCAATAAAGTTGTTACAACTTCAGAAAATTCTCATATGACACATAATAATTTTAGCAGAAATAAACAAAGTTATCACGTCATTTTTATAGTTGCTTCACAAGCTAGTTTAGTCTATATTTTTACTACAATTAGTCATATTTGGTAATATGTATCTACTTAAAAAATTCCAATAGCCATAAACTGAAAGATGCGATCGACATGGTGTCAAAGCATAATTTCAATTATTGACTAATTTCATAAAGTTGGCAAAATTGTTCACACGGTTGAAGCGAAACAACGACGACGCGACGATAGGCTAAGGTGAGTTGCAATTTGACTTCGTTTTTGTATTTAAGGTGCAATTACGCACGATAACATTTAAAGTATTTATTTTTATTTTTCATCATGGAAAAATACACGATCGATCTAAAAATTGCAACTTTGTTGCAAGTTGATGTTTTATTTGTCGACTTAAAAATACGAAGCAACGTGAACATCTTGGCTAATAAAGCAAAAGTGGAACAATCTGCCAGCTGGTTGATTCTTACATTTATTTCTATTTTAATTTAATTAATTTTTCATATTTATTTAATATTTGTTTGATTTATCAAATAAAAACATGCAAGAGGAACATTATTGTTAATCTTTTTTTTTTTTCAAGACAAAAATACAATGGTCTTAAAGATAAAGTTCCTTAACACGGTCCTTTCAAGGTAAGTAAATACAATTTCAGTAATCAAAAGGCTTTTAATTTACAGATGCCTTATATGTTTTTCATAGAAAAAAAAACAACTGCCAGTAATAAAAGCTATTACTTTAAACTTAATAATTTCAATTGGATTTATTTGCTTTAAATAAAGATTTTATCTTACGTTTGTGAGTTAAAATATCTTATGATGTGTAATTAAAGTTATAATAAAGTAAATCTTCCGCAAATAGATAATTCGAAACTAAAATAATCTTTAATATGAAATGTTATCTATGTATTTTTATACTTTAAGCTAATATTATTGTTAAGACTGGTGTAGGTATTATAAATTCCCAAAAATCACGTGTAGTGTATTTTACTCTGAAAAGATGTCTCTTCGATTCTTTATACTTTTATAGTATAAGTATTGTACTCGTACCTAACCCTGAGACCACGTGAGGAAGTACTCAATATCGAGTTTTTCAAGCAATAAGTAGTAAGTGATTTGGTTTCAAATGTATAATAAAACAAATAAAAGACACACAATTTTTTTGATGAAAGTTATATTTAATTATGATGGTTGGACCTTCTCATTAAAAACAACATAGTTCTAATTGCACGCGATTTTTATAAGGTAATTTTTAACCGTTTTTTAAAGCTGTCTAATGATGTCTAAAATTCTAATTAAGTTATACATTGGTTTTTCTTGGTAAATAATTCACATCGCTGGAACGTGAAATTACGCTACCATGAAACTTCTTACTCTTAAAAGCAATAATTGGTAGTGTTGTGTAGCCTTTTGCCCAGTCTTGTTGGAACCACATTTTGTCTAAAATCTAAGTCATGATCATCCATCGTTGATCTGCGAATTTTAGGAAATGAAACGTGTTATCCATTTTGCGGTTTCGAAAGTATAGGGCTGCAATTCGACATCTGTCAAACTAAGTTGTTAAATCAATTTTTCATTCAACTTCGCAAGCAATTGTGAAGGAATTTGTAAGGGCTGTGCCTCGTTTCGCTACTATACGCAAGTGAAAGTCTTGCCAAAGACCCCAATGTGTCTATTCCTCGTCGTTCTCAGGAATTGGGACTTTCTTACGTGTCATTATGGAGTATTTTTTATTTGGATCTACACCTACATCCATATAAAATCCAGCTCACAGAACAGCTGACAATACACAACGTCGTAGATACGTCGAATGGGTACCTATGTACTTATAATTACAACAGGCGGTCGACGGCGATTTTTCGAACAAAACTTTCTTCAGCGACGAAGCACATTTCCACTCGGTGGGTATGTTAATAAACAAATTGTCGTATTTGGGGTTCTGAGAATCCTCAAGTAATCGAAGAGAGGCCATAACATACACAAAAAGTCACTGTTTGGTGCGCTCTTTGGTCCGGAGGTGTGATTGGACCTTAATTCTTCCGAAACGACGATAAAATGACTGTCACCGTGAATTCAGAGTGTTATAGTAATATGATAACCAACATTTTTGTTTTAATAAAGAATACGACTTGGAGAATGTGTGGTTTTAACAAGACGGTGCCACATGCCACACAACTCGATCGAATATGGCTTTATTGCACGAGCCATTTCCTGGCCGCATAATTTCTCGTCGTGGCGATAACAACTGGCCACCAAGATCATGCAATTTGACACCGCTGAACTTTTTTTTGTGGGGCTACGAGAAACATAGTGTGTATGGAAATACATTTTTAACTCTTGAGCACTTAAAACCCAACATTCGTCAAGTAATGGCTGAGATACCGCCCAATATGTGTTAAAAAGTAGTCGAAAATTCCCTTAAAAGAATCGATGCTTGCAACAATTCGCGTGGTGGTCATTTAAATGATGTAGTGTTTCACACAACGTTTAAACTTTATAATGAAAAATAAATATCATGCACAAATATTTTGTATGTGTTAGCAAAATGGATAACCCTGTATAATATCATTCAAATGGCTTGCGATTCTTTTGTGGTAATTTTCAACCACTTTTTAAAATTAGTCTTATCTAATGGTGTCTTAGAGTCTAATGACGTAACATTGCATGTTTTTGGTGGGTAATTCACATCGCTGAAACGTAAAATTACGCTTCTTTAAAACATCTCAATCTTAAAAGCCATAATTGGTCATGTTGCCTTTGGTCCAGATTTCTTGGAACGCCATATTATATTGTCTAAGTCACCAAGATCTTCCACCGTTGGCCTGCGAACTCTGGGAAATGTATAAATTTAGAATCATCAGCAAAACTTTGTTAGTGAGAATGCATTACAATGATGCACAACCATAACGACATTATGTAACGCTTCCACTCTCTCCTCAAATGTGTTCAAAGTAACTATCACCACTTTTGTAGTATGTTTTGATACAATAAAATGCGTTTTTCGACTGTAAAGGGATCTATTATCTGAAATGGGAAACATTCAACTACTATTATGACACTTCAAATGAAAGCTGAGTTTGCCCATAAATGACAACTATGTGGCAGATCTCTCTACCATCTTATCTGGTTGATATGAAAGTACAAAGACTAGTTTAAAAAAAAATATATTGCTGCTTTTAAACTAGAAAGAACGTTTACCGTGGTCCATAGGTCAATTGCTAAAGAATCAACGCCAGGGCCTTCCATAGTCGGTGGATTTTGGGAACAATATAATCATCGCGTAGTGCACGAAAAATGGATGCGTTTAAATCACCACTTCTAGGTACGTTTTAGTATATTTGAATGCGGTGTTCGATTGTTAAGAAATCCATTATCTGAAATGGCAAACATTCAACAGATATGTATGATGACACTTCAAACGACAGCTAAATTTGACAAGTGTCAAATGTCAGTATTACCAACTTAAAAAAGCCATAGGTGAATTCATGTACTCGTATGAAACAGGAAGAATTTTCTCGAATTTTACATGACAACTATAATGTAATAGATTCTCGTAATAAAATACAAAAAACTAGTTTTCAATTTTCAAACAAAATTATTGCTGCTTTGAACCTAGAAACAACGTTTATTGTGTTTCATAAGTCAATTACATGCCAGTGAATTTCTTCTTCTTAATATTGTGAGCGTCCAATCTTTGTTTCTATCTTTCCAAAAGAATTAATGTATACCAAAAAAACATCAAAATATATAAGTTTTCCATTGGGAAAACAAATCTATAGAACTAAATTCATTTATTTCTAATCAACACCAACCGAAAAAACTTTAAGAAATGATTCTTATTCAAATACGGAGGGATTTTGAGTAAATTGCTTGATAAAACAGAAATGTGGAGCATATTTTGATTAAATTGTTTGATAAAACACTAATAGTTTGATTTTTCTGAAGTGCATCAGGCAAACACAAATTTCAGTGTTATTTTGACATTAGTTATACAATAAAACGAGTTCCACAAACAAGAAATAATACACAATAAGAATCAACATAACTTTCAATCATGTTTCATCTTTCACGTAAAAAAATCAATTTTTTCTTTGAAATTTAATTTCACCAATGGAAAACCTCAAAAGCAATTGACCAATGTTCATGTGTTATTTATAATGAAAAAGAAATATCACAGTTCCCAAAAAAAAGCGAAGACAAGTTCACTTTCTACAAAACGTGAACAGGTTCATAATAATTATTATACTATAGTGAAGAGTACGTCAAAACAAAAGCAAAGATCATAAATTTAACTGAGTTGGAAGATGCAAATCCATCAAATACAATTTATCAACTTCAATCCTACTTGTCAATCAAGTAAATACAAAATAACGTCTTTCTCAATGTGCCATGGATTAAAATCTTAGAAATGCGTTTGGAATAGAATCATAAAACAAAAAAAAAACTAGAACCCGGAAATATATTTTAATTGTATGACACACAAAGAATATCTAATCACTTTATTTATTCTTCATCAATTTAGTAATTAAATGGACATAACTCAATCTGCTAGACAGATTCTCCGTCCAGATAATATCAATTTCCATAGGTTTTCAAAAAAAACAAAAACAAAATCAAAAATAAAAATAAAACAGCAACAAGTTTTATCAAATCTACGAGTACAATATTTTATGCAAACCACATTGTATAAGAAATCAGAAATTGTATTTCCTCATGTGTGTATATTTGTAGCGTAGTAATGTGCACGACCTACTATAATTTTATTTTCTGTCCAACTTAAAGGATAGTAAAGCATTTTGCTGAGCTGAATTGGAGGTACGGACTTTAACCGAAATTGAAAGCTATTTTTTGAACTTATATGCCTGCCAGAGTAGGTAAAGATACCTTTTCTTTTTTCTTCACATGCCAAAAGAAACCATCGGTGTGCGTTTAATTTTATTTATAATTTCAATCACGTTATTTTAGTGCGTGTGTAATTAAATTTAAATATTAACTATATTATTTTCGTATGTACTGTACAATGTACATACGTCTGCCTCGGCAGTATTCACAAGCCTTAGTAGTTAGTTTCATAGTTCTTTTTAATGTTTTTTTTTTAACGAACAAACAAGGTTAAGAGATGACCTCGATATAGAGAGTAAAACAGAAAAAGAATGAAGATTTTTGATTTTTTAGGAGGTAAAAGAGAATTAAAGAACTTCTTACAAAATATGATTCTATTCAGCTTCGATTTAACAATTAGTTAATAACTTTTTAGTATTTCAATTATTTGACTCAAAAAACGAACTAAAATTCAGAAGTAATTTTTGTAGAAAATTAAAATACATGAATAAAACAAAATTGACAACATGAATCTTTCACTGTGAACGCACCCTTAAATAAATAACCAAATTGTCAATACAAAATAATATATCTTATCTTGTTATAAGAATCGATAATGTCAGAAATTAAAAATGGCTGCTAAAGTTAAGTCAGGTTTCAATTGACAGTCATTTGTCATGTGGTTTGGGAAAAAGTTGAAATATGACATGTGAAGAATTGAATAAGGATCCTCCATTTTTATGGTAAAGAACAAGGCTGATTAAGTTTGATTTTAAGTTTTATTCGTCACTTTGAAAAAAACTTCTCTGACACGACATACTAAAATCAGACATTGTATAAAATGTTCCATATCAAAAGAAGCCTAATTCGATCATTAAATTGTTATTTTCTCTAGACGTACTATACATGGCTTTATCAACCCATAATTCATTTTTAAAAATAGTTTAAAAACATGATTTAGAAAATTTAGAAAAAAGTATAGTTACATATATGCAGTAATTTGCTACGATCGACATTTTATATAATGACAACAACTTTATGTTCAGATTTGCAACAGTAGCAAATTTAACTTTTTATGGATAAATAGATCTACTTATAAACTTATTTTTGTCCCCTCTCATCAAAGATATCTAATCTACTATGACAGAATAGCAAATTGGATATGAAATCTTACAAAACGTTAGAGCTTTAAAATACAAAATTATATCAAAAGATGCCATAAAAAGAAATACTTACGTGTAAATCAGTTTATAACAACTTACAAAGAAAATAAAACTAAACAGGTTGTCAATGCAGTAATCATTCATCATCAGCATCACAGTCATAGTCATATATAGTTACAGTCTAGTCTATAAAATAAATATTGCAGACACGTCCTTTCAATATGGCTGAACAAAATACTACAAAAGTTGACTTGGTGTTGAATCGATAAAAATAGAGACATAAATAAGATAGTAACCTAAGTTAACTTAGTTATTTAAATGAAATAAGTTGCAATAATTATGTGATTAAATAAAATATTGCACCTTAAATCGATTTTAAAATGAGTTTTGTTTCAAAGTAACCTCAAAAAAAAATACAACAAGAAGTTAATACATACTCGAATAAATCAATATGAGTGATTGTAATTCATTTCAGATGAAGGATATGTCATTCTGAAACCGAGAGAAGCCATTTTGTTTTTATTTTATCTTCACTTTTGACATGCCTGTCAAGTTAGCACTTTCAATTTAAATTTTTAGGAAACTAATAATTGTAAAATGGAGCAAACCATTACACACGATGTTAATTGTAACTAAAACATTTTCAGAGAAGTAAATACATTATTTGACGTAAATTTTTACTTGCGACATATAGGAACTATATGGCAAGTTTTGCATTCGTGTAAAATTTCGAACTCGAGATTTTAATCAAACAGGATATTACGATGGTAGAGAAGTCGAAAAAAGTGGGTCCCGCGATTCCGTCCGGTCTGTTTTGTCTGTCTGTCCACGCTCCTGACAGCCTAAACCATTGGGTCGATTGAGTTCAAACTTGGAAGTTAAGGTTTTGAGCAGATTCACGTAAGGCGTTTTTTCATTTTTTTTTTAAGATCAAAAATAACAGTGGCCCCCATACAATTTGTTTGGTCAAAAAACGAAAATTCGAATTTTCTCAAAAACAAACCGATAGATTTTTTTTTTAATTTTTTCTAAAATTTTATTTTTTAACTTGGCTTCTTTTAATAAGAAAAACATATTTTTGTATTGCTCAGGAAAGGTACCGCTTATAGAACCGTTATTTTGTTTTTTAATTTTCTCAGCAACTTATAAACTGATTTCAATAATTTTTTTTTGAATAAGCTTTTATATTGCCTTAACAATATTTGATTATCAAAAGTGCATTTTTTTTTGTTTGGATTTTTAAAAAATATTGAATTTTTATTTTCAAAATTCAAATGCAGAGCGTATATTTACAATCACTAAACAACTGCAAACCAAATATATTTTTAGAACAAAATTGAAAAATTTTATATATAAAAAATTAATTTAAAAAAAGCGCTCTAACGATTTTCAAAAAACAAAATTTGAAAAATCAAGGGTTTTTTTTATTTATAAAATGGCATTTAAATTTTTGAAGACAAACTTATTTTTCAGGTAAAATTTTTAATCTTAAAATAGTTTTTTTAACTTCCCATAGGAAGTTATTGTAATGGGTCCGATTTGTCGAATTGAAAATTTTGACATTTCTCGACGTTTCAAGGTCCCTAGAGTCAAAATAAAAGATTTTTAGAAAGATGTCTGTGTGTGCGCGTGTGTACGTACGTTCGTACGTCCGTATGTCCGTATGTCCGTATGTCCGTATGTCCGTATGTCCGTATGTCCGTATGTCCGTATGTCCGTATGTCCGTATGTCCGTATGTCCGTATGTCCGTATGTCCGTATGTCCGTATGTCCGTATGTCCGTATGTCCGTATGTCCGTATGTCCGTATGTCCGTACGTCCGTACGTTCGCGACGTTTTTTTCGTCGTCCATAGCTCAAGAACCAGAAGAGATATCGACTTCAAATAAATTTGTTTATACAGATAATAAGGCAGAAATATGCAGAAAGGGCTCTCAAGAAAATTGCGTGGGTGGTTTTTTTACTATCGCAGTTTAAAAAAAAGGTGACAAATTTGGTTAAACCTAAATATCTCATGAACCAATGACGCTAGAGACTTGAATTAAATTTTATATGATAAACTGTAATGTGATACAAAACAATTATATTTTTGGAAAAAAATCCAATTAACAGTTTTTTTTATAAATCAACAAAACTGAAAAAAAAATTTCATCTCCAAAACAATTTTGTGCAACGAAGAATAATGTTTTTGACATCTGATAAAATTTTGAGAAAAATGTAATTGACAGTTATTTTTATAAAAAATAAAAACCTAAAAAAAACATTACAAAGTTGGTAAAAATGGAATCTCGACTCAAATATCTTTTCAAAAACTTGAGATTAAGGCTTTAAACTTGTTTTATCTTATAAGAAATATTATTTTCAACATTCTGAAAAATGTTGAGAAAAATCGATTTGACAGTTTTTTTTACAAAAAATTAAAAACCTAAAAAAAATTAATAAAAGCTGGTAAAAATTGATTTTCGACTCAAATATCTTTTCAAAACTTTGAGATATTGGCTTTAAACTACTTTTATCTTTCAAAAAATATTGTTTTCAACATTCAGTCAAATTTTGAAAAAAAAAATTGAATTGACAGTTTTTGTACAAAAAATTAAAAACCTAAAAAAATATAACAAAAGTTGGTAAAAATTGATTTTCGACACAAATATCTTCTCAAAAATTTGAGATAATGGCTTCTAACTAATTTTAACTTATATAAAAATTGTTTTCACTATAAGGACAAATTTTGAGAAAAATTGAATTGATAGTTTTTTTTACAAAAAATAAAAACCTAAAAAAAAACAATACTAGAACTTGCTAAAAATTTACTTTCGACTCAAATAGCTTTTCAAAAATTACAAATATTGGTTTCAAAGTTATTTTATATCACATAAAATATTGTTTTCGATATTCAGTAATTTTTTTATAAAAATTCAACAGTCCGTTTTTTCTTAAAAAAATAGTACGCAAATTTGGTAAAAATTGATACATATAGACAAACTTTTAAGCAAGACAAATCGACAGAGGGGATGGGAAGTTATCAGTGTGGGTCGCATCCCAGCCTCTTTTTTTTTAATTATTTCTATGTATTTTTATAACTATAACTATTGTAAATACCAACGATGGCCGTGTATCGCAACTGCATCGGATTAACGAATATGATATATATTTAATCATCAATCTATTTTAAAGTGTCTATCAAGAAGTAATATCTTGGTACCTTTGTATACATGATTTTAAAATATTATTCTTTTACTTGCCTTCGCCTAAATAAAAGAATAAATACTTAGTACAATTAAAGAAACGGGCCAGAAAGAGTATTTGTATTTTCTATTAGAATCACTTTTTCAACTTACACCTATATATTGTATTACGTACAACCTCTACAACTACTGCTTACGTGTCACTAAAGTCATAACTAAAATCCAAAATACACAAGAGCCTGACTGTAAACAACACATGAATAGCAATTTCTTGTACCTGTTCGTATGCGTGTTTTTTTTAAACTTTAACGAAAAAAATAAACTGAACGTAATAACTCCATGTTTGCGCTGGAACTTGTAGGAAAGAAGGAATGTGATTGGATTGTAGTAAGTACCTTCTACCCACAATAACATTTCCTGATTATCATCATAAACATGTCTTTATCTATCTATCTGCATAAAGCTGAGCACTCCAATGAACTATTCTTTATTCGTTTTAGACACCTACCTAACTACACAACCAATAGGCGATCGCTTTACAATTTAAACACACATGTTCTTCCTCTTTCTTATCTTCAGATAATTTATTTTCCATCCTGGTTCTTCCAATATGAAATTAAAATAAAGCTATCCAAAGGAAAAAGCTTTGAAAGAACTCGCTGAATACACAAACAATTGTTTTCGTTAAGTATGCTTACAAGTATTTTTCATTTCCGGGATGAGTGGATTGAGATCACCAGTTTTTTTAAAAATCAAATGGCATTTATATCTTTGAAGACAAACTTATTTTACAGGTATATTTTTAAATCTTATATATGTACTTTTTTAAACAGACTTTTTGCATATAGGAGCAAGTTCGTGCGACCCAGTCGTGCATTTTATTTCTTTTAAGAAAAAAGTCTAGTGTTATCAAATCACGGGATCATTACGGACCATTTTCATCTCCATGGCTTCGTAATTTAACACAGCCATTCATTTTTTAGAGCAAAGAAATATTCGTGTTCATTTCCATAACCTCAATTGCTGGCCACAAAAAGGACCTTACCATCTCCCGATAGCAAACACCATTCACGATAATTTCTTGGAGGAAAAACAACATGGTGAGGGAAGTTTTCTTATAATTGCGATTTTTTCGTAGGACTGGGGATTCTGCATGAGGTCTTGAGTTTAATGCCTGCCTGAGCTACCTAAAATTTTTTTCACGGGTACTGCCTGTTGCGAAAAATTGACAAATATTCCAAGAGTAATTCTTGTCATGAAATGTGCTTTCTTAAATTAGCTATTTGAATTCGTAATAAAAACTTTAGGTCCCCTCCATCCCTGAAGTGACTCTCACACAAGAGTGGTTGAGAGTTGTCTTGTAAGTCACTAGGCTTTGGTTCTCTACGGATTACTGCGTTACCTAATTTATTTATTTTAACCTAATTTTGTAGTGAATTTTAACATTTTGAATGCTTGTATCGTTTCATTTTTAAAAATGGCGTAGTTCTTACTTGTCAAATGTCAAAAGTGATAGCGGACTTTTCAAAATGAAACTCCTTCTTTGAAAACGTTATAACAGATAGGGTTAAATGGAGAGGGAGGGGGTTGTTGTATATTTAAATGTTTTAAATTTACTTAAGAAGCTGAAAACGTACATTCTGAAACATGAAGATGACAGCACTGCATAAAAGCTTGCACAATATAAACACGACATCACTGAACATATACAAAACGATCAGTAGTTATAGTAGAGAGTTGAATAAAGACTCATATTCGCATAATAAATAAGCAGATATTTCATAAAGTAATAATATTGTTTTATTCTAAGGAAATTTATTACAGAAGTTGTTAAAATTCTAAATCAAAATCATTCTCCCTTAAACGCAAAAAGGAGAACAACGTTTGTCGGCTCAACTAGTACAATTTATTTTGGAAAACATACAAATATTGCTTTGTCACCTGTGTATTATTTTATAATGTCATATACCACAACTTTAGTTCTTTAATAAAGTTACTTTTTTCTTCTTATTTTCACAATTTTAATAATACAGATCATGACGAATGGTCCATATATTGAACTGACCTATTTTTTCAGACAGGAAATTTAACTCTCTTCTGTTTGTTTTGATGAGTAATTATTTTTCTTGTTAATTGGTTGTCAGTAAAAATATTCATGTTTGTAGGTGTTGTCCTTGAAAAAACGAAACCAATTGTTTTCTTTGGAAATCCAAGTTGTATCTTGCAATGAAGGTGGTAAAGTAAGTAGGAAGTTGAGTCATTTATTTTTTTTCTTGAGAAGGTTAACTGTAATATAAAAGATGACTACATTAAAGGGGAACGTACCTAACCTACTTCAATATACCAACCTACTTTCAAGAGTATAAGAAAATGAAAGCAAAACAAAATAAATTGTAAACTAAAGGGTTATTTAATTAGTTATTTGACTTATTAAGATGACACTTTTTAAAAATAACCCAACAATTGGAAGAAGATTTAAAGAGGATTTCAAATAAAAGAGTTAATAACGATTTTGACAAAACTTTAAAATTGAGACATTTCCTTAAAACTTTTAAGAGATTTCACTTTTCTTTTATATTATTTACGCGCACTCAAGTAGTTATAAATACCCTTACAATGATTAGAAACAGTGCGAGCAATTAGAAGAGGAATATAGGATCCAACGGCCGATCCAGGGGGGGGGGTCGTAGGGGTCATAAAGTATGTTTCTAAAATAAAGAGCAAATATTCAGGTTCTTAAGAAGAAACCTTCAATAAGAAATCGTCAATTTAAAAATATGTGATTTTTTTTAAACTTTCTCTGAATTTTGTATTCTTAATTTGACTTCTTTCTACAAGAAGAACATATTTTGGTATTGAACCAGAAGGGTACCCCTCATAAAACCTTCATTTTTTTTAAGGTTTCTCAAGAACTAATGGGCCGATTTCAATAATCTTCTTTTTCTGAAATTGATGATGATTTTTGATGATCAAAAATGTTATTTTTTTTTATTTTTAAAAAATATTAATTTTGTTTACAAAACTCAATAACAAAATTTAAATGTAAAATGTAGATCTATAAGCACTTTATTTAGTGCTTACCAAAAATATTTTTACGACAAAATTTAAAATTTAAAATGATTTTCGAAAAAAAATAAGTTACATTTTTAAATCTTAAAATATAGGAAATATTTTTAAACAGACTTTTTGGAAGACATTAGCAAGTTCTAGCGACCCACTCGTGCATTTTATTTCTTTCAAAATTGAATTTCTGTTGAATACAAAAGATCTTAAAAATCTTAAAAAATTAAATAAATCTACTTTTGAACTGAATTTGCTTTGGATGCTCTAGAACTGAGATTTAAACGCGAATTTCAAAAATATAAATGTCCCAAAAACATCAAAAGTGACACTTTTGTTAAACTAATGGCTAATTGAAAAACATAATAAACATTTCATATTTATTGATATAAAAGCTTTGAATCTCTTGAGATTTGAAGTGAAAAGAGATTCTGAGTGCCACATAAACGTTTCTTCCCAACTTATTTGTTTACCTTTTGTTTTAATTTATTTTTTTTTAGAAAAATTATGTACTAAAATGCACCTACATATATCCTCAAATTCAAGAACCAAGCATTTTTCTCTCTAAAATGTTTAAGTTTTGTTGACTCCTTTAAGGTCAAAATACGAGTTAGCAGACTGATAGCGCTTGTAATAATAGACTCCCAAAAAACTACGTTCAGATCGTCTCTCTTGAAATTTTGTAGCGTTCTTCGCATTAATAGAAATGGAAACAAGAAAAAAATATTTTATTTTTCGAAAAAAGCTCCGTTTCAAAACAATTTCTTACATTTCTGCGTGAAATGCAACAAGAACCCTTTAAACTATTCTGTTTTATCTCTTAAATATGGCGTATTTAGAAAACTGTTGGAATCTTGAAATGCTTTCATACGTAGGGAGGCATACAAATCAAATAGTTAGACCATACCTTTCTGGACAACAGTGTTCTAAAATAATTTGATAACTAAAGTTGCCACTTTAGCGATTGAAAACTGCAAATGTAAGGTTAAGATACAAATAGTGTTATTTAAATTTTGTTAGCCTCTTCCAAAACATTAAAAAACATTTTTAAGCGGTAAGTAAAAACTCATCTAAGTATGTGACACCCCCCTGATTAAAAGTCTAGATCCGCGCTTGATAGGATCAGAAAGGAGATACCGATGCACATTGGTTTTGAATGTCTGCACATTGTAATCAATGGGAAATATTAAGCATGGTAAAGCGTTTTACATTCATGTAGTGCGGCTAAAGAAAGAATCCCTGTACTTAACAGTACGTCCGAAATTGGACTCAAGGGTAAACTGATCAGGATTCCTCGAAGGATTCCTCGGATATTACGGTTGAATTGTTTGAGGGAAGGAATGCAACTATCTATTTCACTTGACTAGAGCATTGTGTTCAAGACAAGCAAATGTCTTAGTAAAAGAACGAACTTTTATCATTTTTAGAGCTCTCTTTTTAATTTTATCCAAGAGATACAAGTACGTTATCGTTATTGGGGCACCAGCCCAAATAAGAAAATTATACTTACGTTTCGGATGAATAAAAGCCTTGTCTTAGAAACATTAAAAACTTAGCTGTATTTTCAGCGATGTCAAATAGGTGATTACTCTATAAGAAATGAGAACTGAAAGCTGTTCAGTGTCCTCAATGCAGGAACCAATGCAGGAACCATGGATAATGGAATTAAATATCCCTCTGTTTGGAGCTGTTATTTTTCGACACGAAAATTAACATCTGTTTCATTACTAAAAATGAAACGATAAAAAATAATAAATTGGGTGGAGCAACAATCCTTCGAGAACTAGGGCCTAGGGCCTAGTGACTTACAACTTTCAACCATTCCTTTGTGCTAGTACTGTTGTCAGGAATGGAGGGGTCCTACAGTTTTAAACCGAATCCGAACGGCTAATTTGAGAAAACACTTTTTCATGACAAGAATTACTCTTGAAGAATTTGTCAATTCCTCGCAAGAGGCAATAGGCAGGGATCAAACCCAAGACCTCTGGCATAATAGTCCAACGTACTAAAAAAATGAATGGATACAGGCTTTAAAAAAAACATTAAAAAGCTTATAATTCATTACAAGAATTGTGAATAGTTTTAAGAAGAACTAAAGCACCTCATCGTGAATAATGTCCTCGGTAGGCAATAGTGAAACTGGTGGAAAAATTTGAGTCATTTGCATAGACATAGGTCTTAAGACTTTTAAAGTTCTGTTCACACAAGGGCATAAGGTAGTTGATGACTAGAATCGTTGTATCTTCGCTGTTTGGATCCTTCCTTTCCTTTTCCGGAAAATCTTTTTCAGTGATGGGAAACAGTTTGACTTCGGAGGTGACGTTAAAAAGAATTCTCACATTTGAGAATTGGATATTACACATCGTCATCCTCCACATTAAAAATGATATTTGAGATCCATTTTCGAGAAAATGTTCTTTATTCTTATTCTATTTTGTAGCATAGTTTGGCATTAAATAAAGACCATACTAAACTAACTCCTTAAGTTCATGAGTTCGTTTTCTGTTAGAATTACCAAATTGTGGGTTACGAGGGTTGCTCAAAAGGCTGGCGATATTTGAAATTAATTGTTACCGAGCTATGATTTATGATTGATTTTGATGGACAATCGCAGTTTCGCAAGAAAAGTTTCCTGGCCATGTAATTTCTCGAGGTGCCTTTAATTATTGTTTACGTTAAAAAAAGCTTATAACAATGCTCTAAAGTCAGTTAAAGACTTTCAAGATGGAATTCGTGAAGTCATCCAGGACATACAGTAGCGAATTCAAACCTTCGAATTGGTTATGGAAAATTCCATGAAATGGTGAAAAGTTGGTGTTGCATTCGCAGCGGTGGTGATCATTTGGCTGAAATTGTTTTCCATTGTTAATGCAATCATCTTTACAATACAATCAAAATCCATTGATTTTTCTTCAACATAACTCTCGTGCCTTTCAATATCAAAACGAAACTTCTTATTGGAAAACTTTGTTCATACATATGTGAGCTTTGGCTAAGACCGCATTACACACATAATTTTCTTGTTTTTGGTCCTTACCAAAATCTTTATGCTTATGACTTTAAGAACAACACAAATTCAAGAAAAACACGTAAGGAATTTTTTCTTCAAAACAATCTACGCAGGTGTTCCAGGGGCCATACATTGCATAATCTCGGCATAACCACACTAAAAATATTTTTGGCTAAATTCTCGACCAGATTAAATGTGTATATAACTTAGTAACCAAAAATACCTTACGGAATCACACCTCACCACACAACACTAACAGCATGGATTTCGTCTAAGAGAACATGACCTGGTGCGCACAGCTAAAACCTACCAACATCAAGCATCGAAATTAACACTCCATTTGAAATGAGCAATAACTACTCCCATGGCAGCTGGCTGCTGCCTACTATACTCGTCGTACTAAACAAGCCTTGTTGTCAAACAACAACTAAAGCTCGCCATGGCAATGGTTTAAGTCAAAAGAATTCCGGGCTTCTATAAACCTAACAACATTTTGGTGCATTTAAGATTATTTTTTTTTTTTTTTTTTTTTTTTAATTTTTAAGGAATTTTGACATCTTAGGCGAAACCAGATGCTAAGGAATTTGCACAGCGTGTGTGGCGGTTTTTCAAGCAGGCATAAACTTCATCAAGCGCCGCCACCGTTCGACGTCGTTGGCGTCGTCGTCGGTTTTGTCGTTGTTGTCGTCGTGGTGTTTTACTGCACAATAAGTAAATAAATCAATCTATAAACTTGATTGGTCTCCAATTTTGGCTAATACAAAAATTCTGCCTTCAAAACAGAATCAAAGGCAGAAATAATTGTTTTTAACCATTTACCTGAAAGCCAAAGAATTTCCGAAAATATTTGCAACCTATGAAATTTAGTTGTTTGGACCGAAAAAAGCTTTTTAAAATTCTTAAAATTTAAATTGACGTTTTGAAAGAGTGTCAGTTAAAAAATGTTGAGATATTTATTGCAAATATATTCCAACGAACGACGACAAATGGCTGACGACCGACAGATTGCATGCTCTTTTACAGACATGATTCTTGATTCTTCTTTTGCTAGGTTTACATTAGGTATAGATCGTTCTTCTTTTCATTTTTTTTGTAATCTAAATTTCAAAAGATTCACGCGAGGTCAAATTTTGAAGCTATACAAAAGGACAAAAATTAAAAACATCTAAATCCAAACGATGCGATCGATGTTGAAATTGAAAACAATTCCCAAATTGGATAATCTATTAATCCACCGTATCTTTTATCTTAAATCAGCAATTGAATCTCAATCCGAACCCAACACCAAAATAATGTCTTGTAGCTTATTTTGGAATTTGTTAACGCTGAGGTGAAGAAAACAAAAATTATGGACACACGCACAGTTCGGTTGATTGATTCGATCCATAGCATAGCAAAAATTTACTTAACGATATGGTTTATAGAATGTATTATCATAAATTGAATATTGTAACACTTTTGAAGCTTCTGTAAATGGGAAAAAAATATATTTGAATTTATAAGTAAAGCCTTAAAAGATGTAACACTTCATACGGAATATAATATCATCATTATTTTTATACTTTAAGTTTGAAACGTAATTGTTTACCATTAGGCAATATGAAGTGAAAGATGCCCAAGAATTATTTTGTCTGATACTTTATTTTTGATAATGCTGAATCAAAAGCCGTAAGAAAAATTGAAACATTGAAATTCATCAACAACTCCTGTGAGAAAATTGGTTTTCATTGGTTAAATACATAAATGCAGAATAAAATCCATACAAGAGGATGATACAAAAGCAATGTAAACTTGCTAAGACTTTGAGTAACACCTGATCATGAATTAGGTAGTGCTAGCAGCTTTTTTCAACATTTTTCTCCTAAATTTAGATTTTACCTCAAATGTTCGTATCTATTCGCAATAATTTTTCAAGCTTAACAAAGAGATAATTCAAATTATTCAGCTAAAAACCGATAGTTTAATTTTTTTTACAACTAAAAGTAAAATTTAGGAGAAAATAACAATTTGTTAATGTAAAGCTTCAATGAATTGTTTGTAAGTGCTGTTGAAGAGAAATGCTTTAAAGTTTTACAATAACTAAAAATAAAAGTTACTATAAAAATTTGTAAACGATTGTTCAGTCTAAAAATACGTATTTGCATCTGATTATCGATAGCTAAGATGCATGATACAACTAATAAGATAGCGCATTGCGCATGTAAGGTTTTGGCTGTCAAACTATCGTGACGTCACCAGCACTCAATTAATTGAAGAGAGCTAGTATATTTGGCGCAATTTCAATCTATTTTTTGTTGTGAATGTTAACGGAAGTGAATTTAAAATATTTTTAAATCAATAAAGTTATTTAAAGTGATATTGTTCATAATTTATAAAAAAAAAAAAAAAACATTTACCTACTAATAAACATGGGTGTTTGTTCTGTTTTTGACTGCAACAATAACGAAAGAAATAAGATAACGAAAGATTCCAGTTTTCATACATTTCCAAAAGGAAATTTAAATCTCTCGAAGCAGTGGGTCTTGTTCACTAAACGCAAGGATAAAATTAATGTTCAGACTGCAAGAATTTGTAGTCTCCACTTTTTCAAAGAAGATTTTATAAACAATACAAAGTATGAAATGGGTAAGTTAATCCAAAAAAATTAGTTCAGAATAAGAATCAGAAATATATTTATATCAACAGGATTCACACGGTATCGGATTTTGAAACCAGATGCAGTTCCTACGGTTTACCCAAATCAACTGTCTCTAGCGTCTGAGCCTGACACATCAAAGCGTTCGAAAATAATGGAGATGAAAAAACAAAAAGAAGTAGTAAGTGGGTTGCTGGAAGTTCCCATTGAGCTCGAGCATGAAAATGTGCCTGAACAGCAATGCAAAAACGATAGCTTGATGGGAAATATTTCACATTCACATCCACAATTAGAACAAGCTCAACTTGATGCGTTATATGAACAATTGTAAGTACCTTATAATATTTGTAAGCATTTATGATAGGAACAAAATCTTAATCGTACTATCCATGCATTCTGAAATTGTATAAAATAATTTGTTTTCATAAACTTATTAGAAGAACCTTACGCGAAGAAAATGAGCAACTCAAAACAGAGTTAAGGACTAAGACCAGGAGGATAAATAATCTCACAATCTAATAATCGATTCATCTTAACAATATTCGCTTTTTCAGGAAGGATTTTTGTCGTTGTCAAAGTCGACAATAGTAAGCCTATTGCTTCTGAGCCAGAAGAAAATCTCCCATTTGCTTACGATGGTTTGGACAACTTGGCTGGCTACATTTGCCATCGTTTTAAAAACACCATACCAAACCTGGAACAAATTGAACCAGACGAAAGCCCTTGGGTAAATCACTTGGACGAAGGAGGCTTGTCTAAAGCAAATCCCACAATGATGGCTCACTTTGCTGCATTACAAAATGTTTTTAATGCCGTAAATGGAGAAGGTGAAGGTATTTATATCTGTCCAAACTACATCCAGCATTTACTTGAAGTTGCCGAGAAAGCAAAGATCAAATGCGATGAGAAGATTATGAAGCTTTTCTTTCGTTGTTGCATGTACTTCCGAATGCGAAAACTAAACAGACAAATCACTGAAAGCAAACTGTCCAGAAAAAGAAAATACAAACAAATTATTAATTAAATAAAAGGTTGAAAAACCACTGACTAAAAAAGACCATCATATCTTTTATTTAACCATTTATCACTATTTAAACAATCTTCCAGGTAATTCTATGGAGAAAAATGCATCCGAATGAAAATAAAAAAAAAAATACACCATACTCTTCATTTACTTCGATTTTTTATTAATTTCTTTCACTCAAACCCACAAATTTTCTTTAACTTACGAATAAACACAAATATTAACTATTTAAAACCATTTATATAAATGAAAAATATTAGAAATATTAACATTTTATTATATAAACAAAATATCCAAACAAATTAGTGCCATTGTTTTGTTTTGATTTCACATACTGAATAATGAACGTCAAACTCGTTGAGTGCTTGTGACGTAGATGCGCAGAACGAAACAAAAATAGAAACCGGAATGCGCTATCTGTTTTAGTTGTATCATGGCTAAGATGTATGTTTGTGCAATGACGTGAGCTGTCGACAGGGAATTAACAACAGCTTCTGTATTTAAAAATTTAATTAACCTTTTTGGTTTTTTGTTCGTGAAATATTGCGATATTTCAAAAGTTATTCTGCTACACAAGGTAGTGAAATTATAAGTGGTGAACTGATTATTTCTGAAGAAGATTCGTGTGCTTGAAAATGTATGTGGTTTTTGGAAATTTTTTGGTAGAAAAGTACTCAAACAATAATTATGCTTCCATATTTTGCTATATGAATTGTGTGTTTCATAATTAATGAGAAAAAATACCGATACGTAAGCGAAATTCCACTGAAGCAATTATGCAGCACGAAAAAGAACGTCGTAACACTTTTAGATATTTCTTTTATTGAGACCTACGATTTTAGGAAAATATTGATAGATTTCTTAAAAAAATATGAAGTTTTGAAGAAAGTTGGTTTTATTGATTTTAAGCGTAATTTTTTGAAAATCGCAAATTAAATTGAAATCGATTCAAAATATAAATTTTAGTTCTGAAATTCACTTTTATCGATTTCGATTTCATTTTTTTAAAGTGATTTGAATTTGACCAAATTAAGTTGGTGTGACTTTTCCACAAGAGAAAATTATTTAAAACCAGTAATACAGGGTTATCCATTTTGCTGTTTTAAAAGTAAAAGTAAATAAAACTCATATAAAATATTTTTTCATGGTAAAGGGTGATTTTTTAAAAGCTATAGAAAAGGTTTAAAAAAAAAAACACATAAAATTCAGAAAAATGCAAGACATCTTTATTTGAATCGATATACGGTCCATATAATTTAGTATTTGAAGATTATTTCATGCAAATGTTGACCTTGACCTAGCCTCAAATGGTCCATCCGTTTAGTCCAATTTTGGCATACTCTTTCCAATATTTCGGCTGGTATCTCACGAATAAATGCTTCAGTCTTGTCTTCCAATGCTTCAATTGAACATAACCCCACACAAAATAGTCTAAAGGCGTTAAATCACACGATCTAGGCGGCCAATTGACCGGTCCCGAACGTGAAATAAAATGTTCACCGGACTCGCCTCTCAATAAGTCCATTGTTGCGAGTGCTGTGTGGCATGTGGCACCGTCTTGTTAAAACCACAAGCGCTCACCATTCACAGTTACGTTACGATTCGTATCATCTTTGAAGAAGTACGGTGCAATGATGCCAACAGCCCATAAACCGCACCAAACCGTGACTTTTTCTGGATGCATTGGTAGCTCTTGCAATGTTTTTGGCTCACATTCACTCCAAAATCGACAATTCTGCTTATTTACGTACCCATTGAGACCAAAATGAGTTTCGTCGCTGAACACAATTTTTCGGTAAAAAAGTGGATCTTCGGCCAACTTTCCAAGAGCCCATTCACCAAAAATTTTACGTTGCAGTAGGTCGTTCGGCTTCAATTCTTGCACCAGCTGTATTTTGAAAGGCATCACACCCAAATTCGTCCCCAAAATTTTCCACGTTGTTGAGTAACAGAGGCCCGATTGCTGTGAACGGCGAAGAATCGATAATTGATGGTCAGCATTAACACTGGCCGATACAGCGGCGAAATTTTCTTCAGTTCGCACTCTACGTAAGCATGTTGGTGGTTTAATGTCCAACAATGTAAATTTGGTGCGAAATTTAGTCACAATAGCCCGAATAGCTGCTTCAATGGGTCGATTTAACTGACCATAAAATGGAAGAAGCGCGCGATGAACTTTCTTAACAGAGCACGCATTTCGATAATAAAATTCAATAATTTGCAAGCGTTGTTCGTTTGTAAGACGATTCATGGTTAAATTATAGACCAAACTGAAGATGTTTGATGGTGAAACATAACACGAAACGTTCGTCAGCTGTTTAAACCACTGTTGCCAAGAAGATAATAGCTAAAAAATCACGCCCCTTATTATCATTGGAAGTTTAATTATTGAAGGGCAAGAGGTGGATACATACTCATCTAACTACATATATTTTGTGATTAAAAAACTAAAAGAAGGATTTGGGATAGCTGATAGGTTACCCTTAAATAGCGTTCTATTCAAAATAAATTCTTGTAATAGAAACCCCTTTACTATTATAAAATACTACAATTAATACAAATTATTCTCCGACTCCAATATCTTGAGAAAAAATAATGACACTGATGCTTGTTCTAATTTTGTTGTATAAAAAAGTATGTTATAAATATAATAATAATACTTTCTTACATTTGTATTTATTTACTTACCATTATTTCCAAGACAAATAAACAAAACTACGAAACAAGGGTAACATCCCAGCTTCTTTTTGTTTAAACTTATTTAAAAAAAAATATCGTATGCGCCTGAGTGTACCAACTTAAACAGCGCCAGCGTAGCAATAGAAAAAATATCGTCTATAAGCAAAGTGATATATTATGTAAGTAAATTAAAAATTTGTTCTTTTTGTTAAAAAATTAAATTTAAAATTATGGAAATAATCTTCTCTATGCAAATTTATTTAACGAATTCTTTGCTGTTCATTTGAACTGTATGATTCGGGTTAAAAAGGTGATTTCTAACATTCTTTTCATTTTTGTTTTACTTCTTTATTTTTTTTAGTTATTATAAGAAACCCGCCATTTTCCTTGTGTGTTTATGACAAAGAGATCAGATCCTTCGATACAAATGATTATTGTAATTATTTTAAAAATCTTGAAATTGCATACAATTTCCGAAGATACTGATCTTTAGAAAACATTTTCAATTTCAATTTCTCGAAGCTGTGTCTCTTACACTGATATTCTCTTATTGTTATTGCATCAGTTGTTTCTCTTAATTGTATTCGGGATATGTGTATTTTAATTTTTGTTTAACAAATTTAAATTTTAAATCGTATCTTGAATGAAATTTACGTTCTACGCCATTGTAGTAAACTGACCAGTTTTAAGGCATATGAAGAAATCCCAGCTGCGTGTCTGGTATTTCCAGTTCTCTAAGAACTGGAACATATTTTTATTAAACTAAGGTTTATTGGCATAAGAAATTTGTAAATATGGGGCAAAATTATTTGATGTGTGCTTAATAGATGCGTAATATCATTAATAACTTGTTAACATTTTTTATCAAATATTATAAACTGTTTTATTAATAAAACTTGTCTTAGAAAACTAAAATTGTGTTTCTGTTGTTAAGGAAATTGTTTAACATCATAATCTCACAAATCAGCTGTCTTAATATTTACTAAAACAACATCTTATTTGATTGAAAAGATATTATTGACTTTAGTTTAAATATTACGGCACACTCTTTAAAACACAATAAATATGACTGACTATCTGATTTCATTGCTTCTCGCATTAATTTTTGTTCCAAACAAACTTTTTTCAAATCGAATAAACAAAAGTTGAGTTACTGGTTTGAAAAATCAAAACAAATTATTATAAACAAAAATACAAACATTATAATTTATTTGCTTTTACAAATTTTTATTATGTGCAATGCATGAATTAAAATCAGCTTAAAATTCAATTTATGCCCACACTTCATCATCTTATTCATTTTATTAATAAAAACATATTCATAAATGTATAAATATATAAATATAGAGACACACGACCTCCATATGAAATCATTTATTATGATGATGATATGATGAGTGAGGACAATGAGTTGAATTTGAGTTCAGTATAGTTTAGCTTAAAGAAAACCGGCAAAATTTTGATATACATAAATGTAAATGTTTGATATGCATTGCGCTACTGTATCAAATGCGCAATACACTTCGTGTTTGGCACTTTGTCTCAAGACGTTATCATATGTATATAATAAATTGGGCACGCGAACTCAAGTGAACAGAGGCACCCTAAACAATAAGCACGATATTTTAATTACCATGACAAAGAATAGACGAAATATACGTAATAGCTTCAAACTTAGCATATCGTCAAGGACATCTTATGCTGCTTTTGTTGCTGTTGCTGTTGCGGCTGCTGCTGCTGCTGTCGACGATGTTGATGGTCCATTAAGTGCCACTTCAATATTGCCTTTCGTCCCTCGTACCATCGCCAAATGCATAATACTTAACCCAATGGAGATTTTATCAAATAAAAGCAGTAGGCACACAGGCATCGTACCGCATAGAAAAGTGTAAGGTGTCATGAACAATAAGAAGATCTTTTGACCGAATGAGCACCGTGGCTTGCTACTTCGCGCCTTGGACACTTTTTGGTGCCAGATGGTTGTCATAATTTAGTCAATGTGCTGAATTTCACAATTGCTTAAGTGATGTACATACAGTACATATATTGCAAAAGCGCAAGGCACCAAACAAATATAGCAATTGACTTCGAAGATGAATATATCATCTTTGAAATGAGACCATAATTTGTAATATTTGTTGAAGTAATGGAAATGTGTTTTGGAAATAAGATAAAATGTTGTAGGAACATAATATTTGTTATACAAATCATTATGAAGTGTGTGTTTTTTGAAATTATATTGACATTGTTTAGCCTAGAAAAGTAATTTGTTTTCTTCTTCTTTTTTTAAAGAAAATTTGTAAAGAAGGTCGTTAGTTCATTTTTGTGTAATATTTTGTCAACCTTTTGCTATTGTTTTTAACAATAACTTATTCTTTGTAATAACATTAAGTATGTATAGTTTATTTAATATTTCATTAGAAAAAAAGTACGCATACGCCTGAGTGAATCACACAACTATTATTAGGCATTCCTATCCATATTCTAGAAAGGAATACAACTTAGTCCCAATTTACGGTTAATCTTAACAGTCAAAGGGCAATTAAAGCAAATTACAAGTCATTATAAGCAGTAACGTCTTAAAAACATACCTAAGCTTCATCTATCGAATCATTGGCTTTCTTAAACAAAACTAACATATGCTGCTACACAAATACAATTGAAGGTTTTCAAATGCAATTGCCTTTATTGAGACACCAAATATAATGTCCATTGAAGGGCTTTGAGAGCGTTATGAGTTTTTCCACTTTGCGGTTTCAAAAACATAGGGCTGGAATTCGAACAAAATTTTCTTTAGCGATAAAGCACAATTCTAACTCGGTGGGTATGTTAATAAACAAAACTGTCATATTTGGGGTTCTGAAAATTCTCAAGTAATTGAAGAGAGGCCATAACATCCATAAAAAGTCACAGTTTGGTGCGGTTTTTTTTGCCTGCTAATAAAGAATACGACTTGGAGAATATGTGGTTTCAACAAGACGGTACCACATGCCACACAACTCGAGCGAATATGGCTTTATTGCAAGAGACATTTCATTGCCGAGTATTTTATCGCCCTGGCGATATCAACTGGCCACCAAGATCATGCGATTTGACACCGCTGAACTTTTGTTTGTGGGACTGCGGGAAACACCGTGTTTATGGAAATTAACTTTTAACTCTTGACCACTTCAAAACCAACATTTGTCAAGTTATGGCTGAGATACCGCCCAATATGTGTCGGAAAGTTGTCGAAAATTACCTCAAAAGAATCGATGCTTGCAAAAATTCCTGGTGTGGTCATTTAAATGATGTCGAGTTTCACACATAATGTCAAAGTTAAAACTTTATAGTGAAAAAGAAATAAAAGGTGATTTTTTTGCTATTACCTTTTTGGCAACACTGGTTTAAACAGCTGACGCATGTTTCGTGTTTTGTTTCACTTTCAAACATCTTCAGTTTGGTCTATAATTTAACCATGAATCGTCTTACAAACGAACAACGAACGCTTGCAAATTATTGAATTTTATTATCGAAATTCGTGCTCTGTTAAGAAAGTTCATCGCGATCTTCTTCCATTTTATGGTCAGTTTAATCGACCCACTGAAGCGGCTATTCGGGCTATTGTGACTAAATTTCGCACCAAATTTACATTGTTGGACATTAAACCACCAACACGCTTACGTAGAGTGCGAACTGAAGAAAATATCGCCGCTGTATCGGCCAGTGTTAATGCTGACCATCAATTATCGATTCGTCGCCGTTCACAGCAATTGGGCCTCTGTTACTCAACAACGTGGACAATTTTGCGGAAAGATTTAGGTGTGATGCCTTTCAAAATACAGCTGTTTCACTGTATTTCACGTTCGGGACCGGTCAATTTCCCGCCTAGATCGTGCGATTTAACGCCTTTAGACTATTTTTTGTGGGGCTATGTTAAAGCTCATGTCTATACAGACAAGCTTGCTTCAATTGACGCATTGGAAGACAACATTGAAGCATTTATTCGTGAGATACCGGCCAAAATGTTGAAGAGTATGCCAAAATTGGACTTAGCGGATGGACCATTTGAGGCTAAGTCAAGGTCAACATTTGCATGAAATAATCTTCAAACATTAAATTATATGGAGCTTACTATCGCTTCAAATAAAGATTTCATGCATTTTTCTGAATTGTATGTGTTTTTTTTGAAAAACTTTCCTATAGCTTTTATAAAATCCCCTTTATTTACTAACTTACCACACCTCCTAAGGCCTTATCGAACTTCTGACCCGTTTGCTCCGGTTGGTCAATTGGAATCCCAATTAATTTGATTTCAACATCACTTATAGTTATAATTTTACATTTAATGTAGTTTTTAAGTTAATCCCCCTATAAAATTAAATTAAATTGTCTTTCGCGAAGCTATATACAATCGATTCAAGAACTTAACCTTTGGATATGGTTGACATTTTTCTGATATTATTTTCCATGATTGATGGCATAAGTTTCTCTTTAGAATGGAAGAAATAAACATCAACTGGTTTTATTTAAAAATACTTTATCTTTTAAATCTAAATTAAAACCCTTATTTTTTAGTTCGAATGTTCTTCTTTAATTCATCACTTTTCTCTTAACAATATTTAGTTGTCTGTTCTAAGCCATAACTCCTTTAGCACGACTAAATTAAAAATAAAATTCATTCTTCTTCGGACCAAAAAGCTGAATGAGTATGAAAGATTTTGTTATTGCCTTTGATTCTAGTAAATTTAATATTTTATATGCATTTAAGAGTCGATTATAAATAAAATATTAGTTTTCGTTTCCTAGTAAATTTTATAAGCATCGGTGGTTCAGTGGTAGAATGCTCGCCTGCCACGCGGGCGGCCCGGGTTCGATTCCCGGCCGATGCAAATTACTTTTTTGTTTTAATAATCTAAAATTACAAATAAATACAAACAATTTTCTGAAATGCTAAAACTCATTTAAAATTGTTATAAAATTGACCAATATTCTAAACAAGCTTTTTTGGAATTAGTTGATTGATGAATAAAGAAGCGCATTTTTGGTATAAGGAAGGAAGTAAGGTCTTCTTTGGATTTGATTAACAATATTTAATGTTGTTTAAAATTCGGGTTAAATAACAAAAGGATACCTTTAAAATGTTTTTAAGAACCTTATAGCTTTCAATTTCTATTAGATATTCACGCTCAAACTCCACAAGTCCGAACTGAATAACTCTTTTATTTTTTTAAAGTTGCTTTAATCTCTTTAAACCATTCCAGGTTCAAGTTCGTTTGTTGTGAGATTCATTTGTTTTAATAAAATTTGCAGATTTATTTATATCATCCCCGACACAACCAGACAAAAAAAAAGCACAACACACAATAAAAATAATTTAATAATTGAAAATATATTGTGTTTTATTGTAACATAAACAAAATATTATAAAAAGGCACCTGCCAATAATTCCATTTTCACCCTTGCAGATGTTTCCCTTTAATTAACATTTCATTTCTTCTCTTGGTTTTCTCATTGAATTTGTTTTGTATAATTATCAAAAACCAAATAATGTGTTTGATAAAAAACAAATATATTTTTCAAAAGCTTAAATTATCCAAATATTATTAAACAAGCATGTTTAAATAAATTAATATAAAACAATGAAAATTATTCGATCTTTTGTCATTGGAATACCATTTAAACGAGATCGAACGACGACAACGCCAATAATAACAAGAGTCAAAGTTCTTAAAACACGGGTTCATTGCTTATGATATACCTTCGTTTAAGATATTAACCCCAACTTCCGTACAATCACCTCCTATTTACAAAAACAAAAATTTAAAATACATATGACAAAAAGTATATTTTTGAAAGAAACGTGTTGTACGTTATGTACCTCTACCTACCCAAAGCCTACCTTTACAATTAAAAGCGCGATTATTGACCTGTTGATCTTGTGATGTATCATATAATGAAGAGCGTCCGCAATTACCTGAGCCGTTTCACGCGTTTTTCTTTAAATATTGGGTAATTATCATGTTCTATGCTTGAATTTTCTGACATATGTATGTTTTGAAAACAAGCTGCATTAAAAAGGGTATTGAGTTTAAACAACAATCATCTGTACATTGAGTGTTTTCAACCTAAAGATCTATTTTTTGACCTACGATCCATTTTGATATAATATTGCTTGGAAAAATATTACATTCCAAAAGTTTAACGCTACCTGTTGAACCAAGAACCACGGAGTTACGTGATGAGTGATGCAGTGTCATTATTATGTCCCTATCTACTAATTGTCATTGAGACAAACATTAATGAATTAATAATGGATGGCACTCGTTCCCAAATATACTGATCAGGTTTTAATAGCATTTTACTTAGCCTGAGGCCAGATTTCCAGACATGAATTTGACTATTGACTGTGCGTAGGTAAGGTATGTACGAGTATGTATGTATATAATTTAAGGGTGCATTTGAACTTTGCTTAACCTTCAGGACCACCACCACCATCACCACCGTGCGTCGTCGTCGTCGACCGTGAAACAATTTACTGTTTAAATCATAACCATGATGATTTGAACAGGTTAACGAAACCATTAACACCCTTAAACAACAATCTTGAGAGAGTTCAATATAATTTCAGTTGCAACAAGTTTGTTGATCTGTGAAGGTGTAAATTTGTCACAGAGGCTGTATTGTTTTTGTTTGTTGGTGTTTTGTTTAATTTATTTCTCTTCATCGTTTGGTTAAATTAATTAAATCAAAATATAATCCACGCGAAAATATGTATACATATCTCACGCGATAATTATTATTACTTAATTGGTAATAAAAACGTTTCTGTTAAACAAAAAAACACTTGTTTTTAAAAAATATTCGTTACAACAGCTTACAATTTATTTGAACATACCTTAAAATAAAACACAAGAAAATGATTACAAAAAGTAGTTGAATGCTGTCATTGTATGATTGATGTTAACCGAATGATTATTTTTAATAAGTGGCACGAGTCATACAAAGTTTTTATTCATCGGTATTTATGACTGTAATTGATAAGCTTTTGAGCTCAGTGCGTTTTTTGTATAGAATTATGGGGGTTGGAGTGAAATAAATAAAATAAAGTTAATTGCAAAGTTCAAG
This sequence comes from Eupeodes luniger, assembly GCA_951509635.1. Lineage (NCBI taxonomy): Eukaryota > Metazoa > Arthropoda > Insecta > Diptera > Syrphidae > Eupeodes > Eupeodes luniger. The sequence continues at coordinate 123,845,858 of OX608074.1, forward strand.
GTAAATAATTAATATATAACAATGCAAAACAATTTCATTGTTTCCTTATAACAACTTAATTATTATAAGTACACTACACTGTTACTTATTGTTAATAAAGAAAAACGTAAATTGGTTTGTGTGTAGGGTTTAAAGTTTAACATCTTATATCTGTGGTATGTTATAGTTTATTACGTTTAATTATTATTAATAAGAGTTGACAAGTTCAAAATAAGTCAATTATTACATATTTTAATTATTTTTTACAATATAGCGCTGTTTTTAGTGAATATTTATAAATGGAATGAAACAATGTTTTAAAATGATTGTTAGTTTTAAATTTTTAATCTCAATGGGTTGGTCGATTGGGACACCTATTTTGTTTTTCTCTACATACATTTTTTCCTTTTAATTTATAGACCAGGACAATTAAATGAAGAAATGCTCTTACTTACATCGAAAACACTCCGACAAACCAATTTTTTTTTTGGAAACTGCATTTATACATAATTATAACTCTTTCTTTAAAATACCTTAAACTTAGAGTGGAGAAATTAATTTTAGGGGAGAATAGGAGATAAAGTTCAGTTTAGTTTTTCAAATTACTCGAAAACTCTTGGCTTATCAAGAAAAGAAACAAATTTTGGCTCAAGTTTTTTTTTTTTTTTTTTTGACAGGAGGAAATCTTCAAAAGACACTTGGCAGTATATTTCAAGTTTAGTTCTTCTCTTTTCTTTTTGATGTGCTCTTTCCACTTTAACTTTACATCGAAAGTCATTCCAAGGTATTTGGCCGTATTGGCGTAAGGTACAGCTTGATTATTAATGAATATTGGAATATTGTTTATCTTTTTATTAGTAATAGTCCAAGAGCCCGGGCCTGCCAGACATACCTCATTTTATAAAAGCTGAAAGTTTGTGTATGTGTGCCTCTAGTACAGGTAAGAACGATCCGCAACCATGATACCTGGGTAGTGGTTCCTTTGGCAGATAACTGGTAGCAAAGGTGCATAAAATTCCATCTAACTTACCTTATTTTATAAAACTCAATTTTTTTATATTTCATTCGTAACAACACCAAAATTCGCTTTACTCATTGCCAGACACTTGGCATGGTTCCAACCCCCTGCCAGACACCCCTAAACTATAATAGTTTGTAATTCAATTTACGTTATATTATAAAAGCTAAATTTAATATTATGTTTTTTGGGGAGCTATTAAACGATGATGTTTCCTTAGCAGCCAGACAATTTCGAGGGTTCTATCAATCATCCTGCCAGACACTTTGAATTGAGCAGAAGTTGCCAGAGCGAGTAGTCAGTGCAAGCGAAACAGAGCATTCAATCGCAATTTTATTGCGATATTTTACTGCACATCAGTTGTTTATGCTGTATTATTAGGTGAACAGTTATATACTAATGGTAAACGTTATAATATTAATTTGTATTATTTGTAACATAAATATGATCCATCTTTTTTAAATAAAGTGTTATCATGTTACAATATAGTAGATAATCTTAAAGTTTTCAAAAATTACACTTTAAACCCTTTTTTTTAACTTTTTTGCACAAATTTTGAGTTTAAAATTAATTTTTTCAAAAACTACACATAGTTTTCACTTGATTTAAAAACTGGCTGTTAGAACAGAATGTTGGCTGTAAAAAAATTTAATATACTTTATTGTAAGTGTTACCGATGTTTTTTAATTATTTTTTCCATTTAACGTACATATTTTTTAAATTGCCCCTATCGCCTAAACTGGGGGAGTTAGACCCCCCTCCCATTGTAAAAAAATGCTTGTTTTTAACTGTTCTATACAAATCCGTCATTAAACTTTGTCGCCTGAGTTATCGTACTCTCCCCAAAGATCGCAATAAACCGAATGCTCTGTTTCGCTTGCACCGACTACTACATAATGCTCCGCGCTCTGGCAACTTATGCTCAATTCAAAGTGTCTGGCAGGATGATAGAACCCTCGAAATTGTCTGGCTGCTAAGGAAACATCGTTTAATAGCTCCCCAAAAAACATATATTAAATTTAGCTTTTATAATATAACGTAAATTGAATTACAAACTATTATAGTTTAGGGGTGTCTGGCAGGGGGTTGGAACTATGCCAAGTGTCTGGCAATGAGTAAAGCGAATTTTGGTGTTGTTACGAATGAAATATAAAAAAATTGAGTTTTATAAAATAAAGTAAGTTAGATGGAATTTTATGCACCTTTGCTACCAGTTATCTGCCAAAGGAACCACTACCCAGGTATCATGGTTGGGGATCGTTCTTACCTGTACTAGAGGCACATATACACAAACTTTCAGCTTTTATAAAATGAGGTATGTCTGGCAGGCCCGGGCTCTTGCTCTATAAGGTTTATATGTATTTATTTATATTTATATTAGAGACACATTTGTCGGGTACCAGAATTGCGGTATCATCTGCAAAAGTAGCCATTATGGTGTGATTACCAACTGGAATATCCCTTGTGTATAGTAAATACAGGGTAGGACCTAGGACACTTCCTTGTGGTACACCGGCTTCTATTTTCTTCAATTCCGAGTATTCTTGATCGTAATCGTACCTTACTCTAAACAATCGGTCTGAGATGTACGATTTTAATATTTCAAAGTACTGCCTGGGAAGATCCCTTTGCAGTTTGTACGCAAGTCCCTCATGCCAAACCTTGTCAAAAGCTTGAGCAACATCTAAAAAAATAGCTGAACATACTTGTTTTTCTTCTAATGCTTTTTCTATTACATTCGATATTCTATGAACTTGGTCTATCGTGGAATGTTTATTTCTAAAGCCAAACTGATGGTTTGGGATTAACCTTCTTTCTTCTATGATTTTGCTGAGTCTCCTCAGAAGCAGTTTTTCAAAAACTTTTGCCATAATTGGTATAAGCGATATTGGTCTGTAAGACGTCACTTCTGTAGGTGGTTTACCTTGCTTTGGTATGACAATTACTTCAGCAATTTTCCAATGGTGCGGGACATACCGGTGCTTAAGGCATGCATTTATTATATATTGGAGTTTTATGAAGGCTTTCAATGGCATTTCTTTCATAACCTAAGCAGTAATTTTTATCGTAACCTGGTGATTTTTTATTTGATAGTTGATGTAAACACATACTTTTTATTTCTTTAAGTCTTACAATTGGTATTTCACTTTCATCTATCTTATCAACAAACTGTAAGCTATTTTCAGCCGCGTTTGATGAGTATGGCTTAAAAACATTCGCAAGATGTTCAGCGAAAAGGTTAGCTTTTTCTTTCGGGTTACCGATCCATTTCCCATCTTGAGATTTCAAGGACGAGTTTTGTAACTGCGGTCTTTTCAGGCGCTTGGTTGCTTTCCATTGCGAAAAATCGGTTGAAGCATCAGTCGTTAAATTCCTTAGGAATGTACTGAGTGAATCATTTTTGAATTCGTAAATTTGTTTTTTAAGATTGTTGCTTATACGGTTAAACGTTGTTTTATCATCTGGAAATCTAGTATTTTGCCATTTTCTTCGAGCTCTTCTTTTCTCTATTATCAACTCTCTTATCTCTAAAGGATATTTTATTTCATTTTGTCTTCTATTAGAAAGTGTTGGAGTACTTTCTTCAGCGGCCTGTTGCACATCAGCAATAAATTGTTCCACTTCATGGTCAATTTGCTCGGTTGTATCCATGGGAGATCTTAAATTTATAAAACTTAAAAGCCTTTCTCTAAAATCACTCCAGTTTGTTTTCTTATTTACAAGCTTTGGGTTACTTTTTTCTAGTACTTCCGATTCGCTTAGTGATAGAATCACTGGGGTATGATCTGATGACAGGTCATAACTACCTTCGACACTAATGTGATTTCGTTTGATTCCTTTAGCTACGAAAAAGTCAATTAGGTCTGGTATTTTGTTAGTATCGGAAGGCCAGTAAGTTGGCGACCTGGAGGAATAGAATTCGCAATTGTATTTACGGCCTGCTTGGAAAAGTCTTTTGCCTTTTGTTGATATAAGTCTTGAACCCCAATGGGTGTGTTTCGCATTGAAGTCTCCATCAACAAGAAAGTTATGCCCAAGATGACTAAATAGATCTGTATAGTCATCTTCTGTCGGGGAGCGCCTTGGTGGGCAGTATATAGCTGCTATCTTAAACTCTTTCTTTTTCATACCAATACTAATAGTTGTTACTTGCATATTTTCACTAGTAAACTTGGTTTCTTCATAATGTTTTAAGATTTCTTTTATATAAGAATCGCCGATCCACCTCTTGCCTGGTCAGCTGGATGTGGAGCGTGGTAACATGAATAGTTTTCTATTACATTATCTAGACTTTGCCCATTGGAGAAATGAGTTTCGGACACCAGGCAAATATCGATATGTTCTAGATCTAAAAAGATTTTTAACTCGGATTAATGTTGTATAAGACCGTTTGCATTCCATGTAGCGATTTTAAGTGTTCTGTCCATCATTGTATTTTAAGAGCGACTTTTTCGCTTAGCTGTTTGATATTCAAGTCCTGTTTATCAATTCTTTGAAGAATAAGTTGTAGCATTTCTTTTATGGAAGTCTCTTCATTCTTCCGCACATTTTTAACAATCTGAGAATAGGCTTTATTTTCATCGCTTTTACTTTGAACAGCCTTTTTAGGCGGTTCCTTCTTAGTATTGTTTTCAGCAGTTATATCGGTATTTACTGTGTTTCTGGGTTTGTCTCTAGCAGATGTATTTTTGCTTCTGAACTCTTGGAATTTTTTGGCAACTGGGCAGCCTCTATAGCTTGCCGGGTGATTACCCTGGCAGTTCACACATTTTGGATATAATCTTTCCTTCGCATTTTACACATGCAAACTCTCGGTTGCAGTATTTTTGGGTATGACCAAAAGCTTGGCAACGTTTGCACTGCGGAACAACTTTAGATTTTCGGAGTGGTTCAATTTTAACAGCTATGCCCAAGATTGATCTTGCTTTATAAATCTCCTCGAGACTTTGTTTGTTGTCAAAAGTTAGCTCAAGTAATTCTACTTTATCCCATATTCATACCAAATTCTTAAACCTTATTAAAAGCAATACCAGAAAGGTCAATGAACATTACCAAATAAAAAAAGAAGATATTTCAGTTATCACATACAAATATCCAAGTCATTCTTCCGATTCCCATTTTAACGAAAATGTGACTGATATAACCTAAATTTGGAGTACCTATGGAGAGGAACTTTACAAAACTGAAACGATTGTTGAGAATTTACCTTTACGTAAAAAAAACTCTTAAGGTTTTAAATCACAAGACTTCGGTGTCCAATTTGATGTCACCTCTTCTAGAAAAAAAAACACAAAATTGCCATTGTTTTGTTTCTTGTTATGTTGTACATGTAGTGCCGTCTTGTTCACAATAACTCCTTACTTGGTTTTATATCTCGTAATTCCAATTAGTTTTCTGACCCTTTTACACTCAAGGCGTTATATTACTTCTATGTCAGACCAGTACTTGAGTATTGCTGTGTAATATGGAACCCGTACTATTCCCTGCGTTGTAATCGCCTTGAAACCATCCAAAATCGATTTACTGGAATAGCAGTATGTAGACTAAAATGGAATCTTCGATTGCCTTCAGACGGAACAAGATGTAATCTTCCTGACCTTCAACATTTTAAGTCTCGAAGACGATACTTTGAGATAGTTTTCATTCGTGAAATTCTTGCTTATCAAATATTCTTTCGTCGATAAAATTATATGTTCCTTTAAGAGAGCTGCAAGTACGTAATTTATTTTTTGAACCATTTCATAGAGTCAACTACGTGCTCAATGAGCCGATAACGTGGTGCCTGAAACAGGCGAACCTAGTATGTAGTTATGTTGACTTTCAAAATAATATTAGTCGTGATTTATTTAAAAGAAATGTGATGTATCAATTAAATATTCTTTATCCTGGTGATAAGCTTGTTAGCATTTTGATGTATACATAAATTATAATAAACATCATCTACATAAATATTATACCATTCCGGCTATAAATCTGATTATTCACAAGCCTTATTTTCGAAAAAGTAAAATCCAGCTAAAACCACACCAAACTCAAAAGAATGCCAAGTTCCAAAGATCTACGAAGAAACGATAAGCCTAAGTTTTCGTCAACATTACCGGCTACAGCAACAATATTCAATAATTTATCCCTAGCTCAAAGTTTCCACCAGTCAAGCAGAAAAATTAAACATCTGACAAAGCTAACATTTGTGTGGACAGCGTTTTTATAATCCTTAAAATTCCTCTTATTTTGGACCTAAGCAAAAAAAAAACTTTTGGAGGGTGAAAGGGGGTCAAGTACACCTTCTTGAAATTACTTGAAAACTATAGGTTTTTGAAAAAAGTTTCACGTACAAGTACTACACATTGTAGCTTATTTGAAAGATTCGGAGATGGTTATGATTTGGAGCACTAGGTCAAAAACGTAAGGAATCCCTATTTTTGGGTCCGGAAACCAGGGAATCGCCAATATTTTGAATATAAAATATTTTTTTTGACAACTTGTTCAACAATTCCTAAGAAGTTAATGTCATCAAAAAAAAAACTGACAATGCAATGATCTATAAATGATGTGTGCACTTTGGTCTATAGTTCTTAAGTTTTGTGGTCCCAAATATTTTTTTTTTTCGAACTTATTGTGGTGAGTATTGCTTTGAATAACCTTTAAAATGAGTCCTTTAGCACGAATATCGTACAAAATATCGTTTATTTTGAAAACAAATTATTGAAGCGCAAAAAAATGCGAAAGAGTAGAGAGATCTGGAGTTTACACACTTGGCCTTGTCCGATATTCATGCTAAACATTACTCATTTAAAAGGTTGTTAAGAGTATTACAAAAAAGTCATGTCTAATAATGGTGTAGTGTTTACTTTTCGTATGTCGAAAGATCGAAGCTTATCTAATAGTGTCAAATGAGGTTTTCCATGGATTTCAGATTCAGATTTCCTTCAAAAATTGATTTTTTTCGAGGCGCATGAAACACGATTCAAATTCTTTTCTTTTTTGTCATTGTTTTAGTGCAACTTCGTGTACATGTTAACGAGTGCGGTAGAGCAGTCAAATTCCCAGCTTAACATTTTTTAATAAGTGTATTAGTATTAGTGCAAAAAGGGGTAAATCTGCCGAAAAATCCAGATCTGCAAATTTGATCTTAAATCAAAAACAAATCAATTTATTTTGCTCCATGGAATGCAAAAACATGGGGAATTTTTGTTTTGACAGATATGAATAGATCAAGAATAAATTGATTTATTTTACCCATAAGTTTAGATTTTTGTATGACGTTCGAAAAAATTTGCAATTTATCAAAAATTCTAAATTTTAAACACAGCAGATTCGTAAGAAGTTATTTTTGTCCTTGGTCAGTAATTTTTGTAACTTGTGTTCTAAACCGACGTAATACACATGAGCATAAATACTTAACCTTTTCATATGTTTTTTATTACCTAATATCAAATTAATATCACTCTACTACTTTCTTAATCAGTTGTTCATTTCCTGGTACAATCCCATTCAATCGACCTAAATTACCTGAATTATTCATCATAATTCATAAGAACCCCCATCTTAATCAACATAATGTTGTTAGGTGGATTAGAAATAAATTGAAAACAAAATGAAATAACAAAAAATCCCAAGACCTAACTGAAAAAAAAGGAAAAACAAAACTAAAAATACCTTACAGATCCGAGTAAAGTCGAAGCAGTTTTGAACGTCATACCTACCTCTATAAAATCAAAACTTCGTGCGCGTGCCAATTCCTCGAATACTACCTATAGTCTCAGTATACAGTGTTATTGTGTTATAGTTGGTTAGTTCAGTTGGCGGCCGTGCTTAAAATATTCTTACTCATCAAGTTAAGATTAAAAAGAAATTCCCCGTCACGTAGCCGTCGTCGTTTTGTCGATAGTAATAATTAAAAATAAATAAACAAATAGACACACCAATTATAATTTATTACAAGTAAGTAGGTAGGTACCTATTCGAGGGGAAAACACATTTGCGAACTGCATTTTATATATGTATGTAAAGAAAAATAAAATGTACTTAGTGCCTTTTGCTATCTATTAACAATCATTTTATTTTATTTGTTGTTTCCAGTTGATATCGAGGAACGAGGAGTGACTCTATTCTGTCGAAGACTACTCATCTAACCGATACGATAGTACCGCTGCCGTTGCCATTGCCGTCTGACTGTCATCGTGCGTCGTCGTCGTCTTCGTCTTTGCTATCTAAAATAGTTGTTTTACAAACATCGCCTTCATCGGAGTCATTAGCGCCAAAGTATTTAAAAAATATATGTAGGTATTTTGTATTTTCTTTTCCTGGTGACCGGTTAAATTTTATAAATAGGTATAATTTCATATTTTCTAAAAATTTTTCGTAATAAAGTGTGTCACTTCAAAACTACCGCTAGTACGTGTCCGAAACCACACAATAACAATTTATTATCGATATCATTAATATAACTGACCCAGAAAATCGATTTTATCCTATAAACTTCTCTATAGACGGATTAAAAAAAAATATGCAAAAGATTCAACAGCTGAATCGCAGAATCAAAATAAACAAGAGCAAAGTTTCGTGTCTTTCGTGTTTAGTTCACTTCGTGTGAAAATCCCACACTTTCATATAATACCTTCAGCTACATATCTATTGCTATATTATAAACCTGGGGAAATCACCAAGAACTTTGAATTTCAAGAGATTTCGTCACATCTATCGGCAATTTACGTCATTGAGCACATTGAGCAGAGCGAAAGCTTAAACTTCCGCACATATTTCTGAATTCTGACGCGACGCAAACGTTTAATCCAACCAAAAATAAGCTACAAAGTACAAAGCTTTGTAAGCTACAAAACAACATAAAACACGAACAACAAGTAAGAGATACGAGATACAAATACGAGTGTAGTTAAAACAGGAGAGAGAGAGAAAAGAAAAAAGAAAGAAGGAAAAAGTATCTCTAGATTCTATACTTCGGTCGGATGTGTACTGTGTGTAGTGATTTTATTGTATCTCAATCTTCGGACGTGCATAAAATTCGCTGATTTTTATTTTGGTCAAATCAATTTTTCTTGCAAGTTCAAGTTGAAGTGTTTAGAACTTAGAAAGACTTCGTCAAGTTGAATCCCTGGATGTTGTTGGAAGAATAAAAACAAACCGTTTCAACAAAGATTAACACTTTTAGAAAGTATCTACCGAATATTTATACCTATCTACTTCAATCAGCTGTTCGCGCCACACCGCGCCGCTAGAATCTTAGAAACGATCGTGGATAAAATAAGACTAAGAAAACGGCAACACTTTGTTTAAAATAGCGCGAATCAACAACAACAACAGCAACAAAAACAAGAAAAAGACGACCTACTTATTCTTTGTTCTCGTGTAAATTTTGAAGAGAAATTCTTTCTTATATACTTGCTTAGTGTGTTTCTATTGAATATTGATATTTTTAATATTTTCAAATTTATTTACGAAATAAAAATAAGAATATAAAGAAAAATTGAAAAAGTGTTTGCTTAGAGTTTTATACCACGGAGTAATGATTAATTACAAATTTAGTCACATCATCCCCATAACTAGTGAACAAAATCCTAATGAACAATTTTTAATAATTACACATATCGTTGAATCAATACAAATAACTCAGTTAGTGTATCTTTTGATAAAGAATATTCTCAAAACTCTTATTGATTTCACTTAAAATAATTTTCAATATTATTGTCCATTGTGTTTTTTGAATTTAAAACAAAGAAAACAAACGAGATAACACACTTTCCAAACAGTCCGAAAAGGAGATACGAAAATAAAACAAAAGAAAAGAAAAACAAACATAAACGAAATTCGAATACCATATATACCTATAAATAAAAAATAAAGAATAAGAAAAATAAACAATTATACGGTTATATTGGCATAATGAATATCAATAGTCCGATATTTGTGCCATTGGGCCATGTATCGGGTCAGGTCTCCGTTCCTGTCCCGGTTCCAGTTCCAGTTCCAGTTCCACATCAATCATCATTGGGACAATCGATGTTTGTAATGTACGACGTCCCTGGTCCTCATCAGAACTCTCAAGCTGTCTTATCAGCATCGACTGCAGCAAGGCCGTATCAGCAGTTTACAACCCCGCCGCCGCCTCCACCACAGCAGCAGCAATATCGAAACACTTATCAGAATCAACATTTCCGACAACACGAACAACGTACGCGATACTTTCAACGAATGCAAAACAATAGTGCAGCGTTGATGAGTCAAATTTCCAGTTCCCCTTCGGCTTCTGGTTCATATCAGCATCAGTTTGTCCAGAGTCAGCAATACTTTCAGCGTCAAACACAGCAGCGTCCTCTAATTACAAAGGAAGAAGTCGAGTATATGCTGTGTATGCAGCGCAGATACCGTAAGGTTAATACGGTACAAATGCAAGTTGACGATGAACAAAGTGAGTACGAGTATATTAAAGATAAATTGCGATTCTAGAAACAAAACAAACAAAAACGTATCTGTAGATCTAAATTCTGGGAATCACACAAGCACTCTTTAAAAATATTGTTCTAAATAGGTACCTACCTATTGAAAATGTTCTGTTGTTTGGCACAAGCGTCGTCGTCGTTGGTTGGTTTTCGATGAGTTAAACCGCTAGTTCAACGAACGACAATGAACTTGAACGAATCGATGTTTTATAATTTCTTCGTTGTTTTTGTTTGACTTTTGTTGTTTTCTTTGTTGTGGGTTTTGATGTACATAATATCGGTACATAGGTGGGGGAGTACAATGTACAAGGATGATGGATCTTTGCCTTAAAGTTTTTTTTGTTGGTTTTCTGGGGACGACCGACAACCAACGACGACGCGACGACATGAAAACCCAAACAAAGTAAAACGTTGACGCGATAAGGGTACGATGACGTGATGTATATAAAAATTGCGAAAAAGCCGACTCTGTCTGGGTCGCATTTTGTTTTGTTATCATTGTGCGAACCGGCAAATACCACCAGTCACCAGCCGAGCCAAGCAAAGCCGCCACCAGGGGAGCTAGCTAGAAGCTATACGGGTATAGCAGATTTGTTTTTTTTTTTTTTTTTTACTGGGAATAAAATGCGGTGGCTGTGGATGAGTTTAATGTACTACAACTTGAAGGTCATGGATTTTTTGTTGTTGTTTTTTTGTGCTTATTCAACGGATTATAATATAGGTACTAATTTATATATCTTTTGAGCAAAAAAGGAGCACTGAACGCATAGAGGATAGGTTAATATCAGATGTTCATTGGTTTGCTCATGGTATTTAAGTTCATTCAAGTTTTTAGCTTGATTCAGTTATTCGGTAGGTAATATGTAGTAGGATTTTATGTGTGATGTAAGGGTGCATTACACTTTCAGGGCTGATTTTGATGAGGGTGATGATGGTATGGGGGATCTTTGGTTTTACTTTTTAAATATTTGATTTTGATGTAATGTGGTTGAAGTTATTTTTGATGTGAGAGTGAATCTAAGTGGTTCTTTATTGAGGTCGATGAAATGATGGAATTAAATTGTGGTTATGTAATCTTAAAAGTGTCTCAGAGGACACCTTATCATGCAACAGTAAAGGTTTGCTTAAATATTCTGATGAAAATGATATTTCTGGCTTATTCTTTGTATTCTGGAATATTAAGTTCTTTTTTTAATACCAAAGTTGAGAACCTGCTGCAAGAACCATAGTTTTCAAAAGATGCTAATTTTTAGTATTGTATTTTTCTTAAGTATAATTAATGAAATGTGGTATTTGTACCTACATCAACTTTGGAAGATTCTCTTTTTTGTCTTTTGTCAATTCAATAACATCAACTCGTCAATGATCTTAACAGCTTAATATTTCTTAGAGTAACCTGAGGAAAATTCTGCACGAAGATCTCGGATTATTATTTTTCAACAAGGTCCAATTGACCTGAACAATTAAATGCACACAATCACATGGAACGTTATCGCTGCGCAGTTTGGGCCTACCCCAAATCATGTTTATCAGCTGCCTTGGTGATTCGAGGTATATGTGGGAGCGCGATGATATGCTTACATTCGATTTATTTATTTATTAATCTATCGAGTTTCCATATTTAAAAGATTTAGTAAATCAGGACATTTAATATAATAAGACAATATATATCATAAAGAAACATAACACAACTTACAATCCGACGAGATTTTCTAGAGAACTTCGATCAATTGAAGCACATCTTGTTGAATACCAAGGTATTTTAGATAAATTCCAATTTAATTGAACAACTTTTTGTTATAAAATTAATGATATAGGAAAGTATTTATTTTGTTAACTTCTTTGCATTAAAACGAAAGATAGAGATAGATACTTTATTTTTCATAGATAATGCTTTACAAAAATTTGCGTAGTATGCAGCTTGCTCAGAGATTTGAAATATGGGCATTTCCACAGTATTTTTAACTTTCATGTTACCACAGTATATTAAGCCTTAGAAATGAAATTGGCACTTTCTAAGTGGATAGATTTTCGTATCATGACTTATTTCAATTATGTAACCTACTTGTGACTTGATTAGATTAAAATTTTTAATTAAAATTAATAAAAAATAGGCTTAAATATTGCAAATTTCAAGCGTACCAGATGCAAATTTATTAAGTTTTATAAACAAAAAACATTTCAACGACCTTTGAAACAACTTAACATCATTAATTTATAATTATTTATAATATACACTGATAGAAAAACCTCGAAAGAAAGGTGTGCTACCATTTAAAAAATAGTACAAAGCAATTAAATTAGAGTACCTCCGTTTTTACAAATATTAAAATCTGATCTTTTTCTCTATATAACTTTCTCAACGATCGATTCTGGTAGCATTTTATAGGCTTAAATTATTCTCTATCAATCAATAAATCAATTAAAATTTAACTGGATCATGTGCCTCTATTTAAAAATAAATAATTCCATTTTAAAGTTTAAAATTGAAAACGTGATTGGTATAGAATATGTGATTTTTTTAGCGGCACACCTATCGATAAGATCTTACAGCTAAATAAATGATTGTGAATGATAATTTTACGAATAATCAATATTAAAAAAAGCTGTTGATTTAAATTTTGAAATTTCAAAGTTTGTACGACAGTACAAAATCAAAATTTATTATGAAATGAGGGGTTTTCATTGAATGCTTTTCATTGATCTAACGTACCGGATATTACGTGACGGATATTAACGACGTTTCAAAATGAATCACGCAAGTATTTTCTTGTTATTTAGATGATAAACAATCAAGAAAATGTTTGTTTATAGATGTGCCTCAAAATAAAAAAAAAAAATTTCAATTGTTGAAAATGAAAGATTCTGTGGATATGCCTATATATCTTACAACTGAAAAATGTTATGAAAGTTAATAAATACATTTGAATTAAGAAAAACTACATTTAAAGGAAAACTATGATAAAAAACTTTTATTCGATATATTTTATAATACAAAAATGACTAGATTAAACTTACAAACTAAAGGAACTGCCAAGTTGGTATTAAAGTATTTTATAATTGAATGTAACGCAATAATAATATTTAAGAAAAAATAGTCAAACAAAAAAAATTAACTAGTTATTAAAATTGATATTAATTCAATAAATAAATAAACAAATAAACAAACAAATGAATAAATACAAAAATCAAAACATAGATAATTAAATAAACAAAAAGATAAATGAATAAACAACAATTTTTAAATACAAATAAATAATTACAGTTTCGATTTTACAAACATTGATATTACTGACTTACTAAATTTTGTATTAACATATTATTTGAATCACTACATCTAAGATAAAATCTTTGGTTGAGAGCTTCAATTTCTGCTTGCAAGTAGATGATCTCCAGTTTGATAGTGTAAAAGTTGGGTGGAAAAATGGCAAGGTAAATTTGCCATGATTTTTAATGTTTTGTTCTGAGAAACTTGTAATTTTTTTTGCATGCATAAATAATAATTACTTTAAAGATAATAATCTTATTGAACTTACTCAGGGTTGATTTCCTACATATATGTATATGTAAGTGGGTATAACATTTTAGTGACAATACTTATTTTGTTAAGGGTATTTGTAATATGGTCCCGAAAAATGAATGTCTTTTCTAAATATACACCAAGATATTTGACAGAATCAACCCACGGGATATCAAAGTTATTTATCTTTATCTGATTAAGTGGTAAAGCACAGGCTTTTCTTTTCCTGGTGAAAAAGATTGCCTGTGTTTTTTCAGCATTTAGACATACTTTCCATGTTAAGAAATGATCATGAATTTTATTTAGAGCATGTTGCAAGTCATTTTCAATTTCATACCCAATTTTACTTCAACTGTAAATGGCGGTATCATCGGCAAACATTGCTATTTCACAGTTCCATATTTCTGGAAAATCAGCAACATACGTAATGTATAGTAATGGACCTAATACTGACCCTTGAGGTACCCCCGATGTTATATTTTTAACGGAAGAGTGTTTTCTATTTAAATTAACTTGACCTTGCCTAAATCCAAGCTGTTGGTTTGGCACAACATTGGAAGACTCGAGAAAATCAAGAAGTTTAATTTTTATGAGCCATTTTAGCTCTTTATTGTTTTTATTTGCACATACTTAATAGATACTTTTTCTAAAGGTTAAATACTTGTATATAATATTCACATATTATATAATACATGTACATATTTCTACATACACACATATGTATACATATTTTAATAATTGTAAATTAATCAAAAAATCGAATTGACATTTCAATCAATGAAAATCTTTGAAATAATTCATTTATCTACATTTCATTGCCAAGTAAAATTTAATTTAAAGAAAATTTGGACATAAGATTAATATAAATCAAGTGGGGTAAAATATTTTTAAGTAATAAAACTAATTTTATATAAGAATTCAAAATTCCTTGGAATTCATCTTTATTCTGAATGATTACTTCCTAGAAAAATAATAAATCTACGAACGCACAACATGACCTTATATTATATGGCTAAGTTATAATAATATGTTACATTATGTTTTATTCTTTATAATCGCTACAGACTATACAGCCTTTTTTAAAGAAATTATTGTTGTTTATTTTGAATGCAGCAACAGTTGCGATTAAATAGGAAGTCGAAAATTCTAACGAAAGGCTGAATAGGATTTATTTTGAAATGAGTCATAAAAAATTATAAACAGACGCAGGCATCACCTACCTGGTCCTATATTTTTAAGGAAATTTATTTTATTTGAGAGGTGTAAATATTTCAAAGTTTTTATTCATTTTAAAAAATAATTATTGTAAAAAACTTAGTTTTCGGCGTTTGAATTGTGACCCAGTAATTTTTATACTAACTTTAACTAATGTTTATCTTTATATTAATTGCCATGTTTCGAGGACGTTTTTTTCTTTTTTTAGCGGTTTTTTCACAAATGTCAAATTAGAATTGACATTTGAGGTCATTTGTAAAAATAATGGAACCATTCGATAGAATGATGACTTTTCTATCAAGTGGATTATTTTCAAATCACTGTATCGTAGCACCGTTAAATCATACAAATCTAAAAATTAAATTGAAAATAAAGAAATATTCAAAGACGTACATTTATTTTTCCGAAATGTTGGAAAATATTACAGGAAAATAACATCAAAAACAGAAGCATGTTACATATTCATGCCGGATTTATGCAATGTCAAAGGTAGCTACATTATTTCCTCCTCATATTACCTACCTACCTTCTGCTGTATGACATTCATTTCACAAGGAGGAAGTTCCTGTTTCGAAGTTTTTTTGTTATCAAGATGACATTTTGTTGAGGGTAAGGTTAAGAGTTCTTTAATATATGACTGTATAATCAATATTTACGGGAGGATTTTGTATATTTACGAGAAGTAGGATTATGATAAATATTAGTTCCTTTTTTACAAACAAAATACGGAAACTAAACAATGTTTTCCATGTACCAGTATTAAAAACATCTTAAAAGCTAAAATAAAACATCAACGTCAATGTAATCACAAATATCTTATTCAATATTTGTTATACATGTTTATATAAAAATTGTCAAATAAGTAAACGAATCTCGTTATAAAACCCTACCCTTATGTATTTTTTTTAAGATAAGGTCATTTATTACGGTTGAGTTTTGAGTATATGCAAATATTATTATACGCAAATTAATTTCTTATCGTTCAATTAACACCCACTTTTCAGGTTGTATTTAATTTTTAATATTTTTACAAAAATATTCAATTATTCAATCACTAATAATACATAATTAATCATCATAAATTTAATGGTTGAAAAACTTGTTTTACTGAGAAAATTCACATATACATACTTAAAAATAAACATTTGGTTTTGAATTTTTAACATTTGAGACAAAGAATATATTTTTTTTAAATGAAATAAAAGTTTTTATAGTTCTAATTGATTATTTGTCCACTTAAATTTGTAAAAATCTATGAAAAGATCGGACAATTTTTTTTGAGATGAAATTATTTGAACAAAATGACAAAACCCATATTTTTATAAGATGTTCTTCCAATAAGAACTTTTCATTTAATGTTTTTTTCTACTATTTGGGCAGTTATAGTACTTTGAAGATGTCACTTTTTTGACGTTTGACAAGTAAAAATTACGCCATTGTTAAAAATGAAACGATAAACGTCTTAGCAACGCATTCAAATTGATTTGTTGTGATGTGGCGTTGGATAACTTATTCTAAAATGAAGCTGGGTCCCCTGGTCAAGGGATTGTGCTACCAAGATATGATTATTTATTTCTATGCCCGGAATTGGGAAACATATTGGTGTGGATGACGTTTATCTTCAAAGCTAAATTTTGCAAGAGAAGTCTCCTGTCCGTGAAATTTCTAGGATAGCTGGTCAATTGAGTTTGAAGAAATCTATGAACTGGCCGATTTTTGTTATCACTGAAAAAATTCGAACAAAATAACACAAAATAGAAGAGCCATTATTTTAAACTTCCCATAGGAAGTTATTGTAATCGGTACGATTTGTCGAATTGAAAATTTTGACATTTCTCAACGTTTCGATGTCCCTTCCCTAGAGTCAAAATAAAAGATTTTTAGAGAGATGTTTGTGCGTGCGTGTGTACGTACGTTCGTACGTTCGCGACGTTTTTTTCGTTGTCCATAGCTCAAGAACCAGAAGAGATATCGACTTCAAATAATTTTTTTTATACATATAATAAGGCAGGAAGATGCAGAAAAGGCTCTCAAGAAAATTGCGTGGGTGGTTTTTTTACCATAGCAGTTTAAAAAAAAACGTGAAAATTTTGGTTAACCCTAAATATCTCACGAACCAATAACGCTAGAGACTTAAATTAAATTTTATATTATATATTGTACCTGATACCGAACAATCCAATTAACGGTTTTTTTATAAATCAAAAAAACTGAAAAAAGAAATTTGTCATCTCAAAAGTTTTACGAATAAAAAATGATTTTATCTCCAAAACCATTTTGTGCAACGAAGAACAACGTTTTTAACATCTGGTAAAATTTTGAAAAAATCAATTTGACAGTTTTTTTTTATAAAAAATAAAAACAAAAAAAAACATTAATAAAAATTGGTAAAAAAATGAATTTCGATACAAATGCCTTCCAACTTATTTTGTCTTATAAGAAATATTGTTTTCAACATTCGGTAAGATTTTGAGAAAAATTGAATTGACTTTTTTTACAAAAAATAAAAACCTAATAAAAATTAATAAAAGTTAGTAAAAATTGATTTTCGACTTAAATATCTTTTCAAAAATGTAAGATATTGGCTTTAAACTAATTCTATCTAATGGGAAATATTGTTTTCAACATACAGTAAAATTTTGAGAAAAATTGAATTGACAGTTTTTTTTTACAAAAAATAAAAACCTGAAAAAAAATTAACAAAAACTGGTAACAATTGATTTTCGACTTAAATATCTTTTCCAAAATTTTAGATATTAACTTCAAGCCAATTTTATATTTTCAAAATTCAGTAAAATTTTGAGAAAAAATCGCATTGACAGTTTTTTTTACAAAAAATAAAAACCTAAAAAAAAAAAAAGTTGGTAAAAATTGATTTTCGATTCAAATATCTTTTCAAAAATTTGAGATTATGACTTCCAATTAATTTTAACTTATAAAAAATATTGTTTTCAATATTCGGTAAAATTTTGAGAAAAATCGAATTGACAGCAGCTTTCTAACAAAAAATAAAAACCAAAAAAAAAACAATACTAAAACTTGGTAAAAATTTACTTTCGACTCAAATATCTTTTCAGCAATATAAATATTGGCTTCAAACTTATTTTATCTCACAGAAAATATTGCTTTCGACATTCAGTAAATTTTTTATTTTTCATAAAAAAAATAAAATAAGAAAATACAAAAAAAAAAATGTCAAAAAATAGTAGGTACGCAAATTTGGTAAAAATTGATGTTCGGTTCTCGATATCTCGTGAACAATAGAAGATATTGGCTTCAAATTAATTTCATTCATGCAATTTATATTTGTTTATATAAGAAACTAGCGGCCCGTCCCGGCTTCGCACGGGTAGACATAAATAGGTACAGATAATGTAGCTTTCTAATGAAAAAAGAATTATTAAAATCGGTCCAGTACTTTTTGAGTTTATTCGTTACATACAAGAATACAAATCTTTCCTCTTTATAATATTAGTATAGATAAAAGCTTTTAAGAAATGCTACTAAAATTGGTAAAAATTGGTTTTTGACTAAAAATCTCGTTAACAAAAACAGATTTTGAAATCAAACTATTTCATTATAAGAACAAAAATTTGGTGGTAATTTTGAAATTTTTAATAATAATTCAACTAACAACTTTTTTAACACTACACGAAAACCTACAAACTTTTAAGCAAGACAAATCGACAGACGGGATGGGAAGTTATCAGTGTGATACGCTTCCCAGCCTTTTTTTTTTTTTGGAGTCATGAAAATAAGGTCTATTCCAATACCCCACAATCGATTCAAAACCTTAAAGATGGAATTTGTGAAGTTATTAGTAAGTAATCATTAATGGCAAACGAGTAACATTCCAAAATATTTTGTTTCCGCTATTTTTATCATTACATTTGTCCAAGATTTGAAATCTGAAAGTTAAATTGGTAGTAAAGATCCTGCGTATAAACTGCCTTTCTTATTTAAACAAATTTACAAGTGCACCGTGGCGTATGAGTGTTATTTTTTTGTATCTTCTTTTTGTAGTACAACCACAAACCTGAATTTATTTAACTTAATAACACAATATTTATCATTTGTTCGTATTTGTTTGTATAAATTAAACACCAATTAATAAAAGAATGCAAACAAATCCATCAACTCTATGCACTTGTACATACATATTTTAAATACCTACCATCTGTTTTTACATTTTTATGTACATATACAGTGAATATAAATTTAACCTCGCAGTCAAATTATGAAAAGCCATCTATACGTACATACATCTATGCATATATTTTCTTAAAATTTTTCTTCTCAGGAAAATCGTCAGCACTCTAGCAGCTGGTATATGTAAATACATGTACATATATATATTGACGGTTTCATTAAAACTTAATTGAAAAACAATTCTAAGAACTTTGAGATACACACAAAAGAAAGCGGAAGTGTCATGTTAAAAATAATTAAATTAAATTTTTTAAGTAAATATACATATACAATATATCCTTTGTTACATAAAATCAAAATAAAAACATTACATTCAAGGAAATTTTTAAAACTTAAAACAATTCACCTTGCAGTTTTTCATTTCTATAATAACAACAACAATAACAATAACTATTACATCAACTTGAAGGAAGTTTTCTTAATTTTTTTGTTTGCTTGGGGTTAATGTCGGCCGTCCACATTGCATCGCATCATTGTCGGTCGTCTACACTGAGAAGTTTTTGTTCTTTAAGTCTTATGAAAGAATGTTTTTTTTTTTTTTAATATTTCTTATAATAATTATTACATGTTGCTTTGTTAAGTGGTGGAGATTTTTTTTTTCACTTTTGCACGAAAGAAATTAACAAAAATAAATATTTCTTTTTCGCAAGCACCAAGAAACATACACCCACGTAGTATTTTTAAAAGAAAAAAAGATGAAAAAAAGCTTCTTGTATTTATATTTATTTGAGATAAAACAAGGTCGTAGCCAAGGAGGATAAGAAAATAAGATTGTTTTTATGATTATTTCACTATATGTTAATTACACTCAAAAAAAAGCTTCATGTATTTTTGATGACACTGCTATTTTGAAAATGATTTACTTCCTTACTGTTATTGCATATTACTGGTCTTTAATTTTTAGTTATCCCAAAACTTCTTTCAGATATTTAAACACATCTACCTTAAGTAAATATCGTTTATACAAACAAAAGGCTTTATTTATCTTTAAGCAAATAAGTACATGCTTTTTAAAAAAGTTCTTATATTTAAACTTTTATTTAGCAATTTTATTTATTCTTGTGACTTTTTATTTGCATTGCAATACACTTCCTGATTGAATAGCGAATGTTCTATCCAAATTCTTTTATCTTACAAAATTTAAAAAGAAACGAAAAGTACATATATAAAGAAGACAAATAAAGGTTTCCCAATTAAAGAGAGAGAGATTATGGGTTGTTAATATTTATATTTGTTGTTTTTTTTAAATAAATATTTTGCAATTTTTGTGTTAAATTTAGCAAGAAATAAGATTATTTTTTTGGTTTTATAGCTTTTTATGTGATATTTCAAAAGTCATGTCTCGTGGGTGATTATATATAGTCTTCTTAAGATAAACAAAATATAACAATTTTAGCTTTATCACACGAACTCCCTCTTTGCTTTTCATGTACAGTTTAATGATACAATGAATTGCGTAAAGTGTGGTTATATCAATTAACCTTAAAATATGATTTCTAGTGGATTGTTTTTTAATGAATTTTTTGAATAAATCAACTTAATAATTGTAAACAAAAGTGAAATTCATTTATTGAATTTTATTACTTTATTCGCTTACTTCTACAAAATTGTTAAAGCAACCATTTGTTATTTTAATGATCTAAATTTTTCTAACCATTATAAATGAATTGAACAAAGTTAGGCAATGATCTGCTATACAGGTCCATACAATAGAAGAACGAAAACACAAAATCTTTATGAAACCCTTTTAAAATGCGAACGCCGTACTGGGCGTATACGTACTTTTATTATTTAATTTATACTTTCTAGGAAACAGATTTAAGTTGTAATTGTAAAAATATGTGTCCTTTTGTAGTCATTATCTATATAGAAAAAGAGGGTGGGATGCAACCCACACTGATAACTTCCCATCCCGTCTATCGATTTGTCTTGCTTAAAAGGTTTGTAGGTTTTCGTGTTTTGTTAAAAAAGTTATCAGTTAAATTATTCTAAAAAATTTAAAAATTACCAAGAATATTTTGCATGTGATAAAAGAGTTTGATTTCAAAATATATTTTGGTTAACGAGATTTTTATTCGAAAACCAATTTGTACCAATTTTAGTAGCATTTCTTTAAAGTTTTTATTTCTAATACAAACAAATACAAACTGGATGAATGAGAAATTGTTCCAAGTCAATTATCTTCTATTATTCAAGAGATATCGATAACCAAACATCAATTTTTACCAATTTCGCGTACTTTTTTTGTAGATTTTAATTTTTAATGAAAAAACAGACTGTTAGATTTTTATAAAAAAAAATTACTGAATGTGGAAAGCAAATATTTTTTATAAAATAAAATTAATTTGAAGCCTACATCTTAAATTTTTAAAAAGATAATATTTGAGTCGAAAATCAATTTTTACCAACTTTTGTTAATTTTTTTTTAGGTTTTTAATTTTTTGTAAAAAAAAACTATCAATTCGATTTTTCTCAAAATGTTACTGAATATTGACAACAATATTAAAAAGAAATAAAAATAGTTTAAAGCCAATTTCTTAAATTTGAAAAGTTATTTGAATCGAAAATCAATTTTTAATAACTTCTGTTATTTTTTTTTTAGGTTTTTATTTTTGTAAAAAAACTGTTAATTCGATTTTTCTCAAAATTGTACCGAATGTTGAAAACAATATTTCTTATGAGATAAAATAAGTTGGAAGCCATAATCTCAAATTTTTGAAAAGATATTTGAGTCGAAATTCAATTTTTATCAATTTTAGTAATGCTTTTTTAGGTTATTATTTTTTATAAAAAAAACTGTTAATTAGATTTTTCTCAAAATTTTACCTGATATCAAATACGTTATTCTTCGTTTGCACAAAATTGTTTTGGAGATAATATCATTTTTATTCGTAAAATTTTTGAGGTGACAAATTTTTTTTTAGTTTTTTTTTTTTGATTTATAAAAAAACCGTTTATTGGATTTTTTTCCAAAAATATACTAGTTTGGTATCTCGTTACAATATATAATATAAAATTTAATTCAAGTTTCTAGCGTTATTGGTTAGTGAGATATTTATGGTTAACCAAAATGTTCACCTTTTTTTAAACTGCTATGGTAAAAAAAACTACCCGCGCAATTTTGTTGAGAGCCCCTTTTGCATCTTTCTGCACTATTATCTGCATACAAAAATTTATTTGAAGTCGATATCTCTTCTGGTTATTGAGCTATGGACGACGAAAAAAACGTCGCGAACTTACGCGTACGTACACACGCACGCACAGACATCTTTCCAAAAATCTTTTATTTCGACTCTAGGGACCTTGAAACGTCGAGAAATGTCAAAATTTGCAATTCGACAAATCGGACCGATTACAATAACTTCCTATGGGAAGTTGAAATTCGCTACCAAAACCGTCTTAGAACCAATTCTTACTTTCAATTTTTCTTGTGTTTAGGAGGTAAATTTTCATTTCAAAGTTTTACTTTTGAATTTATAAAATTTAATAGATAAATAAAATATGTTGTTGTTAAAAACGTGTTTTATTCCAATTTAAAAACGAAATTCTTTCTTATGTTAAATTTGCAATACAGGGAACTAGTTTTTAATAAGTTCAAAAAAATCAGCTGGTTTCAGAGTGTACATTTAAAAACTTGAAAACTTGAAAAAACGTGTCTGACTTTTTGTAATTTTTGTATTGCTTTTACAATATTTCAACTTAAGTTTTTTTCATTTACTAGGTTTTTCACTTGGTGTTAGGTCTTTTCAGCCAAAACCATATCACTAAAGTTAAAAATGTCACAGCGTCCAAACAAAATTGATTAACATTTTGTTGTTGGATGATTTGGGCAATATTAAAATGTGTAAAATTTGTTTGGGTTTTATGAAATTCCAAATATAAAATAGCGTTTGGTCGTATTGCCCTAAAAAACAACACCAAGTTATTGAAAATGTCATGTCGGTCGCCCAAAAATGGCTCTATCGCCTGAAAACTTAAAAAAAAAATGCCACAAAGCCCAAAACTAATTTTATATTGCCTAAATCAATTTTAAAACATCATAATGAACAAATTACTTATTGACTTATTGCCTAAACAATGTCATGTGTTTCAACATTTGAGCGTTCTGACAAATTTTTTGTTTTATTGGGTACTACGACAATTTGAGTTTTAAATTTTATTGCTCAAACGCAAACATTGATTGAAAAAAAAATGTCAAATCGCCCAAAAACTAGGAACGTAAAAAAAGCATAATAAATAAATATATTTTTCTTTATTTCACTTTCAAAAATGGAAATAAAGCCAATTTTCAAAGTGAAATATAATGAAATGGTTTGCAGCATTATGGACTCACTATAGAATTTGGGCTAGGCGTGCGGAATTGGGTGTATGCAAAGTTTGTTTGAAATTAAAGAAGTTTTGCATACACAAAACCTCACTGTTTAAAGGCGTCTCAAAGCCCAAACACCAAATCTTTTGGGCTTTACTACACTGAAAATTAATTTGGGTGATATGAAATTTTATTTGTGACGTTTTCAGAGTGATATTTTTTACGACGTGTTCGCTCTTTTGACTTAAAGTCATTTTAAGATTTTCATTATACCTATGTCGTAAAATTATAAGACATAGGAAACGATAAAATTTAAAAACGTCGCAATGTCCAAAATAAATGTCACAAAACCCAACCCCTAGTCATAAAACCCAAATTCAAAATTTGGACAATTTAAGTAAATAACAATTTAGGCTTTCTTATATTTAAATTTTAATTGGGCGTTACGACATTCGTTTTGGCTTTTTGATCAAAGAATTCGAGCCTTATCGTTTTCACTTAAACCATCAACTTTTATTTTATAAATATTTGTGGAATTTTTTAAAAATCATCTTAAATTAAAATCTACCCTAAATTCCTTCACCAAGTCAAATGGACTTTGATTTTGTTCACAATTGATATAGAAAAGTCTTCTAAAATACGTCATTTACCACTACCTAAAACCTACAATTTTTTAACTCTCGTTGTATCTTTTCTAAAAAAAAATCTAAAAAGAGGCTGGGATGCGACCCACACTTATAACTTCCCATCCCGTCAGTCGATTTGTCTTGCTTAAAAGTTTGTAGGTTTTCGTGTTGTGTTAAAAAAGTTGTCAGTTGAATTATTCTAAAAAATTTAAAAATAACCAACAATATTTTGCATAATGATGAAATAGTTCGAAAATCTATTTTTGGTTTTTAGTCGTTAACCAATTTTTACCAATTTTAGTAACATTTCTTAAAAGTTTTAATTGCAAATAATACAAATTGAATGAATGAAATTAATTTGAAGTCAATATCTTCTATTGTTCACAAGATATCGAGAACCGAAGATCAATTCTTACCGTACTATTTAGTACGCGTATATTATTTATGCGTACTATTTTTTTGTAGATTTTAATTTTTTATGAAAAAACGGACTGTTAGATTTTTATAAAAAAAAATACTGAATGTCGAAAACAATATTTTTTTTGTGAGATAAAATAAGTTTGAAGCCAATATTTTTAATTTTTGAAAAGATATTTTAGTCGAAAATCAATTTTTACGAACTTGCTTGTTTTAGGTTTTTATTTTTTGTTAAGAAACTGTCAATTCGATTTTTCTCAAAAATATACTGAATGTTAAAAACAATATTTCTCATAAGATAACATTGTTAAAGCCAATATCTCAAAGTTTTGAAAAGATATTTAAGTCGAAAATCAATTTTTACCAACATTTGTTATTTTTTGTTTAGGTTTTTAAATTTCTGTTAAAGAACTGTAGATTCGATTTTTCTCAAAATGTTGCAGATTGTTGACAACAATATTTTTATAAAAATAAAATTAGTTTAGAGCGAATATCTCAAAGTTTTGAAAAGATATTTGTGTCGAAAATCAAATCTTATACCAACTTTTAATACATTTTTTTTTTAGGTTTTTATTTTTTGTAAAAAAAACTGTCAATTCAATTTTTCTCAAAATTTTATCGAATGTTGAAAACAATATTTATTATAAGATAAAATTAGTTGGAAGCCATAATCTAAAATTTTCGAAAATATATTTAAGTCCAAATTCAATTTTTACCAACTTTGAGTAATGTTTTTTTTAGGTTTTTATTTTTATAAAAAAACTGTCAATTTTCTTTAAAATTTTACCAAAGGATAAAAACGTTATTCTTCGTTGCACAAATATGTTTTGGAGATAAATTCATTTTTTATTCGTAAAATTATATTATAAAAAAAACCGTTAATTGGATTTTTTCCAAAAATATACTTGTTTGGTATTACGTTACAATATATAATATAAAATTTAATTCAAGTCTCTAGCGTTATTGGTTCGTGAGATATTTAATTTTCACCTTTTTTTAAACTGCTATGATAAAAAACCACCCACCCAATTTTCTTGAGAGCAATTTATGCATCTTTCTGCACTATTATCTGTATAACAAAATTTATTTGAAGTCGATATCTCTTCTGGTTCTTGAGCTATGGACGACGAAAAAAACGTCGCGAACGTAAGAACGTACGTACACACGCCTGCACAAATCTTTTATTTCAACTCTAAGGACCTTGAAACGTCCAGAAATGGCAAAATTTTCAATTTGACAAATCGGACCCATTACAATAACTTCCTATGAGAAGTTAAAAAAGCAGAATTACGAAAAAGTCTAACAATCATTAGGCAGACAGATGTAGTTTTGATGAATGGAAAGGTAAAAAGAAATGGTTTACCTATACGATATTTATTTTTTCTATTTTCCACATTATTTTGAATGTCGTGTTTGTTTATAATTTTGAATTTGATTGAAACAATTTATATGTAAATGTTAACATGTATGTATTTCAAAAGTAAAAATAATAATTATGTTTTCTAACGCTATCTCATAATTATTTAAAAAGAATTTGTATAGAATTCTATCACAAATATCCGTGTTAGGATTCTGATTTATTTTTAATGAACAAACAATTCTATTAAAATTAATATCAACTCATTATTTTATATTTTCTAACGATATAATCAAAAATCAAATAACAATAACAATAACAACAACAAACTGAAAAACATGTTAAAATAAATAATGTATTTGTTTTTCTGAGAATTCTGTCAAAATGACATTTTCTAGTAAAATCAGCAAGGATATGGTAATTATAGTTGGACATACAAACCTTTATTATGATATAGTCAAGTCATATTAATATTATGATGAGTGCATATAGGCATATTATTTTATGATTGGGCATTCACTCATAAGCTTTTAATGTAGCATGTGAAGTTCTATTGTTTGGAATTGTCTATATGTAGTGTAGATGCTTACATATCAAAATATTTTGTTATACATACATACATACATACATATATGCTCATTTATATTCAATTATAGCTCAACATTAAATTAAATCCTATGCAATGAGTATACTTTATGTGTATATGTTTTAGTACCTTTAAAATATGTTAAATATTATGAAATTCAAAAGTATTTGAAACCGAAAAACATTTACACGCAAATTTCCAAAGCAACAAATACATATATATTTTGTGCATATTTTCTAGGTACATGACCAACAACCATCGTTCAGTGAACTTTCTTCTAAAAAGACGCATTCTTACCGGCTTCAGAAAATGTATTATTCCAAAACATTTAAAAACACAAGAAAGAAAAACAAAAACAATACCTTTCTCCATGTTCAAAAGCTTTTTCAAATTTTTGTAAAATCCGTTCTAAATTAATCCCGGAGAATTTTCTCTAAAAGAGTACCTATATTTGTGCATCGAAACGAGAGTCAATTGAAGTCTCAGTAAACAAAAATAAAGCTTTACCTTCTCCCCAATAACCTATGGTATACGCCATACGAGTCGAGTATCCTAGGGAGCAAGACTCTCGCTCTGGATATGACTCTGGTTGTGGCATTCTTCGGGACCACATTCCACTCGCGCTCAGACGTATATTTTCGTGGTCTCCTGGACCATAATATGCGGCTGCTAAAATTAATTTCATAACAGAAAAATCTGACGCAATTTCCTTACACAATTACGTAGGTATCTATATTCGAACCTATACAAAAGATCTTCGACTTAATGTTCATTAGCATTGTAGATGTAACGCAATATTCAATGATACGCATTATAAAGAGTGATAAACGTCTATTAGAGAGTAAAGATGTCCAACAACAAAAACAGCTAGCAGATAATTGCTTTACAATCACAACTGAACAAAAAGAAAAAAACTTCAAGAACTCGCAACATCCATCAATATTATAAGATGCACATTTTACAGTACACGCGAGTGACGCAAGAAGTAATAATATTCTTGAAAATCTTGAAAGTATTTATTTTTGGATTTTGATACTTTTAATGAATATAATGTATGTATATTGTGTGTAGGAATTTATGTACATATATTATTTATAAGTTGCATGATTTGTGTCATATTCTTATATTGAACTTATTTCAGTTGACTATTGCGACGCGAATTTTTGTATTTGTTATTTGTTGTTATCAAAATTATTAATTAATTGAGGAAGTTCATAGACACTTTAGCAAAGAAATTATTAATTTATTATGACGATGTGAGTGGAATTTGTTTTTATTTACCTAATTCTTTTATTTAAGTTCAACGATCCTTTGGAAATGTTTGTCTGAAATGTTGTTTCAAAAATTGAATACAAGCTTTAAGTTTGAGTTCGAAATACGATGTTAGAAAAGAAGGAAAAAGTTGATAAGGCAATTTAGTCTTATTGAAGTTCCTATTTTGAGATACAGAGTAAATTATGAAGACTTTAAATTTATTTAGCGATTTCTTTAGGACAGGTAATCAAATTGTACTTTTTCAAAGGATTTTTTTTGATGGCCTTTGTTGGAATATTACTTAAAAATCAATTTATCACGTCAGTTTTTTTATGCAAAATATAAAATATAGTTAATACTGCTTATTTATATTTTATTATTTGCTAAAACCCGTATGATATGCTATAAAAATAAAAATTCTGTAATCTACTAATTTAATAATTGACCTGAGTAAATCAAACTTGGGAAAACCAACAAAAAGTGTTTTTCTTGGAAAAGAAAACTTTTAATATTATTTTAATTCCTCAAAAGCTAAAGCCCTTATTACGAGAAACGAATCGAACGTTCGAATTAAAGCGAATGTTTGAGAAATCCGATATAGAGCAAAACTAAGATGGGTGAATTTTGACCTTCAAATGGGTTAACACCTCTTTTTTCTAAAAAGTTGGCTTTTTAAGTGAATATTGAAATGGTATTCACGAGATGCGTGATTTCAAAAACGGTTCCTTTCAAACGAACGTTCGATTCGCTTCTCGTAATAAGGGCCTATGATCACGGTTGCCAGTTTGGTCTTTTACTACCAAATTTGGTCATTATTTTCTCACTTGGTCGCATGGTCATTTTTTATTCCATTTGGTCCCTTTTTTAAGAAATTGAAAAAAATAACTCGTCTCTATTCCTTTTATAATCTCAAAAATAAAATACCTACTCGTACCTAAAGAATTTTGAAAAAAGGTCAATTATCTTAAAAACGCTTTAAATTAATATTGTTTTCAAAATTTAAGTTAGTTCGTTTATAACTTGATGTTACTTCCTCACAGCTCAGCTGCTGCTGAGAAGAATTTTTTTTGAATTAACTTTGATAAAAACGAAAGGCAGACTTAATTTGGGTACCATTAATAATATAATGCTGGCCAAAGAGCGTCAAGATGACAAAAATAACCATAGCTTATGGTCTGCAAAAACATTTTTTTAATTAATTTTATTTAGCGATAGTATTCGATCTCCTGAAATAATGTTAACATATTGTGATCCTAAAAAAAAGAAGCTGGGGTGCGTCCCACAGTGATAACTTCCCATCCCGTCTGCCGATTTGTCTTGCTTAAAAGGTTTGTAGGCTTTCGTGATTTGCTAGTTGTTAGTTGAATTATTCTAAAAAAAAATTAAAAATTACCAACAATATTTTGAGTATGATAAAATAGTTTGATTTCAATATCTGTTCTTGTTAACGAGATTTTTAGTCAAAAACCAAATTTTACCAAATTTTCGTAGCATTTGCGTACTATTTTTTGTTGATTTTAATTTTTTATGAAAAAAACTGACTGTTGGATTTGTATGCACAATTTACGGAATGTCGGAAACAATATTTTCTGTCAGATAAAATTAGCTTTAAAGCCAATTTTTTTTAATTTTTGAAGAGATATGTACTTGAGTCGATTGTTTTTTTAAGGTTTTTATTTTTTGTAAAAAAATTTCAATTCGATTTTCTCAAAATTTTACCAGATGTCAAAAACGTTATTCTTCCCTAACGTACTTCCACACGCACGCATAGACATCTCTCTAAAAATCTTTTATTTAGACTCTAGGAACCTTGAAACGTCGAGAAATGTCAAAATTTTCAATTCAAGAAATCGGACCGATTACAATAACTTTCTATGGAAAGTTAAAAGCAATTGCGGACACAAATTATTTTGGTCCTTTTTTGGTACGATTGGTCATTTTTATTTTCAGCTTTGGTCATGCAATTTTTTTTCAAGTGGCAACCGTGCCTATGATACATTTTTTGATCTGGTTTTCTGTCTTTTATTCAAAATCAAAGATAGCATTGAATTTTGAAAACAAAAATTACAAAACAAAATTGAATGTTTAACAATTATTTTTTCAAAAACAATTCATTCAAACATTTTTATTTATATATATAAAAATGAATTGCTGTTCGTTAGTCTCACTAAAACTCAAGAACGGTTGAACGGATTTATCTTATCTTAGTCTTGAAATTTTTGTGGAGGTCTAGGGAAGGTTTAAAAGGCGAGAAAAAATCGAATAATTTCCGGGAAAACCCTAAAAACAGCCCTTTTCTATTTCCCATACAAACGTTTTCTAGAGTCAAGTTGAACTTTTTTGCTATTCAATAAAATTCATATTAAATTATAATCACTCACTGTTTTCTAAGCAATTAAGGTGTGTTCCTTACGTCAAAAAGTCAATTTGCAATTTATTACCGCTGCATAAAGTTCAAATTCAATCATATCTATGAAAATAGTCTTCGCGTGCGCTTTGGAGGAACTAATGTCGCGTTCAGAAAATAAACAAAAGTGAATCGCGAAGGCGAGAACAGTGGATCTGGTGGAATTTATTTCCTTGATGCTCCCGGAGGAACCGGAAAAACGTTCTTAATTTCAGTGCTTTTGGCGAGGATCAGATCGCGAAATGATGTTGCTCTAGCGTTGGCTTCATCTGGAATAGCTGCGACTCTGCTAGAAGGCAGACGAACTGCGCATTCTGCCTTGAAATTACCATTAAACATGCAAATCACCGAAACACCAATTTGCAAAAGCGCCAAAAATAGCGCAATGACCAAGATCCTACAGGTATGCAAATTAATTGTTTGGGATGAATGCACAATGGCCCATAAGAGGTCATTGGAGGCGCTGGACAGAACATTGAAAGATCTTCGTGACAACCAAAATATTTTTGGTGGTGCCATGATTCTGTTGTCAGGTAATTTTTGTCAGACTCTTCCAGTAATTCCCCGATCAACTGTTGCTGAAGAACTAAATGCATACCTAAAATCATCGAATTTGTGGCAGTACGTAAAGACACTCCAAATAACAACTAACATGCGAGTATTTTTGCAACATGATGAAACTGCAAATGTGTTTGCGAAGCAGTTGTTAGACATTGGAAATAATAAAGTTGCAATGGACACCTCGACCGGATTTATCACATTACCAACAGATTTCTGTCACATCAGAGATTCAAAAGAGGAGCTTATTCAGCGTGTTTTCCCAGATATAGCGCAAAAGTTCAATAACCATAATTGGCTGGGTGAACGAGCAATATTGGCAGCGAAAAATAAAGATGTCGAGGATCTCAATGCGACCATTCAGAATTTTCTTCCAGGACAGTTGGTTTCCTTCAAATCAGTCGACACCGTTATGAACCAGGATGACGTAGTCAACTATTCCACGGAGTTTTTAAATTCACTGGAATTGCCTGGATTACCACCTCACAATTTGCAGTTAAAAGTAGAATCAGTTGTCATCATGCTGCGTAACATTAATTAACCTCGACTATGCAATGGAACAAGACTGGCTGTGAAAAAGCTGATGAATAACGTCATTGAGGCAACTACAAAGGAGAGGATGTCTTGATCCCACGAATATCGATGATTCCAACGGATTTACCATTCGATTGTAAACGCTTACAATTTCCAGTACGTCTGTTTTTTGCGATGACAATAAATAAATCGCAAGGACAGTCTTTAGAAGTTTGAGGAATCAACTTGGAGTTTACCTGTTTCGCGCATGCGCGTCGGAAAACCGTTTTATTTGTTTATTTACGCACCACAAAACAAAACAAAAAATATAGTTTAAGAGAAAGTTTTTAATTGATAAACAAACTGTATCATAACAGTGTGTGTCTGTTAATAAAAATTTAAACCTTATAAATAGCCAGTATTTCAGGAAAACTCTGTTTTTTTAAGTAAGCAACATAATGTGTCGAAAATAATAATAAAACTTCATGCTTCATTAAAAAAATTCTTTTTTATTCAATACGTTTTGTATGTTTTACAATTAATTTATACAAAAGTTTAGGTCTTTTATTTATCGATTGAGGCAGTACAAAGTCTGCTGGGTCATCTAGTTTATAAATAAAATTATTGAATGGGTACCTGACGTTTTAAAATATTATAACATGACTCTGTATGTGTTTCCGCCATATTAAACATCAAATAAGAAGTTATTGTACGGGATACTATTTTTGGTAGTTCGACTTCAATTAAATGTTATATTATATAATTTTACATTATACCAAAAACTTTGAAAAAAAAAAAATTAATCAACGTTTTTTTATAAATTGAGAAAAAAAATATTTGTCCCCTCGAAAATTTTACGAACAAACAAAGGTTTTACCCCCAGAATAATATTGTATGCGACATCTCATAAGGTTTTGAGAAAAATCGAAGTATCGGTGTTTTTACAAAAATGAAAAATCTAAAAAAAAACCCTAATCGAATATCTTATTAAAAATATTGCTTTTAACATTTATTAACATTTAGGAAGAAATCCAATGGTCAGTTATTATCATACAAAATACTACGCAAAATTGGTAAGAACTGATGTTCGATTAGAATATTTCCTCCCCTTAAATAATGCAACCGTAATACTCGCGCTTCTAAATATGCTCATTAGTATACCCTCGAGTCCAACTTCGGTCATACACATACTGTTAAGTACAGATCTTGGTTCTTTAGCCGTACTCTGCGAATGTGAAATGCCTTACCACACTCTATCTTTCTCAGTCATTGCATTCAAAACCCTTTTCCCTTTTCTACTGCTCACACTGTGTCTTTACATAATAAGAGTACTAATATCCCCTTGAATGTGCGTTTATTATAAATTATTATTATTATTGACTTCAAAATTATTTTATTCTATACAAAAATGTTATTTTTGTATAAGAAATAAAAACATTCAAAAAAATAAGCTGCTAAAATTAGTTTTCGACTAAAACTTTCGGATCCGAAAACAAATATGGAAATGAAATTTATTTTATCATATGCAAAATATTGTTGCTTATTTTTAATTATCTCCTTATAAAAATTCAATTGACAACTTTTTTTACAAAATACGAAAATCTACAAAAACAAACCAAAAAGAAACTGATAAGAGAAGGTTATGTTTGAAATATTGACAGACGTTCAGGGATGTGAAGTTATCAATGTGGATCGTTTCCCAGTCTCGTTTTGGTGCGTTTTAAGTAATATTTTTAGAAAATTGCTCTTTTAAAAATATCACTTTTAAAAATTTAAAAACGATATGATTTAGAGATTACAAAACGATAATCTTATTTAATCAAGTTCTTTTGTTTAGTTTACGTCACAGACAAAAGAAAGGAATATTTCGAGACCATTTTTGCATGTTTACCAGAAAATAAATTTGAATAAAACAACAGTTTACCTGAAAATTTCGGTTCAGTTGTCTATAACTTTAAGATGGAATTATTGAAGAAATGTTAAATTATTACCGAAGCATCTTAAGCCTTTAATAAGAGAGTGTAAATCGTCTGTCGTTTACAATCTTTTATCAAAGGTTTTATCATTGAAATATTTATTTATATATATTTCTTGCACCTAGTCTTCGAATCTATAAAATATTCGGATAATTTGAATTAAGTTCAATAAGACGGTTGAGATCAGGAAGGTGTAAAATCTTAATTTACTTATTTAGTTCACTAATCCAATACATTCGGATGGTTCGGATATCAAATCCATAATCCGTATATCAAGTACGAACGTTTACGGATATCCATGTGCCTTGTCAAGGCGTAATAATTTGCCTCATAAAAATGTTCTCATACTTCTAAATGGGTTGAAAGGCTAAAGAATCAATATTTTCATTATAAAAACTATAAACATATCAAATGAATTCTTTTTCCATTTAGAGAAAAGTCCGCAAATCAATTATTATCTATCGACGTCAAACTTTCCTAAAATAACATCATAATATTACTAAGCCAACACAAATTTTAATAACCCTTAATTAACTACCTATTCGATCATCCTAATCCCTTTCCTTTGAACATTTATAGTGTTCACAATACACACACAAAAAACACATACATAGACAATTTTTTGAAATTTATCAGCTATAGTTGCAATAAACCACGAATATAAACTCAAAGGGCATTCGCCTTCAACTTTTACCACACTCTTTTGTCGCATACTCAAGTTCTTCGCCGACAACGACGACGAACGGGACGACAACGATGTCGTTACAAATAGAAATTAATCAATTTCACTTTTGTGCTTTCCTCTGTCGAGCGACGTTTATAAATTTTGTTTATTTTGTACTCATTGTCAATTGTACACTCTCGTCGCAGACTGAGTACAAAATCAATTTATTCCTCATATCAAAGGAATTTTTACATCAGGGGAAACAAAATTCAAGTACTCGTAGATTATTATTATTGAGACACTCTCTCTTAATCACGTGGTGCGCTTAATGAACTTTTACTAAAGCTTTTGACATAAGGGCATATGATTTTATGCTAAAAATTGAGATGCATTTTTTGTTTGCATCTTTTTCGAAAACGAAGATAATACTTCGAAAACAGGTTCAACCCCAACTGGTAACAAAACGACTTGAACGAACCACCAGCCAACAGCATGACCAGCGTTGCCACAATGTTACAAGTGTAACAAAAGTGTTACACTTTTCTTATTTTTTTTGCATTTGTTACTATGTTACTTTTTTTTTCTTTTTGTTACACTTTTTTCTCCAAACTTTTTTTTCTTTAAAAATTTAATTTGATAAAAAATGATTTAACCAATAGGTGAATACCATTGAATCAATAATGTTTGCAAAACAAATAAAAGATCAGTTCTCTTAATTTGCCTAAACATGTTTTATGTAAAACTTAAAATGTGTCTTACTTATAATAATTTATTAACTTATTATTTAATGTATAGTTTTGTACTGAATTTAAAAACTGTGATGAAGAAAACTTATGTTCCTATTAAAAATAAAAAATTGAGTTCAGGAGCATTTTTTGATTTAAATCATTTTTCAATTTGTTACATTTTTTTCACTTTTGTTACGTTTTTTAAAAAAATGTGTTACACTTTCGTGAAGCCCAGCGGCAACACTGAGCATGACACATTTGCAAGCGTTTGTGGTCTGTTTGAATTTTACACGTTGGAGCTTTAAGAGTTAACCAACTTTATAACTTTGTATACCTATATTCATAAAATTAATTTACCTGTCAAACAAAATATTGGTACCATGTGGTACCGGTGTTTTGCTGCGCAATTGTTTTGTTTTGGTCAAATGTCATTGACTATGTTATGGTATACCAACCACATTTGATAATAAAATAAGGTAATTTGTTTTGAATAAACAAAAAGCAAGTTATTATATTATACTCTCATACCTTACCTTACCACAATGTCAATAACTTTACCATGGAAAATTATATTACTACCATTGCTTATGATTATATGAATATTTTTTAAAATTAAAATCAAAGATGCAAAATTTTAAAGGGTTTAACAATGTTTTAATCCTTTGTTTTCGTTATGTTAACTAGTAAATTGCTTATTGACTTTTATTAAAAAACGAGCATTCAAACATGTCTAGAAAGTGACAGTTCGTGAAAACAAACAAAGCAAATACGTTTAAACGGACCTATTAATTGAAATTTCCAACTGTTGACTGAACCATTCTATCCACTGTTCTAATAAAAATAGTTGTGCAGATGTCATATGGATTTAGCAAATTGCTAAAATTTAAAGTAGCCATTCCGTGATTGTAACTTTAGAAAATTTTTAAGAGATAGTCAGATGTTAAAATTGTTTGAAACTAAGTAAATCAATCATCTTTTAAGCTTAGTAAATTGCTAAAAATGCGTTTAACATTTAACTAAGTCTTTTAAAATTTTGTGCAAAAGATTTTAATTCAAAAAGGAACATTCGGGAGCACTTCATCAAAATAGAATTTATGAACACAATTTTTTGAAGAAAAACAGACAATATCAAAGTTTTTACCTGAAAAATCGAAAATCTATTTTACAGAGTAATTTATGGAATTTGTATGTCATTTTGACGTTAGGTAAGAAATATACATGAGTCATTAAAACATCAAACCTTAAAATAGACAAGACGAAAATAAGTTAATTAAACGGGGGTTTAAAACAGAAACACATTTTATAAAAAGAAATATTTGATTGTTAACAGTCAGATAGTTTTTCTTGAACACTGTTTATTTTTAATAAAAATGATTTGAAATCATGAAAATAAATATAAACCAGCAAGTGTTCAACCATATAATTCGCAGTTGCTCTATGTAGCTCGGATTATATGGTATCTCCATTAATTCGGGAAAATATGCGTCAATACAAGGTGTAATGGTCATCTTCTGATGAGCCCAACCATTATACCGGGGTGAAACGCATATATGAACACTTGCTGGTTGATATTTATTTTCATGATTTTAAATCATTTTTATTACAAATTTTATAAACCTTGCCAAAATTCAACGTGAAAGCCTCTCTTATTTTTCATACTATATTTTATGACCAATAAAGTTGAATGGGATACGGATTTAAGTCAGAATTTGGTTCAGCGAGGTTGCTTAAAAGCCAGATCCGAAGATAAGATACAAGCCGATTTTAGTACCATTTCTAACAAGATGGAACCTGATATTCCTGCTTTAAAGTTCCTACTTTTAATAATGATACTAACATAACGTATTTGATCTTATTTTTCATTACACAAGACCATTAAGTGACTTGAATTTATCAACCGCTCTATTATTCCATGTATTTATAGCGGTTCATTACTTAAAGTCATGCTTGAAACTCAAGATTCAAGAAGTTCAACAGATTTATTTGTACCAAATTCAAACCATAGAATATATGTAGAATTTTTTAAGAGTTCAAACTAAGTTCAAACATTTATTGCCATTATTATTTATCATCTTCATCATTATTTTCATTTATTTTTCTTAATTATTGGAAATTCCACATTTTAACAGGATTAGGGTTCCTATACCTAGTAATAAAAACAAATGTGACAACAATTTTACAACTATCATAAAACTTATTTTTTCTTAGAATAATTATAAAATGTGTATTGTTTAAAGTCAAGTAGGTATAAAGAACAAATATTTTAATTTTTGAAAAAAGATAAGTCATTCCATAATAAATAAAACAAATCAGTATTTCTATAATCATATTTTTTAATTGTGTTTTATTTAAGGTAGGTAGGTACTTAAAATTTCGCTTTGAGATTTAATTTTATATACAAAAAAGTTATCCTTTGTAACACTGTCATAAAATGACAATGAAAAAACTGTGAAAAACGCTGAATGTACTTAGTTCTACTAAGGTTTTTGTTTTAGCTGAAAAGCCTTTTATTTATTCATGCAATTTTTGTAATTTAACTTAATGAAAAAAAGAAATAAAAAGACACAACATGTTTTACTTTGAACCATACTTTTATTTCGCTTGCTGATGAAGAATTAATGACAATTTGGAAAAACGTTTGTTTTGACATTTTTTCGTTTGACATTTAATGCAAGTTCTATATAGGCGCATGTTAATTTTAGTAGGCGCGTTCGATTACCTGCGTTGAATCGATCCTTGTGTTCAGCAGTCCTGGTTGTAAGCAAGCTGTTTAACTATCGAATTAATGTTTTTAAATTCACTATCAACTATTAAATGTTGATAACAAATTAATTTTCTAGCAGCATGTTAGTGATAAAAGTTTATTATTGAAGAGTCAAAGAATCAAACTTTAATGCAATCTTTTATGACTTCGATATAATGATTTTTATCACCAATCTTAGAATCCAAACAATTTATTACATTCATTTGCATTCAGTTGAAGTCTTTGCAATCATTATGTGCACATGATTCATTATGATTGCAAAAACTACAAAAGTACCTATACAAAGACTCCAAACGTATGCAAAGACTTCAAAAATATACAAATGGTGTAATTGGATCGAAGAACTTCAAATCAATGTAAATGTAAATGTATAAAATCTCAAATAGATTTTCATTGATTTTTGTATGCAACATGGAAATATAAAATCTCAAAATGTGTCGTAAGTCAAACACATCAGTCAATCAATCAAACATCACACACTTGTCACAGTTAAACAATACAAAACGTTAGGCCAGTTTATATTCTTGGATTTCGGAAATTTTTTTAAAGTCAGATTGACAGAGCAGGAGGATAAAAATATAAACAGATTGACGGAGCAGGAAGATATGTATAGATAAAATATAAACAAAATTCACAATTTATTCTTAGGTAGCAATAAAATTAATTATTCCTTTGTTAAGTATGCAATAGAGAATATTTATTTAAAAATCGAACCTTAAAAACTCTATTTAAGTTCTTTACAGCAAAAACGAGAAGTTTGTGTAAAAAATGTTGTTTCTATTTCTGAGAATACATACATAAATACCTGAAATCTAAGAATTAAAAACTATCAAATTATTTGGCATTTTCGGCTGACATATTAAATAGTTAAGTTAAAACAAACAAATTAAATCTTCAAAAAACAAACTACTACACCTCGCCCAAGAGCCAGAGACATATAACTAAAAAACAAATTTTCACGATGCGATGGCTTAATACAAGCAACTAAATTGTGTTGTGTAAATGCAACAATTTAGTTATTAAATAATGAGTATGTTCCTTACGAATTACTTTATAGTTTCAGTTTGAAGTCCTGTCAAATTCATACACAGAAAAAAACAAATTGACAGAAAAACATATTCGAAGTACAGGAACAAACCTTATTTGACTTGTTAAAATAAATTAGTCTTAAATGAATATTATATTGAATTAAATTTAAACCCTACATTTCTTCGAATTTCCTTAATCCCGATTATTTTTAAATAAGTTCGTAATTATTTTCCCGCCAAATTATCACCATTTTAAAGTGTAACGCATTGCATCGCCTTCCCCATAACTTAAAATAAATTAACTGTAAAATCCAAACGGAAATTCTATTTTGAAATTTCCGTTTCGAAGAACTGCAGTACCATTCCACAGAATTCTATGAGCTTTTCGAAATTGCAACTTTCCTTTTCGAATCTTTGCTTTTAGTGTGTAGCTTTTAGTTTTGTTCCTATCCAAACAAACCATGAGTTCTTCTCTTTACACTTAATTCAAAAAAAAAAAAAAAAAAAAACCAAAAGCTCAAACGACGCGCACATGGTCTGGTCTTTCAAAAAAAAAATAAGAGGAATGCAAGCGGCATTATTTCTTTACGTCTACGTCACATGGAATTTCTATTGAATGAAGGTGATGTGTGGTGTGGTATGGCTGACATTTCAATAGAAAAAGGGGTCTGTCAACTATCACACCATAAAAGTAATCCAAAAGCTAAAAATTCAATACCGACTTAACCGAATTCATCCGACGTCGTCGGCAACAACGGCGGAGTGAGAGAACTGAACTCACTATCGTGAGAATCACTGAGAGTCAAAGAGAAACCGGAATGTTTAAAGAGAAAAAAAAAATCGTTTTTAATTCAACAATAAATAAAAAAGAGTAAAAAACAAATAAATGAATGAATAAAAAAAGAACTAAATTAACATTTTTTGCTTATTCGTTTGGTTGTTTTTGTTATTTATTTTTTTTTTTTTGTTCATTTTGCGCGAACTCCTCAACTTGCGTTGCGACGATATACGTTCGATGCCGCCTCAACTTCGAATTCAGTTGGTTGAAAACTTTTCGCGTATCAACTTCAGTTTAAACTTTCGTCCATGTTTAAGCGGTTTTCATTTTGATTTCTATTTACAAAACCGTTAATATCGTTCGGCGGCGTGTTTATAAGAATAAAAAAGTTCATTCGAAATAAATTAAACGACTTCCTGTTCATATACATTTTTCCTTTTGTTTTATTTTCAACAGAAGCAGGGGGAGCATCCAACCCCCTTTTTGTAATAAAATCTCGTGACTTACTCGCTAAGTTATACGTTAGAACGTTTTATTGATTTTTTCTTCTTCTTCATCGGTCGCGTGACTTTTCCCTGGCGTGGTTTTGTGTGGATTACTTGAATATTATATCAATTTAATCAATAAAGGATATAACACTATATTACATCATAAGGGACATTGTATCTATTAAATTTTCTGTGACATTTGTGAAAATATTAAATGAAGTGTTTGTGACAAAAGACGTTAAAAGTGACATTTCAAAATTAAATTAAATTAAATTAAATTTCTTAAATCAACATCAAAGTTAGCAGCTGTTCCTTTTTTTTAGCTAATTCTATTTTTAAATGATCATGGAGATATCATTTAACTGGAATCGATTAATGATTAAAAATTATTTTAATATTTTCAAACATAATAAGGACTTTCTGTTCAGATTTATAACTATATAAAAATAAATCAAGACAACAAACAAAGAAGAAAACCAGAGAAAAAACAAGAACAAGGACTAAAGTGACACATGATCGGTTTTTGCATAACAAAGAAATATAAAAGGAACATCAGAACAACATATTTGGTATAAGAAAGGAGGATCAAATAAAGGAACAACATCAAACTACGCAATAAAAAGAAAAGGAGAACAAAAATTCAAACAATAAACCATCTGCTTTCATATCCTGTGTGGAGGACTTCGAAAAAAATTTAAAAAAAAATTGGGACACAAGTCGCACATGTTGAAAGAAGTTTTATTGCCTTCTCTTTCTTAAGGATATATACAATACATACAGTATATGATCTGCACTCCTTAGGCTTAGATACCTGAAACTGGAATTGTATAAACGAGCACGTGGTTAATTAGCTGCTGCTGGAAAATAAATCAAGGATTACATTTCTTTCAGGATCATCTTCATCATCATCAGTTGAAGTTTGTCATTCGGGTTGGAAAGATCTTAACAACAATAATAATAATTTATTGTTTCAATTATTTATAAAACAAAAAACAAACCATTTTTTTTTTAAAGAAGAAAGTGTGCCTTTTGTGAATTCAAAAAGGATAGTTTTTAATTCTGTGAACAAAAACCTAAAAAAAAAAATCAAATACAGCATCAAAATGGATCATATGGATATTACCAGTTCAGCAATGATAATAGTGCCTGTTATAGCACTTTGCATTGCTGCGTTCTTTGCTCTCCGAAGGACGAAAAGTAAGTCAATTTTTAATATTTAAAAAAAAACATGTTTTCTAGAAGTGTTTTGTTAAAATAAATAAGTTCTGTCAAAACTGTTAAAGAAATTTTAATCGAATAGTGAACAAAATATTTAAAAATGCCGCGTGGTTTAAATATTTTCGAACTTTAAAAGTATTGACATTAATGAGTGAAAATTCTAAAGACACTCCTTATTTCTTATAAGATTGTGAATTGATAGTGAGTACGAAAAGTTTCGATTTTTAATTCTATGAAGTGAAAGAATATATTTGTAATACATTTGAAACTCTCAAAAAAAAAAGTCTCAACATAAAAGTCAAAATTATTTGACATATTTGACTTGAATTATACAAATTTAAAAAGCAATAGATCTGTTCGTTTTTAGTCTCAACGTTTAGAGGTTTTAATCAGTGTGTGTTCAGAAAAATACGATCAAGATCTTAAGAATTTGGCTTCGTCAAAAAGTGAGTCCAATATTTGTTGGCCTCTTGCTTAGCAAAAAAAAACAGAGACATTTTGTTTGACCTGATCTTGTTCATCAAACAGATCTTATTTTGCTCAGAATGTCTATATTTCTTTTGACCTTTGTAAGGACTCAACTCTCGAAACTGGAGAAATATTTTGTTGTCAACTTAAATTTTGTAAACAAAAATTATAGGTATTCGAAATGTGAAACAATGTCAACAACACCAACTTAAGATTTCTTCAACAAATTTAAGGCTTAACAGCTCAAACATAACTTTTCCAAAACGTCAGATACTTTTTAGTACGTTTCCACCAACAACAAATAAGCCGAGATTTAAGGCAAGTGATTTAAAATAAATCATGAGGTGTTTCCACCAAAGAAAATGAGATTAATTTGACGTTTGGTTTATGTCATAACAAACAAACTTCAAATTATTCTCCTTTCGAAAAGAAAAAAATATGTATTAGTTCACTCATCATCTGTAAGTAATTAGTTTTATTATATTCTTGTACATATTTATTATTTTTGTATACTTACATTTTATTTCGTCTGTGATTTCTTGAAAGTTGTTTATTGTTTTGAATTTGAGTCATATGGAAGTGAGACAGATAGTTTTTGTTGACATTTTCATCTGTCAATAAACGAAATTGGCGTTTAAATGGATCGGTTCAACAATTATTCTCCGAAAAAAAAGTTTGTTTGATTTGACAAACTAATGTTTCCAAGTGGATTTCAATGAGTTTTATTTGAAATCTTCATTTGAGGAGATTTAAATTTGTATGGTAAATCTTCGAGATTTTAAGGAGATTTGTGACAAATCTAGCTAAATCTCGGTTTAGTGCCCGGTGGAAACGTAGTATTTGACAGATATTTTGAAGCAGGTGATTAAACATTTATATGTTTAAATTATATTTTTATACATTAAAATTCTTCTTAAAATTCAATTGCCAGTAAATCACCAATCATCGGTATTTATATATTCCTCCTGATATTTATTTTACTATTGATTGACATCATAAATAAAAAAATCTTAACGATTTGTTTCCGGTAAAAATAAACTGCTTACCTAATAAACCTACCGACAAAATAAAATCATCGAATCATTGAATTCACGAGTAAACTACAAAATTTAATCTCATCATTTTTTCATAAAATAATACATATCTTAAATTCGCTTACTTAGTCTTTTATTTTTCTTAACGTCAAAATTTTGTTAATTTCTATTTATCATTATGAATCAATTATTGTTTAATTGTTATCATATAGGATATCAATAACATTTGTTTTCTTATTTAATTTACTATCAGGAACTTGACACAATGATATGACTTTTATTTTAATATATCTTAGATGTGAAGATAAGATGTTAATTTTAGATATTTCTTCATGGAAACAATAAAACATTGAAAATTACTTTTTGTCCCTTTAGCTTAAGCTTTTAAGATAAGACACAATAATATTCAAAACATTTGATAAAGTACCTATCTATGGTTAACCAAGTTCTCAAGTACTTAAAGTCAAATAAATCAAAGCCTTTAACTACTTTTCTTACTCATATTTCAGTGGTACATGTTAATTGTTTAATCTTTTATCTAAACAAGGAACCAAAAGCTAAGATCATGCAAGATTATGCTTGACTTCAAAAATGTTTAATAATAATTCATAATACTTTGTAAACAAAACAGTTTTTTATTTGTATTGCGCAGTTTTAGCAGCATCATTTCAATTCATCTCAATTCAATACGAAATCATAACCTTATCAGCAAAACAATGTCGTAAGCTACTTTATACCTAATAATAATATAATCTTTAGATGTTGCCGAAGACCAGGAAAAAGATAGGAATCAGTTATTTTCAGTCATTAAGCAAAATGCTTCTGATTAGAAATTTACAAAAAAAAAAGTCGTCACTGAAACACATGTTTTGTGAAACTGATAACAAATTTTAAGTGAAAAGTTATATACAGTGAAATATTTTTAAAGATTGAAGCTTGTGTAGGATTTATTTCATGTAAAGGTATACTGAACTCTTGAGGCTATCAATCAAAATTGTGATACTGCTTAATCTAGAATTCTAGAGCGTTTATCAGAAAGTTTTTTTTTTGTTAAGAAAAAGTTTACTATCTTAAACTAGTCACAATTTTTCTTTGAAATTTTGGGCATAAACAAAGAGTACTTTAGTAGAATTTTATTTTATTGACCAAGGTCTAATAAAAGGTTTAAAGAATATTCTGTGTTTTTTTTAGCAGTTTCAGTACAGCCTTTGGTACTTCCTTTGGTACCTTATGAGTTTAAGAGTCCCTAGAACTCTCACAACAACTCACTTATTTTAAAAGCTTTCAACTTTGTTCCATACATGCATTTGATGTGATTCACTTTTCAAAAGGTAGACAAAAAACCACCAGTTTTCAACAATTCCATTAACACGTGACTTGAATTACCGAATGATTTAACCCATGCTTTAAAAATAAAAACACAATTTCTCCAAGACATCGTCTTTATTTTACAAATTAAAATCACTTGACGTGAAGCTACCATGCTGCTTTATAATGCCTTGTAACAAACATTTTTTAAACTTCCAAATAGAACAACATTCAAAGAAAGAAAAGAAGGAGAACCACACAAATATTTTGAGGAAAGTGGGCGTGGAAGTAGGCAGACAATTATTTATTTACAAATTTCAGAAGTGAAATCGAAAATCGAAGGATCTTTAAAAGTTTGTAAATATTTGTTATGAAGGAAAGATAAGGTATAGAAATCATATGCCTGTTTCCTAATTACAACTTTCTCTAATATTTAGCTAAAAGTTTCTGAAAGTTCATGTACAAAATTTGAGACTTAAAATCCTCAGAAAATCATTGAAACTTTTAATCAAAAGTATTTTAAAACTTATCAGGTGTACAAAAATTAAATTTTAAATTCTTATAAAATCATACCAACAAACAATTAAAATTATATAAATATAAAACTTATGACACAATAAAATGCAAATCAACATACTTCTTCCATTCCAACTCCTCCTCAACGTTCATTAAGACCTTAAAAATTCTCCATCATCATTATCGTTTACGTAATCGTCTTGAGAAGAAATCGAAATTTCCCAATCTTTTTTTTTTTTGACATATAGCTACGATATTTACGTCTCTACATCACATCATCATTATCATCATAACTTCTGTTAGGTTGGTTGCATAAAGAGAAACTTAGACCTTTTGACACCTTTACCCTAACCTTACTTAATCAAATTGTCAGACAACAAAAAGACAACACACAAAATTATATTCAAAAACTCACAAAGTCAAATAAACAAAGAAGCAGACAAAAAACTTTAAAAAAAAAAAATTAAAAGTTAACCAAAAGAACAACCCACAAGAAAAAGAAGTGAGAAAGAGTGGGAAGAAATTTGTACAACTAA
The DNA here is from genome assembly GCA_951509635.1 of Eupeodes luniger. Lineage (NCBI taxonomy): Eukaryota > Metazoa > Arthropoda > Insecta > Diptera > Syrphidae > Eupeodes > Eupeodes luniger. The sequence continues at coordinate 123,890,793 of OX608074.1, forward strand.
CAGTAAGTTATTAAACTCACTTCTTTATCGACGTGATGATGATGACGATGACGAAGACAACAACGAACGTGCAGCAAGTGAAAGTTTCACCGTGTAAACAATACAAACAAAAATAACAGAAAAAGAAAGAAGGAGAAGCCAAATAAAACTTTTTTTTAAAAAATGCTTACTAAACAGGTTTCTTTAAGTTTTTCGCAAAGATGTGAAGTAGGTAGGTAACTCTCCTTATGCGGGCTTCATCGAAGCTACTTTTGGTGAAGTGACATGATTTCATCACAAGTGGTGTTTTAGGTTAGGTTAGTTGAACTACAATAACAACAAAAACAACATCGTGATCGCCGCAGTGGTGTTTACTTGAGTTGCGAATTCTTTTGCCATGGAATTGGAATCGGCTGCCACTGCTGGTGTCTCTGGCTAAGTTGGTGGCAAAAACAAAATATGCGATTTATACTTTGGTGATGATTCACAAAAGAAGGGAAAAAAACGCGTTATATTATATTCGACGCGTCGACGTGTGTACCTGCACCTAATATGGTGAATGGTAAGAAAATTGGTGGTTGTTGATGGTGGGATTAAGCGCGAGATATCGCAGCAGCGACTTTCTTTCTTTCTTTGCTCCAAAAATGTATGGAAAAGGAGAGTTGATGGTGAAGCTCATTTTTGACTCTTTGTTTTTTTTTTTTTTTTTTTTATTTTGGCTTAATCATTCAATCAAAAATGAAAAATAAAATTAATAGATATTAAAAAAACAAAAAAAAAACAATATGAATGTGAATGGTGGATATTGATGTTGCCTAATAAGTCGTTGGAACTTTACCTATACGTGTGTAATCATCATGTGGTTATGGGACTTTAGACTTCCGGGTTTTTAAAAAAATAATAATTGTACAGGAAAGTTGTTATAGTGTCATCTTTTTTGAGGTGATTAAAAACTAAAATATTATGATGTAGTAATATGTAATCATTTTGGAATGTTAATATTCTTAAAGGAAACGTGAAGTTCTTTGTTCAATTTTGATTTAAGAAGAAGATCGATGAATTATAAAACTGCCTTATGACATGAGTAATAGCGTTTGAAATTATTTATTAAAAATGTAGGTGCTTGTTTTTGTGAATAACGATAGCTAGACTTTAATAAACATTAATGAATATTTAAAAAAAAAAACTGTTTTTTAAATAAGATTCATGACCTTCATGAGAATTAAATGACATTTTATATATTTTTTCTGTGTTTAATATTAAATGTGGGTCGGTTTTAGTATATTTAAACCTGTTTATTTATTTATATTTTGCCTACATATTAATGTATAGATACTTTAAATTTAGATTAGTGATTAGTTTTTTTTTTTTTGTTGAAAATAATGCTGTTTTCTATGCGAAACTGCTGGAAAATTTTAAATAAAGGAGATAACAAGTTAGTGTACTTGATATTCATGAGAGATACATATATTTTTTTTAAACAAAGAATTGTATTTATTATTTAAAAAAAGCCGACAGAAAACAAAAAACAAGCTTTGCGAAAACTACCGGCTTTGCAGGATTAAATACTAATTATGTATAGTGGTTTGACTTTAAAGAAAACAAAAAAAAACGCGTCTTCAAACAGTAGTATTATGATAGAAATGGACTCTATAGCCACTAACTTAATGATAGTTTGAGACATCAGACAATAACACAGACGAGAGATAAAAGTGGATTCACTTTAATCATCAGATCAGAATTTACTAAGAAACTAGTTAATGATTGCTACTTATGGAGTTTGAAAGACTTTCAAAAAGTATGGAATCTCATCAGGTTCTTATTTCCCTTTTTTGTCAAAACTCACTAAGTGCACGATTTTGTAAATTTTAAGTGACTTTGTAGCACTAAAATTGTCCAAATTCTATAATACGTTCAAAGTGTTGGGCGCCACTTAACTTGAACTCGTGACAACTATGAATATGTCATTCAAGCAGTTGGAAAAAGGAATAAATAGCAAAGTCCAAATGTTAAACTCAATAAATGCACTGCTGTGTAGCTTTTCAGTGATTTTGTCGCTCTAAAATTGTTAAAATTTTTTAAGTAGGTTGAAAGTGTTGGGCGCCAATTAATTCGAATCCATGACAACCTTAAATAACTCGTTCAAGCAGTTGGGAAAAGGAAGACATGGTATAGTTTAAAGGTTAAACTCACTAAGTGTTGCTGCTGTGTAATTTTTCAGTGACTTTATCGCTCTAAAATTGTTAAAATTCTATAAGTAGGTTGAAAGTGTTGGGCGCCACTTAATTCGGATCCATGACATCCCTGATGTCAACGTTCAAGCCGTTGTGAAAATGGAGAAATAGTATAGTTCAAACGTTAAACTCACTAAGTGCACTATTTTTTCAGTAACTTTTTGTCGTACTGAAATTGTCCTAATTCTATAGCAGGTTGAAAGTGTTGGGCGCCACTTAACTTGAATGCGTGACAACTATGAATATGTCATTTAAGCAGTTGAAAAAAAAGGAATAAATAGTGTAGTCCAAATGTTAAACTCAATAAGTGCACTGCTGTGTAATTTTTCAGTGACTTTGTCGCTCTAAAATTGTTAAAATTTAAAAGTAGGTTGAAAGTGTTGGGCGCAACTTAATTCGGATCCATGACATCCCTGAATAACTCGTTCAAGCAGTTAGGAAAAGGAAGAAATGGTGTAGTCCAAAGGTTAAACTCACTAAGTTCACCATTGTTTAATTTGTCAGTAACTTTGGCGTACTAAAATTGGCAAAATTCTATGAGTAAGTTGAAAGTGTTGGGCGCCACTTTATTTTATTTGAATGCGTGACAACTATGGATGAGTCATTCAATTAGTTGGAAAAAGGAAGAAATAGTATAGTCCAAACGTTAAACTCAATAAATGCACTACTGTGTAACTTTTCACTGACTTTGTAGTACTTAAATTGGTAAAATTCTATTTGTGTTGGGCGCCACCTAATTCGAATCCTTGACAACTCTGAATTAGTCGTTCAAGCAGTTGGGAAATCTAAAAAAGTGTATAGTCCAAAGTTTATACCCACTAGGTGCACTACTGTGTAATTTTTTGTATTGAATTTGTCGTAGTAAAATTTACAAGATTCTATCAGCAAGTTGAGAGTGTTGGGCGCCACTTAATTCGGGGCATTGATAACTTGGAGTTATGCATTCCATTTGTTGGGAAAACTAACGGATTGTCAAAATTAGATGAGACAATGGTGATTTTCTACATTTTTGTTGAAATTTGCCCAACAATAAGAATTCGTTGGTTTTTGTGGATTGGCAAACAAAATATTGCAAAGTAGAGAGGAAAATAGGGACATTTGTTGGGCGCCATTTTATTTAATGTTTCATAGAAACTATTTTTCTATAAAATTAAGTTCACACAACAAGTCAATGGTAAAGAACATCAAAAGATTTTGTAAGGATTTTATTTTAAAGTCAATTTTGAATAAAATTTTAAACAAAAGTCTCCTATTTCTCACTTATTGAAAAATACACTTGTAAATTGATTATTAGTTATTTTTTTCGTTCAACCACCTAACAGTTTATTTCTGTGCACTAATCCCCATCCATATGTTTTTCACCATAAAAATTATTTTCAATAAATCTGTCTTAAAACTATTTATAAACCCACCAACCTGACCCCATTCCCACTTGTGTCATTATTTTAACAATAAATTTTTGATTTCAAAATTGATTGCATCTCTGATACTTCTGTACCTATGTATTTCTCCCGATTTCTTGTCTTTAAATCCAATAAAACTTTCATCATCTAATAGAGAAGCTTCTCTCTAGCTGTAATATGGATGTAGGTAAAGAATATATGAGCATCACGAGATAATCCACTTTAAATAGGTGAATATGTATTTATTATATTATATAGGAGGAGGAAGGTATTTTATATATGTACCCTACCCCACCCTACCCACCTCCTACTCTTTTTCAGATCTTTTGATTCACTCAATTTAAAAATACTTTTGACATTTTTATTGGATGAGTCTTTTTTTAAATATTGTTCAACAACGGTCGAGTCGTTCGTGGGTTATAGTAAATTCAGTGGAAACGAGTTGTTGTCATTTTCATCCTCATCATCATCATCATCGTTCGGTCGTCGTCTTTACTTTAAGTTTGGTATATGAAGAACAGTAGACATTTCTGATGTTTTTTGTTTTATTTTGTTGAATTGCATTTTTATATACATATGTACGCTATAGCCCCACTTCCTTCGTTCAGAACCGGAAATTTGCAAGTTCCCACAGCCAGCTTCGAGAACCACGAGGTTTTTTTCAATATTCATACACATATATCGGTCTGAATGACGGTATATATGGGTAGGGTAGGTTAATATAAGAAAAAGATGTTGAGACCAAAGAAATTCAATTAAAAAAAAAAAAAACGTATAAAAATAAATGTTTGAGAACCCCATGTGGTCGGGTCGGATTGGCTGCAGACAATAACAATGCAAAATAAATTCGCTTGCTTCTCCTTCTTTACCTCACCCGCATTTGGCACATAATTTCAAAAATTCACCACACACCACAATATCTATAGAGATACCTTATAAGCCAAATGCCAGCTAAGTTGGCTGACTTTGTTTTGTTTTTAGTTTTTATTTTTGTTATAGTTACCATCAACATCAGGAACAACAAAAAAGATGGTGATAACTCTTTTGTCCTTCCGGTCGGTGTGGTGTAGTGTGGTGTGGTGTGGCATGGTGGTATGGTGTGGTTTACATGTTCTTTAAGAAGAACTAAAGAAGAGGAATGAATCAGTTGTTATTGTGTCTTAAGAAAAGCATAACTTTTGCAGTTGCTACCCAAAATATCCAGCCCAAACTTATGGTATCCCACTCCGCAGTCCGCACTCACCTCTTAAAGGGGCTTATACACCGTCGTGTATGAAGTGTGTGAGTCCCCTTATCCACTGTTAAATTCTCAGCATTAGGGTTCATTTGTACCGCCACGCCGCCTATCCACATCCAAACATATAGCCAAAGCAGAATGGAAGAAAAGAACAGAACTTAATGGCCAAAAACGACTACGACGACGATGACTAAAAGATTGGTCATGCGCGCTACACATTCGTCTACCATCCATAAAACAAAGAACAATGCAATTTATATACCTACCTACCTAACCTACCATCAGCTTCTGTATACCCTCCACTCTCCCAAGTTCCCAATATATAATTCCTCACTTTGAAGCTTGGCAACAACAACAACGTCAAGACAAAAAAAGAAGTTCATCGAACGAACAAACGATTTTGAGATTGTGAAATTATTGTGCGCTTTTTTTTACAGCAGCAGCAGAAGCACTGAAAAAACGTTGATGTTTATGAAGGTTTTAAAAATTTTGTTTCACGTTGTTTCTGATGCTAGGGAGACTGTCAAAACGCTTTTGAGACACACATTCAACACTGCAAGAAAAAAACAAATCCATGAGACATTTTTATTATATACAAACAGAGAGAAAAAGCACTAAAGACGCGCAATCTTTTGGTTCTTGATGTAGGACGAGTGACGACTATAAGGGATGGGGTCTTAGAGTAGGAAGAATGAAAACAAAACCATCCTCAATGACGACAGTCTTCTTAAGAGAAAATAACAGGAAAAAACTTATTCTCAATACAAAAATACTGCAAACTGTTTTTAAAGAGTCTTAACCCAGATAGAAAACTTTATCTTATGAATGATGTTGAAGAGAAAATTGATTTATCAATGAAAATCCATTTGGCAAATTGTCAACAAAAAATAAATATCAAAAACGAAAAAAAAAAAATAAAATAAATAAAATGACAAATGAAATCACATGAGCTTCACACAGGAATATAAAAAATTAAAAATTGTACTATAATTAACATTTGTATATTTATTTAATTTTCTTTCGTTTCAATAAAAACAAAACAACATCAGGCAACCTGTTAATAACAAAAATATATATTTTATTATTTTTTGTCTTCTATACGTAGTTTTTGTTTAGTGACTTTTTTGTAGTAGGTTTGACAATGTGTAGTATATTAGTGAGTTGAATGCGTGTGATGGGCGCCACTTAATTTGAATCCTTGACAACAATAAATTAATCAGTTAATTTGTTTAGGAAAACAATGATGATTTATTAATTTAATAAAAATGATTTTGTTGATCTCATGTGTTGTAGTTTTTTCGGGAGATTTTGTTCTTCTTTTGATTTCAAAAAAGTATTACTTTTCATTCGGAATTCAATCCATGGATCTGAAAAGATTGGATCAAAATATTGCAAGTGATAAAGTTACATATGTATGTAAGTAGTTGTTTTGTTGGGCGCCATTTAATATTTTATTTCTAATGGAATATATTTTTATGAATTTAAAACTCACACACAAATAATATTAAAAACATATAAGAAAAGAATGTTGTAGTGAAACAAAATTCAATGATTGATTAGAGTTACAACAATTTTGTTGGGCGCCATTTATTTTTTTAGTTTCGATTGATTTTACTGTTCAGAAGCACTGACATTATTAGTAGAAAGTTTATTTTAATCATTGATAATTTGTACATCCAAAACAACAAAGAAAGAATATACAAAGTTGTATGTGGTACTCCTGTTGGGCGCCATTTTCTTTAAGATTATGTTGGCAAATAGTTTGTTTTAATTTGTTAAGACAATTTTGTGAAGACTCAATTAAATTAAAAATTAATGTTATTTAAAAATGAAATGAAACAAAATTCAATGCTTTATAGTGATAACAAATTTCGTTGGGCGCCATTTATTTTTTTAATTTCGATTGATTTTACTGTTAAGGAGCCCTCATACTTCAAGTTAAAAGTTTATTTTAATTATTGATAAATATAACATTCAAAACAACAAAGGAATAATAAACAAAGTTGTATGTGGTACTCCTGTTGGGCGCCATTTTATTAAAAATTATGTTGGCTAATAGTTTGTTTTTATTTATTAAGACAATTTTGTGAAGGCTCAATTAAATCAGAAATGAAATTTTTTTTAAAAATGAAATAAATATTGTTTAAAAAAGGAAAAGAAAAATACTTTTTTTGGGCGCCATTTTATACGACAATTGTAAGATTTCAACAATTTAAAAAAAAAAAATTACAGAAAACCTATGAAAGAAGCGGTGTAAATTGGTCCATTTATGGATTCAATAAAAAAACTTAACAAAACTGAATAATTATTTCTGTAGTACTTTCGTTGGGCGCCATTTCTTCGAATTTAAAAATACAACCACATATGTATCTATTGTTAAGGAACATATATATGTTCAAACTTCCATTTGTACATAAATAAGTTACATTTAATTTTCAAATAGTTTTTGAAAATGACATAAATTATAAACACACATATTCCCATGTTGGGCGCCATTTTAGATTTTAAAGATTTAAAGTTATCATTAAAAATAAAATACAAACATACTAAAATTAAATTAAAAACACTTTTTTAAACTAAATAAATACATTTTTAAAGTATGTACATATATACATATATTTAAATTTGTTCTTGTTTAATGGGTTTTTTTCTAGAACTAATTTAATTTTGTCTAGTCTAATCTACTCTAGTCTAATAATTAATACATTAAACTTGTATTTTAAAAGAACGAAATAGTTTTATCAATCAAGCTTTAATACACCGAACTTAAAATTCAATATTCAAAAACTTATAATTTATTATAACCATTATCTTGACGTAAGGCTTCTTTTTCTATGTGAACCTACATTAAATTAAGATTAATTCACTTTGCGAAATTATAATGAATTGCGAAAATTAGTTACCGTCCGTCGTCGTTAAAAAATAAACAACTAAATTTACTTTTCATATCATTATCCTCTCAGTCACGTATATTTTTTTTAAAAGAGTTTCAAATAAAAATTCCATTTAAGTTGGCATTTGAGTTAAACAAAAAATCTAAAACTTTAAACATTTTGGGAAACACCTCACTCAATTAAACAACAACTTTGATTTTTTTTTTTAATTTTATTTATTTTTGCGGTACCAGGTACCAAAACGCGTGTATTATTATCTTTGATGTATCTTCGTGTTAGGCTATATATTTCTTTCTATTTCTTTCGCCTTTCTCATCACAAATTTCGCAAAAATAATAAAATTAAAAAAAAAACAAAACCAAAACAAAAACAAAAAAGGAAACAAAAAATAGACACAGATACTTATTATGAAATAAATAATATTAAAAGAAACAACAAAATAAAAGAAGTTAAAAACTGGTTAATCGCGTGTTTAAAATGTATGCAAAGTAGTTTTTTGATATAGAACTTTTTGTATTTTCGATTTTATCGATATATTTTCGTAGATTCGTAGAACTAGATGGCATTACAAAAATGTGTTAAGTAGTTTGAACTAAATTTTCGATAAAATTGATGCGATTTGATTGGAATTTTTTGATTCTTTTTCTTCTTTTATTATGTTATTTTCTAACTGTTTACAATGAATATATATATATCAGGTGTGTTTATGGGAGAAGATGAATTCTTTTGATTTCTATATGAAACATTTTAAGGCAAAAAAATTACTCGTAAAGATTTACGTGCGGTGAATAAACCGAATTTTATGCAAAATCATCTGAAAAAAAGAGTATAATAAATAAAGTCATGAACCTCTCTTAAATTAAAAATAAAATTAGATCGATACTTTTTGTATCTTAAATTAAGTTACCAACAAACATATAAAAACGTTCTATATTTACTTTTCAAAGAAATGCCTGTTGGTTCATTTGGTATTTTTATGGAACGTGTTATTCAACACTTCAAATTTCTACCGAAACAATCACAATTCGTCTCTTGGAAACGTCAAATGAATACACATCAATTTAACGAGAGAAAAAAACAACTGCACGTTGGTTGTATTCGTTATTGGTTATTGTGACGTCTAAAACTGGAACACATATTGCACAGGCGCATTTATATGATTGACAAATTGCATTCATTTTGGTTTTCTTGCCAAAATCTATCATTTATTTGTGTCATTAAATTAGTGACACTTTTAAGTGACGCCCAATGTCTTACCATACTATAATACCGTAAATAAGTTATTGCGTCCAAATATTTTGAAGTCCACCTGATTCACTAATAAATTGATTTAATCCAATAAAGAGTGACTTTCAATGTCAGCCATTGACGTATGACGTTTAAAGTGAAGCAAAAGTTGTCTCCACTGACGTGACAGTTGACGTAAATCCTCTATCTGTTTACTTCATAAATGTCAAAGTTATATTGTCATTTGCGGTCATTTCTGATTATTTGCAAGAAATATTGTAATATCTTAGTTCATTCCAAATTTGTATGAATGTTAGAAATCAACTTCAGATGACACGTTAAATATTGAAATATTCTGAGTCAATCTTTTGGTTTAAGCTCGAGGAAAGCATACAAACTACCATAAATGGAACATAATAAAACAATAGTTTTTTATTGTGATTGTTATTGTTTTAAAAAATTTTACTCTCTGAATTAATAATACATATGTGTTTTTTAAAAAGAATACTCATATGGCCTTAGGATGTTATTGAACTTTAAGAAAAAACATTCAAAAAGTTAAATTATTTTATTTGATAAATTGTTAATTCTCTAAAGGAATCATAAATCAACCAATAAAACAGGAAAACAATTAATTAACACGTCTCGTGGTGGGTCGATCGTCTATCAAGTGAAAAAAAAATAAAATGATTGGAAAACAAAAAAGTCAAAAATATATCACGTAGTTTGATGATATATTTTCAATTTTAATCATAATTTTGTATTTATTTTAAAATTCCAATCATAATCAATGTTTTCGTTTCCATGTACATTCCATGTACAGGAAATCGTAATATTGCAAATGTTTAATCTATTTTTTTTTTTTCACTTTATCGTCACGTCTTCCTTTGAGATTATGTACAATTTATATACAACTTCTTGAAAAGTGACGCAAAAATGTATTGTGACCTATATATTTATTAGGTTGAGGCGCAGAATTATGTTCATTATGGTGGAGTATGAATCTACTGAGGTTGACGCGTTTAATGTTAATGATACACAATATTTTGTAGAAATATTAAAAACGAAGAAAAATTATTCTTGACATTGCTGAATTTGCAGTTTGTTTTTGTTTTGAACTTGACACCACAAATAATTTTTCTTTCTTAATAATATAACGACATACATATATATAAATAAACATACTCATTATTGTTTTGATGAATTTTTCATTGTTACAGTGCTTTAGGTTATTGTTATTGTTTTCAATATTTTATCAGGTATTTAAGTTTTGACCTTCAAAAGTACTCGAAAGTTTGAAAAATTGGAAATTGTTTGTCATCGCTTATGCACCTAATTCAGTAACAATTTTTTAATAAAGAAGGTTCAAGATTTTAAAGAAAAGTGAGTTATATTTTGTTCGTAATAATAGTTAAAATTAAACTTGGTAAATTCTCAAAAACTCTTGAACTTTAACTATTTATGATGCATATACGAGTATGAAAAAAGACGATATTGATTAATGGAATCTTCCACAAAACTTGCCCTAAAAGAACTCGAAGAAAACACCGATTTCCCATTTGTACAGATCAGAATTTAATAAATAAAGTCGATTATAATGTTTGTACATATGTTTTTAAGACTCACTTAAGACATCAGAAATTATAAAACTTTTATTTTGACAAATTATTTAAAGAAAAAAAATACGCTTAAGCAAATTTAAACAAAAACGAACAAATTTTTGTTAGTTTGTAGTTATATATACATACATAAATCTTCGATCTAATGAAGTGTTTAATTATTCAAACTTCGCAATATATGAAAGAAAACAATTATTTTTGAAATTCTTAAAAACAATAAATATTCATAACAAAACTAACAACCAACTGTTGTGTTTACTATTATTATTTCTATGCCAAATTTATGATATGTTCTTGATTTTTCTTAGCCTAGTTTGTGACAGCTTTTTAAATATTAACTTAACCTCTTTATTTTCTAAGAAATTTGTATAATATTTTTTACTCACCTATTTAAAAGCTGATTTAATAAAGTTTTACTTTGATTTTTTAACAATACATAAAAACAAAAATTGTAAAATAAAAAGTACCAGGTTAAATTTATTTGGGTTTTCCAAAAATGATTTCACAACTTTTTTTAATTAAACACAAATTATTTGAAATATAATAAAATACAACTTAAAGTGCTAGGATTTTTGACGTCTTGAGACATGTGTACACACAAGTCTATCAAAAACAATTTTGCAGCAATCGTTTTGTTTAAACCAATTTTCAATGAATTAGCTAAATATTTCAATGGAACAGCTACTTTGTTCCATAACAAAACATGATTTTTTTAAAATATTAAAATTACTCCATTCAAAAATCAAGAAGTTAAAAATATCATAATTTAGGCTGTTTCTAACTTTCATCATAAAAAAGCAGCTTAGCATGAAAAACTCAATACAAAAATGACACATGACATTTTACCGGTAAAAATTTGACATTTGAATACCACCTCTAAAAAGTCTGAAAAATCAAAAAATTTGGTAAAACACCAAATTTTTGGAATTTTACTTTTCTACTCAATTTTTGTTTTTTTTTTTCAATTTCAATCTCCGTGAAATGCAATCAGTTGCTTTTTTCTCCAAAATATTCCATTTCTATGAATTCTTAAGCGCCAGCTGTCAAATTCTTTAGGTATTGCTTACACTAACAAACCAAGTGTTAGAGATGTGAATAATCGAATTCCAAAAGTTATCGGAGACATCCAGTGATGTTATATGATATACCTTCCTTCTTACAATGAAATTTACATCATCATTGATTTATTTGCAAAAAAAAAACTCGTTTTTAATTATTAATATGAAATCTCTTATTGAACAAAACTTATGTATTAAAAATTAATGTTCAACTTTTAAATGACAAATTCGAGATTATTAATATTTAATATGCGCAAAAGTTTTTAAAGAGCATAACATTTAAGTATTTAAACAATACAAGCTGTTACAATATTTATTATTTATTATTAAATGTTTTATCAATAAAGTGTGTACAAGAAAACTTATTTGTTTATTTTCATTTTTCAAACGGAAGTTCAAATAAGAAAAGTAAGCACGGTGCACATTAAAACAATAATAATAATAATAATAACAAACTTAACCTTATTTTGAAGTAAAGTGTTTCTATTTTGTTTAATAACAAAATATTTCTCTGTGGAATTTCCAAAATAAATTCCTCCTCAAAGTTTTTATTAAATACTTATATTCTAGAAATGAATAAGCCTTTTTGAATTTCAATAAATTGACAGCTGTTTTTATTTTGTATGTGTACATAATTTGGTTCAAATACTTTTGTGTAAATAAAATTTTAAGACATATTTGTGTTGCTATGAAGGTAAATTTTTTGAGATTGTGAATTATTAGATCAAATTAATTAAAAAAAGTGATATATGTTCCGATCATCATATGAAGATATATAGGAAATTAAAGGGAAATCTAATCAAGTTTAGTTTGTGTATTTTTTTTATTTGTCAAAAAACCGAGATAAAAATAAAACACAAAATTTAACCACACTCAACTTACAGCATTGTTACGTTCATAAAACAATTTATTATTCCATACACACAATCATCGACTGATACTAATGATAATCATAATATACTGATTATGTAAAAATAAAGTATATAATAAATTCTATCCAACAAAACATTATTTGACGTTTGTCATTTGTTATACCGCAAAACCAATTTACACAACAATCACAAAATCTTTTATAATCTCACCTAACAAAACGGAAAAATTAATTCAACAAACGATTAGTAAAATGTAAAAGAAACGATGCATCACAATTAAAGTTACTTATGTCATTTAAATGACAAATACAAAAATATTAAGTAATGTCAAATTTTCCATATTATAATTATGTCCCTGAAATTTGAACGAAAAAAAAATACATGACTTAAGAGGAAAACAAAAATTTTTAAGAAATTATTTGACAACTAAATATTACGGTATATGAGTTTATAAATGTCACGCATGACGTTTCCAAATAGAAAGAGACAAACAAATATATATCAATGAAGTCTTCTAAAAACAATAATTATATACTCTTGGTTGGCTTAAAACCTTCTATTTTGCGGTTCAATAAGTTTCATGCATCATTGAATTGTTTCAATAATAATAACCTACCTTTTAACTTTTTCTATAAAATCCAACATAAATATATATTGCATCTTAAAATGAGTTATAAAAGGTCAGTTTACATTTCACAAAATGGATGAGTTAATTGGGTGTGGTAAAAACAGATTTCATTACATGAACAGAAAACAGTTACATATACATATTATTGCAAATATAATTTACTATCATTTGTCAATGATTTACGAGTGCAACTCTGTCATTACGAGTCTATTGTATTATGAGGCTACAACTCCCAACAGATATTCTTTTCAATAGTTTTTTTTTTTAAATTTTACTTTTGTTATGGAAAGTATGGCTTGACTTTTAGAGGATGGGTATTGTAGTTTATTGTACATTACTTTTTTTAGTTGTAATTTTGCTTATGTGAGAAAGAGAAAGAAAATGTTTTATCAGTTTAACTATTTCTTCTTTTACTTGTCAAATGATGGCAGCTTCAGAACTGACAGCTACCCAAATAGAATTAAAGAATCGGAATCGTTCACGTATCACGCGTGGTTTTTCACATTCACAATATTCTACATTTGCTGTTTCTAAGATATCAAAACTTGTTTTCTCCGAAATAGAGGGAAATTTTGATATTTTTACAAATGTATGACTTTTACCATTTAAGCTCTGACACGGGAATAGATGAGCTGTAAAATCCAATATTATCAGCAGATTAAGATGTACTTTCACATACACAATATTCTACATTTGCTGTTTCTAAGATATCAAAACTTGTGTTCTCCGAAATAGGGGAAATTTTGATATTTTTACAAATTTATGACATTTACCATTTAAACTCTGACACGGGAATAGATGAACTGATAAAATCCAATATTATCAGCAGATTAATCGTTTTTATTAGAAATATGGCTATGCCCTTAAAATTTGTAGCTCCATGCAGAAAATCAAATATCTAATAACTAAACAGAAATCTTTTATCGAAAATAAAACTTGGGATCTCAAGAAAGACAAACGCTGGGGTTTTTAACACAAGAAAACCATAAATATTATAAAAATGGGCGTGGTTGTTGGCATTTCTTAAACTTTTGTGAACTTTGGGAGTTTTATAGAAGAATACATTTATATTACTTTTCATCTGCAATGAAGAAATTCCAAATAAAATCTTTTATACATTTATTATTTTGAACAAGAAAGTCTACGACGTACTTTAATATTAGTCAGAACATATTTCTAAAGTATTTAAGCTAAATAAATATCACCAACCTTATTTTTATGATTGACTTTAATCAAAAAACAAACAAAATAATTAAACTCGTTGTTATGTTTTGTTTTTTTTTATATGTATATATATTTAATTTTATTTTGTCTGAGCTATTTATGGAAATGTACGCATTGGCTGTGGATTATAAAATACCACCCGAATAATTTAATGCGCATACAAAGCATTTTATTTTACTTTTTTCTTTTTAACTACGTCTTATTATTACTTTTTTACAAACCCTTTATGAGTGAAGGCTTAATAAAATAAAAATGTCACCGAAGAAGTCGTGAGAGTCTATATTTTTTCTTTTATGAAAATTCTAAAAAAAAAGTACCATAATTGTTCTTATCTTTTTATTACATATTTTATAATCTTAATCCTCTGAAACCTATTATATTTGTTATTATCTTTCATCATTATCTAATCACAAAACATTTTTCTTTTTCTAACAAAAACCTTTTTACCATAGAATTTTACTACAATATAGTATTCAGGTATCTGCGCTATGTATTTTGTATATCATTTTAAACTTATCACACTTTGTCGATGATATCTTATAAATAGTGTGCCTGATGTGAGCTATGATGACGTATCAAAGTTCGATTAATATTTGTTGCTAGCAAATATAAATTTTGAAATATTTTCCAATCATATATTTATACTCGTACTGTATATACAAAGAACAATCAATAATTCCTATTACGTTTCTCATAGTGCAAAGGTTTTGCAATTTCAATATCATCACATCACTCTACTATGTACTTAGAAACAGCACAACAAAAAAAAACACTTGAAAATTATAATTTCTGAATGTAGATTTGATGATGATTGAATGAAATCAATAAAGATTGTCTGTGAATTAAATCACGCCTTTATAGAATCTACCTACATATGAATTGGACACTTGGGCGTATACGTAACAAAAATTGATGTTTGTTTTATTGAATTCTTGTTGGCTGGTATTGTGACAGTTTATGAATACATACTTAACAAATTGAAGTGAAATATCAATGTTGTAAAATATTAAATTATAAGATGATTTAATTAAATAAATTATACATATAATAAAAATATTTTTTACATTTTACAAAACTAAATTAAATTGTATTTACTTTAAAGCTAATTGTGTGTTTTCTTCTTTTTTTTTTTTCATTTTAGATGACACTTTGCAACGTGATCGTAGTAAGGCAAGTCATTCTACACAACGCAAGAACGAAAAGGACACAAAACATGATAATAATAGTAATAAAACTGATGGGTTATTGACAAGTAAATGTCAAAAACATAAATCAGTTAAAAATGTTCAAAAGCAAAATAGAAATCAAAAATTACATCATCATCATCATTCGGAAAATAATCATAATAATAATTATCAAAAGAAAACAACAACAACAACACGAGCAAATGACAAGGAATTTGACACATTATTGACAACTAAATTAAATGGAATAAGGGATATGAATTTTACCAGTAATGGTGAATATTTTGCTTCAGGAACAGAAGGTAAGTTTTAAGAGAAAATTACAAACTTTTCCAATAACTTTAGCTATTTATCTATTTCGCTGCACTGTTTATATAAATACATACATATGTATATTCGATCAATCGAATATCGTACGATGATGAAATCTTTTTAAACTTCTGAAAATTTATTGACGATTTTTATCACGATATCACAAATTTTGCATATTTTGTCACTTCACTCATTTAGTCAATTGTAGAGGGCACAAATAATACCTTTTTTGGGCGCAACTTCAATCGAACAACAGCAAAAATTTGCACCGAAAAAATTACCTTCGATGACGAAATTTTTGATTCTCAAAATCCCACTTGAGACATCTTATTAACCATCAATAAATTACCCACATCATTTTTAAAATATGTTATGATGATTAAGAAATACAACTTCAAAATATCTTTAACGATGAGTCAGTTTTACTCAAATATTTAAGCTATGACTAAAGGCTAAACACAAACTTCCTCATAAGATCCGTACTAAAAATATCTTGACACAAAAAAAAACTACAAAGATGTTAAGGTACATTGTAGTTTTGTATAAATCTAAAGATAGATAGACTTTTCTGCATATCAGTTGTATTATAGTAACTCGAAACCTTCGAAGTGAAATACAAAATATTTATATAAAAACCTGACAAATGCATGTAATGTCTGTCTGTGTATATAAATGTGAAAATTTAAATATCACAAAATAAAATAACAAAAAGAGGAAAGGAAAAACTAAAAGATTAAAAAATATAAAAAAAGAAATAACTAACTATGTACATGTTGAGAAATATCTGAGCTTGAAAGTTTTAATGATTTATCGCATTAGGGTCAGACTGTGTGAAATAAAATACAATTCTCTAATGATGTTGCGCAGAGAAAGTCACACCATCATTTGATATGGTATCTTTTTACCAAACATACATTCATATATTTCCTGACCTAACATACTGCCTGGCTTTTTCAAATACAGGTGCAGTTTTAACTATTTTCTGTATTTAAAAAAAGCTCTTAAACATTACAAAAAAAGACTAAAATAAAAAAGATCTTAACCGGTTAAGTTTGAGTTTGTAGTAGGTTTGTAGTTATATAGAAAACTCGGTTATAGTATAATTTTTCTAAAGGTCGCCTGATGTAATTTGTATTCTCAACTAGATACTTTATACTATAAACTTATTTATAGTGAGGAATAGAGAAAGAGGTATTATGTACTCGTATGCTGTTCTGAATGCATATAATCGTATGACACAGTGATTTAGAAATTCTAGACATAACCAGCATAAAAATTATAGTAAAAAAAAAAAGTCTAGCTCAGATTTTACTATAAAAATAAAAATTCATTACTGCGGTTGTGGTTTGTTTGATCATAATATAATTGGAGACATACAATTACTTGCCACAGAGTATTATATTATAGATACTTGTATATTTATTATGGCTACGGGCTGTTTGACAACATACATATGTACATATGCCTATTGCCTATGAGGCTTGTTCCCCAGACATACTTCCTAGTTGTAATCAATAATTAACATAATTATGTTATAGTGAGGGTTTTATTTTTAAATCACGTTTCGTTGTTGATATACTTTAGACTCTTTCAAATTATTTGAAGTTTTTCCGCGTCTGGTGATAAGTTGCATGCATTCAAAAAAAAAAGTGTCTATATCACTAACTAAATTAATTGATCTTTTAATAGATTTACACATGTTTTATGTTCTTTTATTTTGCATGCAGGTGTCAATTTTGACGATATTTTGCTCTAATGTCGAACGGTAACATGAGTTTATTTTAGCATGTGATACCTGTCAAAAGCAGGAATATCCACACTAATGTAATAAATTGCATGCAACGAATAACCTATATATGCTAAAGTCATTGGTTTTATAAACCTATCGGAAGATGCTATAATTTTGAAAAATGCCGCCAAACGTCATTAAAGAAGAATTGACATCTGTTGCAATTTTTCTACCATAAATGTTAGTTTGTGTTGATGTTTTTGAAGTACAGAACTGTGTTCAGAATGAACTCATTGGAGGTGATTAATTTTGACGTTTCGTTATTTTATCTTACTTTCACTATAGTCCGAGAGCCAGTAACAGATATATATGACCAAGTTCCTCTCAAGTGATAATTAGTAAAATGCATCAGAAAATCGAACCATAAAGCCTCGTGAACGTCAGCTAAGGCTCGGTGGGGGGGATGAGCGGTTGTAACCTCCCACGCTTGAAGAAAAAAAAAATACATTCACTCATTTCCTCTCGGCTAAAAATTTATCAAGTTATAGCTAACCCAATATCTCAACAAAAAAAAAAAATCAGCTGGCTATAACATAGTGTATTGTTCGTCAGCTGATGTCTCGATCATGGAAAAAAAAATCTTCAATTTCAGTGATGTCCTCTCAAATAAAAATTTACCTGATGATAGCTTATATGTAACTATTGATAAATATATACGTCAGCTGGCTGTATCTAGGTGGAAAAATCGTCAGCTGATACTTTGAAGATCGTTACATAGAAGTTAGCCAGAAGCATTTACTGACTATTTAAAGGCATCAGCTGACCAGGTTTCCCTCGACTTACTGCTAGCTGATTTTTTTTATTCATCACAGAAGTATATTTAAAATCAGCTCACAAATTTTCATGCGGGAGGAAATGACGTCTCTTTAATTATTCGGCATATAGCACTCCAATATGAGTGTTGAGGTGAAACAATTATTTCGTATCAATATTTTTTAAACTTATATATATACAGGGTGTCCCATAAGTAATGGTCCAAACTGTATATGCTGAATGGTCAAATCATGACCTACCAGAGTTTGGTAACTTGTCTACACCGCATCCTAACGGTTTTCGAGTAACGGTTGTTTTAATGAAATTTTAAAAAAACACCTACTTTTAGTCGGTTTTTCAATCACCCTGTCCACAATTGATTTTTGTTTTTACTATATGTTAATATTTTACAATTTTGAATAAACATTCAATATTTTTGCATTTAAAAAATTTCAAATTTTTGGCACTATTTTGCAAAATATTGATAGTTAAAATCATATTCTTATCAAACTTAATTTTTTACATCGAACTTTAAAACAGTTTTATTTAAAAAAATCATATTACACAATACTGGTTATCGTTTTTAAAAACTTGCTTGATTTTTTAGCTTTTCATAAAAGTATAAAACATCACAAAGCTAGCTTTGGTTCAAAAGTTATAAGCATTTCAATTTAATAAGTCACGATTTAAAAAACAAATATAAAAAGAAAAAAATGTGTTTCTGTTAGAATTTTTTATTACATCACCAGAGACATCTTGTTTTCAATTCATTGAATTAGGCTCATCATGTGAGTACCCCCAAACAATTTTTTTGTTTAGTTTAGTACAAGCAGCAACGGCGATCTTTTTCCTTATCAAGCAGGGCTTTTTAACCACTACTACTACGTCTAGTACTTGTACTAACGCTTTTATTATTTTAACGGAAATAATATGGCTGTTTGTATTAACGCCGTTTTTAAACCAATGAAGTTGTTAAGCTATAATAGTGCGGTACTAAAAATGTCTTACACGTCACGTGAATATGCTATGATGCATTTTATTTATGGCGGATGTGGCGGAAATGCAAGAGCAGCAGCAAGGAAGTATGCAGAAAGATATCCAAATGCTTCAAGTCCTTACCATAGGGTATAATCCCTGGCAGTGGAAGGATTGGAAGACCCCAACGCCATCTCAATGACGAAGTTGTGTTGAGGGAAATTGAAAATAATCCAAGTTCTTCTACTAGAGCCATTGAGAGAACAACTGGGATACCCAAATCTACTGTTCAGAGGATTCTGAAGCAGAACAACCTGCACCCTTTTCACCTGCAGCGTGTTCAGGCCTTATTACCAAGGGATTACCCTAAAAGAGTTGAGTTCTGCCAAATTATGATCGATAAAAGCCGAGAAGATCCTGATTTCGTTGACAAAACTTTATGGAGTGATGGATCATCCTTTAAACAAGATGGATATTTTAATATGCACAATATTCACAATTGGCAGGAAGAAAATCCACATTTAATACGAGAAGGAACATCTCAATACCAATTTAAAATTAATTTGTGGTGTGGAATTTTAAATGGGCAAATCATAGGACCATTTGAATTGCCCGACACAATACATAGTCAAAATTATTTAGAATTTTTAGAAAACAGAATCTGTGTATTATTAGATTATATTCCTCTCGCCCTGCTCCAGACCATGTGGTTTCAGCAAGATGGATGTCCAGCCCATTATAGAAATAATGTCAGAAGTTTTTTGGACAGAACTTTCTCCGAGCGATGGATCGGTCGTGGTGGAACAATAAAATGGCTCCCTAGGTCACCGGACTTGAATCCACTAGATTTTTTTTAATTGGGGTTGCCTAAAAGAGAAAGTTTTTGCCCAGCCCATACGCAGTGTTAGTGAACTTAGGCAGAAAATTGAAACTGCGGCTGAGGAAATAAGAAGCTCAGGACATGCCAGACGTTTGAAACGACAGTTTTTAAAACGTTGTCGAGCATGTTTAAATGCAGGATGAGGGCATTTCGAACAATTGCTATAAAAAAATATGCGTAGAGATATACCTTTTTTTTAACTTCCGAACAAAATTAAACACCTTCGTACCTTTTATGACCATGCTATTCCAAAATTCTGGCCTCTTACAAAATTCAAATCCCTGTTTTCAAAATGAAACAAATAGTTTCATAAAATGCATTCAACCATTTCTGTGTGCGAGTAATGTTCTCAGGGATGGAGGCAACCTTCAGTTTTAAGCCGAATTTGAACAGCTAGTTTGAAAAAGCACTTTTCATGTCTAGAATTAGGTACTCTTTGAGGATTTGTCAATTCCCCGCAAAAGGCAGTACCCGTGAAAAAAAAATAGGTGGCCTAGGTAAGGGTTTGAACCCAGACCACGGGTACTACAATAGTTTTTATTGCAAAACTCATATTGATAAATTTTTGGATGAGCCCTATAAGAAAGAACTTGGTTAAATATCTCCGCTTAGTAAGTATTACTTTTGTAAATACCAAATAGTAATCCGAATCTTTTACATACGCTCCTTCGTGACGTGTAAGACATTTTTAGTTATTTTCTTAAATTATCCCTTTTTTATGAAATAAATAAAGTACCGCACTATTATAGCTTAACAACTTCATTGGTTTAAAAACGGCGTTAATACAAACAGCCATATTATTTCCGTTAAAATAATAAAAGCGTTAGTACAAGTACTAGACGTAGTAGTAGTGGTTAAAAAGCCCTGCTTGATAAGGAAAAAGATCGCCGTTGCTGCTTGTACTAAACTAAACAAAAAAATTGTTTGGGGGTACTCACATGATGAGCCTAATTCAATGAATTGAAAACAAGATGTCTCTGGTGATGTAATAAAAAATTCTAACAGAAACACATTTTTTTCTTTATATATTTGTTTTTTAAATCGTGACTTATTAAATTGAAATGCTTATAACTTTTGAACCAAAGCTAGCTTTGTGATGTTTTATACTTTTATGAAAAGCTAAAAAATCAAGCAAGTTTTTAAAAACGATAACCAGTATTGTGTAATATGATTTTTTTAAATAAAACTGTTTTAAAGTTCGATGTAAAAAATTAAGTTTGATAAGAATATGATTTTAACTATCAATATTTTGCAAAATAGTGCCAAAAATTGAAATTTTTTAAATGCAAAAATATTGAATGTTTATTCAAAATTGTAAAATATTAACATATAGTAAAAACAAAAATCATTTGTGGACAGGGTGATTGAAAAACCGACTAAAAGTAGGTGTTTTTTTAAAATTTCATTAAAACAACCGTTACTCGAAAACCGTTAGGATGCGGTGTAGACAAGTTACCAAACTCTGGTAGGTCATGATTTGACCATTCAGCATATACAGTTTGGACCATTACTTATGGGACACCCTGTATATATATAAGTTTAAAAAATATTGATACGAAATAATTGTTTCACCTCAACACTCATATTGGAGTGCTATATGCCGAATAATTAAAGAGACGTCATTTCCTCCCGCATGAAAATTTGTGAGCTGATTTTAAATATACTTCTGTGATGAATAAAAAAAATCAGCTAGCAGTAAGTCGAGGGAAACCTGGTCAGCTGATGCCTTTAAATAGTCAGTAAATGCTTCTGGCTAACTTCTATGTAACGATCTTCAAAGTATCAGCTGACGATTTTTCCACCTAGATACAGCCAGCTGACGTATATATTTATCAATAGTTACATATAAGCTATCATCAGGTAAATTTTTATTTGAGAGGACATCACTGAAATTGAAGATTTTTTTTTCCATGATCGAGACATCAGCTGACGAACAATACACTATGTTATAGCCAGCTGATTTTTTTTTTTTGTTGAGATATTGGGTTAGCTATAACTTGATAAATTTTTAGCCGAGAGGAAATGAGTGAATGTATTTTTTTTTTCTTCAAGCGTGGGAGGTTACAACCGCTCATCCCCCCCACTGCGCCGCAGCTGACGGTCAGTAAGCTTTATGATACTATTGTCTGATGCATTTCACCAATTATCTATCGAGAAGAAATAATTAACCAAATTTTCACCTGGCTCTCGGACTACTACTTTGTTAAAAAATTCTTTCTCACATCTTACCATAGAAATTAGAACGAAAAAAATGTGTATAAAAGCCAATAAATGCAGTAAAAAATTGGTTGTACTTCTTCGTACCATTGTTAAAGTTAATTTATTTTACGATACCAAAAGTATAGATTCATAAATGAAACACATAAATGTACATTGTTAAGATTGTGAGTTTTGTTAGTTTTGATTTGAAAATATCAGGAACATTCAGCATAAGATTCTTTTGAGGCAATTTTAAGCCTTTTCTTCGGCATATTTGAGGTATTTTGTAGTAAATTTCATAAGTTTTTACGGTTTGTTCGATTGATAAGGGATCCATTATTGTAAATGCCAAGCTATGATACTTCCAATGACAGCCCAATTTGAAAGCTGTCAAAACCAAGTTCGGACAATTTGGGCGATATTTCGGCCATTATTTGAGGTATTTTGTAGTAAATTTTATTAGTTTTTTACGGTTTGTTCGATTGATAAGCGATCCATTATTGTAAATGCCAAACTATGACACTTCCAATGACAGCTCAATTTGAGAGCTGTCAAATTCCAGTTCGGACAAAATGGGCTATATTTCGGACATTATTTGAGGTATTTTGTAGTAAATTTCATCAATTTTTACGGTTTGTTCGATTAATAAGCGATTTATTATTGAAATGACAAACTATGACAATTCCAATGACAGCCCAAATTGAGAGCTGTCAAATTCCAGTTCGGATAATTTGGGCGATATTTCGGCCATTATTTGATGTATTTTGTAGTAAACTTGAATAGTTCTTACGGTTTGTTCAATCAATAAGCAATCCATTATTATTGGCGACATTTATTTGAGGTATTTAAGTTTCAATAGTTTTTACCAGTTTGTTCAATTGCTAAACGATCCATTATTGCAAATGGTAAAGTATGACACTTCTAATGACAGTCCAATTCGAAAGCTGTCAAAATCCAGTGCTGCCAACTAAAAATCTCCAAATAATTGACCTTTTTATATAAAATGGTCTTTCGTGGAACTTACAATTTTAGTACATTGACGAATGTGCTGGTGGCGCTGGTGATTTTCCACATTTTCAATTCTATCAAAACAATAGGTACATCTTACTTCTCCTTACTTATTTTGAACTCAGTTATGCATAAACTTTAAGCAAAAGTTCCTCGGTCGGAAAAATATCCTAAAAGAGCACAATATATAAAAACTTAAATTGAAAACTTAAATTTTTAAATAGACAACCATTTTTACCCGATTTTACCCTAAAATCAATATGAATACAACCAAAATGGAGCTGTTTATATAGCAACAATCATACACCATATGGTATTATTATTCTGACGTAGTCATCGGTTTTAAAGTTCAAATGATTCATGTATAGCAGCGAGTGTTTAGTAGACAAGAGTTTTTTCCATCCAACAATATAAATATAATACACTACACCATCAATAATAGACCTCGTATATATACGCTGTGCTAGAGTGCTATAAATGGAGTTTACGTAAAGTTTAAATAATATAAACAATACAAAAAGTTTATTCTTGAGTTTAAGTTTAGTTTAGTTTAGTTTTTTTTTTAATTCATTTTGTCTGTCATTGTATACACGAGTGTATTTTCCATGAACTACACTATAGGTAGGTAAGGTATACTAATTTATTTACAACTTGAAATGAGTCAATATATCTTTTATAGTAGTTTTTACCCCATCATCATCATCATCGTTGACTTTGTTGAGGTAGTTTTTGTTTTGTTTTTGGTTTTTCATGATGATGGTGATTCCATGTGGGACAAGAAAATAGGCAATTTTTTCAATGCGGTACGCGCGCCGCACCGTGTCGCTCTTCGCCTCGGTCGCATGGGCATAAGCAAGGCAGACAAGGCTATTGAACTGAACTAAACTATAAGTTAAGAAGTGAGTTTTCTTTGATTTTACCACTGCTAAAATGAGATAAAAATGTTTTTTAGTTTGTCATAAAAATAGCAACAAAATGAAACATGTGCTAGTGAATTGTGCAATGTGCATGTTTGCACAAGGAGTTTTGTAGATTTTTATGAAGTTTAAAAATAAACAAAAGAACAAAGAAATGTTTTGGAACTGTAGCATTCTAAGTATGTATTCATTTTGAATCTATTTATGTCCGCTTTTTGGACAGCTGTCTTGTCGCGTTTGAAACTGTCATATTCTAACATTTGCAAAGTAAAAACTACGCCATTACGATAACGCATTGAAATGTCTGAAATCCACTACTAGATGGCACTATGTTTCACACAAGCAACGAAACAATCACAATATTTCAAGAAAAGTTTGAAGTTCTTTTTATGTCTCGAAGAACACATAAGAGATATGCACAGCTGTTTCAAGGCCTAAAAGAAATAAAATTTCGCCAAGTTATCTAAGTTATGAAATTAATTTTTTTCAAATAATGCTTCTTTTTTTTAAAAATCAAGAGAAAATTAATCAAACTCATGCAAGAAAATTTGTTAAAAATCAATTGAACCCCAGAAGAATAAACAAAAAGAGCTCCCATCTGTAACAGAAAAACAATTTCAAAAGTCAGAAAAAGTAGGTCAGAAAAATGATAGGGAAGTTATAAATTAAATTTGTGTTTCCTTTATATAAAAATTTAGTAAATTATTTAATTAGAAAGATAAAAGCAAACGTCAAATAAATGCATTATTGCATGATATTAAAACTAAAGGTTCAATAAATAAAAAATATAATAACAATCTCAACCATGTCCAAAAAACATCAATCAAACTTTAGTTTTCATTTGCCGCTTTTTCATCTCTTTTAATTTTGTATTTAATATATCATCCGATGAGGGCGGTATTAATTATTTAAATATTTTTCTGCACAACATCAAAGGGGTATACTCCTATAATCAGCAATCTTGCCTAAACTGTATTTAAAATGACATTTATAACTTTTATCAAAAAAAAAACTTTTCGGAAATCTAAATAGTTGCCATAAACTATTTTTAAAATTACAGGATTATCCATTTTGTGGTTTCAAAAGTAAACGTAAATAAAACACATACATATAAAATATTTTTTGTTCATAATATTTCTTTTTTATTATAAAATTTGAACGTTGTGTGAAACACTACACTATTTAAATAACCACAAGGCGAACTGTTGCAAGTATCAATTCTTTTGAGGTAATTTTCGACCACTATTTGACACATATTGGGCGTAATCTCAGCCTTAACTTGATGAATATTGGTTTTTAAGTGCTCAAGAGTTAATGGTTTATGTGCATAAACACGGTCTTTTGCGTAGCCCTACAAATAAAAGTTCAGCTTTATCACATCGCCAGAATCGCCGCCAGGAAATATCTCATGCAATAAAGCCATATTCGCTTGTGTGGCGTGTGGCACCGTTTTGTTGAAACCACATATTCTCCAAGTCGTATTCTTCAATAGCATTCAAAAACAAGTCGGTTGACCATAACCATAACGCTCCGAATTGACGGTGGCAGTCGTTCCGTCGTCGTTTTTGAAGAAGTAAGGTCCAATCACACCTCCGGACCGAAGAGCACACCAAACAGTAACTTTTTGTGGATGTAATGGCCTCTCTTCAATTATTTGAGGATTCTTAGAACCGCAAATACAATACTTTTATTTATTAACATACCTACCGAGTGAGAAATGTGCTTCGTCGCTGAAAAAAATTGTATTCGAAAAATCACCGTTCACCGCCTATTGTTCAAGCACCCTTTCGACGTATCTACGACGACGTTGTAAATGATCAGCTGGCTTCAGTTGAGCTGGACATTATAAGGATGTAGGTGTAGATCCAGATACAAATAATTTCTGAGAACGACGATGAATCGACACATTCGGGTCTTCGGCAACACTTTCACTTTCACAGCAGCTATATTTTCAGTGCTACGAGTAAAACGATGATGCACAGGCCTTATTTCTTCACAATTTTGCCAATTGCTTGCTTAGTTCGACGATTATGTAAACCATAATCTCCTCTTAAAGCACGATATGTGGCTGTGGCAGAATCACTATTTTTGTAGCAGGTTTTAACAATTTGTATGCGATCCATTTTCGTAAATTTCAGACTTTCGACTGAAAACAGAAAATTGGATTAACAACTTAGTTTGACAGATGTCGAATTCCTGCCCTATACTTTTGAAACCGCAAAATGGATAACCCTTTATATAATTTGATACTAAAATGTTGAACTTTATTGAACTTCTTTAAGTCAACTCAAAATTCTAGAGGCCAATAATTGCACTTCTGAGAGTTCAAAATAATTAAGCTAACACAATAAAATCTAAAATTAATTGAATCAATAAAAAAAAACCCTTTACTGACACATTATGGCATGTGTCATTTCGACCTCACAAAATTTATTATCAGTCACTATAGAAGTAAGTCTATTCACACCGCATCTATAGACCGTATATCAGTGAAGTATTTTGTCTTTATATAATTTTACTTTGAATATTTATTTAATTTGTTTTTGTTGTTTTTGGCTTACAATTTAATGAACTTGCTATAAAGAGCAATCACTTCCACCAGATAGGTGTTGATACACCTATATCGGCCATTCCTCTTAATATACCAGCAAATAAAAACCAAAACAATATCAAATAAGGTCACTGGCATCAAATCAACTGTCAAACCACAAACCAAAAAATAAAAACAAAAACAACACAAAAACACACAAAATGTAATCATTATGCCGCCACCCAAAGTCTTGGCAATAATCACAATGACACACTTTGATTTGTTAATTAATTAGTCATATATTAAATTTTGTTGATATATGTAGGTATATACATATATTTATTTAAATAAGTAAAGTACAGGTTTTTTAATATATATTTTTTGTGGGCATATGTTTGTCTAAATCTTTACAAAAATGACATCATATGGAATTTTTCCCAATATGGTAGTTTTAACATTTTTCATTTTTTAACGCCGCCGCGCGCCGTCTGCCGGCGAAAGAATTGCGTTGTTTGTGCAAAAAAGTTTACCCCAATCAGCAAATAAAAAACAAGACTTAATTTTAATTAAATTAATTTAAAATACAAGCCTATATGCTTATTTTAAAACCTCATAAATCACCAAGTTTATAGGATGTTTTTTTTTTCTTCTAAGATTAAAACGATCTTGTTCAAAAAGTGTTTGTTGTTAAAACAAAACACCCTGTAAAAAATCGTATTTTTAATACATGGTAATTTTTGTCGGTAGACTCTCTTTATGTCTACTTGGCTTGATAAAAATTGCAAAATAAAAAACTCACAATATACAAGGTCTTCATAGTTAATATCACACACTTTACGTGCATAAATAGGTAAATATAGACACGTTTCGTGATGAGATTCTTATTTATAGACTTTAAAATTTATAAAAAAAAAAACAATTCTCAACCGTCCTCCTCTTCCAGCAGTGAGTCTCTATATAGAAAATGATTACGATTGTACAACTTCTGAGATTGTCTCAATGAGATTTCATTGTTGTTTATACCTATTTTTTTTGTCTCTACTGTATTTTAAAATGCTATAAAATGACTTGAGGTTGTGTGTTCTACCATAATTCCGTCATTGCCATAGAAGGTATACAATATTCTAGTATTCTATTGGCACTAATTGGTGCTTGGACTTGGACTTCGAATTTGCAATAATAAAAATTATTATAAATAAATGCAATACAATGAAATAATAATCATTTTACTTATTTTTTTTTCTTATGTTATTTTATTATCATTAAATTTATAGGAAATTTGATAAATATAAATATACATTTTATTACTATAAAATTAAATGTATCCAATTTCCTTTTTATAACAAAAAAAAAGGTTAATATTATCAGCCGAATTAATAAAAAACGCTTATTCCACTTTTTATTCCGCGAGTTTACTAAACCAGCGAATAAGAGTTAAGCTGTGGGTTAAAAAGTTCCATGAATAAACCGCACTGTTCGTAGAATTGTTAAGTGACGTTTACCAGAAATCCCTTAAGAAAATCTACTACAATAAATACGATTCCTGTTTGGTAACTTGAAATTTCGACCAAATTTGACAGCAAATTGTGATAATTTGTAAACACATCTAGGATCTATAATTTATTTGTCTTCGAATGTGGGTGCAGTCAATTGCGCTAATGAAGCTAGAAAATCCACGTATATTTTTTCAAATTGTTGGATGGTTGATAATTGATTGGGGCATTTTTATAAACTGCCTTGCTTTAGAAGCAAATACTTTGGCTACACGAGCCGAAATTATACTTAATGCAGACTGACAAAAGCTGTGCATATCAGCACAATCGTCTTGAACCTTTTTTATTTTAGTAATTTCAGATTATGATTATATAAAGGCATTAATCGCAATCCATTGCGACCCCAGTATCTGATGGGAGCCATAACTTTCAAACTGAGAGGAATATGTCCAACTCTTGTGTCCCCATTTAGAAAATCTTCAACAACCTCAATAAGTTTCCTCATATTTTTCTTGGAAAACCTATATTTCTTCTTGAAATCCTCCTCGCTTTGCTTTTGCGCTGGATCTGGTTTTGTATATTTTTCTTCTTCTGTTGATGGCTTGATTATCCAAAATTTGGAACTGTTTTAAAACTTCGAGAAATCTAGCACGTATTATTAAAACAAAATTAAATAAGCAATATTCACTTATTTTTATTTATTTCAGAACGCATTTCACACATTTGGATCTTATTCATTTGCTAATACACCTTCTTCGGTGGTTAAACTTTGTAAACGTCAGTTAGTAGGAATTTTGTTTTATTCATACAATTTTGAACTTAGTCCATGGAATAAGACCTAACCCTTCGCTTTTCCATGTTTATTAATTTGGCTGTATAAGTTTTTAAGATATTATGTATACAAGGGGTTATTCATTTTTAGGTTTCGAAAGAAAAGCTGAATAAAACACAAACAGCGATGAAGTTTTGATGAACCCTTTGATTCTTTATGAAGTTGACTAACTTTGATTATCAACGCGTTTTTAGTTCGAAGTTTTTTCGAGTAAATATGGACTTTTGCTTAGCCCCACTAAAAAAATCTATCAGTGTCAAATATTATGATTTTGGTGGACATAGTTGACGTCACACGTCACCAAAACTTGAAACTTCTCACACAATGAAACCATAATTGTTAATGTTGTGTGATTTGTGAAACCACATCTTCGTCTTGTTGAAACCACATTTCGTCAAATTTATGATCTTCAATCAATGGCAAACAATTAGCCGACGACACTTTTAATCAATAGATTCACATCATCAGCAATACTTTTACTTTCAGCTGAAATATTTTCTACGATACCGATGTTCAACTGGCTTTACGAGTATCGAAACTACTATCTTATAATTTCTTCACAATTAATTAATTCATTCCGGCGAGCATAATCCACATTTGAATCATCACCTTTGTATGAAGTTTTAATGATTTCAACTCAGCATTTGATTGGTCGCATTCACAAAGCTAGTGGCTACGTAGTCAAGGGATTCTGATTGGCTAAATCTAACTACAAAAGTAGTTGAAATTTCCCCTCCGACGTAGTGTAAAAATTTCGGCTACAAAGTTAGTGCACACTGGTTTTGACGTTTCACAATCAGCTGCTCGGTATGGACACAAGAATTCAAAATGAAATGAATCTTTCAGTATTTAAATACAAATATAAATCATATTACATACATCTTCTATTTGGTTTTATTGAATTTAAAAAGAAAAAAAACTATTTAAAGTTCTGAAAACACAAATGTTTCTTATTTTATATATTTGCATTTGTTATGAATATGACAGTTCCGGCTTGACAATTTTGCATTCACAAAGCTAGTTGAATTTTGACTACGTAGTCACTAGCTTTATGAATGCGCCCACTGTAACGTAATTCACTGACGACACTTGAAATGGCAGCAAAGTTTGACAGGTGTCAAATTCCAGTGTTACCAATTTGCAAAAGCGAAATAAATTACCCTATATAAACGAATTTAAAAATTCAAATTCCAAAAACGGTATCCATATCTATCATATTCATAACTTTCAAGATCTTAATTTATGTAGATTGTAGGTCCTTAAATAAATTTAAAAAACAAAGTACAATTTTTCAACACTTCTACAACTTTAGCCTTTAAAGCGAATAAGGATGTTTCTATTATAAATAATTTGACCTATAGTTGGCAAAAATAAAAAACTTAATTTGCATAAAAATTAGATTTTCTTAAATTTGCATAACATCTTTTATACTTACCAACAGAATATTGTTTTTGGGGAGGGAGGGGGGTGTAGATTAAAATACAAAGTAAACAAAAGACAATCCATACCTACTCTACTACGTACATTGTAATATATATGTACTGACTCATATAAAGTATGTGCTCAAATGCGGACATAACAATGAATTTACTAGGGCATGAAATTTCACTTCACCGCTGCTGCTATAGCTAAGTAAGTCAGCCAAAACAATTGCAAACGACACAACAGCAGAACAAGACCGACCTATTCAGCCAGTATTCAAACTTAACGAGCTCAATACCGCACTATACCGTAACTCGTAAGTTGGTGTTTGCTTCTGGCTTAGCTAGCTGACTGGTTGGCTGGCTGGCCCAAAAGTCTTTTAACTTTTTTAATTTTGTTGTTGGTAATATAAAACAAACAACAAAAGCGCATTCATTTAGTTAGGTATAGTAAAAAATATAAAAAAAAACCTCATAGGCTTTTGGCCATCGTTCGTGGCACGGCCGGCGGCCGGCGCGGTGCGTCGTCGACGTTGGATTGCTAGCCTGCGCGTGATTCCGCTCGATGTTTTTATTTTTGCCTTCTTTATTTTTGCGTTTCACTGCGGTATAATTTACATTACATACAGTACACACTTGAATTGAAATAAATTTCATCGGATATAAAACAGCTACACAAAATCTATAGAAATTTAACAGAAATGCAATACGGATTTTTTTTGCTTTGCTATAATTGTGTTTCCAACTTGACTTTATACCGATAGAATTTTAACGGAAGTTGTAACATGAAACGAACGGTATATCGTATATACCAACTTATAGGTGTTTGAGGAAAAAGAATTGGTTTGGTTAAACACACGATAATAGTAGTATACGAGAGTATAGTTCTTCAGTTTCGTTTTATATAATATACATTGTGGCTTAAGAGGTATTCTCCTCATCTATACCATGATATACATACATAAATGTCTCGGTCTCGGTTTGGTATATCATTTATACAAGCTTCATGGTAAAGGTAAGAAAAATCTGCAAGCATTTGAACTTGACTGATGAATATATGATATGCACTAACAATGTCAGTTGCAGATACTTTTCTTTGGTAAATTCTACCATTAATATAAATGATATTAGAAGTGATGGTCAGTGTTATTTAATTTCCTTAAAAAAATTATAGTAAAGAGTACACCAAGGTATGATTTCGTGGAAATAAATAAACGAATGCTCTGAGAAGCATCAAGTTCCATAGTTGTCTTTTAACGTTGGGGATATTTAATTATCTTGCAAAAATGTGTCTCTTACTCACGATTTAATTTGGATTTCTTCTTGTTTTTGAGTGATATCCACTTTGCCCTCAGCTTAAGTAATCCAAAAAATACCGATTCGTTAGTTTATGGCGAGTAATGAGACTAGTGACAGGTCAAGTTTCCAGATGGCTCTCTAACTCCCACATGACAGTTCTTCTTCTAGAATTTGAATAAATTCGAATCGACTTACAGTACTAAAAGAATGACACAATTTAAATGTCAATTGTCAAACGAAAATAAATTCCATATCAAATTCAACAAAAATCGATTAGATATGTTTGAAGTTTTCTATGAGTGGATCGGCTTCCGGATTAGAATTCAAAAAAATTCATATTGATGTATAATTAAAAACAATGTTATTATAAGTAAGTACAAGTACTTCTAATAAAAATGTGTAAACATCCGTTTTCATGGCACACTTTTACCTTTTAAATGAAAAATTAAGTTAAGTTTTAACAAGAAAAACGATATTTGTGAATAATCTGTTTTTCACAAATGCTCTCGCCTGATTTTGTCCGTATTCGATTTCAACTGAAGTCTGATAATGAAATGAAATATAAAATGGCATTTAATGGAAATGATAATTTGTTATCATTGTATCTCGATGCCAAAGCCCTTTCAATTTCTTCAATATGGAGAGCTTTGACACTTTAAAATCGTTTGACTTTTTATCGTGTTTATAAATTCTCCCATGTGTCGAGTAATTTTACACGTTTCTTAAATTCAACTGTCATATTATAGAAATAGACACCAATCAAAATGTCATAATTATATGTCAAAATAATTAATTTCAATAAAATAAGTATTATTTATTTTTGGTCAATATTGCATTATCTAATCATAAAACAAAAGCAAACTTTTTGTTTGGCATTTCTGTCTGCAAAAAAGGAAATGTACACATTTTTACTCTTATTTATTGCTTTATCAATTCACAATTCATATGATAATTTTTATTATACGTACATATGTATTGTATATATACCTATTATTGCCCAATTTGAAACAAAAATGCATTATCTTGTTGGCCAAAAATGATAAAAAAAAACATAATGAAAAATATAATCTGTCATGCCATATAAAAAAAGTCATTGAGTTCCCTTGACCTTACCTGTTAAAAATTAATATATAATTCAATTCGTAAGTGCGCCATTCTATTGAACCTTCTTTAAAGAACTTTGAACTTGCTTTGACGTATCTACTTATCATCATCAAACTTCATTCGTAGACAAATAGGTTCTTCCTATAATAATTGTCTTGTCTACACAAAACAAACAAACGAAACAGAAATAATAACACACCCCCACATCGTCAAATCAAACACATCTAATCTGTCAAACAAACTAATGCAAAATGAACTTGTTCGATTGATTTCTATTCTAATTCCGATAAAATCAAACATACCTAACCTATTTGGATCACGCCTATTGTAGAGTGTCGAATGAATCATAAACTTATGGCGCAGGAAATCATCGAACAGTTAGAACCTATAAAAATTATTATTTTCAACGTAAAACCCTAATTCATGATCTCCACAGAATTATATCGTGATATCGAGAGAATTCCTTGTAAATTCCGATGATTAGGCATACTGGCATGGCACTCGATATTCAAGACATGAGTCAGTGCATATTGACTGTGGGTCTGTTTTTAATATACAACAAAAACACTAACAATTCACATGTACATTTTGTATGAGATGACGTGTTGAATGAAAGCTTAGTGTGTTGTTTTATTTTTAAAGCATTATTTTCAGACTTCACCACCACGTCCGCCGCCTTCACCGCCGTTTCCAGTTTATAAAATAATATAAGCAACTTGATAAGAACTCTGGCTGAGTGTTTGGGAATTTGCAATATAATTTATAAAGAAAACAAAAGTCAAGTGACTTTATATATTTTTGCCATAAAAGTGAATCAACCGGTGAATCTGTAGCCATTTGTACCGCGAGTTTCTAAAGTGATTGTTCAATGTTCATTTACAATACAAAAATTATTATAAATAATACAAAACCGTTAAAAGAAAGACTTTCAAAAGAAATAATATTAAAATAAAATAAAATATAATGGGTTTTTACGAAGTGATTTCAATATTAAGAGGTTAGTTCTGTTTGTTGATTCGTTGATAATAAATCAAATTATTATGTTTTTGAATATCAATTAAAAAATTACATGGTGATCGCGATATGAAATCTTCAAAAATAGCGTTTTTATTCTTAATTTCGGATTGTTTCGCTGTTTTCTTTTGTTGGGCGTTTTAAAAATACCTTTTTGTTTATTGTTGGTTGGGATATTTGCTGATGCTGCGCCCACATTCACTTTTATTTCAGTTTGTTTATGATTTTTCTGTTGTTGTGGTTGTTTTTTTTTTTTCAAATTTAATAATTAAAAACAAAATGTTTATACATATTTACAAAATAAATACAATACTATTTTAAAGGCGCAGTTCTCAATGATAATTTTTTTTGTGAAGATCATAATAAATGTGTTTTTTTCATGAACCCCTAATGTGAACGGACCTCTAGTTTCTAGTGCATTCGAAGATATTTTTTTTTATTTTTGAATTCTTAAGAAGTTTGTGAAAGTTCTACTTTGATGTTGATACCACTGTCCTTGATTCCAGATTATGAAGTGTTAACATATAAGATTGCCGAAACTGTTGTGGTTAATGTGTGTTTTCCAAGTTCTGTTTGGTCTTAAATATACGTATGTACGTCAAGGTCTCGCACATATCATTCAAAAAATATTTGTTTCAATAACACAAAAAAAAGGATGATGCAAGAGTGAATTTAAAAACTTTCCAAGAGCATTTTTGTGTGTAATCAAAATTTTAATGGTTTTATGTGTTTTATTCCTTTTGGTGTGGAAAATGTTTTTCCTATAAAATTTATAATTTATGGTATTCGTAAACTATAATTGTTTGTTTTGGATAAAAAAAAAATAAAGAACACTCAAGGTTCTTATGTTAACTTGCCAATCTGTAGGTACTTAATGTACTAATTTATTTTCATAAAAACAAACAAACCTTACTAAAATAAAAACTAAGCAAAAGTGACGTAATCAAATCAATTGAAATCGGTCATTCACACGTACGTTTTGATTTGCATTTTATTTGTTTGTACTTCAAAAATAAATTTCAATCAGATGTTTTATTACAGACAGAAATAATTTAGATCCCATTATCCCACCCGTCAATATAATTTACAAAAAAAAAAGATTTAAATCAAAAATGAACTCTGTCAGTTGCCACTTAGCTTGTGCCAAATAATTAGCACTTGAAATCTACATAAATACAAATAAATCTTAATTTGATATGGATACATCTTCTACATATTATATTCTATTATTTTTTTTATGTAATCTATCAAATGAACAACTAAATAAATTGGAAAATAATACTACTGCCGCGCGCCGCCCGTCGCGTCGTTGGTCGTCCCTTACCAATGGTGTGCAATTTAGTTCTGTTTGTTTAGTTTATTTTTATATTCAATTGAATTTATTTAATTTCACGATCCACTAACTAAAAACACACTAAGTTTGCTTTATTTTTTGTCTGTAGTTGCTGATCTGTAGCAACGTGGGGCTATTTGAATGAAGGTCAATTTTGTTATGACACATTAGAACTATGTTGATTATTGAATGGACCTTGAGTACTGATTGATTTTTTTTTAAAGTGAGATTTTTATTTTTATTCCAAATTGTTACGATGCTTTTTGCTGTCTATGATTTTAAACCGAACCGATATAATAAACAATTTTTGTTTGATTTTATATTCGATAAGCTCAATCCTAAAAGACTTAAGCACAAAAAATAATAATACTGCTAATTAACTTTTAAACTTGCCAAACGGAAATTGCAAATCATCAAAATTGAATTTTGAGTTTGATTTTGATTGCCTCCAAAAATTAGTTAGATTTTTTATTTTGTTTTCTTTTGGGTGTATAAAATTAGGTAATGGATGTTAATTTAAATGTTAATAGATTTGTAAAGGTTCTAATCAATTGAGTTTTCTTAAAACAAAAAAACATATTCATATGTGTCAAAATAGTGGTTTTGTGACACTGACACTTCTTATCTCACTTTAAAATAAAATAAATTCAGTCCTAGTTTACATTTTATGTAATTTTGTATTTGACACTTCCCACAAAGTGCACACGCGATAGTTATCACTTTTGACGTTGACAGTCTGAAAACAAAGTGTTACATATAGTTTTCATGTGTTCAAAAAAGTGACATTAGTTCGTGCTTTTTTGTTGTTTTTTTTTTATTTACAATATTTTGCTTTGATTTTAATTTACGAGTGTGACTATGTCAATAAATAGTGTTTTTTACTTTTCAATAGAAACATGCATTCAAATATGGGGTGATTTTTTAAGAGCTTGAGAACTTTTTTAAAAAAAAAAACGCATAAAATTTGCAAAATCTCAACGATTTGAAACGTGAGATTGGTCCATGACATTTACTTTTTGAAGATAATTTCATTTAAATGTTGACCGCGGCTGCGTCTTAGGTGGTCCATTCGGAAAGTCCAATTTTGGGTAACTTTTTCGAGCATTTCGGCCGGAATAGCCCGAATTTCTTCGGAAATGTTGTCTTCCAAAGCTGGAATAGTTGCTGGCTTATTTGTGTAGACTTTAGACTCGACGTAGCCCCACAAAAAATAGTCTAAAGGCGTCAAATCGCATGATCTTGGTGGCCAACTTACCGGTCCATTCCTTGAGATGAATTGTTCTCCGAAGTTTTCCCTCAAAATGGCCATAGAATCGCGAGCTGTGTGGCATGTAGCGCCATCTTGTTGAAACCACATGTCAACCAAGTTCAGTTCTTCCATTTTTGGCAACAAAAAGTTTGTTAGCATTGAACGATAGCGATCGCCATTCACCGTAACGTTGCGTCCAACAGCATCTTTGAAAAAATACGGTCCAATGATTCCACCAGCGTACAAACCACACCAAAGAGTGCATTTTTCGGGATGCATGGGCAGTTCTTGAACGGCTTCTGGTTGCTCTTCACTCCAAATGCGGCAATTTTGCTTATTTACGTAGCCATTCAACCAGAAATGAGCCTCATCGCTGAACAAAATTTGTCGATAAAAAAGCGGATTTTCTGCCAACTTTTCTAGGGCCCATTCACTGAAAATTCGACGTTGTGGCAGATCGTTCGGCTTCAGTTCTTGCACGAGCTGTATTTTATACGGTTTTACACCAAGATCTTTGCGTAAAATCTTCCATGTGGTCGAATAACCAAACCCAATTGCTGCGAACGGCGACGAATCGACATTTCACGGTCTTCAGCAACACTCTCAGAAACAGACGCAATATTCTCTTCTGTACGCACTGTACGCATTCGTGTGGTTGGTTTAATGTCCAATAAAGTAAACTGAGTGCGAAACTTGGTCACAATCGCATTAATTGTTTGCTCACTTGGTCGATTATGTAGACCATAAATCGGACGTAAAGCGCGAAACACATTTCGAACCGAACACTGATTTTGGTAATAAAATTCAATGATTTGCAAGCGTTGCTCGTTAGTAAGTCTATTCATGATGAAATGTCAAAGCATACTGACACTCTTTGACACCATGTCTGAAATCCAGCGTGATCTGTCAAATACTAATGCATGAAAATCCTAACCTCAAAAAAATCACCCATTATTATGTATGATTTTGTTTATTTAATCATAAACACTGTTTTATAACGTGTTTTTTATTTTATAAACCTTGACTATTGAAGAAATATGACATGTTTTATCGTAGAACTATAATTTTCGTGTCAAAATC
The DNA here is from genome assembly GCA_951509635.1 of Eupeodes luniger. Lineage (NCBI taxonomy): Eukaryota > Metazoa > Arthropoda > Insecta > Diptera > Syrphidae > Eupeodes > Eupeodes luniger. The sequence continues at coordinate 123,928,540 of OX608074.1, forward strand.
GCACTAAACTAAACGAAAGTGTTTTAATACTTTGAATTCATTTTTAAGTGTGTACTGTTTCATTTTTAACAATGGCGTAGTTTTTACTTGTCAAATGTCAAAAGATGACATCTATTAAAAATAAAAGCTCTTATTATAAAACTATTTCTTATTATTCGTATCCTGACTAAGATTTGATGGTTGTCATCCAATTTCCCTTGCAGGGAGACATCAAGGTGGAAATTATATCGTCGCTTGAAAAGGGCAACTTTAATATTTATTGGTTAACAGAGCTCTTCCTTTCAGTTCAAAAAATAAGATAAAACAACTTATAAATAATTAAGTAAAGGCTATACGAATGTAATCAATTAAAATAGGGCTTTTGAAAAACTAGCATTTACATAAGGATTAAAATGACACTTTATGAAAGTCTCGTAAAAAGAACTAGACTCCTTATCCTTATATATATTACTTAATTATTGTTTAAATAATTCTTATCAGCTAACCTCGAATTAAGTTCATAATAAACTTACATACAATTTAACTTAACTTTTTTTCTATTCAAACAATGAATTACTTTTGTAATTATATCTACGCCTAATGAAACCACTTGTTTACAAAATAAAACAAAAACCTTCAATTTATGATAGCCTTACACTCAAGTAAGATATCTTAAAGTAGTTAAAAATTTATACTTTAACGCACTATGTTCAATGTACATGAAACTAATCATATATTTTCTTTAAAAGAATAAAAACATTAATATTTGTTTTTACAATTTAAAAAATAAAATTTTACTTCAAATTCTATAACTATAACCTACAAGGCAACAAGGAAGTGACAATTTTGTTTTTATATAAAACTAAAAATCTAGCTAATTATTATTATCATTATTTATTTTTCTGTATTTACTTTTTTCTGTACTATAAGCTTTTTTAAAGTGCGAACGATACTTGCATACATTATTATCTTATTCTTATCATTGTTTTAATAGCATGTTTAAATATATAAAAATAAATATGAATGACAAATGCGTATATGAAAAAGGTACACACGAGCATATTTAGTTGGTTTTTGTGGTTATGATTCTAATAGCTTAACTCATTATGTTTGTTTAGCAATAATAATAAAAAAAAAAAGTTTATATATATTTATGTTTATTAAAAAGAAAACCTCATAATTTTATATTAAAAGTAGATACCAGCTTAGAATATCTCATTCTAGATCTTTTTTATCGCGGTGGAAAAGTAACTTAACTCGAACAATAATAATTCAGGAAATGTAATAAGCAACAAAGAAACGACATAAGTATTTTGAAAATATAAAATTGAATTGTTTCCCAGAAAATCGAGTTTATAAATAAAAAATATGATAAGTTGATAAGTTAAGATGATTTTCTTCTGAATTATGAGGGGTTTTTGCCTCCCTCTTTTAATTTGATTGAAAGGCTTTAATTCTAAGCTAATAATTATGGAGAGAATAGTGGTTTAAAGGACAGAATTTCTCAATAGCTGATATCCTTTGATTTAAGGTGCATATCTTTATTATTAATGACGTAACAGAGCGGTAGTTAAATTCCACCGTGCGTTCGTCTCTTCTCCAAAAAGACTTCTCTTTTTGCTCAACTTTTCGAAAAAACCATAACAAATCTCTTCATTTATTATAATTTTGTCAAAAAAATCAAATAAATTAAGCTTGCAAAAGATCTCATTATCACAACAACAACAACAACAACCACAAAAAACTTCCCTATTACTTCATAAATATTTATAAACATTATATTAATTTTAACATAATGATTTCTTGAAACTAAGTCAACTTGAACACGCCTCATAACGATAAAATTCATAATCAGCTATTTTTTTTTTTGTATTTTATTTTATGCGTGCTAGTTTAACTTACTCATAGGGCAAACTCCTAAGGCCACTCTACCAGTTTTGATATGCCTAATTCTTCCAACTATAGCCATTACCCTAGATTTATTTGGTACAAACAAAAATAAAACACAATATTATCCCAAAAAAAAAGCACCTACTCACACGCACAACGAAAATATTGTACATAATACATGTGTTAAATCTGCAAAAGAAAAGTTATACTTTATCTTTTAAGGTTATCTCATTTAGTGAATCTGTTTTAATTATTGCGTGGTATGAACAAATGGTTGGAATTACATAAAGGGTGGGCCAAATATAAGTTGTTTGTTTTAAATATAACATAATTTTGCAAGACCTTGATAATGGTTTCAGGCTATAGCGTGCACAAAGATTGCTTGTATGATATTGGCATTAAGTGCTTAAATAATATCCCTTCCGAGATATTAAGATGCTGACTTTCTTTAAAGATTGACAGCTGTCAAAATAAGGTATGATTTAAAAAAAAGACAATATGGCCCACCCTGTTTATTTTGTGTTTACATTTAAGCACGTGTACAGTGTAAATATAACGACAAAGTGTAAACAAACCTTTGTGAGTGATATATGAAATATGCGGGCTTAAAAAAACCTAAATATTTGTTTAATAAAACTAAGTACAAGAGGGATCACTTTACTTATTCCGTATGAGCTCTGCTAATACGTACACGGAAATGTTTTAGCAATTAACATTATTGTATTTATATTAAAAGAATAAAAAAAAAAGATTGTTGCTGTGGGGCTTTAATGGATAATTAAATTTAATGACAGGTAGCAATATCAATATAATATTATATATAAAATTGTTGTACAGTGAGTGCTGATGATCATCGTGGAAAAATAACAATAACTTTAAAAAAAAAAAACACTTTTTACACACCATCCAATCCCCACCTCTGTATTATGTCATGGTTAGTTGAATTTTTTCGCACGCTTATATTAAGCCGGGTGTGATATACACACGACCTTGTAATAGATCATTAAGTAATACTTTTTGGAACTCTATAAGTTTATACCTATACCTACCTACTATATATCAACATTCAACAACTCTCATAAGAACTCTTGACTGGCAAATTAGCATAGACTGAAGATTGTGTGTCTTTATTTGAATTTCAAGTTTGAATTAGAAGTACATAATGTCTTGACTGATGATAATGAAGTCGAAGTGGATAGCATTAGTGGCTGGATCTATCTTTACCTAACACCATCATCACTTTTTGAAGATGTTTTGAAAGAAGATTTGAATTTTGAGTAGACAGTCACGCTTCAATTTTAGCATATAAAATAATAATTTGAATAAGTGTAGTATAATCTTTTTGAAGATTAGAAAAATGTGTGTGATAACTTGAAATGAAGCGAGACCTTTTTTGTTGTTGTTGTTTTGTAATTTAAAATTCGGATTGTTGGAATGTAGCCCAATTTTAAACTGTATATCGGCGATCACATGGCAAATGTTGATATAGTTGAAGTTTATCAATGGCGATCCTTCTATCAGCTGTCAAAAAAGAAACAGTATTACCAGTTCAAAAATAAATTCCAGCGTTTACAAAGAATAATGAACTTTAAATGTTGGTTTCTGTAGGTTTCATGATTTTTGATGAATTCTTCCCTTTTTGTCTGTTGGCCCTAAATTTTCAAAGTCTTTCTTTTCTAAATTCTGATTAAAATACAAATTCTAATAGTTATTTTTGTTTATTTCTTTCCAGAATCAATAATAAATCGTCATAATCCCACTCACCGAAACAGTACAGCAAGTGATGTAGCTAGTACAAGTGATGAAGTTAATTCAGTGAGTAGTCATGAAGACCTCTCCGATACTTATGATTTGGTAAAAGTGAATAAGAAAACTGCCCGAGCTAGACGCAATCGCAAACAGCGTCGTCAACAGCAGCAACAATTACAAGAACAACAATCACTGCCAGATCAGCAACAGCAGCAGCAGCAGCAACAACAACAACAACAACAACAAACACACCAACAACAACAATCAGCATCGACACATCAAAAGAAACAAAATAAAAATATTTCAAATTCATCATCTTCGATAGCATCATCTTCGTCGTTGTCATTGTCGTCATCATCATCATTGTCGTCGTCACCACCGTCGACACCAAATAGCTTATTTCAGCAACAAAAACTCAGCAAATCTTCTCGAAGAAATGGCAAGAACAACAACAACGTCAACAACCACAACACTGCCACAGCACAACAACATCCATTATCAAAAACTGCCAAGAACCTTTTGCACTCCTGCGAAACACCATCTTCGTCGGCAACAAATTCGGTTTCCTCATCACCAACTGCCTCACCAAAAGCCAAAAGGATCGGAAAAATTCGTCATCTATTTGAATCTCCCCTCAGTTTGGTAGATGTTTTGTCGGAATTTGAAATTGCCAGTTATTTGCGTCAGTATGTTCCCGATGCTAAAAAGCTGAGAAATTTTGGCTATCCCGTTGAGAGCACTGTTTATGAGGGATGCATTGAGATTTACAAAAGTGTTCCGAGCTTTTTCCCACCACGTGCCGCTGCTACCACAAGACATCATCATCCAGTGGGTGTGGTGAATTCCACCGATGGTCTTAGGAGTTTCACCTCTCCCAATCGCAAACTGTCATCGGGAGACAGTGGCAAGGGCAGTGGGACATCAACTCCGTTGTCATACAATGCCAGTCCAGCTGACAGTGACTACTCAGAGGAAGAGAATACCGCTGATATGATATACTCACAGGTGGTTGAGAAGAACTGTGTGCGCTGTAGAAAACCATTTAAAGTCACCACCAGTGGTGAGTTCATTACCCGTGAGCCATGCAACTATCACTGGGGAAAGCAAGAAGCTGGTGAATACATGGACGAAAAGGGTGATTCAACATCAATCACGTTCTTCTCGTGTTGCAAGAAAGTGCCACCAGAGCCGTGCACACAAAACCACGTACATGTCTGGACAGACATCACATCGGGCCTTAACGGACCCTACACAGACTTTGTGCACACAGAGCCCAGGCGTCGTCTGAGAAAAATCGGCTCACCAGACGACGACGTCAAGATATACGCTCTTGACTGTGAAATGTCGTACACCGGCTTCGGCATGGAAGTGACTAAAGTCACTGTAGTCTCATACAACGGAACGCCCGTCTACGAAAGTATTGTCCATCCCAGATCTGAGGTCGGTGATTACAATACTCGATTCTCGGGGGTTAGTGAAAAAGATTTCGCACCCGGTAGCGAAGCAAGAACACTCGAAACAGTACAAAATGATTTGCTTGATCTCATTGATGCCGACGATATTCTTATCGGGCATGCGCTTGAAAACGACCTTAGATCCCTGCGGATAGTGCACAAGCGCATTGTGGACACTGCTATCATATATCCACATCCAAATGGTTTTCCCTTTAGACGCGGATTGAAGAGCATAGTTACCGCTGAACTAGGCCGCGAAATACAAGTCGATGAAGCCGGCCATAGTAGCTTAGAAGATAGCTTAGCATGTCTCGAACTGATGCTCTTAAAGGTGCGTTCCGACTGGAGAGCCAAATCCACTAAAAAGGCAAAATCTGAAACGCAGCCTATTATTCCCAAATCCGAACAGTTTGTGGTGATCTCCCAACATCAAACCGCTCTGAAAGCGTAGAGAGCGCAGTCAAGCCAAACATAATGCTTCGCAACTAAGAGCTTGCTTTGTTTGTTAGGCTTAAAACAAAACATATTTTTTTATAAATTACTGTTTCATTTTGATAGAAGAACGAAAAAAAAAATCAAAAACAAAAATATAAATATTTTAAAACAAAATTGTTATAGGGTAAAAATAATGTAAATTCGTTTGATCTTTACAAAAGTAAAAAAAAGTAAAATTAAAAACAAAACAAAAACACCTTACCATAAAAAAAACACAAGCAAAACAAATAATTAAGTGGAAATCTATTAAATATACCTACAAAACAAAAATGGAGCGGAAATTTAAAAAAATATATATATAACGAACTGATTTATTGCTGTGATTTTCTCTTTTTCTCATTTTTAATATAAAAACAAAAATATAAACAAAAAATATCTAAAACAGACATTTTTGTATTTTCCACAATATCATTTTTTGTATATCAGTTAAAAAAAATTAAAAAAGAAAAACAAAAAAAAAATGTCCACTCCATAATTTATCGTGTGATGAAGAAAATTCTTCATTTGTCCATAATATTTTTTTTTTTAATTTTATTTAACACTTTTATAATATTTATTGAAAGCAAACAAAACTTACTGAACTAAAACTCATCTACCATCATCGCATCATCATATTTTACATTTATTTTGTTGTTGATAAAAATTAAAACTTCTTTATATCTTTACATATATTTAATTTTAATAAAAAAAAAAAAAAAAAAAAAACAAAATATACAAATTAAGTTTTAAGATTAGAAAATAAGACACAAAAAAATATAAACAATGTTTTTAATGTAATGTAAAACAATAAAATTAAAACAATGCAAATTTTTTTGTTCAATGTTTAGGTTTGTTCCTAATTTGTACAGAGAAATGTAATTAATAATATTATTTAAAAACAACAATTAGTTGACTTGAAAGAAATGAAAAGAAATATTTTGTTTTAAAGCATTTAGTCAAGCAGTTTATATAAGTAGTACCTTTTGTATTTGCAAAAACAAATTTTTGGCAAACATTTTACAATACATAACAATATATGTATGTATGTATGTTTTTTGATGAATAACAATAACAATAATTTAATGCTATACAAGAACACACGAAAGTTAAACTGAAAAATGATGAAGTGAAGTGAAGTTTCTGAAACTGATCGGAGGAGAATAAAAATGCTAATTTTATTTTTTTACAAAACAAAACCCAAAATGTTTTTTATTTAATTATTGAATTGGAAATTTACAATCTTTGGATTTATGTAGTGATGGGAAGACATTTAATTTCACTATTTTCATCATGGTATGTTAAGAACCATTATAAACATCAACAAAGCTGTTGAGTTTAAGGTTTTGATAAAATTTTATATCTAGCCCTTTCCGTCATTTTGTTCGCAAACGATCAATAAAAAAGAAAAAAGAATAAAAAAATAAAACTTCGACGTTCAGCGTAACTTTTTTTAAAAACTGAACTTTTCTTAAAAAAATGTTCTAAGATATTTTTGTGAGTTCTTACCAAGTTTCTTTTGTGCTTCGATAGTAGTTCTTCAACCATATTTGTACCTTTAGAGTCTTGGAAATCAATCATTGATAAAAAAAATTTTTATTTAGTACTTTGTCCCCAAAAAGGTATTCAATAGAGACTCTTGTAAATAGTTATTCATTAAGACCCTGGGCCCTAATCTGTAATGCGTTTTGAAAGCCAATCCGATTCGAATTCGTACTCTGTAAAATGTTCGAATCGAACAAAACAATCATCTAGTACTTTTCTATTTTTAGAATAGATTTGCCGAGTCTCTAAGTATTTCTCATGAGATGTGTCAAAGCAAAAATAAAAACAAATCACAAACAAGACGAGGAAGTTGAAATTAATTTTTAAAGAGAAAATATAAAATTCAATAAAAAGTTAATTAAATGGATTCGGTTGCGCTGTGGATGGATGAAGAAAATAGAGAAGAACGAGTTGAACGTAGACCAATACACGATAAATCAAATATTTTTCAAATGTGTGATAGATTTTTTTCGCTGATGATTCCCTGTAATGAAATTTATTTGCTTAAATTTTGAATAAAACTATTATTTCCTTACTTACATTTTATCTATTTCACATAACTTAACACAATTTTCCTTTTGCGTCCTTTAAAAACGCCCTTCGAATTGCAATTCGTTACCTCTGTTGGTGTAATAAAAACAAAATTTACGTTTTCGAACGCTAATGACTTTCGGAAACGCATTGCCAGGTACGAAAAATCCGAATGCGGATTTGTCATTCAGTAACTACTAGATTTCTTATCCGCATTAGAAATAGAGAGTACAAAATATTCGTTTTCGAAAATATTTGCTTTCGAAACGCATTACGGAGTAGGGCCCCAGATCTGATATCAACTGTCGAAATTTCATAGGTCGTGTAATCTTTTTAAAAAATAATGTAACGGGTTTTCCATTTTGCGGTTTCATAAGTATAGGGCTGGAATTCGACATCTGTCAAACCAATTTTTAAAAGTATGACATTTACGAAAAATCGCTTAACTATCGCACAACGCATAAAAATTGTTAAAACCTACCACAAAAATGGCGATTCTGCCACAGCCACATATCGTGCTTTAAAAGGAGATTATGGAGATTATATTCCGTACATTATGGCGTATTTTGCATTTGGATCTACACATACATCCTTATAAAGTCCAGCTCACACAACAACTGAAGCCAGCTGACCATTCACAACGTGATAGATACGTCGAATGGGTGCTTGAAAACAGGCGGTGGACGGCTGTCTTTCGAACAAGTAAGTGAAGAGAAGCCATTACATCCACAAAAAGTCACTGTTTGGTGCGCTCTTTGGTCCGGAGGTGTTCGAAAACGACGATGGAACGACTGTCACCGTCAATTCGGAGCGTTATGGTCATATAAAAACTGACTTTTTTTGCCTGCTTTGGAGAATATGTGGTTTAACAAGACGGTGCCACATGCCACACAACTCGAGCGAATATGGTTTTATTGCAAGATGCATTTCCTGGCCGCGTAATTTCTCGTCGCGTCGGGGCGATATCAACTGGCCACCAAGATTATGCTATTTGACACCGCTGGTTTGAGTTAAAAACGATATAATTCAAAGATTCACAACATGCGATTCTTTTGACATTTGAGATGACAACTGGTTTTGCCAGATGTCAAATTCAAGCATTTTTAGCTTGATATTTTTAGAAAATTGTAAATAACCGATGTGTTAGACAACTATCACTAAATTACTTGCTTAATGCACAAACCGAATGCAAAATTCACTAATAACTTTAAGTTAAAACTTTAGATAAGCTATAAGCTCTAAGAAGACTTTAAAAAGATTATTAATGAGATTACATTGATCGTGGCTCTTTTTTTCAATTAGTTGCCATATAGTTTGAATTTTCCAGCTGCAAACCAATTTAAAAAATGTCTTATAAAAGATATTTGACTTAGTAGGCATTACATATAAAATTTTAAACTTCAACTTCCCTATCTGCAAAACGGGCCGCAAATGTCATTTATAATTCTGTTAACGTTTATAACCGCCCCAAAAAATAATATTCAAAACGTCCTTGTTTCGTTGTTTCCTATAAGATGCCGCCACAATACCACTCATTGTAATAATTTATTATTATAATAATCAACAAATTCATGATGAAAATATTAATACAAAAATAAATATCAAACACAACTAAAATAAAACAATACGAGTAACAAGGAAGCGAACGGAAGCACCATGAATCAGAAGTTTGTGACGGTAACACATGTCTCTAAGACATCGTGCGTCGGTGGCGTCGCATCAGTGACTTTAACAATTGTACCGGTATCGGTACGTTGAATCCTCCGACATCTTATATGCAGAGCTGGCGCTGGCGCTCATCATTAATTTATTGTTGATTTCAATTCAATTCGAATGGTTAAGAAAAAGTGTAATACCTAGCTATATATGTACCTTGTAGCCTCGTACATAACCTACCAGACGGTGAAAGTTTTCCGTGAAATATTGTAAGAAAATATTATTTACTCTGCTTTTGCTGGATATTGCAATCTTATACGTGAATTCAAAGAGATTTTTATTTCATTTTTAATATCGTTAAAGAAAAAAATATGTGATACTTCATTATGACGATTTACGAGTATAAAACTTAGTTTTCTCGTGGTTTGCTTTTGTTTGGGTTTTTATAATAATTTTTATTTTGCCATTATTGCAATAAACTATATGACATTCACTTTAATTTCTCTCCGTCTGTCTGTCTATCTGTCTGTTTATTTGTCTGTTTGTCTGAATGTCTTTCATTCATTTTGACTTCGACGATTTACTTCGGTGAGTTTGTCACGCTTTTATTTAACCGTCAATATCAGCACGAAGTTTAAGTTGTAAGGTATTATGTTTTTTGTTTTCTTCACTTTGTCCCTCTCTCTCTTCCTCTTCTTTATATCTCTGTCTTTCTTTCTTACAGTTTGAACTCTTTTTTGTTCGTTAACAATTTAACTTGGATTGTATTACGTTTTGGTTACTTATTATTTGTATTTGTTGCAATTTTAAGCGAGTAGGTACATATATCATTCAGGGTTTTCACGCAGAGACGTTGAACTTGAATTAATATAGTCAGAGAGACTTACAACAACATCGTCGCGTCGGCGGCGTCAGAGATTGATTTCGTGTGAAACATAAATCTGCATCACGAATTAATTTTTATATTTAATTTTCAGTGATCCTGACATTGTTAAGATTTATTCCTTACTTCTTCATAGGATATACAAATTGTTTATCTATTAATAATTATGGGGAAAGCGTTAAACATTTTTTGATCACGGTAAGTGGTATTTTTTGGCATGATGGTTAGTGCATTGGATGCCAAAGGTCTTGAGTTCGATCCCTGCCTGTGCCATCTAGTTTTTTTCACGGATACTGCCTCTTGCGAGGAATTGACAAATTCTCCAAGAGTAATTCTTTTCATGAAAAGTGCTTTCTCAAATTAGCCGTTCGGATTCGGCTTAAAACTGTAGGTCCCCTCCATCCCTGACAACAGTACTCGCACACAGGAATGGTTGAGAGTTGTAAGTCACTAGGCCCTAGTTCTCAACGTACTGTTGCGCCACCCAATTTATTTATTTCTCTACTGGTAGTTTTCTTGTCAAAAGGAAAATGGGAATGACTTGGCCTAGAAGGGTTGGATCGGAGGTATCGGTGCACATTGATTTTGAATTCCTGAACATTGCAATGACAGGGAAAGATAGAGCGTCTCAAGGCTTTCCACATTCGCGTAGTACGGCTTAAAAATGAATCTCTTAACTTCATAATACGGCGAAGTTGGGCTCAAGGGTAAACTGATTCGTATTCCTAGAAGTGCGGGTATTACGGTTAAATTGTTTAGGGGAAGGAATGAAACTGGCTATTTCACTAGGGTATAGTTTGTTTGATGAATGATTTTAAAAGTTCTTTTTAAAATACTGACCAAGAGACTTAAAGAAGTTACTGGAGCACCAGCCCAGAGAAAGGAGTTATATTCAAGTTTCGGGCGTATGTATATAGGTTTTGTAGATTGTAGCCAGATCAAACGGAGAGAAAATTTTGCATCGTCTCAAAAAAATCCATAATAGGTGGTTGCTGATGCACATTCCGAGGATATCGATATTTTTATTTTCGTTGCTGCAAGTGCCACAATGATATGTCGGTCGGAATGAGCTTATCATATTTTGTCATTGCAGTTCCACATCCGAAGAGGAGGGTTGTGAGTCTTAAAAAGAATGTGAAAAGCTAAGATTGCTATCGTCAGCGAAACAATGTATTGGATTAGAAGAAGCAGAAAGGAGATAATTTTTAATAAAGTGCACGACTGGGTCGCACGAACTTGCTCCTGTATGCAAAGAGTCTGTTTAAAAAAGTATCTATATAATATTTAAAAATATACCTGTAAAATAAGTTTGTCTTCAAAGATATAATATGCCATTTGATTTGTCGAAAAAACCTCCATTTTTCAATTTTTTGGGAGGGGGTTACATTTAATACAGTTAAAATAATTTTAAAAAAAACTAATTTAAGATTCAAAATTTTACCTGAAAAATAAGTTTGTTTTCAAAAATTTAAATGCCATTTTATAAATAAAAAAACCCTTGATTATAAAATAAAATAAAATTTTTCAATTTTGTTCTAAAAATATTTTTGGTATGCAGTTGTTTAGTGATTGTAAATATACGCTCTATATTTCAATTTCGTAAAAAAATGTTCACCCGTTTTTGAGATATAGAATTTTGAAAAAAAAAATTTCAATATTTTTTTAAAAATCCAAACAATAAAAAATTGTACTTTTGATAATCAAATATTGTTAAGGCAATATAAGAGCTCGTTCAGAAAAAAAAATATTGAAATCGGTTCAAAAGTTGCTGAGAAAATTAAAAAACAAAAAAACGGTTCTATGAGCGGTACCTTTCCTGAGCAATACAAAAATATGTTTTTCTTATTAAAAGAAGCCAAGTTAAAAAATAAAATTTTAGAGAAAATTAAAAAAAAAACTATCGGTTTGTTTTTGAGAAAATTCGAATTTTCGTTTTTTGACCAAAAAAATTGTATAGGGGCCACTGTTAGTTTTGATCTTAAAAAAAAAATGAAAAAAACACCTAACGCAAATCTGCTCAAAACCTTAACTTCCAAGTTTGAACTCAATCGACCCAATGGTTTAGGCTGTAGGAGCGTGGACAGACAGACAAAATTGACCGGACGGAATCGCGGGACCCACTTTTTTCAACTTCTCTACCATCGTAATATCATGTTTGATTAAAATCTCGAGTTCGAAATTTTGCACGAATGCAAAACTTGCCATATACATAGTTCCTATATGTCGCAAGTAAAAATGAGGAAAAGGGTCGGAGATAAAACGGAACCCTGGGGCACACCAGCATTTATTTTATAGGTTTCAGACTTGAATCCGTCCAAAACAACTTCTATTGTAAGGTTCAAAAAACGAAAAAGAGATTCGTCGATACCAAAAGCACGCATTTTCGATAAGAGAGCAAGATGCCAGACTTTATCAAATGCCTTTGAAATATCAAGTGCAATAATCTTACTCTCTCTTAAACGATGTAAAGATTTATTCCATTGTTCGGTGAGATAAAACATGAGATCACAAGTGGACCTATTGCTACATAACCCGTACTGCCGGTCATTAAGAAGCTTTCGTTCTTCAAGATGTTTCTTAAGCTGATAATTAATCAGCATTTCCATGACCTTAGAAAGAAGGGGCGTTAGTGCTATGATTTAATGATTTAATTTGCGGGAGAAAAAGATTCACCTTTTTTTTGGGATTGACTGAACAAATGCTGTTTTCCAACTACTCAAAACGAGCCTTATAGAAAAGGATAGATGGAAAAGCTTATACAGTGGTTTTGCTGGCGTGGAAGAACACCTCATCAGAATAGTAGGGCAATACCATCTAGACCAGCCGATTTAAGAATGTCGAAATCTTTTAGAACTCTCGCCATAGTTCGAGTACGACAAAAGATTGGCTCATAGAATCATTTACGAGTTCAAGAACTGGGAAGCCATCATATAAGGTGAAATTGTCGGCGACTGCCTTGCCAACAAGTTAGCTTTCTCAATAGAGCTAACTTTAGGAGTGTCATTGACAACAAGCGTATGGGACCGAGGAAAAGGAAGAATTCCTTATGTTTTTTTACGAATGACCAAAAATTCTTAATCCCTTTGAGTCATTGCAGTATTTTTTGCCGTAATTTTTGGTCATGCAAAAATTTGTGTCTTCGAATATGGTCGTTGTAGGCCTTCCTGACTTGCTTAAACCTTTTTCGGTTTTCCTCAGGTGAATTGGTTCTAAAACACCGGAAGCTCACCTCTTTCTCCATGATAACCTATTTGCAGCTTGAATCAAACCGTGGTTTAGCCTTGGATTTAATACTTTTAACCCTATTCGGGATTAAGGTTTCCATTCCCAAACGAATCATAGGTACTAGTAATCATATCTGCACTGGAGTCTACGTCACAACCGAGGAAGCATAGTGACTAGTTAAAGATCTTGAAGAAATTAACCAAAACGTACATTTTAAATCTTAAAAGAAATTGAATATGTCACTTCACTTTATTCAAAACCTATCGGAGACATAGAATCTTAAGGAAAATAAGAAGGAAACGGCATTATCTTGCATTTTTTCATGAGAAGTGCAGATTTAAAAAATTGCAATATGACAATTATAAATAGGTTAAGATATTGAAAATATGCTGCCACTTTGGGCGCTTTTAAATATTTAAAAAAACACCGAATCATGGAAAAAGAACCATTAATTTAAAAAAGTTTACCATAGGTAATCAAATTATTTGTATTTATCTCCCAAACTCATTTTCTCCATTTTTGCAAATTGTTTTTAGAAGTTCATTGATTTGTTTTGTTTAATATTCATAATGTAATTTTATTATTTGATTGAATGATGTTAATGATTTTTTTCAACTTGGCCGAATTTTTAACTAAACCCGAGAAAATAAAAAGGTTTAAAGTCGTTTTTAAACAAGCAAGAAGTGATTTAGACGTGTCCAATCAATTTATCTCATTAATTTAGTATCTTATTTTACCCATATTGCACAACAAATATTGTAACGTATAATTCCTTCTTGGATTTTAAAACAAAACAAAATCACTGACCCGACTTGCTATTTTCTCCTGCCGAAAGAGAATAAATTACATAATCATTTAGAGTTCATTGTATTTATCACGTCCAATAAGTCTCGAGGTCTGATCAAAGATTTTAGAATCTCAAAATATGTATAGGTACCATATTATTGGTATCACCGTCACCATCAACATTACCATCACCATCGCCAGAAAACCATCCAATTTGTTTAAACAAAACCAACAAAAATATAATGCCTTGTATTTTGAGTATAAATTGTTTAAATTGCACATAAGTTTCAGCGTTTAGCATCATTCATTCAGGTGGCACGTTGATTTCAAATTTCAGAGAGTGTTTAGTGGTGTTTCCTTTTCTTCTTATTGACAATTTAAATAATTTAAAACCCAGCTAGTAACAAAATAAAAGAAAGATAAACTGACGAAGAAGACGTTAACGATAAATTTAGATCACCTAGAAAAGAATGCATTCGATAGATTGGAATTCACTTCACGTCGTCCTTTGCCCAACAATATATAAAAATCTATTTTAAGAACCGATGATAGATTTTCGAGTTGAAAATAAAAAAAGAAATGAAGAAATATTTCACTCGACTTGCCAAAGGCTATCGAAAGCTCTTTGTACTTCGTTGTCAACTTTAATTTGAATTTTGTATTGAATTTTATAAAACTTTGTAGTTTGCAATTTGTCTGTTTGTCTGACGTGAACTCTGATCTAAGAGATGGTTAATTAAGCGAAAACCTTAAATTGTAGATGAAAACCTCGAGCTCGTCCAAAGTCTTATCATAATAGACTTGATGAAAAAGTCGGCCAATAGAATGCTCAACGGGAAAGACCCCAATCCCAAATGACAGATATGACCATATTTTTGGAAAAAAAACTCTAGAGGTTTCAATGTTATTGACCTCGGTTTGTTCTCTTACTTCAAACCAATTTTCATCTGCTTGTTCAGTTGTTCAAACCTTAAAGATTGAACTGACTTTCAAACTTTTCTACTAACCAACCAACCTTCGATGAAATTCACTACGTGTATTAACAGCTCTACCGGAAACTCGATAGCAAATAACATTTTCTTTTTATTAATTTCCTTCCACTCTATCGTCAAACATACAAAAACATTATTAAATATTTTGACAGCTGAATGTCGTTCGTCACTTTGATTGCTGACCTTCAACAAAATGCAAATATTATCAAATATTTTTGACAGCTGTTTGTCATTTGTTTTGTTGACAACTTTTTACAGCTAAATTAAGCCGAAATTCAAAAACTCTGCGTTTGACAGGTGGAAAACTTCACGTCATAAGACTATTTCGGCAAAGGATTAAATTAACCACACAGCTGAATTTAAGTGTCCCGGTAATCATATTACTATTAAAAATATTGACCGTAAATCCCGTCCTACATGTACATAATTAGATTTTTAAAGATGACGTAAATAAACGTATAGGTACATATTATGTACCTTTGACATATAATTTCTGTCAAAAGTAACAACTGCTTTCGATAATGAACGAACATTTTTTGTATAAAACTAGACTTTATCAAATTAAAAGAACAGGTTTGAGTTGAGAAAATATCATACAACAAGTAAGGCTTTCAAATACTTTTTCTTGATATAGGCTGGGTGTTATATATTTGATCAATTTAATCGAAAAACAACGAAGTCAGTTTTCTCGTAGACTAGACACACATTTTTTTTAATGAAATATTTCTAAATGTAAAATTTCCGACATTTAAGTGGGATCTATTCGTATGACTAACATTTTTATTTCACAAAAACAAAAATGCGTAGACAAACAGGCCCCACAGGAATATGTACGACGTACGTACAACAGGCTGGGTCTGTTCGTGATACCTATGCTATACATCTCCCATCTTTGCTAGCCAGTGGCGGCGCGGCGGTGGTAGCGTCAACGTCAGCAACCGCTTAATCCAGTCTTTACCTACTCATATTATGAATCTTTTCCTCTAGGGAAAAAAAGAAGGCGTCAAATCTGTGAGAGGAGAAAGTACTTATAGTGTGTTACATACTTAACTAGAGCACGTACCGGTCGAGTGCATGGTGTAGAGGATTGAAGTAAAAATGAATTTTACTGCTTGTTTTTCTAAGACATCTTGTTGCATGCACCTTTGATTGGATTACCTGGTCATATAGAAATTGCAAGGAAAGGTGATCACTTTTGATGTCGTTTAAGTATAGACAGCCATACCGTGGACTACGAAGCTTTTACTTTTTTAACTGAATGGTTGCAATAAGAAATTGTTTTTACTATGTGTAGGCCAGACCTATAGACTAAACTGAAACTCTAGACACTTTTTGAGTAGGAACATTTCAATTTCGCTGTCAAATTTATGTAATATCTATATTTTTAGTTTAAGGAAAGCGGTTTCAACTTAAATTTCGATTACACGCACTCCTTATTTGGATTTTCATTTTCTCTGTTTCGCAGTTTAAATTGCAATTAAGTTATGAAATCAGCTTAACAATTAAGTATTCATATTCTTCTATGTAACACTCAAACTCGCCTCCTCGCATTGAATAGTTCACTGAACTTCATAAAACTTTGCAATCCACAAGTAATTCCTCTTGAAAAAAATTATTGTCAATTTAAAATTCGCTGAGATTCAATAGACTCCAATTTTAAAAAACATCTCTAGTTCCCAAAATTCTTTCGAAAATTTGTGAACAAAGAATAGCTATGTATAAACTGCGAAATATAGGGAATTTTCATTTCAGATTACGCAAAAAGCTCCAACAACTCATTGAAATCTACTTCAAAAATGGTGAATATTTTTCAGTCACATTTTCAATGACGCTTCATATCAATTCCATCACCCTCCAAAACCGATTTGTTTACATTGTTGTATTTTGTAATTTTGACAGTCTGTTCATGTGAAATCCATCATTTTTAAAGCAACAACAATATAAAGGGTTATATGGTTTGTTTTGACAGCTGTTTTTTTCCATCCGGTGCTTTTTATCTATTTCAGATTTTTCAATAGAAATTGTTCTCTTGAATCCAACAATTTAAACTAACGGGTTATCCAATTTGCGGTTTCAAAAGTATAGGGCTGGAATTCTACATCACTGTCAAACTACATAAGTTGTGAAACCAATTTTGTGTTCATTAAAAGTCTGACATTTACGAAAATGGATCACTTACAAATTGTTAAAACCTATACTACATGAACGTGTTGTCTGTATAACAAAGGTATAGACGACGAAGAAATCTTCCCGAACGTAATGGAAGTATACGAACGCACAAATGTAAGTACGTAACGTACGAACACGCACGCATAAGTTCTGTTCAGCGAGGATTTTTCTAGATCAGAACAGCACAGTTTCGTGAGAAACGTCAGATCAAGTTAGAACAGTCAGTTAAACGTCAGTTGTCAAAAAAAAACAAAACAAATTGCAAATTGTGTGAATTTTTCGTTTCTCGCTTATTTTTTTTTTCATTTTTTGTGTTTTTACTGTTAAAAATATTATTAAAAATTATTGAAATGGAAAATCAAGTGATTGCTAAGATAATACTAAATGAAAATGTTAGTGGTTCAGACACCGATAGTGATTTTTTGTCGGATTCCTCTTCAGATGATAAGAATGAAAGCGTGACGAATGTTATTACCTTTTCTTTGATGAAATGTAAAAGATTTATTTATGTAAAATGTAAAAAAATGTATTTTATAATTATTTTATTAAACAAATTGGCAAAATAACTTTATTTTAATTTTTTTAAATCATGAGAAAAAAAAAAACACAAAGCACAGCCAAATCAAAACGTAAACAAAAAAAATGACGACTTCGATTTTGACATTTCTCACGATTCTGTTCTAACCTGATCTGAATCAAAAGCAAGAACAGAAAATCCTGTTCTAAACTGTTCTAGGTTTGTCAATGAACAGGAAAGTAGAACAGTTCAGCACAGAAAAAACCTCAATGAACAGCAAAAGGCTGTACTTTTCTGTCTAAAACAGTCCAGCACAGCGTCACTGAACAGACTTATAGACATCTCTCTAAAAATCAAATCACCTTGAAACGTCGAGAAATGTCAACATTTTCAATTCGACAAATCGGTCCGATTACAATAACATCCTATTGGAAGCTAAAAATGTAGACGTGCGCCCCCAATGGAAAGTCGCCCATAGTTCGTATCCGAAATAAATTTGTTTGAAAATGTGTGCAAACATTTCATACTCAAGTTATTATATACTAAGTAAGTGAAGTACTCTGATATCGTAAAGATTTGATCTATAACTGCCATTGCATGTTATTTCTATGCATCATGGGTTTTTTTTTTATAATTAAATCAAAAATCAAGACTTAAACTCGATATATTTTATATTGTTAACCTATTAATTAATTTTTCTATAATAATTAGGTACATGTTAAGATAAAGTACTTTTTGACATGCATCAATAGATACCTTAAATCACATACAATATTTCCTCCATCATAAGGAAAGGAAGCAAATTTCTACTTCCTATACTCTGTATTTATAGTAATATACCTGTTTCAATATTTAAAACAATTAAAATTTGATTTTATTGGTTAACAATAATTATGTATGTTATCACTCCACTTTCACTTGAGATTATTCCATTATTTCCCCTTTTCGTTGAAAAATATCCTACAAAAGACCAAGTTATCATTATCAAATTATCTCTATTTGATCACCAATCAGCCTAAAACCTGCAATCTTCAACTAGCCCCTCTAGACGTAGACCTCAACATTTAACTGGATAATATATAAAATACAATACATAATAAAATTAACTCCAAATTCACACACCAACATACATTGGTAAACAAAAATTATTACTTGTCATGCAGCTCCTTCCGTAAGGTGAATTGGAATTGGACACTGTTGGCGCCACTAGCGCCGCCGCCGCTGTGTTATTCATCATGCTATTGTCAGGCGGCCGGCTGATCATAAAGTTTAAGTTGCAAATACCTTCCAGGCTTACAATATACTGTATGTACTGGGTACATCATTGCGGCTTTGGTAAGGTACTTTCATATTCCATTTAATAGTTGTAGTCTTATACAAATATCAATTTCTTTAGCGAAAGGCCATCTTATATACTCTCCTCATATAAAAATGGCGAAACGATACTTCCATTCAATTTTGTTGCATGCGGTGGAAATGTTACCTCTATAGCTAAGCCGCGTGCATGGGTGATGCTGTGATTTTATGTTGTTTTGACTTTTCCTGGTTTCAATCTAAACAAACGAAACATTTGAGAAAAATCCCAAAACTTGAAATGACTACATTCACTTTTTCTTACCCAAATATTCTTTGGATGACTTGATGTTTTTCTTAAGTGAAAACCTCACTTGATCAGTCCATACGAAGCGAAGGTTCAATTGAAGGCAAATCAAGTTAGGATTTAATTTGAGATGTCAATATGCAATTATATGTAGATTCAAGTATCGTGAGACTTGAAAACGTATTAATATACCAAGTAATGTGTGACTTTTGTACATTAACAAGTGATGTATGCAATATGTACTATATAAAAGTCACACATCACTTTAGTTAACGCCTTCAAGTTGGTAATAATTTAAAGATTTTATTTTCTAGAGTTTTGACGGACTTGGTCGTGACATAAACATCTGTAACATTTTATTTCATGGGATTTCACTTTTCTTTTCACGATTAATAGAGTGAAGTATTAGGTTATTCTCACCTTTCTCTTGTCGCTCTTGACAATTAGTGTTAAGTTAAAGTTTAAGTTCTGTTTGTTTTTTAGTTTACATGTAGACATACGATTGTTTGTATTTTTTTTTTGTCACTTTTGTTTTGTTTCCTTGTGGATATAGAGCTGAGTGAGTGGATCGTGCATGACAATTAAGTCGATGTAAATTTTGGATTTGCTTTTGTTTCGTTCACAATGAAACTAAAAGTTGTTTTCTGCTTTAATTGTTTGTAAATTAGATGAATAAATATGACATTTTTATATGGTCACTGCTTTCGTCACTTGTCTTGCACATGCGTTTAAAATTTTGCCGATATTTTTTTTAATTTTTGGACAAAGAAATCATTTTCTCGGATAACGCCTGAAAAAAATTTGATAGTTAAAATTCAAAGTTAAAAAACCAAATGGTCAGCTGTCACTTTTGGAACTGTCATCTTTTGACATTGGGCGCATTCATAAATTAGTCAAAGTTTAACTAGATTTGTGAATGCAAAATTGCACTACAAAGCTAGTCAATCCGGAACTGTCATACTACTGACTAATGCAAATATATAAAATAAGAAACATTTTTGATTTGATAATTTTTCGTTTGATCCCAGTGCTGGTGATATTTTCCATTGACATCACGCTGAGTTCTTCCAAATACGTCAATGTCATCAGCGCCTGAGAGTAATTGGACGGACTTTTAACAAATATTGCCTCTAATGTTGACGTGGGAGCTCTGCACAATTCTTTGAAGGAAGATGTTAAAGAAATCACATAAGAGCGCATCATCTTGTCTATAGCCTTTTGACATTTGGCAAGTAAAAACTACGTCACTGACAAAAATGACACGATTTTAAATTAGATTAGATTTTGATTTTATTTAAACATAAGTTTTTAACAATATTTTGATTAAAATCAATATGATGCATGGCATTGCCGTCTGCCTGATTGACAACTAAAAGTATAGCTTTATATAAATTTAAAAAAAAGAAAGTGCAGTTTAAGATTAAAACGCTTCATTTAAAATTTGATGTCTATATTTAAGTTCTGTTTTGCAATGTGCATATAACTTTGTGACTTCTATTTCCTGTAGAAGGCTTATGATATCAGTATTTGAAAGAAAGTCACTGCCTAGGATAAGTCTTCTTATTTCTCTCCATATCACACATCGTCCAACAAAATGAAAAACATCCTCGCACTGCTTCAAGTTGCAAAGGTTGCATAAAATCGGTAAGTCCTCACGGTGAGGAATGTAGTTCAGATTAAGGAGTTCTCCTCTTAGCCGGAACATACACGAAATTTGTTCGATGGTATATTTGTCGTGGGAATAGTTTCTTTCCCGAAGATCGTAGTCTAGTCTACTGTAAATCATGCGGTGCATTGAGCTTTTGGCTTGCTCCGTATATTGTGTTCTTGAGGCTTAATCTAGACGAGCTATTAGGCGATATAAAGTTGGCTTCCAAGAGGCAAGGTTACTATAGTTTAGATCAATATCCACCTGCTCGGCTAGTTGTATCCAGTCTTTAAACCATCCACTTCGGGATTGGATTGTTTGAAGAACTACTTTCTTTGGGAGACGATAACTTGGTATATCCAGAGCTTTGAGGATGTAATCATCCTGCAGCTTGAGTGTTTTTATAAATAAAGGCGATAAACCCGTTTCCAGCATGATCATGTAGTTTGACGTACTCGAAGGAAGGTGGAAAATCCGTTTTATGTAAAATCTAAGCAGTTTTTCCACTTGTTCATATTTCCAACCTCCCCAAGTTTTCGCCGCATAAAATACAACTGATTCCGATACAGCTTCGAAGACCCTGAATTTACTGGTATGCGTAATTTCCTTATTATTAAAGTATTGCTTCCATGCTACGTTTATAGCTGTTTTCGCCTTAACAAGTTTGTCAGTGAGATGTTTTTCCATGCTCAAGTTCTTAGTAAAGCAGACTCCTAGATATTTGTATTCTTTCACTATAACTACTCTTTCACCATTATAGTGCCATTGCTCACTTGCACCCGATCTTCCACCGCCATTCTTCAAAACCATCACTTTGGATTTATTTAGATTTACCACTAGGTTCCACTTTTAACAATATTCAGCAAGCTTATTTATCATTAGCTGAAGGGACTGCGGAGTATACGCGAGCAAAACAATGTCGTCAACGAAAAGAAGAGCTTTAATGTTAACGCCCGCGTACTCGATTCCTGCTGGTATGGTAATGCTTCGACTATATCATCAATGAAGAGTGCAAACAAGCTTGGACTGAGTACACAGCCCTGTCTAACTCCTGATTTCGTTTGGAACCACTCTGATAAGCATTGGCCATTTCACACTGATGCTTTGGTAGTCTTGT
Source organism: Eupeodes luniger (assembly GCA_951509635.1). Classification (NCBI taxonomy): domain Eukaryota; kingdom Metazoa; phylum Arthropoda; class Insecta; order Diptera; family Syrphidae; genus Eupeodes; species Eupeodes luniger. The sequence goes on from OX608074.1 coordinate 123,950,752, forward strand.
ATAAATTTTGCTATACTGCACCGAACTTAAGCGACATTACTAACTGGAAAATCTTGTAAAATAGGGCATTGCGATCCACGGTGTCGAAAGCAGCTTTGAAATCAACTAAAAATGCAAATAGTTTCTTATTTCTCGATAGAAACGAGTCAGCAATCGAGCGGAGTACAAAAATGTGATCGACGGTGGAGTATCCCGATCTGAAGCCAGCTTGGAACTCACTAAGCAGATTATAAGAATGTATCCATTCATTTAAACGACCGAGCAGAATCGATGTAAATATCTTATATGACGAGTTCAAAAACGAGATTCCTCTGTAGTTTTCCGGAACTTCATTGCTTCCCTTCTTGTGGATTGGGAAAATCAAGACATCGCTGAACTGATTTGCAATGGTTCCTTCCTCAAAGATCTGGTTGAATACTGCTGTTAGAGATATAACAAGAGTATCTGTACCATATCTGTAGAATTCGGCGGGTATACCATCTGAACTCGCAGCCTTTCGATCTTTTTGGTTGTTTATCGATATAAACATTTCTTCCTTTGAAATTTGTGCATCTAAAATATTATTTTTGAAGCCAAGTTTGGCATACTGATTCAGAAACTTATTTGGCTCATCTGGGTTTAACAATTGCTCGAAATATGTTTGCAGTCTATTTGAATTAAGATCCGGGCTAATAGTCAATTTTGTTCCATTAAGTTTTTTGGACCAGGTTCCAAAACTCAGACGTCTTGTTACACTTTGCAAGCTGATATGCTTGGGCTTCCGAATAGTCTTTTTTTCTTTTTTCGGCAGAAAAGTTTATAATTCTGCTTATACTCCATGTAACGGTCTTTTGAAAAATTTGTATTATACTTCCGATATGCGCTCAGCCAAACGTAAGAAAGGCTTCTCGCCTGCATGCATTCCTTGCCAAACCAAGGTTCTCTATATTCAGTTTTTCTGTTATTCGGTATATGGTATGCTCCTTTAATGTTTTTTTCAATTTTTTTTAAGGCTTGCGTCGTATTGTTCCATCATCAGAAGTGCATCTAAACGTGTTCTATAGTTGGATGCAGATTCGTTTGACCAGTAGTAGTAGTTTGGGAATCAGTTGCATTTGTACTTTGGTTTCATTTTTTTCTTCCCCGTTAGTAAAGGATATACAAAGAGGCATGTGGTCTGAAAAAGGTTCATTACACAGAGTCCGAAAGTGTTGCAAAGTTCAAGCAATTGACTTCCTCTTGCATTCTTAATTGTGTCTTTTGAATTTCTTGCTTTTCCGCTTCTTCAATCCCTATTCTTGCGTTTAGGTCTCCCACCAGCAATATATTTTCAACATCACTACACGTTAAGAAATCCTTGATATTTTCGAAGTCAATGTTCCAGTGATTACAAAATGACACGATAAACCATACAATTCAGTACAAAAATGCTAACATTTTTTAAAGTGGTCACAGTTAGCAGTTTTGTAAGAAAAGTTTTCTGACCTTGTTAATTCTCGAAATTTTGTCATTTAACACATATAGAGTTTTTTGATTTGGGAACACGTAAGAAGTATGACCTATGGCAGTACAATCGATTCAAGACTTTAAAGATTTTGTGAAATTATCAAGTTATCCGCAAGTTTGCAAATTGGTCATGGAAAATATCATGAAATGAATATTGCGCTGCAACTAGCTTTATTGGATTCATGAGTCAGAAATTTTAATTCATTGATTATAATCGTGGTCTAGAAATGTTAAATCGCAAATTTGGTTAGTTAAGTGAAGTTTAAACGGGGTCCACGAACCCCAAGAATCTTAAGCCTCAGTTACCAATCTACTTTCAATATTTAGTTCATAGTTGAACAATTTGAACAATTTAAACTCACCTGGTACAGTAGGATAACTGAGGTTCAATAGTGGTTCTGTTTTTTAATGGTCATAATATTGAACCAAAATTTTATATCAGGACGTTTACTTATCACATCAAACATTTGTTTGCTCTTACTTTCGTTATTTTCTACACTTACATCTTTTCTAAGATATCAAGCCGTATCTGTTTAGAATTTAATACTTAACTAAATAACATCGTATACATTTTACTCCAAGGGAAATATCTATGTAGAAAGAGTTTTATCTAATTTTTAATTTATCATACTCTTAAATCTACTTTAAATTGTTCACAATTAAAATTTAGATGCGATAAATGTGACAGACAAAACAAATAATATTAAGATAAACTCGACTTAAACCTTTTTACGGAGTACCATTTATGAACCATGATAAGGATTTTGTTCTTCGAATAAAAACAAACTTTGTCATAAAGATATTGTTTTGTTTAATTTTCTATTTTTAAAAAGCCGACAATTTGTTAAAAACAAAAACATTAATATTTAGCATTTATCAAAGATCAAAGAACATTATCTATGTATGAATCACTGTAAGAGATATTAAATGTTTTATTTTGAATTTCTGTTACTTTATAACAATTAAAACCTTAATGTTTCCGGTTTGGCACAAAAAGACCCAAGTAAATATTAATTGTTATACAAAAAAAGTAACTTACATATACGATAACGAAGTATTCTTAAATTTAATACAAAAAATTATTCCGAATGACCTTCATTTCGTAATCGTAATGTTTCAACATTCGTTACATATGGAGTAATATGTAAATAAGGAAAGCTGATGCCAATCACCAAAAACGTAACACCTAAAACTATTTATAAACCATTAAACAAAAAAAAACATAAAAAAAAACAATAAACTTAAAATTAACTAAAAAAAATAAACATAATAATCAAGTTCGCTTTCACTCTCGAATCGAAATGAAGTGAACAGAGTTTGTTATCGCTGATGAAGGTTTATTAGAGCTAGCAGAGCTTATGCAATACAAATGTTAAGTCTTAAACTGACTCACATAAGGTTGATTATATTTTTATCTTGAGGGTGCTGGCATGTCTTTAGTTCCGATTTACTCTCACCAACGTGTAAAGTACATTTTTATAACATAATAATATTGTTAACTTAATCTTTTTTGGACTCACCGCCACTTCCTTATAAGAAAGTGTATGTTATATACATACTTGAATAAATTAAATGCAGGTAACATTTAATTAATTTAAGATTAAAAATACCATTACGATCAAATAGAGGCAAGATCATAGATCCTTGTCTTTTCATTTAAAACGAAAGTTTAAGCCTCAGTTATTTGGTTTGGGATTTTTGAAAATGTAAGAAAAATAGTAACACGTGAATATGATGTTTCTGTCACTTTGGTTAGACTTAAATTATGAGTAAACATAACATTTGGACTTAGTTTTTGACATAATGTATTCTGATGTTTATAATTATGGGGTTGTATGTTTTTCAACCTCCCGTAATCGGACCGACTTGTCGAATTGAAAATTTTGACATTTCTCGACGTTTCAATGTCCCTAGAGTCGAAATACAAATTTCTTAGAGAACGTTCGCGACGTTTTTTTCATCGTCCATAGCTTAAGAACCAGTAAAAATATCGACTTCAAATAAATTTTATTATACAGATAATAATGCAGAAAGATGCAGAAAGAACTCTCAAAAAAATTGCGTGGGTGGTTTTTTACCATAACAATTTTAAAAAAAGGTGAAAATTTTGGTTAACCCTAAATATCTCACGAACCAATAATGCTAGAGACTTGAATTAAATTGTATATGGTATATGGCAATGCGATACCAAACAAATATATTTTTGGAAAAAAATCCAATTAACGGTTTTTTTTATAAATCAAAAAAACTGCAAAAAAATATTTGTCACCTCGAAAATTTTATGATCAAAAAATGTTTTTATCTCCAAAGCAATTGTGTGCAACGAAGAATAATGTTTGTAACATCTGGTAAAATTTTTGAAGAAAATCGAACGGACACTTTTTTTATAAAAAATAAAAACCTAAAAAAACAATACTAAAAGTTGGTAAAAATTGATTTTCGACTCAATTATCTTTTCAAAAATTAAAAATATTGGCTTCAAACTTATTTTATCTCACAGATTGTTTTCGACATTCAGTAATTTTTTTATAAAAATCCAACGTTCATAAAAAAATAAAATCTACAAAAAATAGTACGCAAATTGGATAAAAATTGATTTTAGGTTCTCGATATTTCGTGAACAATAGAAGATATTGACTTCAAATTAATTTCATTCATCCAATTTGTATTTGTATACATAAGAAATACAAATTTTTAAGAAATGCTACTAAAATTGGTTTTCGACTAAAAATCTCGTTGACAAAAATAGATTTCGAAATCAAACTACTTCATTATATGCAAAATAGTGTTGATAGTTTTACTAACAAGTCGTAAAATATTAAAACCTCAATCACTTTATGTAGGTGGAAAGGCCAACAATTACAGCAATAAGTGTCATATATGTAGATACCTGAATAAACCCTAACCATACTAATTGGTAAAAATTGTTTTTGATTTAATTACATTGGGGACAAAGAAATAATATTAACTACGGATGAATTTTAACTCGAATACGAACGTTTTTAAGAAAAACCATTTTGCAGTTTCTTTTTGAAAAAATGCAAGAGACACTTTTTAAGTCTGCTAAAAATATATAATATACAAAATAGGCTGGGATGCGGCCCGCTCCCATCCGTGCCCGTCTATCGATTATTCTAAAATTTAAACAAAATATTTATAACATTATTTTGTGAGATACAAAAATTGGAATTGAATGAAAAACCATTTCTTATAAGTGTTTTGTTGTTTTTGTAGGATTTCGTGTTTTGTAAAAAAAAAAAATAGTGGTCAGTTAAATTTTTCTAAAACATTAACTAAAAATAAGCAACAATATTTTGCATATGATATATTATGTAGTAAGTTTGATTTCAATATCTGTTTTTGTTTCCGACATTTTTAATCGAAAACCAATTTTTATAAATTTTAGAAGCATTTTTTGAAAGTTTTTATTTCTTATAAAAAAGTACCGATTTGATTTTTAAGAACACTTTCTTACGTTAATAACATAGAATTAATGCATAGTATGAAATAATTTTGAAATCAATATCTTCATCTATTTACGAAATATTAGAATTGAACTTCAGTTTTTACAAATTAGTTAGCATTTATAGTATTTTTTTTTAGAAAAATTTTCAATTCGATAAATCGGATCAAATTTTCAATTCGATAAATCGGATCGATTTCTACAATAGTATTGAAACTGCTTAAAGTCCCGTCTGTTGATTTGTCTTCCTTAAAATTTTAACAAAATATTCATAACAACATTTTGTGTGAGATAAATAATTTGATCTAACCAGTTTTTTCTATGTTTAAGTGTTTTGTTCACAAGTTGTTAATGAATTTTTATAAAAAATTAAATAAAAATTACAAACAACATTTAGCATATATTAAAGTAGTTTGATTTGAAAATCTATTTTTGTTAACGAGATATTTAGTCGAAAACAAATTTTTACCAATTTTAGTAGTTTCTTGAAAATTTTTATTTCTTGCATAAACAAATATAGATTGGATTTTTCTAGGAAAATTTAGCACATAATAAAATCATTTTGAAGTTAATACCTTCATTTATTCACGAGATATTAAGAATCGAACAACAATTGTTACCAATTTTGTGTAGAATCTTTTGGTAAATTTTAATTTTTATGAAAAAAAACTGATAGTTGAATTTTTATAAAAATTTTAAATGTCGAAAACAATATTCTTTATAAGATGAAATTAGTTTGAAGCCTATATTTTAAATTTTTTAAAAGGTATTTAAGTCGAAAGTCAATTTTTACCAAGTTTTAGTAATGTTTTTTATATGTTTATACCAATCCGATATTTCCAAAAAATTAAGTTGAAAATCAATTTTTACCAACCAATCAATTTTTAATCAATTTTGGAGATAAAATTATTTTTTGCTCTTAAAATATTCTAGGTGTCAATGATTTGTTTCATTTTTTAATAATTTTTGGAGATAAAATCATTTTTTTCTCTTAAAATATTCTAGGTGTCAGTAATTTTTTTCATTTTTTGAATTTGTTATCAAAATTATACGAGTTTTGTATCATGTCACATTATATAATATAAAATTAATTTGGAGTCGCTAGCGTTATTGGTTCACGTTCGCGAGATATTTTGGGCCAACCAAAATGTTCACTCTTTTTTTAAATTGCTATAGTAAAAAACCACCCGCGCAATTTTTTGAAAGTCCTTTCTCTATCTTTCTGTATTATTATCTGTATAGCAAAATTTATTTGAAATCGATATCACTGGTTCTTGAGATATGGACGACGAAAAAAGCTTCCCGTACCGATTACAATAACTTGGTATGGGAAGTAAATAAAACAGTACAGCTAAATTGGTTTAACGTCTCGAATATCTTAATAGAAAACACTTATTTTTATTATATTTTTTATTGTATACTTTTCAAAGTTCCTTAAATAAGAGTTTTTTGATTACAAAAAAAATGTGGTATAAATTCTTAGAAGCAGGCTCTTTTAATTAATATGGTGTTCCAATAAGAGGAGTTATTTTAGAAAGCCCTCTTTTTTGACAACAGTCACTTATAAAGCTGTCATCTTTTGACGTTTGACAAGAAAAAACCATTACTAAAAATAGTACGATAAAAGCTTTAACAATGCTTTGAAGTTGATAAAATTCCCTGCAAAAATGGCACTACGTGCAACACAAGCAACGAATCAATGCAATTGTGCATTATTTTTCGAAAAAGGTGATCCCAATTCAGCCTTTTTTTAGGCACTACAGATTGAATTCTTGAAGTTATCGAGAACATATAACAGAACAATTGGAAAGTGGAAGTATAAGATTTTATAAAAAGTATGTGGTGTTGCAACCGTAGCCGTTGCGGTCATTTGGCTTACAACATTTTTCGTTGCTAATGGCATATTTCCTTCTTTAAGTAAGCTTCCGTTAATTTCTCACAAAAATTACTCATTTTCTCAATATTACAATGAAACCTCTTATTGGAAATCCTACATTCAAAAATTTTACCTCAACAATCCAATCCCAATAAGTGGCCAATTTCAGTTAACTGAAACAAATTTCGACTTTATAAATTAAGACATTTAGAAATAAAAGTAAATGGTTTAAATTTAACAAAATTTTGACATTATATCACAAATTATTAAAAAAATGTCACAAAATTTTATATTAAAACATTTTTCGCTATTATCCTAGACTTTAAAAAGTGGTTTACCATTATCAAAGTTATAAAATAACATATCTTTTTAACAAACTAAAATTAAAATCACAAAATGTCTAATTTGTTTCTAGTATCATAGCTATCCAACTCATAATATTATGACACATTGACATTTATAAATGTCATAAAAGGTTCGTTTGTAAACTTTTGTATTAGCGTCAAGTTGAAATTTGTTAAGTTAAATAGAAAATAATTTATGATAGTGGCTACCAGAAAAAAACAAAATTAAAAATAAAGAGCAATACGTTTATAAGTTTTAATGACTTAATGTCAAGCTTTTTTAAATGTTGTGCCTTTAAGTTTAAATATTTAAAAACTGAAATAAAAACTTAAATTTTAATAAAACGTATGTAAATTAGCAATAAGAAAATACATATGTTATTTCAGTCTTTTCATAACCTGCAATCCGTCCCTGTGAAATGTATGATTCATACACACAAATTCAAAACACGCATACTCATCGTCTTAACATATACATACAAAATCCAAACCTGATGTATTTTTATATTTTGTATGTATAGTGAGTCTGAGTAAGGCCCCTTTAGATGTATGTATGTATATACGCAACTAATGATGATGATGATGATTGATGATTCACTTTGGATGTACACCCTAAAAGTGATTCAATTTCAGTTGAAAATTGTGAATTGTTGCAAATGGTGGTGTGTTTCTACGTTTGTTTCTTTCTTTAGTCCTTCAGTTTCAGTTCTCTTGAGTCTTTGTTAAGCGACTGTGATTTTTAAAATATATTTTATAGAATTCTTTAATAGTTTATTAACATTTAATAATAACAAAAATGTCATTTAAATGGCAAGACAAACATATGGAATTGTTCCTTGAAACATACAAACAATACGAGTGCTTGTGGAATACCAAATGCATTAATTATAGTAAATCAATTGAGCGCGAAAAAGCGTACTTGTCGATGTTAAATAACCTAAATATTCCTGGATTAACTGTGGGAGATGTAAAAGCCAAAATCAAAACAATTCGAACACGCTATGGAGCAGAACTTTCAAAAATAAGAAATTCTGAATTAAATGTTGAAGCTGGTGGTGAAGTTTATGTGCCTCGACTATTTTGGTTTAAAGATGCAGATCAATTTTTACGCAATGTATGCGCTCCGAAACCAAATTATTTTAAGATAAAGGTAAATATTTGTGTTAAATTATTTAATATTACACTACAGCTATAAAAAGTATGCAGTTTGTTGTAAATTGTTCATCTAGCTCTGAAGCCTTTGAGGACGATTCTGTGACTAAGAATTAGACATACATATGTAGGAAAATATGTACATACATATGTGTGTATGTATGTACATTATTCATGAAATTATGTAATTAGACGGGGCGGGCGTGCAAGATCCCTTGGGCGCATTAAATTAGGAACCCTTTATTGAGTTAAATGTAAAAAAAAAACAAAATGTAGGTAATTTTGTTACTTGGTATTTATATTGCTCGTTATGTTAAATTCTGTACACAAGCGCTCATTTTTCTGCTATGGTGTCGTAGCTATTTTTATTTTGCGGTAAAAAAATTAAAAATTAGACTTCAATGGAAGATCCTGTTAGAAGTTAAAATGGAAGCTTTTGACAGTTATTGACATAACGACCCTGATTACACGGGATGTTTTTTCGTTCGTTTTCGTCTTTCGTCTTTTTGACAGGTACCTACCCTCATGATTACACCTTTCCTTTTTTCGTTCCTTTCGTTATTCCTCTTTTTGACGTTTGTGACCGAATTGTTTTTATTTTACTTTTTATATCCGAAATTGTAACACCCGGTTTGATTTTTAAAAGCTCTTTTCGAATAATTTCAAGTGCCTCAATTCTTTTATTTCTATTTTTATAATTTTTGTTCAGCTTGTTATACAAATTGGGCCAACTTTGAAACAGCGTTAATAATACTTCCGTTTGAGTTTTTGGCCACATTTCTTCAATCGTTTAAATAAATAATTAAATTTACATTATTTCACGTTTATATTTGCCTTTACTACACCGTACTCTGGAAAACTGAACTTATAGCTGTGAATTATGCATTTTGTTTTTTTTTTTATTGGTTGTCAAAGCATAAACGTCAAAGTTCAACCAAAAAAAGTCCATAATTTTTCAGGACTCTTTCCACGATTTCTTTCCCCCTACGTTTCTACACCCCTCACCCGATCTGTCAAAAAGACGAAAGAGGAAACAACCGAAAAAACATCTCGTGTAATCGGGCACAACTAAAACAGGAAAATCTCTTATGATTGACGTAAACCTTTTCTGGCTGAATCACATACACGCTTCAGCTTCGGCTTCGCCTGACGTTTACGAGTTCAGCCATAGGAATTCAATGCATGCTATCACAATGGCGCTTCGACCTCACGTTTCGTTTGACAATCGTAAGGAAAAGAACGTAATGTAACGTAATGTGACTCCAAACGGAAGCTCTAGTTCAATTTTCTGAACATTTGCTTCGTCTGACAGCTCAACGGCTGTAAAAAAAATGTCAACAAAGTGCCCGATTACACGAGATGTTTTTTCGGTTGTTTCCTCTTTCGTCTTTTTGACAGATTGGGTGAGGGGTGTAGAAACGTAGGGGGAAAGAAGTCGTGAAAAGAGTCGTGAAAATTTATGGACTTTTTTTGGTTGAACTTTGACGTTTATGCTTTGAGAACCAAAACATGCTTTGAGAAACAAAATGCATAATTAACAGCTATAAGTTCAGTTTTCCAGAGTACGATGTAGTGAAGGCAAATATAAACGTGAAACAATGTTTATTTAAACAGTTTAAGAAATGTGGACAAAAACTCAAACGGAAGTATTATTAACGCTGTTTCAAAGTTGGCCCAATTTGTATAACAAGCTGAACAAAAATTATAAAAATAGAAATAAAAGAATTGAGGCACTTGAAATTATTCGAAAAGAGCTTTTAAAAATCAAACCGGGTGTTACAATTTCGGATATAAAAAGTAAAATAAAAACAATTCGGTCACAAACGTCAAAAAGAGGAATAACGAAAGGAACGAAAAAAGGAAAGGTGTAATCACGAGGGTAGGTACCTGTCAAAAAGACGAAAGACGAAAACGAACGAAAAAACATCCCGTGTAATCAGGGTCAAACAAAATATTTGCTCTTTGGAGGGATGAAATAATAGAAATGTCATTCAAAGCAACCTCGAAGCATGCCCAACGTAACGCAGACGAAGCCGAAGCTGAAGCGTGTATGTGATTCAGCCATTCGTTTCTTCCAATTTTTTGTATATATGTATATGTATATACGATGTTTTAAAGATTCCATTAATTTACATTTTTATTTTGATTTTTTTTTTCAGGATCAAAAAGAAATGTGTTTTGAAACGGACCAACACACTACCCAACATTACGACGGTAATGAGTCTACAGATTCTCCAGAAAATTCTAGAAACTCTCCAGTGACTACAAGTTTTTTAAATCCAACAGATTCGTATTCTAACACACAATATCACAAGAACGAATTGAAACGCTCACTTCCCACCAATAATGTTTCAGTGATTGGAAGTCCTGTTAAAAAATTAAAGCCAACACTAGGAGAAAAAGATGATGAATTAAATGACCAAAGTATTAATGAATTTGATTATTTCTGTAAGAGTCTTGCCATACAATTGAAAAGAATGCCCTTGAAAAGGGCTATTATTTGTCAAGAGAAATTACAAAATGTTATGACAAAAGAACGTCTTTTTCAATTATCTCAGCAATATCTTTCATCGTTGCCGATCTTTGATAATGATGATGACGACGATGGCATTCAAAATCAAAGCTCCGAACATAACTCTGCAATTTCATCAACAGAGCCCGCATTACATCCAATTATTGATGCTCAACAGTTCGAGATGAAATTAGATGATGGAAGCGAATATATTTCCGAAGTGAAAAAAGAAATTTGAGAAATATTTTAAGTGATAGCCTTCATATAGTTGTAATTTTCTAGATTACCACATTATTACTGTATACGAAAGATAGAGCTAGTGAATAAATCTTCATATGTTTAAGATGTATAAAATTGGGTTTAATTATTCTAGATTGAAAATAATTTCGTTTTTGGATTTGAAATTAAGAGAAAATATTTACCGAGTGCTAAATTAAATGGCACAATCGACCATGTGACATGCTTTGATATCATGATCTGCTCTTTTATCTTATTTATAACAGTTAATTTTCCATTCTATTCCATTCATCACGAAAACAAAATAAATTATTTAACTTAAATCCTAATTTACAAAAGAAAAAAGACTCCCTTAATTAGAAAGCGTAATTTTCAGGGGTATAATTTGTTTATGTGAGATCATTTTTCTTTAGTAGATTCATGTTTTTAGCGTTGGCATCTGACACCTATCAAACTCAGCTGTCATTAACAATAGTTTTAAACGTTTTAAAATTGAACAGGTTTAGACAACATAATTGAATGAATTTGCAGTCAACTGTTTTCTTTTGATGAAGGCAACTAGTTAGTTGGTAAAGTTTTATTCATAAACTTCAAATTCGGAACTTTACTTTACCAACCTCTACTTTCAGTTGATCGTACAAAAACTACTAAAAACATAGTTGCCTACAAAAAACCTTTCAGGCAAGCTTCAAGTCTATCTCGACTTATATTTTTTATTTTAAATAAATATTGCTAATCCTTTACCGATTTGCCAGGAAACCCTTTTACATAAAACATAAAATCGAATTGTGCAGGAAATAAATAAATCACAGAGTAATAAAGTTAAGCTTTTAGTTAATTGTACAATAAAATCATGATTAGCCGTAATTTTGACATAAGTGGAATTGACTTGACAATAAGGGAAATTTTAATTGACTAACTTTCCAGTCTACTTTCCAATAAAGTTACCTTAATTGGAAGGCATTTTTTTTGCAGCTGGCCAATCAGGTATTAAAAACTTGCCTCACTTTTAAGTCCTTAATGTCGTCTAACCTGTCCATTATAAAAACATATTTCAAAAATGTCAAGTAGTCACGCAAGCAATCGGTAACGTTGTAAAAGAAATTTGAAGAGAGAAGAAGGATTACTGATGTCGTAAGGTCTGTGCATCATCGCAATACAGAATCAGTTGGAAATATTGGTGCTGCAAATGCAATTGTTGCTGAAAAACCCTAATTTATTTGAATATTTGTTTGTTACACTTAATAGCCAAACCCTACAATGACATGAAATTTTATTTTATTAACCTTTTCTTTGGAAAACAAAAAATTAATGACCTTTTAAGACTAAAATGCAGGCTAAATATTCCGTAACGCCATTTCATAGTTCTAAAAACGTCATACGACAACTCTATATAATTTCATTTATCTCGTTACTCTCAATGTATCGTATGCACAAACCTTTAACCAGCGAACAAAATACTCGTTATAAATTTGACCGAGTACTTATCTGTCATTAGTGTCAAATGTCAACAAAAATTTTCTCAGAACATTTGTTTTTACAAATTTATTTCAAATTTATTTTTTATATTATTTAAACAATTTAACAAATACTTACGAAAAAAGGAAAATATTCAGTAATAATAATTGACCCTAACATTGATTGAGGCACTGCGACCTCGTATAGAAATCTTGTGAAAAATCTGTGATGTGATGCCTGTTTGCAAGCAAAACACTAAGCAACGTTTGCTGCGCTCCGATATTTTGATGTGTTTACCATGTGGTATGCGGCTATTCTGCGATTTATCCGGCGACGGCTTGTCTTGGGTATTATCTTCTTGTTTTCCCTTACATACTGTTTGGTCAATCTAATGGGAAATGTATGAAAGTCTTACTCCATTATGAACATGACTAATTTCTTTGTTTTGTTTTGAAGGGTGGACCACTGTCGATGGAGGCAGACGAATTCGAAATCCGCCGCGAAAAGCCAATGATCTGGCGCACCCTACAAGAGGAGACCAATAGAACCAACGACCTTACGGCAACTTGCCGAAATTCTGTTCAAGGCAAAGTTCTCATAGTGGATGACAGAGGCTACGTTTGTCAGCGCTCGGATCTCCTCTGGACAGGATGTTGCAATGTCGAAACAGATGCAACCAAATACTATAGCTGCGATACCTGTAACGATGCACACTGCTGTGCCATTTATGAATATTGTGTATCATGTTGTGCACATCCTTTAAAGCGCGACATTCTCGAAAAGGTACTGTCAAAAGCCTCAGGGAGACAGTCGGCGGTTTTTGCCTCAGTGCAGGATCAATTCGAATTGTGTCTTGTTAAATGCCGTACCAATTCACACTCGGTTCAACATGAAAACAAATATCGTGATCCTAAGACAAAGCATTGCTATGGTGAGACAGAAGCCCACGAGTCTCAAAAAGAAGTCTCTGGAATTGCTGTCCATTAACATAGCAGCTGACAGAATAAATAAGTTATAAATGATTAGATTTTACTCGGAATGTGCTTGGCGTGAAGTTATAATTTCTGTGTTTTGTTTGTGTGAAGTTTTTCGTTTGGTGTTATTTTTAAGATGAGATTTTATTTTCTAGCATAAATGTAAAGTTAGAAAATATAAATAGGTACATAAAATTATATATGAATATACCAACGTATGTATTGTATATATGATTTATATATATATTGTAGGGAAAAACAAGAAAGGGTAAGAGAATTAGATAACAATATTCAATAAAAAAAAACAAATCTTAAAAATGTTCGTATATTCCTTTTTTTTAATACACAATTTCTTACAAAACTGGTAAGCTTACAAGTTTTGTTTTTATGTCTTTTTTTTAACAAAATCATTCAATTATTTACTAAACAAAAGTAAATCTTAAATTTGTGTAGGTATTTCACTTAATTACAAATCCTCTCTGTAAATCTCTCCCTTATTTATACCGTAGATTAATTTATTATCTTTCACATAACCCCAAGCCATCCTTTCTGAGGAGAAATAAATCCCAACTTCTCCCTGTTTGCCAAGTGTAATAGCTCCTCCAGTACCAATCAGCCTTTGTGTCATCTCTATAGTAGCATCTTCTGTTGCTTGCTGAACAGGAACTTGCTTAAGACTTATTAGCTGTAAAATCCGCTGGGCTAGATTGAAACGCATTATTGTTTCTCCATGACCCGTTGTGGATACTCCACCGATTTCATTATCAGCATAGGTGCCACAACCTAAAATTGGAGTATCTCCAATTCGACCAGGCATTTTTCCTGTGATCCCTCCAGTCGATGTCGCTACGGCAATATTTCCATTGACATCAATTGCAACTGCACCAACTGTCTCTCCCAATTCTCCCACCGACTTTTTATCCAATTCAGTTCGAGAGAAAATCGTATCGAGTCCTTTTGCCTGGCGTTCCTTAAACTCATCCAATGCCAATTTTGCATTTTCTGTAACCAATGAACCCTTTGCTAAGGGCTTAAAATTTTGTGTCTCGGCGAATTTCAAGGCATTTTCACCACCAATAAATGTGTGATTGGTTTTCTCCATGACTTTGCGTGCCACCGAAATTGGATGCATTATGTCTTGCAAAAGAGTTACACATCCAGCTTTGAGATCTTTTCCCTCCATTATACTAGCATCCATTTCAACAATTCCATTGCGATTGAGACAAGCTCCGTAGCCAGCATTAAAATTATCATCTAATTCCATACTGCGAACAGCTTCTTCAACTGCGTCCAATGATGAATGTCCATTGTTGAGTAATTTAAAACCATCGCGAAGTGACTTTTTGATACCGTTCAACTTGCCAGACACTCGACTTTCTGGTATATCGCCTGCACCACCATGGACAAGTAGAATTGGTTGCATTTTAAGAAAAACAACAATCAACAACTGAATGGACGTTTAATAGATTTCCCTATATATTTATATTGAATTTTGTGGTTAAGGTTTATCATTGAGAAAATGTGTGTGAACAAATGAAACATTTTATATATCATTATTTTGTTATCTGTTTTAAAACTCGTACATACTTAGTATGTGGTCACTAGCCACTATCATTGCCTATTGAATTGATAATATTTATATGAAAACATTACAAAAATAAAACAATTGCATTGATTTCCATATGGTTGTAAAGTGTCACGCACTAGTTGGGCGTCCTGATAATTTGAATTTTTGTTTACATTTCCCAAGAAAATTCTTCAAAAATGTGTGTTCTTGTTTTGATTGTATTCCCTTGTTCTTCCCGTTTTTGTATATTTACTTGAAAACATATGTGCATACTTCAAACTTGTTTCTGGATGCATTGCAAATTTGAAGAAAAGTGGTATTTCTAGTTTCGAATTAAGTGTTTAATTATTATTTGAATTTTTCAATTAATTATGATCGTGAATCGTATGCTTGACCATTTTGATAATAGGTCTTACATGCATATTATAAAGTTTCTTCAAAACTAGTTTTATAGCAAAACTAGATAAGAAACGGTTTCGAGTTTTAAGTTTTTGAAATTTTATTTAGGTGTCCATCACATGAAAACAATCAACCTTATTGGAAAGATCAACTATAAATTAATAACTGACATTTTTCAATCAATATTATCAAATGATCGCAATTGTCATCTACCAATATAGTGTTGACCAATTTTATTGTAATTAATAATTGTATTTTTTAATGATCTGTTTTTAATGAAAAAAAAATCGGTATTATTAACAAAAATTATCGTCAGCTCAATTCCTTCAACCGCTAATTTGCATTTGATGAGTTGCTAGAACTATATATGAATCGGTGATTGTTAAAACAACATAAGTAACAGAATTTTCGAAATCACTTTTATTATGGTTTTGCACTGCTTAGGGGTAGAGCTTTAGGTTGAGAACATAAAAAACATAAATTGATACCCGAAACACAAAAAAATTCGATCGCGAAATTCGCATTTAGTGTTAAAACAACATATCTGTTCTGCCATTTTGACAAATGAGTGCTAAAACACATTTTTACACCCAACGCTGGAAAAACGTAGTAGGCTAACGGTTGTTTTTTGCAGTTTCTTTCATAATAATATTATTGTCAGTCAACAAAATAATGTACTGCAATTCAAGAATTGGTGGCATGAATTCTATAAAAGAACCTGCTTATCAACTTGCTCATATGGAAGGTCTGTCCCTAAGAACAAAAAGGTATCTTTCCAGGTTTCAAAGTATACCCATTTCATACATAAAAGTGATAATGCTGGAAACGTGACATGCAAGGAATTCGTTGATGGATTGTCAACGTTCTGTTTTTTTTTAAGGCTACCTAAAAAAACTGTGACCAAGAACTCCTACAATTTCCAACAGAAAAGGCTTACACGAGCAAGAGACCGATAAACGAAAAAAAGATAGCTGATATCTTAAGACTTTTACCTTATGTGCCTGAAGAGAACCAAACGTTTTATGAGGAGTTTTTGTTATGATTTATTTTTTTTTTAATAAAATACTGAACTCTTAATAATGTGTTATTTTATTAATTTTCAGTTGATTTTTCTATAACTTACGTGGCAAATTGAGTGTTAAAACAACATAACTTAAAGTATTTGAGTTGTTTTGGCTCTCAACAAAACGTTTGGTGTTAAAACAACATAAAAAATAAAGTTAGTTTTTTTTTAAATCTCCTTTGCTAAAAACATTTTTTTAAAACTTTTAACTGTTTACAGCTCGCAGAACTGCCCCTAATCAGATTTTGAAGTTAAAATTGTCAATGCGGCCGCGTTGTCAGAAATATAAGGTTTTTTGTCTCTCCTGTAAAAACAAAAAAATGTCACTTATGTTGTTTTAACAATCACCGATTCATATAAACTATAGCTTTGAAATAATTTTAAAAAATGTGAGTTTTGAATTAATAAAGGTATAACATTGATAGTTTTTTTTTTTGTTAACAAAGCATTAAGCAACAAAAACAGTGAAGCATATTAGTCCAGTTAAAAGAAGATAACGTTGAACTCACTAAAGGGTTTCCTTGCAAAGGTGCACTTAGTACAAAGTGGGAAAAAATTGCTCTAGAGCTTAATAGCTTAGGGTCTACAGAATGATTTTAAGAAAAGTGTATCATTTATTTAGGTACTTTCTTTAAATACTAACAGTACACATTTCTTAAAATTATAAAAAAAATAAAAAAATTAGAAAACTTACATCTAATCTAAATTATGGATTATAAATAACAGAAAATAATTTTCTTAAGTTAAGTGATTTTCATTTTACATTATCATTGCTTTAATTAAAAAGAGGCTGGGATGCGACCCACACTGATAACTTCCCATCCCGTCTGTCGATTTGTCTTGCTTAAAAGTTTTTAGGTTTTCGTGTTGTGTTTAAAAAGTTGTCAGTTGAATTATTCTTAAAAATATCAAAATTACCAACAATATTTTTCATTAATGAAATAGTTTTATTTCAAAATCTAGTTTTGTTAAATAGATTTTTAGTCGAAAACAGATTTTTACCAATTTTAGTAGCATTTCTTAAATTTTTTATTTCTTATATAAACAAATACAAATTGGATGAATGAAATTATGAAAATGAAATGAAAAAACGGACTGTTGTATTTTTATAAAAAAATTACTAAATATCGAAAACAATATTTTCTGTGAAATAAAATAAGTTTGAAGCCAATATTTTAAATTTGAAAAGCTATTTGACTCGAAAGTAAATTTTTACCAAATTTTAGTAATGTTTTTTTTTTAGATTTTTATTTTTTGTAAAAAAAACTGTCAATTCGATTTTTCTCAAAATTTTATCGAATGTTGAAAACAATATTTCTTATAAGTAAAAATTAGTTGAAAGCCATAATCTCAAATTTTTGAAAAGATATTTGAGGTTTTTAATTTTTCGTAAAAAAAAACTATCAATTCGATTTTTCTCAAAACCTTACCAGATGTTGAAAACGTTATTTTTCGTTGCTCAAAATTGTTTTGGAGATATAATCATTTTTTGTTCGTAATATTTTCGAGGTGACAAATATTTTTTTTTCATTTTTTTTTGATTTATAAAAAAAACCGTTAATTGGAATTTTTTCCAAAAATATATTTGTTTGTTGTCACGTTACAATATATAATATAAATTTAATTCAAGTCTCTAGCGTAATTGGTTCGTGAGATATTTTGGGTTAACCAAAATTTTCACCTTTTTTTAAATTGCTAGGGTAAAAAAACCTTATTATCTGTATAACAAAATTTATTTGAAGTAAATAAATCCACTGGTTCTTGAGCTATGGACGACGAAAACAACGTCATTTTTACCGACATTTTAATCAAATTCATTAAAAACTTTAAACTCCGAACAATTTTGCAGTAAAATTAGTTTTGAAGAAACTCAATTACATGGGCGTTTCAAAAGCTATAGAAACAAAAATAATCGATTTATGGAATATTTTACATTTCATAACTTACGACGGAGACAAGACATCTTATGAGACTTTTTTTTACAAATTGCTTAAAACACTAAAAGGAAAGTACAACCGAGGTGTATCTGTATGTAACCCCTGTTTTATTGATTTTATACTATTTAGTTTGTAGACATTTTTAAAATCGATCGAAATGTGAAACACTGAAATCTCGTTTTTGAAATCCAATTGCACTTGATTTCAGAATCTAGCCCAAATACCTATTAAGATTTTGTATCCCAAATTTTAAAAGGTATCCAAATTCTTCTAGGAATAAATACTTATTCGATAGTAAAAATTCTTCCTCTCGTTTTGGTACACATCTCCACATTAAACAGCTTCTGTATTTTCAAAGTGATTATCAAAAAGACGAAAAACGAAATGTATAAAAAAATGTTTATTAAAAATATCTACAAATCTTCTTTCAAGATTTCACCAGGATTAATGCCATAAATCAATTGATTTCCTTGCGTATATGCCCAGGCCATCCTTTTTGAAGAGAAATAAATTCCAACATCTCCTTTCTTGTCAATTGTTATGGCTCCTGCCGTTCCGATCAGTCTTTGAGTCATTTCCTTAATTGTATCTTCTGTTGCCTTTTGGGAACTCACTCCTTTTAGAGCTATACCCTGTAAGATGCGCTGGGCTAGATTATAACGCATAATAGTTTCACCATGACCCGTCGTGGATACACCACCGATTTCGTTATCAGCATAAGTTCCACAGCCTAAAATTGGAGTATCTCCAATTCGACCGGGTATTTTCCCTGTGATTCCTCCGGTTGATGTTGCCACGGCGATATTTCCATTAACATCAATAGCAACAGCACCAACTGTCTCTCCCAATTCTCCTACAGACTTTTTATCCAATTCAGTTCGAGAGAAAATCGTATCGAGACCTTTTGCTTGGCGTTCTTTAAATTCTTCTAATGCTAACTTTGCATTTTCTGTGACCAGCGAGCCCTGAGGCAATACTTCAAAGTTTTGAGCACGAGCGAAGTTCATAGCCTGTTCTCCACCAATAAATGTATGATTAGTTTTCTCCATGACTTTGCGTGCCACCGAAATCGGATGCATTATATCATGCAAGAGAGTTACACATCCAGCTTTCAGGTTTTTTCCTTCCATAATGCTAGCTTCCACTTCGACCACACCATCAGTATTTAGGCAAGCTCCGTAACCGGTATTGAAATTTTCATCGAGTTCCATAGTACGAACGGCGTGTTCTACGGCGTCCAATGCAGAGCCACCATTCTCGAGGATTTTGATTCCAACACGAATGGAGTTTTTGATGCCAGTCAATTTTCCAGGCACTCGACTGTCTGTTATGTCACCTGCTCCGCCTTGGACAATAAGAATTGGTTGCATTTTAACTCAAAAACTGGAATTTTATAATTAAAAAAGTGAGATACATTGTTAATAATTTTTCTTACTAAATAATCTTACTTAACGATGAACAAATTGACGAGAATATTAATTGCAGAACTGGAAACTTGTAATTGGTGATATTTGTGTAGGCATCAGTGAACTTTTGTACTATTAAAAACAAAGAGGATAAGATAAAAAAAAATAAAACAACATAATTTATATCTTACTATAATACTTGGTTTTGTTAATTTGTTATCAGTTAACATAACAAAAAAAAGACAAAATAAAAATAAACAAATATGGACTCTGTCGGGTTGGGTTGGGTTGAACGCTTTCACTTTTGAACACGGAGTTGCCGTGAAGTTTTTATTAAGGTATTAAAATGGTATGAACCTAGTGACTGACATCTCTTAAAGACCCTGATTACACGGGATGTTTTTTCGTTCGTTTTCGTCTTTCGTCTTTTTGACAGGTACCTACCCTCGTGATTACACCTTTCCTTTTTTCGTTCCTTTCGTTATTCCTCTTTTTGACGTTTGTGACCGAATTGTTTTTATTTTACTTTTTATATCCGAAATTTTAACACCCGGTTTGATTTTTAAAAGCTCTTTTCGAATAATTTCAAGTGCCTCAATTCTTTTATTTCTATTTTTATAATTTTTGTTCAGCTTGTTATACAAATTGGGCCAACTTTGAAACAGCGTTAATAATACTTCCGTTTGAGTTTTTGTCCACATTTCTTAAATCGTTTAAATAAATAATAAAATTTACATTATTTCACGTTTATATTTGCCTTTACTACACCGTACTCTGGAAAACTGAACTTATAGCTGTAAATTATGCATTTTGTTTTTTTTTATTGGTTGTCAAAGCATAAACGTCAAAGTTCAACCAAAAAAAGTCCATACATTTTCAGGACTCTTTTCACGACTTTTTTCCCCCTACGTTTCTACACCCCTCACCCGATCTGTCAAAAAGACGAAAGAGGAAACAACCGAAAAAAACATCTCGTGTAATCGGGCACAAACATTAATGTCATTGAGTAATGTCAGAAAACTTTGCCAATTTTAAAAGACTTAGTTAAAGTCTTAGAAGAAGCACTCGAAATGTAGTTTTAAATAAATGCACTAGAGGAATCAATGCTGTTTGGTCAGTGGTAAAAACTGTATCGTTAAAAATTAAGCAGATCACACATCTCGATATCCACAAGGGGACATGGAAATCTCCTGATCAATCAACTGTCAAGCAGATCGACTACAATTCGATCGACTCACGAGTCACGACACTTCTCCTTCTCCTTTTCCAATCAAGTCTTTAGAAACCTCTTAGGTTAGGTTAGGTTAGGTTTAATGGGCTGACGGTTGATGTTGTTACCATCACACTTAGATCAATGTAGATCCATTGTGGTACCCCGAAGTGTTGGAAACTTCCTGAAAAGATAAAATAACCTATGAATCATGTGGTTCATTAAACCATTTAGAGGCCTTGACAAAATTTAGTAAGCTTTTGCCTGGCAGTTCTGATAGTTCCTCCAGTTCATTAAAGAAAAAGTTGCCTAGAGTTTTCTTCCTAGCAAGACAGAGCGAAGGACAGTGGCAGAGAAAGTGAGCAGTGTCTTCATGCTCGTAGAAGCATAGAATTTATCTCAATATGAGCAACAAGAGTACTAAAGACCTCAGCCTGACTGAAGAAGAGGAGAATCTCCTCCTGAACCCCTTCTCGAACATGGATATGGGGGACGGAGAAAGCGTAATCGAGGTTGACGATGACGTCAGCTCGGTCGCTAGCTCCAACCTTTCGACAGTATCCAGGGCATCAAGGAGGTGTAGAATAACGAATAGCAAGAGGACGGTCAAGAGGTTAGGTCAGTTAGACTGGGACCAACTGACTGAGCAGGAGAGGAAACGGCTGCATAATGCTCGTGCCTTCCTGGACAGAGAGGGCTTGGGAAAAGACAGGCACACCGCTAGTCAAGCACTGAACCCTCCCTCTTCAGAAGGCCCGAGCGTTAAAACCTTGATGGGACCACCTGCCCCCAACGCTGTTTCAACACAGCGTAAGGAAGGGTGCTCATCAATGGCAGCGACAACTCCTCAAGACGGACCAACTGAACGAACCCAACGAACCCAACGGACAGACACAGACTTGCCAATCGTACCACCTGCTGATCCGCCACTGATCGCATCGATATCAGCTGGTGTTAGTGAAGCAGGTGTAAGAGCGGCTCAAAACGAGGGGAAAGATGAGATGGCTTGTGAAGACAATGCTATTGGCCACAGCCTCAGCGTTAATCTTAACAAGACCATTGATTCCGTCCCCGAAAACCGGACGACAAATACGAACGACAGTCTTACGACGGTCATTGAAAAAAGGACGACTAAACGCAAAACTAAGGTTTTGAACGAGAACGAGGTACGACGACGACAAAGACGGAACGCTGAGAGGATTGTCCGGCGCTTTGCTAACAGGACTCCTGAGTCCTTGACAGCTAAGGAGAAGGCGGCGTTGGACAAGTCTAAACAGCGCCTTGAAAGCACAACAATAACGACTACTGTTAGTGACGCAAACCCACAACCACCTCTTGAAGTACCTTGTTCTTCTAAAAGGACAAGGAATGAACTCTCCCCAACCGATTCTTCGCCTAACAAGGCGACGAAGAGGTTAAAGATCTCCCGGGCAACCGTGAAGGGGCACCAAGTGGCCATTGCCGATTTCGGCAAACCCTCACGGAAGCTGACCGAGGACGAATGGCAACTTCTGGAGCTACGAATCCTGGAAGAAGTAAACGAGGCCATCGTCAAAAATAGGCCCCCCCCACTTTTCGGAAATCTTACGACCGTCCATGGTTTCAAGGTTATGAATTGTGAAAATGACGCCACACTCAAGTGGCTTCAGGACTTCACAAGCAGCACCTCTGCACCATGGCAAAATGCGGATCTTCGCCTAATTGATGTTAAGGAGATTAAAAACATCTCCAGACCAATAGGCATACTTCTGATCAAAGGCCCCACACTTCCTAACGATCGCCTGGAGAGGTATATAACATCACTCAACAGGGATCTCCTAAGCCAGGAGTGGGAAGTTATCAAATGTGAAAAAACCAAGGAAGGCACCGAAGTAATGGTTAGACTGGTACACAAATCTATACCACTACTGAGGAAAGTGGATTTCAAAGTGCGCGTCGGAATCACCAGATGCAAACTTAGACTGATACCCAACAAAAGAAAACAGGTTAGTATGGCGATGAAAAACCCTTTTTATTATGATTATGGAATTGAAAATCTTACAAATCAATCTTCAACATAGTAAAGCCGCCAGCGCTAACCTGGTCTACCTCATGGAGAGTAGACAATATGACATGGCCCTGATCCAAGAACCCTGGATAGTAGGTGGCACGATCAAGGGCCTGCACTCCAAAGACCTCATGCTGTATAAGTCAAACCTTGACAGCCAAAATAGTAATCCCAGAACCTGTATATTAGCAAGAAAACGATTTAATCTCTTTCTTCTAACTTCTTACAGCAACATCGACCAGACCGCGGTCATTCTAGAACGCAAGGAGCACCCATCGCTCATATTAACCTCCACTTACATGCCCTATGATGGAGTTGAAGGACCACCAGCGGATTTAACAAATAAAATAGTAACATTCGCAAGTAAGAAAAATTTTAATATTATATTAGGGTGCGACTCCAATGCACATCATGTACAATGGGGGAGCACCGATACAAATACAAGAGGTGAATCCCTCTTTCAGTTTATCATAGATAACAACCTACGTGTGGCTAACCGAGGTAATACACCCACCTTTGTCACAAAAAATCGAAAAGAGGTGCTAGACAATACCCTCTCAAATAATTCTGACACCTGTCAAATTGATCATTGGAGAGTTTTAGAAGAACCTTCCTTTTCTGACCATCGTCTCATAGAATTTATAATCCCTAACGTTGAAAGTCAGCACAAACCCTTTAGAAATAACAGGTGTACAGACTGGCTTATCTTCAATAGGGAAATTAGAAATAACATAAAGCACGTCAACACCAGCGCCATTCTGGGACCAGACAGTCTAGAGAAGGCAACAGAGAATCTCACTGCGACTCTGCGTAAGGCGTTTGAAACCAGTTGTCCAATCAAAACAACTGTGAATAAAAACAGAAAACCCCCCTGGTGGACAACAGAACTAACCAACATTAGAAAAGAAACAAGAAAACTTTTCAATGCTGCAAAAAGAACAAGACTCGAAAGTGACTGGGACTGTTATAAGACTAGTCAAAGAAAATTCAAAACAGAAACCCAACGAGCCAAACGATGCTCGTGGAAAAATTTCTGCAGTAATATCGAGTGTACCAACGAGTCAGCTAGGCTCCGAAAAATCCTTTCGAAAACCTCCGCTTCTGTTGGTTCACTAATGAAACCCGGAAACGGCTGGACTGAATCAGGTCGCGAAAGTCTAGAACTCCTGGTTGAAACTCACTTCCCAGGTAGTAAACCTAGCCCTGAACGCGAACCAGATTACTCCCCAATCTTCGAGTATGAAATACCGACGGATGTTATAACGGAGGAGAAGCTAAACTGGGCTATTAACTCTTTCTCCCCTTATAAATCTCCAGGCCTAGACGGCATTTTCCCAATGATGCTACAAAAGAGCACTGAATTTATCGCCCCACACCTGATAAAAATCTTTCAAAGTAGCATTAAATGGGGGTATGTTCCCAAGGCATGGCGTGAAGTAAAAGTCGTGTTTATACCAAAAGCCGGCAAACCCAGCCATACTGAACCTAAGGACTTCAGACCTATTAGTCTTACGTCTTTTGTACTTAAAACACTAGAAAGACTTATCGACATATACATCCGCAGTAATTTAAAACCGGAGACCTTATCACCCTTTCAACACGCCTACACAAAAGGTAGAAGTGTAGAAACGGCACTACACTGCGTAGTTAGAACAATAGAAAAATCACTTGACGTTAAGGAATATACTCTTGCTTCATTCCTGGACATTGAAGGAGCCTTCAATAACGTCCACAGTTTTGCAATCGAGAAAGCACTTAACGATCAACACATAGAAGAAGTAGTTATCAAATGGATCATGAGTATGCTGAAAAACAGACTAATACATAGTGAGATTGGTAACGCACATTTAGAGATGTACGCATCTAGAGGAACCCCGCAAGGGGGAATTCTCTCACCATTATTATGGATCTTAGTGATGAACGAGATCCTAATAAAACTTAGGAACCAAGGTACAGTAGTGGTAGCCTACGCTGATGACTTAGCGCTTTTGGCGACAGGTAAATACCTTACCACTATCAGCGACCAATTACAAAACGCATTATCAAAGGTCAGTAACTGGACCAAAAAATGCGGTCTTAATGTAAACCCCCTTAAAACAGAACTGGTTCTTTTTACAAACAGGAGGAAGATCCCTCCGTTTATAATACCAAAAATAGACAATACAACACTAAAAATCTCCGATCGAGCTAGATACCTTGGAGTTATACTGGATAAAAAACTCAATTGGGGTCCAAATATCCAAGAAAGATATAAGAAAGCCACAATCGCACTCTACTCATGTAACAAGATTCTGGGTAGAAACTGGGGACCGAACCCCAAAATAGTAATGTGGATGTACACTGCCATAGTCAGACCGATTCTAACTTATGGCAGTTTGGTTTGGTGGAAAGCGTTGGAGAGATCCACAAATCAAAAAACACTTACCAAAGTACAGAGAATGGCTTGTATCTGCACCAGTGGGGCGATGAGGACAACCCCAACTGCAGGTTTAGAAACGATCCTCAACCTCCCCCCGATAGATCTATTCGTTCAAGAATCAGCAGCATACAGCGCCCTCAGGCTCAGTCAAACTAACATCTGGCAAACTAGCCAGAGTGGCCACGCAGCTATTCTTACGAAATACGTAGACAAAAATATCTGCACAGATTATATGAGCCCCTACTTGGATTTCAACAAATCCTTTAGCACCAAGTTCCCCAATAGACTAGATTGGGAAAATAATGAGCCCTACACCAACGACTCAACCATTACCATCTACACCGATGGCTCTAAAATGGATAGTAGAGTAGGTGCAGGATTTTACTCTGAAAGCCTCAACCTTGCCGAAGCATTCAGGCTCCCTGACTATAGCAGCGTCTTCCAAGCTGAGATCTTGGCAGTGAAAAACGCTGCTAAACATTTATCCATGATGGCGATATCACACGCGGACATCACTTTTTTCATTGATAGCCAAGCAGCAATAAAAGCTATCTCTGCCACCCAAATCAAGTCAAAGCTTGTCTCTTGCTGTCGCGAAGAGCTAAAGGTTCTTGGCACACAGCATAACGTAAGACTCTGCTGGGTTCCTGGCCACAGTGATGTACCAGGCAACGAAAAGGCGGATGAACTTGCTAGGAAGGGCTCCACACTGGAACCCTCTCGAATAGACCACCATATAGGAATACCGTTATGTGAACTGAAACTTAACGTCAGTAAAACCACCCTTCAAATATCCAATGACAGATGGAATCTGCTAGAAACCTGTGTTAACACCAGGAAGATATGGCCTAGATACGATAAGAAAAGATCCGACTGGATCTTAAATCTAAATAAGCCCTCCCTAAGATCCCTTATCGGCATCATTACAGGTCACAATCTACTCGGCTACCATAAGAAGAAGATGGGGCTCAGTACTGATGACCTTTGTAGAGGCTGTGGTGATGAAAACGAGCATGAAGACACTGCTCACTTTCTCTGCCACTGTCCTTCGCTCTGTCTTGCTAGGAAGAAAACTCTAGGCAACTTTTTCTTTAATGAACTGGAGGAACTATCAGAACTGCCAGGCAAAAGCTTACTAAATTTTGTCAAGGCCTCTAAATGGTTTAATGAACCACATGATTCATAGGTTATTTTATCTTTTCAGGAAGTTTCCAACACTTCGGGGTACCACAATGGATCTACATTGATCTAAGTGTGATGGTAACAACATCAACCGTCAGCCCATTAAACCTAACCTAACCTAACCTAATGTCAGAAAAGGAAGAAACCTTAAGTTATGTGCCGCATCGGAACGGCTAATTTGAGAAGGCTTTGGAGGATTTCCTCGCAAGACTCAATACCAGGATAGTATTTTTTCCTAATGATTCATTCGTTTTTTTTTTTTTTTTGTATCAGCATTCAGCATATCTGCAAAAGAATTATTACAAAACAGTCAATGTTTTTTATGTGATCCTTTTCGTTTAAGAAATAATAAATATGTATATACAAAAATCAACAACAAAATCTCTTTGAGTCAATTTTTTCACACTTGATTCTAGTCGACAATCATTGAATGAAGTTTTTTACTTCAATTTTAATCTACAAATGGCAAAAATCTAATTTTCGAATGAGGTAATAATTAGAATTTTATTAATTCATGCTTGATTAAAGGACTGGCATGGCATGCTAAGAATAAATAGTATGTTCGTTATAGATATATTCTTGTCACCTTACTGGCTTTTTCTCTGACATTCTGCAATCACCCTTCATTATTATTTTAGCAGACCTATAAAGAGAAAACCTATGTATACTCGTATGTATGTACATTAATTTTAATAATTTTTTTTTGAGAATAGAATATGATTGTTGTGACTTCACAAACAACAAAAAACGATAATTTCACATGTGTGATCTTTTCATAAAATATAAAACAAAAAAAAAATACAATACATATCTTTTGACAACCAAATAGATAGATGGACTGGAGAATGGAACTTTTTGTGGAAGAGCCATTTATTAATAAAGATAGATGAATAACGAGAACCAACACTCTTTGATTATCACAGGTCCTTGATTGTGGATGAAGAAATCAATTTTCAGATTTAGCTCACTGTGAAAAAATGGTCTTTAAGGCCCGGTTATAGCTATCAGTAAAATCCATCAGTAAAATTTGAAACAGGAGGAATCTGAAATGTTTTACTGATGAGCGTTTATAGCAATCAGTAAATTTGCGTCTTTAAATTAAATGTCACTTTGATGCTTCGCGTCTCAGACAATTTTTTTATTGTTGCTTTCATCAGTAAAATTTTTAATGATGTGATCGGAACAGTAAACAATTGGAACACCAACAGTAGGTTAAGTTAGGCGCCAGTTATAGCTATCATTGGTTTTCATCATTGAGAGCAAACATTGGAATTTGTTTGACAGGTCGTTTATAGC
This sequence comes from Eupeodes luniger, assembly GCA_951509635.1. Lineage (NCBI taxonomy): Eukaryota > Metazoa > Arthropoda > Insecta > Diptera > Syrphidae > Eupeodes > Eupeodes luniger. Next base: position 123,978,779 of record OX608074.1, read on the forward strand.
TATCATTAAAGATTTCTGTCATTGAAAAAAAATTCCTGATTGAAAGCCACCGAAAAATGTTTACTGACAGAAATCTGTCATTGGAATTGTGTGAAATTGGAACACAAATCAGTGGAACGATTCGTTTCCGTCCGGAAAATAGAAAAATAAATTTTTTAAAGCCAACACTTTAGTTTGATTTCAAATGAATTGAAAACTATGCATACATATAGTTTTTGAAGCAAAAAAATAATTAAATTAAAACAGTAGTTGTGGTTTTTTTCAGTTTTCTCAAAAACTAAAAGGCATAAAATCATCTAGTTTTCAGTTTTTGATCAAAAACAATAAATTCTAAAATAAAAACAATAGTAGATAATCCTGAGGTATTGAAAAATTACACTTTAAACCTTTTTTTAACTTTTTTTTACTCAAATTTTGAGTTTAAAATTAAATTTTTCAAAAACTATACATAGTTTTGACTTGATATAAAAACTGGCTTATAGAACAAAATGTTTGCTTTAAAAAAAATGTATAATATGTACCTACTTAGTTGTTAATATTACCGTTATTTTTTAACTAATTTTTTCCATTTTAAGTAATAATTTTTTTAAATAGCCCCTCCCGCCTAAACGGTGGGAGATAGACCCTCACTCCCATAATAAAAAATGCTTAATTTTAACTGTTCTTAAAAAATCCGTTATAATATCTTGTTGCGTGAGTTATCGTACTCATGACAAATTTCATCATTAAAAAAATTAAAATGGATTCATAAATCAAATAAAACTTTAAATGCATTGTTTCTTTTTGAAAAAGGATTCATCTCATTTATTTATTTATTTATTCAGCTTAATACAAGCTATAACATAACTTAACTAAACTTAACACTAACTTAACATTTTTTTTAGTTTTTGTTATCAGTTTTCAACTGTCCACACTAAAGCTCTTTAATGTACAAGAACTAACAATTTTAATTTTATTAGACTCAAAATTAAAAGGACGAGGAATGCGGACTCAAAAAGGGAAAAAGTAAAGGGTATCTTTCAGATGGGATTTGGAAATGTTAAAGTCCAAGACTAGCATAGCAGCGTTGCAGTGACGAAGAATTCTGGACATTATTGGTTCAAAGTGCCCATAATTAGTGCGGTGATGAGGGATATAGAAAAGGGAAACAGATCGCAGATTTCAAGGTTTGGTGTTAAGATGAATATCACTCAGGAGTGCCGGGGAATCTATATTGCCAATTAAAAATTGGTGAGCAAATAATATATTAGGGTTGCAAACCTATCAGTTTTAATCGATCGGCATAAGAAGGCAAGTTGGATGTATCACAGGGAGGCCACGTAAGGCAAATCGAACGAAACGTCTTTGAACATTTTCAATTTTAAGTGGATGGTTTTTATAAAAGGGAGACCATACTTGGCATGCATATTCAAGATGAGGACGGACTAGGGAAATGTAAAGCGCTTTAGGTACATAGGGGTTGGAAAATTATTTTGACCATCTCTTAATAAAACCGAGAGATTTATTAGCTTTATTAATAATTTGGTCAAAATGGGAATGGAAATTCAAGTGTTTGTCACACATAATACCAAGATCTCTAATAGAATCGACTACGTTGACGGCGTCATTAAGGAAGTAGTATACTCTATGAGATGGGATTTGTTTGAGCGAAAAGGTCATTTGTTTACATTTACCTACATTTATGTAACTCTAGGAAATTATGCATGCACCAAACAAAAAAGATAGTAAGATCATTTTCTAAAAGTAAGGAATCAGATGGAGTTGAGATAATCTTAAAAACTTTATTATCATCCGCCAACATTAGGATATCCGAGTTTTTTAATTTAAGACAGACATCGTTAACAGATAAGACGAAGAGTAGGGGGCCAAGGTGACTACCTTGTGGGACTCCAGAAGTTGCATGTAAATATGGGACTGGAGACTGAGTTACGGAAGAGGGCTCTATAAGTTCTATTCGCAAGGTAGGAGCTTATCCAGTTTATAAACGTAGATGGAAAGCCTAGGGCTTTAAGTTTGAGATAAATGATCTAATGGGATATTTTATCAAAGGCTTTGCTGTAATCAGTGTATACAACATCAACTTCATTGCCATTCTCGAGGGCTAACAAAACTTTCTATATAAATTCAATTTAGTTAGTCGTAGTGGATCTACCTTTAAGAAAACCGTATTGAGGGGGGGAGAATAAGGGCTTGCAATGGAAATAAACGGAATCATAAACTAAGCTTTCAAAAAGTTTTGGGATCCATAAAAGTTTAGCAATATGTCTATAATTGTTAATTTCAGTTTTATTGCCTTGTTTATGAATCGGAAATATAAATGAATATTTCCATATATGAGGAAACACACCTTGGGAAAGAGAGAGTTCAAAGAGTGCAGTTCGAGGCTTTGACAGAGAATGCATACATTTTTTAGAACAACTGATGGGACGCCATCAGGACCAGGGTTAAAGTTTTCTTTTTTTTTATTGCATCAATCTTTTGCTAGAAATTAATCTGTAACATGTTCAAAAACTAAAAACACACATTTTATTGATTTATTTTACTGATAGCTATAACCGGCCCCTTAGTCAGCAGCAATAAACATTTCCAACAGACCGATCCTTAAAACGAGAAAATAATTTGTAATTGACACCAACAAATTCACCATTAAGAATTTTTTGTTAAATATAAATTGTCATTCCAATCAACAAAATTAAGTCATGATTGCTGTTCTTGTCACACGGATAGGGGCTTTTTTCGTTTTTTATTTGACGTTTTTTTTCAAACCCTTAGGTTTTTTGGAAAAATCCAAATTTTGAGTGAATGAGGTATGTATGTTTTAAGTTTGTATTTCAAAAAACATGTTGATTTAAGTTGATAAATACAAGTTTTATGGCGGTTTTTCCAAAGAAAGCCATAAAAAGGACGTGTTTTTTTGTGTCACATTGATAGGGACAAGATCTAAATTTACCTATTAGCGTGTTTTAAATCAGATAAAGTATACTCTGATTGTTTGGGAGCTTAGTACGAGTATTAATTTGATAGAACCAAGAAGTATGGGTAGAGGTAAAGGTATAACCAAGGAGGAAATAGGCCAAATTCGAGCTTACCGAAATCTCAGCAAAACCATCCGTTTTATGGACAGCAAAATTAGAAGAAGTTTAAATGTTGTACACAACTACCTCTAGGACCCAGAGAGGTATGAAAAAAACCACATCATTTCAGAAAAAGCGGGCTATAGTGAGAGCTGCTTGAAATTCAAGGCTTTCCATTAGCAAATTCAAGGCAGAAGCTGGGATAAATGCTAGTAGATCGACTGTTTCTCGGGTGATACTGAAGGCAGACCATATACGACACAAAAAAAATAAAGAAAAAACACCATCGAATGCTGCACGCAAGAGCCAACGCCTTAATTTTGCAACAAATCACATCAGGTGGAATCGAGCTTGGCAAACCGCCGCCGCCGTCTTTACTGATGAAAAAAGTTTAATTTGGACGGACCTGATGGATATAGTTACTATTTCCATGATTTAAGAAAGGAAAAAATCTATCTTAAAAAACGGCGCAGCAAAAAATTTGGTGTAATGGCATGGGGAGCAATCACCTATTACGAGACCGTGGAGCTGGATTTTCAAAGCTCTAAAATGACGGCAGTTTTCTGAATTATTTGGTGGACAATGATGGGCTTTCCAACAAGGTAATGCACCAATACATACCGCACGGACAACAAAAGCCTGGATTCAGTGGCAAAATTTGAACCTATTACCATGGCTCCCATATTCTCCTGGCCTAAACATCATGGAAAACCTGTGGGGATGTCTTTCAAGAAGAGTCTACGAAGTAGGACGGCAATACTAAAATACAGATTATTGAAGCCATAAAACGGTCCTGGGCCCAAATTTCGCTCAATTATCTGACAGCACTTTATGAATCCATACAAAACAGATTACTAGAAGTAATTCAGAAATCAGGAGGCAGCACACATTACGAAAAATTATTTTGAATCCATTCAATAAAACCAGTATTTACCAGTATTTACCTAAACCATGAGTTTTTTTCTTATTTTCCTTACTTTAAATTGTCTTACAGGTAAATTTAGATCTTGTCCCTATCCATATGGGACAGAAAAAAAAACGTACTTTTTATGGCTTTCTTCGGAAAAACCGCCATAAAACTTGTATTTATCAACTTAAATCAACATATTTTTTGCAATACAAACTTAATACATACCTTATTCATTCCACATTTCTGTTTTCCAAAAAACTTAGGGGTTTGAAAAATAACGTCAAAAATAAACAAACGAAAAAAGCTTGTCCCTATCCATGTGACACGAAGTGTATATATACGCCCTAGTATATAGTTCTACTATAAATTTAATACCTAGAGCTTATATTGCTTACTGATGGCAATCCTGCGTTGTCAATCTTATGATACGAGTACATATATAGCATACCGGGTGACTTTGGAGTAATTGAGCACATGCGATTTGACAGTTGTTGTCACTTTTAATTTAAGTATGTCCTATTTTCAACAAATTTCGTGATTTGAATATGAGATTTTGTTCAATTTGTATTATGTAATTTTTAACTTCCCATAGGAAGATATTGAGCAGGTTCAGATGCCTTCCAATTAAGGCGAATTTATTGAAATGTTGACTGGAAAGTTAGTCAAGAAAAATCTCCCTAGTTATCAAGTCAATTCCATTTATGTCAAAATAACAGCTAATCATAATTTTTCAATCAACTAAAAGCTGAACTTTATTATTCTGTACAATTATGTTTTTAGTAGTTTTTGCACGATTAACTGAAGGCAGAGGTTAGTGAAGTAAAGTTCCGAGTTTATGAAACTTAAAAAAACTATCTAGTTGCCTGTCCAAAATGTACGTTTAAGGAATGCAGTTGACTGCAAATAAAGTCACTTATGTTATCTGTGCCCGATTTTACCTCCAAAGCAATTGTATGCAACGAAGAATAACGTTTTTGACATCTGGTAAAATTTTGAGAAAAATCCACTTGAGAAAACTTTAAAAAAAAAATTACTTAAATTTGGTTAAAATTGATTTTCGACTCAAATATCTTTTTTAAATTTAAAAAATTGGCTTCAAACTAATTTATATGAAGTTATTTTACTTCAAAATGATTTCATTCTGTGCTAAATTTTATAAGAATAATCCAATCCAATATGTATTTATAATAAGAAATACAAATTTTCAACAAATACTGCTGAAATTGGTTTCGACTGAAAATCTCGGTAACAAAAATAGATTTTGAAATCAAACTATTTCATCATATGCAAAATATTGTTGTTAATTTTTTAGAAACATTTAATTAACAACTTTTTTAACAAAACGTACTCTTTGGAACGGAAATAAAACCATTGATGATAGATGATTAAAAAGATATTGCCATTTTGAGTTATAAATGGTGTAACTTACCCGACTATAATTTACTAATTTTATATTAGTTACATGTACTCGAATATTAGTTTTATTTTGTTGAATGAATTGACGCTTAAGTTTATCCTAATGAATTCATGTTTTTTAAAGTTAAATCACTAAAACGTTATATAAACAGTGAATTTGGAATATGTGTCTTATGGAAGACTATTATGGAAGAAAGTTATACAATTTTTTTTATTATTTATTGAATATGACTGGTTATTTCTATGCGCAGTTCTTAATGGCTTCGTTCAGTACCGTGTTGGATAGGCTATACTGGATCAGAGAATTTTTTGGTACCTCATTGGAAGAGTTGGGTAGCTAAATTGAGATAGCTGACAAAAAATAAAACTAACTTTCAGCTGTTTACAAAACTCAGGCAAATATTTACATTTCGAGATCAAAAATTGTTTTCAAACAAAATTTTCGATGGATAATTTTGATAACTCTCCGGAATTTTATCAAAAAACAGAACAAATTGTAATCAATTTTTGAGTTCCTTCAAATTCCACCATGTGTTGATATCGACATATAGTACCAGAAATTTGTAGATACCTTTTTGGATTTCTTTTTTGATAGCCCAGAAGTGTTGGATCAGTTGTTGTTTTACACGTATATTGCTTAAAAAAAGTAATCAGGATATCCTGTATATCTGTGATTGAACGCAACCAATCATTGGAAAAACTACGGGTGTGACGTAGTTTTTGTAACCACTAGTTGGTACACCAAAGCATTTAAACTGTCAAAAACTGTTTAACTATCATACAATCCAATAGTATGCTAGACTTGGGAAAAATGACAGTTCTTATTTTGAAAAGAAGAACGAAATGCTTCTGTATTAGAAATCCGAATCAAAGACATACATAGGTACTCACAAATCAAAACAGGTGCAGAGCGTCAAACTCGACAGTTGTCATTTTTTAAATCGTAATTTTTGGAAACAAACTTTTTTTGAGTTCACAATGGCTAACACTAAAAACTTATGTTTGACACATAAAAACACAACAAACTTAAGAAATGCAAGTCCGTACCGCAGACAAGTTAATCAGAAAAACAATGTATGAAATGGAAAGGGTGAAGGTGAAGGTGAAAACTGATAATCTTCAAATTAATTTGCATATGTAAACATTTGCACCATGTGTTCATTTGAAAATAACACCAAACCAACCAACATTGCTTATTATATAGAACCGAATAAGAACTACTACTACTTTTCTTTAATCTTTTATTAATTAACTGATTCTGATGCGAAGCGTTTTTTTTGTTTTTGTTTAAATAAAATTCAAAATCTCTAATACAAAAAAAATTATTTATTCAAACATCCAGATAATTCCTTATACATCTCCTCCTTTGTATTCTTTTCATATTTATCTTCATTTAAAAAGTTTGTATGAAAAAAAAAATTATGTAAAAGTTATGTTTATATTCTTCTTTTTTTTTTTGTTTAACATGGTGTATCACCATTTTTGTTTTTGATAAATAAAATACATAAACATGTACACATAATATTTATTTAATTTTATTTCAATTTTTTTATACATATACGTAAAGAGCATTTATCTCAATAATAGTATAATTTAACTATATTTTTTTTCCAGTCTCATATTTTTGGGTTTTCTCTTATAAAAGTAGTTTACATTCATTTTTTATTTTTTTATTTTATAATAGTAAATTTTTGTTTAGTAATACAATTGTTCAATGCAACCGTTTTTATTTTTCTCTTCTATTTAATATATTAACTAATTGATAAACCAACTAAGATTAACCCAAAATTAGACAAAGTTGTTTTTTTCATCGAAATATGAAATACTTGGTAGTTTTTGCTTTTGTTTGTTTTGTTTTTTTAATAATTTTTACTTTTCTCATTTCATTTAATTTAAATTCAAATAATTTTGCTATAAGCATGTGCGTATTATATTTTTTTAAAAATTTATTATTACTTAAATTTAGGCAACAACTACAAAATAAAAAATTGATTAAATTATTAATATATTTATTACCAGAAAAATTAATGTTTAATGTAAGTTAGAGTTTTAAAAATGTTATTTAATTTATTTGGTTGTTTTTTGTTTTTTGTTTTTCTTTTTTAATCAAGCGATTGCACAACAAAGTTCCTTTATAATAATTTATAATCAATGAAAAATATCTATAAAATGGCGACACATAATAAAACGCATATTGTTAGCCATATATTATTACAACTAGGTACATACATAATTATAATATTTATGAATTTGTATTTTTGTTTTTCTTTTTTTGTAATAATTGTTTTGTTTTTGCTTTGTAATAAATAAGAATTTACCATATATTGGTTAAAGAATGTGTTTAAACAACATTTACGCACATAATTATATTAGAATTGTATAATAAAGAAAATTAGTTAGGGTTTTTTTTGTGTTATATATAATAATATATTTTATTTTTGTTATATAACTTTTAAAAAAAATTTGTGGTGCTTTCCATTTCCATTTCCATTTTCATTTTGTGCCTTTAAAATTTTTCGAGCATACTCGATAATATAGACTTTTATTTATTGTTTTTAGTTTAATTAATGGATTTATTTAAGACACCAACTTAGTTTAATATGAATTTAAATATAAATATAATAAGTATAAATTTAAATTTAAATTTGAATGTAATAAGGAAAGCAAATTGTTAAGAATGTTTTTGTAAAAATTGTTTTGTGCAAATGATAAAATACCTATCATTGACTTTTTGTATGCTTATAGTTTATTGTGTATGACACATGTTTCACTACATACCGGGTTCACATTATCGGGACTTATGTTTTTGTTTTTTGTTTTTTTTTTCTTAATATTATTGCTTCGCTCCCCTAAATTTGCCTATATCTATATATTCTTATTGACTTGTATATCGTTTTTTAGTACATAACTCTTTTCTTCTTACTGTATTTCGTTAGTGCTTGGATTTCAATTATTTTTTAATCGATATGAAGAATTGTTATACAATGACTAGGTATTTATTTACGAATACCTTATATTAAATAGTACATTTACAGAAATCAAATAAGTTTTGTTGTTTGGCTTTAAATACACTTTTTTTGTTTTGTTTTTATTTCTTTTTAATCATATAATATTTTTAATAAAGTATTCGTTTTTATTTTGTTTTGTATTTAATTATATAAGAATTTAATAATAATAATTTAAAAAAAAAAAAAGAAAAAAAAACAAAATTCATTTGAATATTCAAATAAATTTTGTGAAAAATAATAAACAAGAAATATTTTATTTTGTTTTTTTTTTTTATATATAAATAGAAACAAATCGAACAGAAAAAACTTATTCGATTCGGACTTAAGTGGTTTTAGTTTTACTGTTTGCAGTTTTAAAACTTACTTGCAGTACTCGATTGCCTAGTGTGTAACCGTTAAGTGATTGTATTGCTACGACTGCTTCATCATAGTTGGTCATTGTGACGAAGCCAAATCCTTTGCATTTATTTGTTTGTAAATCTTTAATAACTTTAACACTTTGAACTGCCCCAAATGGTCCGAAGAGCTGCCACAGGACGTTCTCTTCAGTTTCTGGTGCTAGATTATAAACAAATATACACCAACCGGATCCGTTGATTGCGTTTGTTGGTAAAATTGTGTTGCCCAAGAGATCACCAGTTAATGGTGAAAATCTGAGAAAAGGTATGAACTGTGTGAATTAATAAGTTTATCAAATTTGTTTTATTTATTACTAATAATTTTAAAACTAAAGATGATTGTTTTTTTCAAAAAAAAGATAATGAAGAGAACTTAAAAAAAAAAATTATGCAGTATGCGGTAACAATCATGATAAAGAATATATACAAGGTGTACATGAATAGGATCGTCCTTTTTTAAAATTGCTATTGTCATCGCATTCGGCTTTAGTTTCAAGAAGGCTCAATAAATACATTAACAAAAAATTCCCATTTAAATGCAACAATTTCATAAGTAAGTGGCGATGTCTGTTTTCAAAAATAGGATTTTAAATACATAAAATAAATAAATAAATAAAATAGGTTGCACAACATTCCGTTGAGAACTAGGGCCTAGTGACTTACAACTCTCAACCATTGCTGTGTGCTACAGTTTAAAGCCGAATCCGTACGGCTTATTTCAGAAAGCACTTTTTATGGCAAGAATTACTGTTGGAGTATTTGTCAATTCCTTGCAAGAGGCAGTACCCGTGATAAAAACAGACAGGGGTCGAACCCAAGACCTCTGGCATGACAGTCCTACGAAGTAACCATCACACCACGGGTACTACTACATTACAACTGTTAAAAAAAGTTTTTGAATATTAACGATATCGTGTATGGTTACATTTTAGAAATATCGTAGTTTTTACTTGTCAAATGTCAAAGGTGACAGCTTTAAAAGTGACAGCTGCCCAAGTAGTGGGCTATACAAAATAAAACCTCTTATTGAAAAACTGTACTTCAACAAATAATTGAAATACCACAATTCCATAACTAAGTGGCGGTAAACATATTTGCTTATGATTTATGAACTTAGAGATAATAGAAAATATAGCAATATATATAATATATATAACGGATTTTTTTTAAGTACTTTCAGTATTTCCTAACGGTTCTCGAAAATTTCTATTGCTTAAACGCTTTTACAGAAGCCGTTTTATGAACTTAAATCATCATTAAAGTTCTTAGTTCTTTAAATTGTGTGTCCTTGGAAAATTTATAAATAAAACGTTTAATACGAATAAATGAACTCTCTTAAAAAAACTGCCGATTTGAGTTTTTGAATCCTCATTTTTTCGGCAATATTGTCATAATGCTGAACTAAATGACCGTTGTTGTCATAAAATTTATCTACAATAAAGACAATATTTCGTAAACTGAAACTTCTTATTTTTATTTCTTTCTTCACTGTGTACCCTTCGAATAAAGGTTTAAAATGTACTCGTAGTTAACAATTAATAACGAAATTAAGACATAAAAGTTTCAAAAATATAAAGTATTCGTTTTGTTAAGCTAAGCAGGGGGGGGGGGTAGAGAGAGGAGATCAAATGTTATGTTTAAACAAGGAAAGGAAATTTGTTTAATGCGTCTGTCCGTTTTTTATGTTCCTCTCCTCCCCTGCTGGTTATTTTTTCCCCTCTTCCGTTTTAATTTTGATTTAAAAGTCAAATGACACGTCAAACTAAAAATGACTAACTGTCACTAGAAACAGTTTAACTTTGATGACGGTGACACCTGCCACCTTGGGAACTCTTAAAATTCATACATCTTTAAATTCAGAGCTTAGTTTGTATGCATTGAAAACAAGACACAAATAAAATAGAACTGGGCACAGTGAGGATAAGTTAGTGCCATGAAAGTGCAGAAAAAAAAACAAATTATATGCATAATGTACACAAAGCTTATATGAAAATATAAGAAAATTAATTTAATTTAAGTGTCCTTTTTCAAATTTGTATGGTATGTAACAAAATACACAACTACAATTACAGTTAATCCGGATTCTTTCTCCAGCTCGAAGTTCCAAAATGATTTGTTTGACGTTTGATGTAATTGAATATATCAATCTTATGAGTATGTTTGTAATAGGCGTATTTATGTTTTTTAAAACACAACTCAGGAGTTCAGTTGTCACTGTCACTCTTTCACATTTGTCATTTTATTTAACAGAAACAAAAAATCTGATTAAAAACTTAAATTAAAATGGAAAAATTAATCATAATAATACAAGCATTACATTTATTTTGTGAAAAAATGCTTATGCTTGTGTTCAGCATTCAACTCGGTCTGCTTAGTTATTTTATTCTGAACTCTCTGAACAAGCTCAGAACACGTTTAGAAAGAAACACAAATTTTAGGTTCTAAACGTTCAGAGCTAAAAAAAGTCTGTTCCAGACATTTCTAGCACTAAAAGTTGTTCAAATGTCAAATTTGAGGAGTGGGGATGAAATGCTCTCAGAGAGAAACAAAACTGTCAAAATGTTTGGAACTGTTTTCGCACCAATTTGCACGAGCTTGGACTACTTTTTTAACGTCAAAAAATTTACTCGAGCAGAGTAACCGAAAATCATTGATAAATTTTAATCAACTTAATCATGAATAAGAATCCAATAAAATAAATATCAACAAAAGTAAACTTATATTTCTTTTAAATAAAAACAAAATTATTCCTTAAATTATGAAACTTAAATGAGTTTTTTTTTCAAAAAAACACTACAATTTTCAATAAATATTGACAATTATATATATTTTTCGTACTACAAATTTCTTCTTTAGTAACAGTTTTATAAAAAGATATAAATTTCATGGAAAATATTTGATTGACTAAATGAAATAGAAAATATGAACAATATTCACATAACTAAAACTTAAATGAAAATAAAAAAATTACTTGGGCAACCCTTAGTCAATAAGCCATACATTTTTGTTTACTTTTGTCATTACTTGCCAACGTCAAATCGAATTTAACAACTAGCCCAGAAATCGTCGGAAGAAATTTCTCGGACTAAATCCGGCAAAAAGGGGAAGCGAGCGGACTAAAAATTACTAAAACTTTCAGTCTGAAACTAGGTCTGGAACACAGATAAAGAAACACAAGTTTTTATTTGACAGTTCAGGCTTTGCTTTGAACTAAAAAAGCAAAATGTTACATACTACATACATATGTACATATTTCAAACATAAAATTCACAAAAAGAATTATTAAATTTCAAAACAATTTTTCCCAGTCAGCACTTTTAGAAGAGTTCATTAAGGTTGTCAAATAAAACCTGCATAAAATATAACAACACTTTTGACAGTTCTTGCGACATTGTTAATGCCCACATAGAATCCTTACGAAATAGCAGGTGATAACATTGTCATTTAAAATTCTTGAAAACGTAGCCTTCTATTCATAAATCTTCAATATTTTAACAATTAAATACCGTCTCTCCCCCTTAATCTTAAAATAAGATACCAAACAGAAAGCATCTTAAGATAAACCATTATATGATACCCAAACACTCTTGGTTAAGCCCTTGAGGAAACTACCATGCAATTTTTGCAAATGCTTTGTTGGAGTGCAATGACCTAAAATGTCACTCGTAACTGTCTCACCTATATTTTTTTTTGTCTTACATGGGGTGGTTTTTTTTTTGTTCCTTCAAAATTTAAATATAAATGTCAGGGGGTAGAAACACACATACATACACATACATATTTATACGTACATTATTATGTGTGCCAAATAAAGTGTTTTCTTTTGTTTAATTCTGATTGGAAAATGGTGTCGCTTTTCCACAACTGCAGGTAGAATCAATGTTTCATTTCAAAAGCCTAGTGTATTTTTTAGGTTTTCGCAAAAGCAACCAAAAAGGGTGATCTCCCGACGACAACTCACTCATCGTCATCATAGTGGTTTGAATTGTTCAAGCGAAATTCAAATTCACTTGCAAATGCAGGATTTTGTAGATTCTAAATATTTAATTTGGCCCTCTTTGAAAAATTTAATGAAACCATTCCAATTAGAACAGATGCACTTATTTGTTTAGTAAATAAAAAGTATAGAGTAGAGAAGCTTGTAAGGAAATTACATTCATTCATACGGTATAATGAAGATGATGGTGGTTGTTTTTTAGTTACGGTGAAAATGTCAACATATATAGTTGTGATATGACATATATGAAATATGTTGTCAAACTGACATTTCTAGATATGTGTGTAAGAGACATTTTTTTAATTGAAAATCTATGAACTTACATCGAAAAATTCCAGATTTCCCTTAAATGAAACAGGTTATTTGTCATATAAAAATTGTATAAAATATGTTGTCAAAAGTCAAACTGACATTTCTATATATGTTGAGAGACGTTTTTTGTAATGAAAATCTATGAGCTTACATCGAAAAATTCTAGATTTCCCTAAAAAAAAACAGGTTATTTTTCATTTTTACAATGACAAATAACCAGTTTAATCAAAAAAGGTTAACACCAGCTTCTGAAAATGCAATAATAAAAGAAGCTATTTAGTAATACAGTTTTTAAAGAGTATCAAATGTCATATTTGACATTTTTTCTGTATTAGAAGTGTCATGGAATTCATCCGCAGCAAAGTACTCATCGGATTCAATAAACAGTGTTTATAATTAATCAAATTTTAACACCAACTTAGGCTAATTATAATAACAATTTGCAGTAAATTAGCCGTTTTTAAATAGAGAGTTTTGTATGACGGATTTTTAAAAACTCGCTTTTTATGTTAATTATTGGTATAAGACTTTCATTGATTGAATAAAATGTCAAAGTTATTTAAACAAGTATGCTTAAAAAGTGATTCTGATGATTATAAACGGTTTTTGTTTGTTACTATCTCGTAACTACTTTAAGTTTTAGTATTTGTCTAGAATCATATGATTTCTTAATTTAGGTTTGTTTGATATGTTGTTTATCACGAACTGTCACTTTTAGTGCTCAGTTTAATCCCTTTTTACTAGTTAGAAAATGTGTAAAAATTTGGAAGTTTTTGAAATAAAGTACTTTTACAAAACAGTTTTTTTCTGGGACATTTTTTTTAAAGAACTGGAAAATCGTTGTTTTTCTTGGAGAAAAGAGATAAGAATTCAAAATTGTCTAAATTCATACCAGCTCTTTTTTAATATTCATATACATAGTTACATTTTTGGCTCAATTTGTTCGCTCTCCTTAAAATTTTAAATCTCATTAAAAAATAGAAAAATTCATAAAATTCCATACAACCCACACAAATTTCCTATTTTAAATGGGGGAATTTTATGCTTAAAAACGGATGAATTCTATTAAATTTGTTTTTGCTTAAAATTGTGATTTTTGGGAGTAAATAAATCGGACCTAAGAAACTTTAAAAAAAAAATCCTAATTGAAGCCTTTGCGGATGACAACGGGCATATTTTTTGAATATTAAATTTATACAGAAAAAAGGACTAAGATGACAACGAAAATGCAGTTACAAATTAAATCTTTTAAAAGAAAAATCATGCATATTTCCACTAAAAATCAAAGAAATAATTTAATATATTTAAATCAGTTCTAAATATATCACCTACCTGAATCGGCCGGTGGGATGATGAATTGGGCCAGGAAAACGTCTATTTGGCTGTGGCTGCAGGTAAGCGGCCAACGGAGGTAATGCTTTATTCATATTATTACTAGGATTATTTGCAAATTTCACTGTAATTGCTTCGGTGGCACCCTTCGGAGTCGTTCCATTCAATGCCTGTATAGCACGTTCTGCTTCACATCGCTGATCGAAACGTATAAAACCAACGCCTTTTGATAGACCAGTAATGTTATCGCATAATATTCTCGATGTAATGATTTGACCAAACGAGCTAAATAATGATTCTAAATCTTGTTGTGTCATGCTCTTCGATAAACCAGACACATATAGATTAGCACCTTTTATAGCATCTGAACTTGGTCGAGCAAATGATACTTTAATGGTTTTATTTTGCAAACGGAGTCCATTGAATGTGCTTACGGCTTTTTCAGCATCATCTGATCTTTGGTAATTTACAAAGCCATAGCCGAGACTTTGACCTTAAAAATTAAAAGAAATAGGTATAGATAAAATATACATATATATACATAAAACACTCCTTAAAAGAGCATTAAAAAAATGTTTTTTCTTCTATATCAACAAAATTTGTAATATTTTACCAGTTACTTTGTCCCGAATCAGCTTACAGCTTTCAACCTCTCCGATACTGGAAAACAAGGATTTCACTTCTTCCTGGGTCATGGTCTGTGGTAAATAATTAACTATAAGATTTGTCTTTGTGTCATCTTGAGCGCTTCCGATTGAACCGGCGCGTCCGTTTTGTTGCGAGTTTTCCACTAATCCGTTGGTCATCATCACTGATTTTCTTAACTGATGCGTATTGGAAGAATTCGCCGACAACGCCGAAGGATATTATTACGTATGAAGAAATAATTAATTAAGGATCAACTATTTTCTTGATTTCTGATTTTTAATTTCCTACAACGGGCTCTGATTGTCTTGCACTTTGACTGATTTAACCAATGCGGAAATTTAAAGAAACAAAGTATTCGACGGAAACAGGGAGACGTGATGCTGTAAAAACACAAGCGTATACGGAATTCTATGTATAAGAATCGATGATAAATGATAGGTGATAAATGGTATGTACTTTTTTGGTTTTTCTTTTGTTAAATATTAAAAATTAAAAAATCAAGAAAAACTAAATTAAATTATACACAAAAAATTTCGAAAACCAAAATTTGAAGCTATAAATTTGTCATTTAAAAAATACTAAAATAAACTTAAATAAATTTCCAAAATGAGAATCGGTATAAAGTAAAGTAAATTTTTGAGAGTAGTAAAAACCGAAAACCGGTAGTCGGAAAAAAGGATTGCCAATATATATTCAGCAGTTCCACAGGCAACGAACGGTGCAACAACACTATATATCCTTCCAGTCCTTACTATACATAATGTACAACAATATACCTTCCCATGTAGGTACAAGGAAGAGAAATTTTCCTTGTATCTTTTACAACAGTTCGTGGGTGGGGTCTTTAGTTTTTTTTCGGTTTTTTCTTTTTGTATTTTTGAAAAACTGAAGATTTTCGAAAAGAATACGTTTTTTCTTTTTCTTTTTCGGAACTCACCAAAACTTTAACAATAAAAACGTTCTTATTAGCAACTTTATATATGTACAGATAAATTCTTATTAGACTTTTAACACAATGTCCTTAAACTATTCACACCCCTTTTTTTTGTAATTTCTCACTCTTTTTATAGTCCCGTATTAATTTAGTTTTATAATATATTTGTGTATATCTTTAATAAAATATTAATTAATATAATAATTATATTTATAACGATAAAAACTTAATTCCCGGTAAGAGATTTAAGGAACAAGTACTGAACAAAACTAAAACATAGGTGTGTATCTCAGACGAAGATTCCAGATCTAATAATTTTTTTTTTGGTAGCTAAACTTAAATGGTGGTATATATTTCCTAGGCTGGTTGCTGCTGCTCGTTCTGCTGCTGCCGCTGCTGATGGCTCTTCAATGAGGAAATCCACTTAACCGAAATATACGTGCGCGTAAAAATCCCAACCCATATAGGGGTGGCCGAAATAACTTCGGTACACTGTTGTAATCGATTTTCCTTCCTCGTGCAAAAAAGTATCCTTTTTATGTGTACATATAAGGGTGGTTCTGTTTTTCTTCTTCGGCAAAGAAAAAAAAAAAGAAAACTAAAAGAAAATCTTTCTTCCTTCGCCTTTCTTTCGATTAAAATTTTTTCAACAAAAAAAACTAACTAATTAATCAAAATAATCCTTAATAACTTTTAAAGAATAGATAATAGACAAATAAAAGGAATTACTTTTGTTTAAAAAATGCAGAATACCAAGTAAGTCAAAAACGAATTGTAACTAAAACTGAAACTGAAAATCGATGCCGCGCAAGGGATGAAAAGTGTTACACTTTCAAGGAATCACCTTAGACTAATAAGAGTCATGAAAATGAAAATGCCGAGTGATGATGGTAGATAGAAAGAACTGTGAGTGGACTCAAAGTTATCCTGTGCTGTGCCTGTGCCGCAGTAACTGAGGGAGTTTTCTATGAGGAAACTTATTGCTCCTGGAAAATATGTGTGTAATTTCGCCTAGGATAGAATTTTTCTCTCAGCAATCTCTCACCACGATGATGGTAGTGGTAGCTTTTCCATTTCCATTAGAAAGAGTATAAAGCTTGTGTGTTTTTCCAGCTCGATTTTTGGTATTTATTTTAAAATGCGCAGGTCCTTTGTCTGGATCATATGGAAATTTATCCTTCCGAGAGAGAATATTATGTTTCCTGTTTTATTTACATAATGTACTGAATATACACAGCGGTGTCGGTCGGTGTCGGTGTCGGTTTGGATGTTGATGTCGGTGTCGGTGTCGGTGTCTATGCCGGCTGATGTATAAACGAATCCTGGGAATAGCCTGAAAAATCCTTTCAAAGGCAATAGAATTAACATACAATAGATATTCGGGAAAAAAGGGATGCAATTAAAAATTTATTCAAGTCGAGCACTTATGTCCTGATGGACATTTGAATTAACGTACAAAACAAAAAAATAAAAAGGCTATAGCGCAACCTGGAAGTAATTTACATACTCGTATGCAGTTTTACATAAGAAATCAGGGCTCAGCTCAGTGTTTTTCAGCAACTGTTTACTCAGGAGAGGAAAATACTTATGTATGTATGAAATATTTGTAAGGGATGAAAAGCTGACCCAATATGATGGCTTTGTACTAGCACATCAGTTTTGTTTTTACACAAAGATTTTATATCCTTAATTTGAGGAGTTCATGTTATAGAAAAGAAAAATTTTCCAAATGGATCGTAGAGTAGAGGTAGCGGTATATTGCCTGCGAGGTTTTTCTTCAATCTTATTTCTGAATTATTTTCGTATAGACTTTCCAGTTGTGGTTGATTTTGTGCATTTTGTGTTTAAAAAAAAAAAGAAGATATTTTGTCGGTTTCTTATGAGCTTTTCTTCGCTTTAGCTGGGTGTGGCTGATCATTTGATTTCGGAATGACCCAATTTTTGTATAGGGCCTTTGTTTATCACGGAACAGGTGTATAGGTATACCCACGAAAGGGCATTAGCCGGCAACCTTTTGTTTTTTTTTTGTATTAATAAAATATATAACTACATATATGTATGAATGTATGTATATTATTTATTACCCACCCTTAATTGATTGAATTACTTTAATTTAGTAGGTAGTTGTTTTTAGCAACCCTTAAAGAATTTTGGAATTTCATAAGATATTTCTTCTCAGACAGGTTGAATATGGAAAGGAATTAAAATTAATATGTCCATTATGTGTTCTTTTTTTAGGGATTTTCAGATATAATAATTTAAATTATGACTTTATAGGAAAAAGGAATTAAGACTTATGATGAAAGAATACAAAACACCAAAGGTTTACTAAACTCCAAATTTCGGTTTTTGAATGTATGTATGTATGTACATATGTAATGTATTCATTGTAAAATTGGAATATACTCGTATTAAAAAAAAATCGTCGCTCTTGTTGATTTATATATACATATGTATGTACATTATGTACAAAAATGGCACATGACTTTAAAGGTTCTTATCATTAATTATGGATCTAACGATACAAGAACCAAGACAATATAATAATCGCCCTAATAAAGACCCTTTCTCACTTTCTGTGCAAGAATGAAGAGGTTTACCTTTTTTTTTGAAATAATGGTCAATGTCATAATACTTGGCATATATTTTTAATTTGTTGTGAAAACCAGAACCATGTTTCGGAAGGATTATAGTGTTGATAAAGAATAAGTTGTTTTTTTTTAAGGAAGATTGGAATTGTTGACATTGACATGGACAAATTCTAAGAATTTACGTGGTAGAGTAAAAAAAACACCTGGCTCGAAAGCTATCACAATTATAAAATTATTCGGCAAACAATATCAAATCTATAGGAATAAAGAAAGTTATGTCATGTTGACATTTAGAGTATTTTTTGAGTTTATTATACATAAATGTCAACTTGGAGTTGAAATTTCCGCCATTTGTAAAAATTAAAACATCTTCCTGAAGAATAATAAGAATGACCTTTTTTGCAAACTTAATATTATTTCGAAATTTGTGGTTTTTATAATAATTAATCACTTTCATTTAAAAAAAAAAAGTACATACATTGATTAGAGTAATATGACAGAAACTTAAAAGTAGTCTTTTTTGGTGGTGTACACATTGGACTCTTTTTGATGCTTCATCATTTTACTTTCCTCTCAGTCCTTTTTGAAAAATAAACCACACATACACACTAACTTTCATATTCGTATCTTTGATTAAATTTAGTTGAATACTTTTTTAAATAAGTTTTTAAGAATTTCGGTATGGAGAAATTTTTATTCCTTAAATACTCCCTTTTGAAAAAAAAAAATTAATCATTATCTAGTTTAAATTTGTCAGTATTTAAATATCAAAACTTTAATTTAATTTATTCAGACAAAATTGTTACTTCGGTTTTTAACAACTATTTGATTCAAGATGTCAAAAATACTCAAGCCATTTTTTAAGTAAGAATCAACACAATTTATTTAAGGTTATACAGAATACAACAACAGAAAATTTAGATTCATCAGTTCGGCGATTATTCTTTCTTCTCGGAAATCCTCATTTTATCTCTAAACAAAATGTCAATATGCCGCATAATGAGACAGCAACAAGGTAGTTTCAAGAGTCTGATGATTATTTTTTCTTCACGAAAATCCTGATTTCGCACCGCCATAGTATTTTTCAAATAAAATATAAATGAAATGGGCTTCAATTAAAGAATGCCTATTATTTTTGGCTTAATAAAGCATATGAGTGCCTTGGGACGATTTTATGTGACTATTGGACAGATTATGGAAATTTAATTTCACCTTCTTTTGCGCTTTTTGTAAATCACAGCTGTAAAATCAAATAAATATTGAATGCAAAGAAAAAGCCAATGCTTTTATAGCTATTATATAAACTTTATACAAATTTAGCACTCTCTTGCGGTTTGTTTGTGAGTTCTTCTTAAATTTAACTCGCAATCTATATAGTAATTTTCCACCAAATTTAAAAGAAACATTTCTAAAAGATCAAAGTGGTTGAATAAGAAATCAAATCACTTTTAATGTTATGACCTTGTACTCGTTCACTAATCGTCTAACTCAATCATCTCTTTGAACGCACTTCATTTATGCACAAAACCACATCCAACTTCAGTCCATTACCGATGACAACCAATCGAAAAAAAAACCGAATCCTCCAAAAATCGCTTCGTAATTTTCGCTGACTCCATATTCGTTTCACTTTATTTGTGATTATTAAAAATATAATAAATTTACTAGGAAAATCCTCAAAATGACTACCGGTTCTGTTCCAGCTGAAGGAGTAAGAGAAAAGGGTCTCTATGAATACCGTAAAAAACTCCTCGAACACAAAGAAGTCGAATCTAGGCTAAAAGAAAGTAAGTAACACAAAGCTCCAAAAGACCCCAAAAAATTGACAAAGAAATGAAATTATATGTAAAATTTGATAATTATCCTGATAGAACGTGAGGAAATCAAGGAACTCACCAAGCAATATGATAAATCCGAAAATGATCTTAAGGCTTTACAGAGTGTGGGCCAAATCGTGGGAGAAGTTTTGAAACAACTCACCGAAGATAAATGTAAGACGAAAAATTAATTTGTTTAAAGAACGTTTATAATAAAAATAAAATATGATTGTAGTTATTGTTAAGGCAACTAATGGACCACGTTATGTCGTCGGTTGCCGCCGGCAATTGGACAAAACCAAGTTGAAGTCTGGTACTCGTGTTGCTCTCGACATGACCACGCTGACAATTATGCGGTATTTGCCCAGGGAAGTCGACCCATTGGTCTATAATATGTCCCACGAAGATCCTGGTGAGGTCACATACTCGGCCATTGGTGGTCTTTCCGAGCAAATCCGTGAACTGCGTGAGGTGATTGAGTTGCCTCTGCTCAATCCTGAACTCTTCTTGCGTGTGGGTATCACTCCACCCAAAGGTTGTTTGCTCTACGGACCTCCTGGAACTGGAAAAACACTCCTAGCTCGTGCTGTTGCCTCTCAGTTGGATGCCAACTTCTTAAAGGTCGTCTCTAGTGCTATTGTAGACAAATACATCGGTGAGAGTGCTCGTTTGATTCGAGAAATGTTCAATTACGCTCGCGACCACCAGCCCTGCATTATTTTCATGGACGAAATCGATGCTATCGGTGGTCGTCGTTTCTCCGAGGGTACTTCTGCCGATCGAGAAATCCAAAGAACACTCATGGAATTGCTTAATCAAATGGACGGTTTTGATTCATTGGGACAGGTCAAAATGATTATGGCTACAAACCGACCAGATACTTTAGATCCTGCATTATTGCGTCCAGGACGTTTGGACAGAAAGATCGAAATTCCACTGCCCAATGAACAAGCAAGGTAATAGGTTATTTTTTGTTTTATTGTGATGATTTGAAGTACCTTTTCGTAATTTTTTGTTTGCAGATTGGAAATTCTCAAGATTCACGCCTTACCAATTGCCAAACATGGAGAAATTGATTATGAAGCAATTGTTAAGCTCTCAGATAACTTTAATGGAGCTGATTTGCGTAATGTGTGCACTGAAGCTGGACTTTTTGCAATTAGGTAAGTGAATATTTTTATTTTATTTTATTTTATTTATTCGACTTAATACAAGACAATTCTTAATCTAACTTAAACAAACTAAGAACTTAACCTAAAATTGTGGAGAGAAAGGGTGACTTAGAAGACGGGTTTTAAGAAAGGAGTACAGGTTAAAATCAAAAAGCCCAATTGCGAATTTATACTTCGAAGCATACGACATATAGGTTGGTTAGAGCCATAGGAGGTTCGGTGGGTAGGAACATAAAAGAGTCGAGAATAATGGGTGTAAGCAGGGTTAGTGTTAAAGAGATAGAGCTGTAGAGTTAAATGCAATCAATGGAACCAGAAAGGAATCGCTGACTAAAGAAAATGTCAGAAATTCGGCTACGTTCTTCCAACGATTTCAGGTTGAGAAGTTTCAGGCGATCGACAAAGTAAGAAAGAATATGAGGATTGTTCGAAGGTAAACCACGAAGAGCAAAGCGACCAAACGACGTTGGTTGCTCCCGATTCATATACGAGTAGTGGGCGAATATAGGTTATACAGATATGGACATTAAAATAGAAACACCAAACACAGTTTTAAAAATTCAATTTTTTATTGACTTAGAAACATTTTTTTTTTTCAAGTTTGGTCTTCATTTTCTTATATTTTTTTTTTTTAGACTAAAACTATCCATTACAGTTAAATTATAACTTAAAATATTTTAAATTCATAAATGCATAAAAAGGAAAAAATTTCGTGGACATCAAAATATACACACATATTCAAAAAATTAAATTAAATGCAAAACTATTCTGGATTTAAAAATTAATTTTAATATCTGGTATCCTGGCCCTTAGCTTTAATTACAGTGTGACATCTGTTGGACATTGAGTCGGCGGCATTTGTCAATTGAAATATTGTACCACTGCCGTTGAACCATCCTTCGCAGTTCGGCTTTTTTTTTTGTTAAATGTTTCCCAACCGCCCATTTTAAATCTCCCCCAAAATGTTCTATGGGATTTAAGTCAGGCAATTAGGATGGCATTCCAATACGCTGATTTTTTGGTCCTTAAAATACTTTTGAGCAGATTTGGATGTGTGCTAAGGGTCGTTGTCCTGCTGTAGAACACATTTCAGAGGCAGGTTCTCGTCCGCATAAGGCAGCATTGTATCCTTCATGATATTCACCTTCATATTTTGATCCATTTTACCCTCACTCAAATGTATTGGTCCAACGCCATACCAAGAAAATTAACCCCAAAGAATGATACTGCCGCCACCATTCTTGACCGTTTTCTTGATGTATTTGGGATTTAGTTTTTTCTAAGGAAGCTTTCTAACGGTTTGTATGCCATGGTTAGGTTAGGTTAGGTTAAAATGGCTGTTGGTTGGGACGTCCAACACACTTAGACCAAAGTATGGTCCGTTGTGATACCACATGGATCAGTTAATCAGCTTAACTCGTCGAACAAATTGGAGCTTCGAATGAAGCGTAGGAGACAAGTAATGTCTGAATTTTTTAGATCGCTGGTATCGTTAAAGTAGTAGTCTCCAAGGTGGATTCTACGTCTTTGTGATAAGGCAGGGCATGTGCACAGAAGATGAGAGATTGTCTCCTCTTCTTCTTCGTCCATGCAACTCCTACAAAAATCATTTGCAGGGGCTCCAAGTCGAATAGCATGCCTTCCTCTTAAGCAGTGCCCAGTCAGGACACCTATAACGTAGCTAATGTGTAATCTACTCGGAGAGATTAATTGTTTTGAGCGCCTGGCGCTAAGATTAGGCCAAATTAGTTTAGTCGCTGCACAGGTGGTGGTGTTATTCCACCTGAAGTTTGTTTTCTCTATGGTATCTTGCTTTAGCATGAGTTTACATGTACATAGCTAAGGGGATACCTATGCTAGCATTGTGAGCCAGCAGAGGTAAAGTTGTTCCGCTTTTTGCAAGTTCGTCAGCTTTGCAATTTCCTGGAATGTCTCTATGGCCCGGCACCCAGAAAAGGTGAATGTTGAACTGTGTAGCCATCTCCGTAAGAGATGATCGACAATTTAGGGCTGTTAATGAATTTGTGGAGACAGAGTCTAGGGACTTTAACGCAGCTTGGCTATCCAAAAAGATGCGTATATCATTAGTTGATATGACGTTTTCTCTAAGCCAGGATAGGACTTCTTTTATAGCCAGGATTTCAGCTTGGAACACGCTACAATGATCGGGTAGACGAAAGGAGAGACTTAAGTTTAATCTATCTGAGTATACGCCACCATCAACCCCATCATCCGTTTTTGATCCGTCTGTATAAAAGTTTATAGGACCATCGTTCAAAAATGATGTATTCTCCCAAGAAGACCTGCGAGGTATAGTCACTTTGAAGCTATAGTTATTAAACTGAGGATGGGGTATGGTGCAGTCAATATTACTGTTTATAGTTCTGAACGAGTTCAAAATAGTGGTGTGGCCAATTCCATTATTGATCCACAGAGAGGAGGCTTGAAGCCTTATGGCAGTATTAGCGGCCGTTTGCTTGCTGAAAATGTCCAGCGGTACCTATTAGATGGAACAGAACATCTAGTGAGGCGGAGGGGGTAGAGCGAAGTGCTCCTCCCATACACAGGCAGGCTGTTCATTGGACTTTGCTGAGTTTATCGCGATTTGTCGCTGTATCTAGCGCCGTCCACCATACCGCTGCTCCATAAGTAAGGATCGGCCTTATGACCGAGATATATAGCCAGTGTGTAATGCGGGGCTGTAGGCCCCATTTATTACCAATGGCCTTTTTACAGGAGAACAGAGCTACTGTGGCCTTGTTTACAACTTAATTTCTTGTCTAAAATGAGACCCAAGTATTTTGCTTGTTCAGAGAATTTAAGTGGTACACCGTTTATGAGGGGAGGGTCAATGTGTGGAACTTTGTATTTCCTTGTGAAGAGGACAAGGTCGGTTTTTTGTGGGTTAACGCCTAGTCCACACCGATTTGCCCATCTGGTGAGCTTATTTAAAGCGTTTTGGCTTTATATGCCATCATTTCAGAACAAATTTATCTTTGTTTTGTCCATCCACAAAACATTCCTCCACTTTTTGCCTCCTTCTGGCCCACTCCAATCAATATGATCGTAAGCCAATTTAAATGCGTTGTTATATTTTGTTTTCCTTAGAAAAGGCACGATTCTTGCGATCCTTCTGAGCAAGTTAGCTTCAACAAGTCTTCTACAAACATTTCTGGAAGTTATTGAAAGCTGTAGTTTGTTTTTTGTTTCCTTTGAAGACTTGTAAGGATCTTTTTTTTTTGAGGCGCAAATGATCTTTCAGTCTTTTCTTGGGGTTGTTTTGCTTGTTTTTCCCAAATGTTTTTTTGGCTCTCAGCGGTCAAATTGCTTTTGCAATCAACTTAAGAGTTCTAATCATTATTCTGGCTATTTCCCCCAAAGATTTTCCCTCGTTTCGTAGAACTAAAATGACAGCTTTCTCTTCTAGGGAACAATACTTACCGCGACCCATGTTTTCCTTAGAATTAATTGTTATATTATTAAAATAATTTAAACTTATTGTTTTAAAAAGTAAGAAAAAAATATTAAAAACTAATATTTCTGATACTAGTTAAATATTAAGGTCTGTGTTCCAATGTTTTTCTATTTTAATGTTCACCAAAAACACATTCTTACCTAGGGAACGAACGGTTAAAACC
Source organism: Eupeodes luniger (assembly GCA_951509635.1). NCBI lineage: Eukaryota > Metazoa > Arthropoda > Insecta > Diptera > Syrphidae > Eupeodes > Eupeodes luniger. The sequence goes on from OX608074.1 coordinate 124,004,026, forward strand.
TGTGTTATTTTGGACAAGACAGTCGTAACTTTTTTTTTTTGATAAATTTAAAACTACTTCTAATGCATGTTGTTGTTTTAATTCGCTTTTACTCTTAGCAACTGTCTCAGTGTCTATTTTAATGTCCATATCTGTATATAGGGACCATGTAACATAGAGGTTAGAATATTCTTTGGACTAACGTTTAACGAAACAAAGTGCTGAGTTGGCTTTGAGAATGATATCGTCTATATGAGAAAGGAATTAACAGCAGGTATGGGTTGATTGTGTAGAGACAAGGAGGAGTCTTTAAGCGTTTACGTGAAAAAGTGATTTAATGAATCTTGACAACATTAAGTTCCAAGCAGTTTTTAAGATTTTTCCACACCTCAACATCCACAAAGGAACTTGGAGATCTCCAGATCAAACTACCGTCAACCAGATTGACCACATTGCGATCGACGCCAGACACGCTTCCAGCATCATGGATGTCCGAACTTTCCGAGGAGCTAACATCGACTCGGACCACTACCTTGTTGTAGCCAAGGTAGCACTTCGGGTTTCCAGGCCCAAGGCAAAACAGGGAGATGCTGGGAGAAGGTACAACGTCGAACGGCTACAATCGCAAGAGATCGCCAACTCCTTCTCCGACCGAGTTACAAGTAACCTCTCTCGAAGTTCTGTGCTGCCAACACAATGTATAGAAAACCAGTGGCAACATTGCCAAGACGCACTCAGAGAAGCCGCCTCTGACGTGCTGGGTTTCAAGCAACCACCAACAAGGAACCCCTGGTTTGATGAGGAATGTCGGCAGGCAAATGCAGCCAAACAACAGGCACGCAAAGCGGCGCTGCATAAAAGGACGAGAGCTGCTCATGAGCTCTATGAGCAGAAGAGGCGAGAGGAACACCGACTTCTCAGAAGGAAAAAGAGAGAGCATGAGAAGCGTGCGGTCGAAGATGTTGAGAGGTTTAAAAGCAGGAATGAAGTTCGAAAGTTTTATGAACAGGTGAAACGAAATTCACAAGTACATAAACCTAGAACCGAAGGCTGCAAAGACGAAAGTGGAAACATCATAGTGGAACCGCAGTCAATGCTGAGGATATGGAAGGACCACTTCTGCAGACTGTATAACGGCGACGACGAACCGAATTCCGCTGTCAGGCAGGATGATCCATTCAATATAGACGACGAAAGCCAACAATCCCGTCCTCCCGACTTAGACGAAGTAAAAATTGCTATATCTAAGCTGAAGTCTTTAAAGCAGCTGGAGATGAGTTGGTTAGGAGCATGCACCAACTTATCTGTAAGATATGGTCGGAAGAAAGCATGCCCGATGAATGGAACCTCAGTATTGTTTGCCCGATCCTGAAAAAAGGAGACCCTTTAAACTGCACCAATTATAGAGGAATCAGTCTACTTAACATCGCCTACAAAATCTTCTCTGCCGTAATATATGAACGTCTAAAGCCCATCGTCAACAACCTGATAGGTCCTTATCAGTGTGGTTTTAGACCAGGAAAGTGAACAGTCGATCAAATATTCACATTACGGCAGATCCTGGAAAAAACCCAAGAACACCAAATCGACTCCCACTATCTTTTCATCGATTTCAAGGCCGCATATGACAGTATCTACAGGGACGAGCTGTATAGAGCCATGTCTAGTTTTGGCATCCCTGCCAAACTCGTCCGTTTGTGCAGGATGACCATGGAGAATTCACGCTGCTCCATAAAGGTTGGAAACAACTTAACAGAACCTTTCGATGTCAAAAAAGGTTTTAGACAAGGTGATGCGCTGTCATGTGATTTTTTTAACATCGTACTTGAAAGAATAGTGCAAAGCTCACACGTCAACACTAGAGGCACTATCTTTCAAAAATCTGTCCAATTACTAGCATATGCTGATGACATTGACATAATCGTAAGAACTCAGCGTGATGTCAATGGGGCTTTTGTGAGTATTGAGGCAGAGGCGGCAAAAATGGGTTTAACGGTTAATGAGGGCAAAACAAAGTACATGTTGTCATCACGAAAGGACCTACAACACCGACGTCTTGGTCAAAACGTCACCATCGTCAGACGTAACTTTGAGGTAGTCAAGGACTTCGTCTACCTAGGCTCCGCCATAAACGCAGAAAACAACACCAGTGCTGAGATAAAACGAAGAATAACTCTTGCTAACCGCTGTTTCTTTGGGTTAAGAAAGCAATTGAGTGGAAAAATCCTCTCTCGAAGGACCAAAGTGTCGCTATATAAGACCCTTATCATCCCCGTCCTGCTATATGGTGCAGAAGCATGGACTATGACAAAAGCGGATGAAAGCACCTTGGGTCGTTTCGAGAGAAAGATTCTTCGTGTGATCTATGGTCCCGTATGCATCGAAGGGGAGTGGAGGAGAAGATGGAACGACGAGCTGTACGGGCTGTACAGCGACGTAGACTTATCTAGAAGGGTAAAAGTCCAACGACTAAGATGGCTGGGTCACGTAGAGCGCATGGAAACCAATGCTCCGGCCCGGAAAGTCTTCGAATCCACACCTACAGGACAGCGCAGTAGAGGAAGACCGCGAATCAGGTGGCGCGCACAAGTGGAAGGTGACCTCACCCAACTCGGAGCGCGAAACTGGAGACATCTAGCTAGGGACCGAGCTAGATGGAGAAGTTTGTTGGGTGAGGCCCTAGTTCACACAGGACTGTAGCGCCACCTTAAGTAAGTAAGTAAGTTTTTAAGATTCAAAGCTAAAAAACAATCAAAATCATGTTAAATAAGGGAATAGTCAGCATCGATGAAATGGTCTTGGAAAGTGTTTTATCAGCATATAGTGAGATACAACAAAGCTTTCAAGATCGTTAATGGTAAGAATGAACAAAAGAGGGTCTAGGTGGCTGCCTTGGAGAACACCAGAGGTAGCTTAGAAAAAATATGAGGTAACATCGGTTTTCAAAGTAATAGGAAATCCATTTTATAAAAAAGGATTCAAAGCCAAGAATGGACAGTTTGAAGAGTATGAACATGATTGTTTTCTTTTGGGCACGAATTATGAATTTTATTTAAATACTCTTCACCCAGAATCGTTAACGAATCGTCTATGGTAGCTCATTTTGGCTCCATTCCTTTTATTTTATAAATCAATGATGTTCAATTCGAGGTTAAAAACTAAAAATTATCGAAACACTTCTTGAAAGACATTAACCCTTATAATGTTTGGCTTCATCATCATTGGCTAAATAAGGGGGGACTGGTCGTGACTTCTTCAACAAGTTTTTCGTGGCAATTTACAGCTCCTATACGCTCAGGTTAATGAGCTTAATTTTTGTCGCAATATCTTCATCAAATTTGACGTAAGAATAATGACTGTCTTTTCTAAGCACCCAAGTTCTGGGTCCCTTTATGAGAGCATTTGCCGAACCATGCTTCCATTCTGCAGCAGCTTAGAAGTTTTCGTTAGGCTTCTCTCTCGTTTATCTAAGCACTTAACTTCAATTAAACATTTTCTTCTTCTTTATAATTTCAGAGCTGAACGTGAATACGTCATTCAAGAGGACTTCATGAAAGCAGTCCGGAAAGTGTCAGACAACAAAAAGCTGGAAAGCAAACTCGACTACAAACCATTATAAGTTAAAACTAAAATATCGAAGCTAGAAACAAAAATCATGAATACACAACAACACTTCGTGGATTTGTCCGTATTATTATTATTTTTTTTTTAATAAATTCAATAAAAATATTACATTTATCTACTAAAAACTAAAAATCAAACAACAAAAGTCTTAGACCGTATCATCGTCGTGTTTTGAAGTCTTTTCTTCGATGCGCCGTTTTTTCCTTTCGTAATATTCCGTAACGTTGTCAAATTGCTTTCTGAACCAACCAGAAACATCATCTGGTTTGGGGGACTCATTTTGGAAGTATTCTGTTATCATTGTAAGAACTTTTGAAGAATCTTCAGACTTGTCTGCGCCGCCGCCGTTGGCAATGTCGATGACAAAACGGTCATTTTTGATGCCAACGATGTACAACCTTTCCCCGACATAGCAGATTCCACTTACTATGATGGAATCGAAGCAGTGCCGTGACAATTCTCTGATGTGACACACTCCAACGGGATCTTTGGTGATTTCGTACTCTGCAATACTTTCATTTGGTTGATAAAGCAACACAGCTAATTGGCAAGTAGTTTCATTGACTTGTCTCAGTGCGCACTTTATACCCGGTGCGGGTAACTTAAAGTCACAGAGTTTTGTGCCATCGCGATAGTTCCACAGTTTCAAAGATTCATCGCCAGATATTGAGAGAAGGATTTTATCATCAAATGGCAGAAGTTTGATGGCTGAAACGAATTCTTTGTGCCCCAGGCAGTAACCCTCGATTTCATGGCAATTCGGGAAATTACTCACTCTTATCTTATCGTCACGATCACAAGTGATGACATACTTGTCATCGGGCGTAAGCAGAACATCATAGACAACACTTAAGTGGCCGAGAATCAATTTACCCGGCAACTGGTAGTTTTCACAATCAAATACATAGCAATCACCAGTTTTGTCGGTTACCAAGAGCTGTTTACCGTTGGCAGTAAAGTTGATGGCACTCGATGCTCTAGCTAGACTTCGAATAGACACCAGCTTTGCGTGTTCCGGTCGGCATTGATAGAGAAGCAATGCTTTTTGTCCCGAAGTTGTTACAGCAAGAATGCAACCATTTGAAGAAAGCTGAACATGCTGAATCGTGGGTGGTTCGATGGGCGTCGATTTTGATTTTGTATTTTGCTGTGGATCATCGTCCGCGTGGCTTTCAATTTGGATGATATCACATTTTGTTAGGTCTTCTGGAATTGTGACTTCTTTGTAAATTTGCAAATCATTGGGATTAACGAATATTATATTCTTATTTAGAGCAATTATCAGCTCTTGCCATTCACCACGTTGGGAGTAAGATAAAGATGCCATAGCAAGGAATTATTTTAAAAATTGAAATGTTTGAATTAAAAAATAAATAACTTGAAGCCAAAAATCAAACTGAAGTAAATTTTTTTTTGACAGATTAAAAAGGAATGTTCGATTTGATTCCAAGAAAACTAAATGAACGCATTCAGACACATTTTAATTTTACTGATTTTTTTTATGAAGTGAACTTGTTTAACAATTATTGTGATGTTTTGTTTTAAAAATCGTGAAACTGTGGGACATTTAAGATCAGATTTATATATTTTACATTCGTGTTTGTGAGAATTCATTAAAACACCGCTAAGTGAGTCAGCTGTCATATAATACAATTAATGGCGTTAGTGTTTTAATTTTAAAAATATTTAATAAAATTAGTTTGAATTAATTCTATTTATAGAACTGGTTTACAAATTGATCTATCAAACTAAAACCTGGAATTATGTTTGATATGACAGTGTTTTGTGTTTTTTAAGAATCATTTTGATATTTAAAATTTAAATTCAAAACTAAACTAAATTGTATCTCTCAGTGTACGCACTCAATAATATACAAAAACAAAAATCTTTTACTTACCTTAACTCCATACTTAAATTATGTTTATATGCCTGTAATATATACATATAGCATACTGAAGGTTTCCTCTTTGCATTATTATGGCACACCTTTCCCATTTTTATGAATCAGGCAACATTCCTTCATGCCTTAAAAAAATAACCATACCATTTTTTTATTCTAAAGACTTCTCTGGAAGCGATAGTCTAAGAACCAAGAACCAAAAATAAAATGAGACGCGAATATCATAATCTGTATATTGATTGGCAAAAGTGGCCTAAACGAAGTAAAACTTGATTTTTAATTACAGTTTCTATTATTGGTATTCATTGAGGTATTTTCGGAAAGATCATTGATAACCGATGGACAGGTTTTTCATTGATAAAATGAAATAAAAGTCATTTCGGGTCTTATAGCATTTATCGACTTTAACTTTGATTAATGACAGAACTACAGTCTTCGATAGAGCTTTGTCAAAGTCGTAGTATAGTCTGATCTGGTTTGTTTCTTTTTTGGGATGGGGATAGGAGTACTTTGAGTTTTCCTCTACAAAACAAGTCGATAGTTAATGATTGAAGTTGTTGTGTTGAACGCCTCCACACATGAGCACCTTTTCAGACTCAAGATATTTTTGCACAAATATAATACTGTTTTTTATTTCGCATTCTCAATTCTTTCAATGGTTGTTGTTATTTTTTCTTCTGAACATTTAATCTTTTTCTCAACCCTCTATTCCATACCATATAACAATATACAGATGGCGCTGTATCGTTTAAGATATTAGGAATGCGCGTGTACAACACGATAGCAGGAGAAACGATAATGCCGCTAGAAGCACGAAGACGGCAAGATTCGATTTCGAAGCCAAGCCAGAGACGCGGTGAGCTTGGCGACGTTGTTTTTTGTTTTAGTTGCTGCGCGCGGGGTGGTTCGTTTAAGCTCTGAGCAATAGCCACAGTGATTGCGATCAATCGGGTGGACTAGGGTCAAGCTTTTTTTAAACGTCATCGTCTTCTCTGTCATCGTTGTTTCTATGAGTGCGTCATCGTTGTTTTCAATGAATTATTCTTTATTTTATTGAATTTATTGTGGATCGTTTATCTTTTTTTTATTTAATGTTTTACCTGATCTTTTGCAGTGGATGCAAATTTTGACACTAATTGAGACAGGAAAAATCAGTATTGCATCAATATTTCAAGAATATGAGAACACTAGCGGCCAAAATAAAGATTTTCTTGAAGTATCCTTTTTTCGTGTGTTTTGTGTGTCTGTTTCCGTGTGTTTATGCTTGTTAATCAGGATCAAATAAATCGATATCATAGGTATTTTTGTATAATAAATTTAATTAAATTAAATCGCCACCTTAAGTAAGTAAATTTAATTAAAAATGCTTATTTGAGCTTGAGGTCACATAGATTCTCTGCTTAAATTAAGAAGAATTTATTACATATAATTACAAAGTGCAGCGATTCAAAGGGATTAACCGTTATATTCAAATGAAATTCAAAAGCTTTGTATTTTAAATTGATTATATGTGCAAATTTATTTAACTTATTGAAATAACGGTAGAAATGTATACTGTGTATATTGAATTCAAAAAATTAGTGTGATACCCCCCCCCCTCCTCCTAGAATATTGTTAGTGAATTCTTAAACGATCATATTTAACCCAAACAAATTGGGTTATTTTGCGTGTGCCATATACATCACAAATTAACTTTCATGGTTTATTTCCTCAACCAAGCCTCGAAACAAGATGCGGTTTTCAAAATAATACAGAGCATCGACCCACCTATCAATTGATGCATACATCTCAAAAATGATTTTTTTTTCAGTTTTTTGAGAAAATCGTGGGAAAAAGTAGTATTTTCAAAACTATAACCCTCCCAATCGAGACAGACATCAAAAGAAAGGTATTTAAATGCTCTACCCCCAGCTGAAATCCAAAATGTTATGTGAGCTTTCGTTTCAGAAAAATTCGTCAAAAACTAAAATTACAGAATTTCTACCCAGTGCATTAAAAATTATCTTTCGATTGGTTTATTTCCTCAACCAAGCCTCCAAACAAAATGCGGTTTTCACCATAATACAGAGCATCGACCAACCTCTCAATTGATGCCTAAATCCCAAAAATGATTTTTTTTCAGTTTTTCGAGAAAATCGTGGGCTAACCCTTTGCCGAAAAAAGTAGTATTTTCAAAACTATAACCCACCCAATGGAGACACATATCAAATGTTATAAAGTAACGTTTTGGGTTTTTATGGAAGGCTTTTACGGAATCATATTTGTAATCCCTATTTCTTATACATTGATCCATTGATGTACTTGTGGTTTTGTGTTGATATTGTGAACTTCAAATTGGGAGCTCAAACGTTTTATAAAAGTGAACACGTTGTTGTTTGATATTAGAAGATTTGGTTTGTTCTTTAATATTCTTTCCATGGCTTTTTTATTAGTTATTATATAAAAATTATATTATAATTATTACATTTATATTCTTATCATTTTGATAGAAAATGCAATTTCACTTTCTGTATCATAAAGTTGATTGACAGTTGTGAGCAAGTTGTCACAACTGCCAAAGTATAATTAATCTACAATTCCCATGTTCTTAAATTTGACTTTGAAATAGTTTTGAAATGTTATTCTGTTGCGGAATTACATGCTTATGTTTTTGTATTGTTTTCATATGATGTTTTCTGCTAAGTACCTTTTATTTTATGCGTCCTATCTCGTCGTCGGCATTCAATACAATACAGCAAATATGAAGAAAAAGGAAGAGTGTGAATGATGAAGATACCTACGAAAATACAATTTTATAAATATTATCAACCTTTCTTGGAATAGACATAAAACCATCAATTAGTTTGGGATAGAAAATTCTTCAGCTGTTGATAAGTTGTAACTAAAGAACAAGAACCGTACTAGTGTAAGCGCTGTCTCAGGGTTCAAACAATTTTTTTTATGGAACACGTCTATTAGTTTTTTCTTTTTTTTGTGCTTATTCCAGTTTTGACAATTAATTCCAATACAAACGTCAGCTGATAAAAGATAAACAAAAATTAAACGGTTGTTTACGTCAGCGCTCAACTTTCTGCTTTTATAGATAACGCGAAACAGACTAGACTAATCGATCTTTAATTTCTTTGTGTTCAGTTCTTAATTCTAATTTATTTGAAACTTTAAAATTAAATCAAATACTCAATGGAGGATAAACCTAAATATCCAACCTACGTGGTCCTCGGATCTGGTGGCCATACCGCAGAGATGTGTGAAATTATCAAAGCTCTCTTCGATGATCTTCCCCAAAATCCAGATTGTTACTTTGTCGTAGCCAAAACTGATGCAACTAGTCGCAGAAAAATCGAAGACACCTTAGACACAAAAATCAAGCCTCAATTCGTTGAAATTCCAAGAAGTCGTCAAGTTAATCAAAGCTATTTTACATCAATCTTCACAACTCTATGGGCATTGTTATTTTCTTTCTACATTTTACTACGTGATAAACCAAGAATGGTGCTTTGTAATGGACCAGGAACCTGTGTTCCTATTTGCTTGGTTGCAGCTTTATATCGTTTTCTTCATATCATACACAAGGATACAAAAATTGTCTTTGTTGAGAGTTTTTGTCGCGTGAAGACATTATCATTGACTGGGAAGATTCTACTTCCAATTACGGATACTTTTGTTGTTCAATGGGAACCACTTGCTAGGAATAGAAAAAATATCAAATACTTTGGTCAGCTTGTTTGACATTATAATAAAATTTGTACCGCTATTTTACATACTAACCTATAGATTATAAGAATATTAAAATACATTTTGGAGACATTAATATTTGTTGACTTTTATTTATTGCTATTTATTTATTTTTTTGGTCAATTTAATTTTCTCCTTGGACGTATTAAAAGATGAGAGGAAAACGCTACTCCCACTTATTGTAGGATGAATGTAAATCCACGCACAGTAGATGTGATTTGATGATACTTCTTTGTTTGAAAGAAATTAAGCACACTCATCACATTGACGATTACAGAAGGTTTACAGTTTATGAAATCAACACTGCCATCTCTGGGTGTTCTGCTTTGTCTTCGATTCACTTTCTCGTTAACAAGTATAATCACGTGCCTAATTTGTATAATCCGCCGGCTAGAAAGCCACGGCTGTTTTCTGTTATCCTTAAATCCTACACCTATCCCGATCAAGAGCCAATTTACTTCAAGGCTTTATGCATCACGTTCCACAGTAACTGTGTGATCCATCAGGCTGCCGGTCTATCCTAGAATGTTGTACAAAGGACTTTCCGAGACAGTTTCTTTGCTCAAATGAGCTCGGTCACTTGCAACACAGGACTCTACCGAGGATACTTCGTCGTTCACTCTTAAGATTCGTATCCTCTCTTATCTAGCAAACAGTAAGAAATATCAATTCCTGTTCGTATCACCTTAATTTTTTTAAGGGTTAAGGGTGAAGAACTGAGCGAATTAATTCATGGAATAAAAAGAGGGGTTTTCAAACTAACAAATCGGATCTGGCCGAAAATTGTAGCTCTTTTCAATTCCTGGTATTGCACTTAAGAAGCAGGAATACGACACAGATGAAAATTTTATACAATCTGTTGAGCCACAAAACGCTACCAAACGACTGTAAATCGAGCAAAAGCTTATCTCACTCAGCAATTTTTTTTTTAAAGTTTAAAGAAAACTCACGAGTTGTATCGACGACCCCATTTTTTTTGCGAATAGCATTTATTTTATAATTATACATGTTTTACAAATTTTTATGTTGATATTCCCACAATAAGATTATTATTAAACATTACATGAACATTCTAAGTAATACATTTCATTATTATATTTATATAAATATATATGTATATTAAATTATCAACTCTTCCCCTCCAAGTGCTTTGGGGTGTCAGCATAAGTGAATTTTAATCGAAAAGCTTCAGCTACCAAAATATTTATCTGCCTATCGGACCAATTGTATGTTGGAAGGTTTTGCAGCATTATCATCAAACCTTGAAAGTCAGTTTGATTGAGTAGTTGAGTTCGCCAATGCAATAAAAATGCCGCGCACACGTATAAATGCAACTGAGCAAAGCCATCCGATTCGGCTAGATATGTGTCCCATAGTCTGATGGTGCAGTGTAAAGGAAGTTCACGAGTTAGAAGATTGTTCATCCAGCGGAAGGAGAATTGCAGATAATCAATTCCCTGATCTTGCAGATGTCGATGGAGTGTGCCATCGATGCGGTGGATGAGATCCTTTAGCTGATTGACCTTTTCCTGAATGCCGAGTTGTGCAAAAATATAATTGTCTTGGATGCAATCTAGAAAGTTGGACAGACACCAAAAGGAATCCGCTTCGATGGCATGGCGAACTTCCTCGGACAGATCTTTGAATTGGATCTTCTCCAGCTCGAAGCCATTAACTCCGAAGGCTTCCTGCAGGAAGACAATGAAGAATGGCGTTACTAGGTCATTTATTCCTTGGACGTAGCCTGAAGCCGGATGGCGAATAGCCCAGATGAAGAGAATACGCTCGAACATCTCCTGAACCAGTTCCTGTTTGAAGAGCATGTTGTGGGGATTCATTCGAGGGACGTCGATGTGAATTTGGCGGTAGGTATCTTGCTGGCTCTCATCTTTGCTGTCAACCATGAAGTACTTACTGCGAAGCTCGCAGTAACTTTGGCGTTTGCTTTGTAGCACATAGTTCCTTCGCTCGCCATTCGGCGGAAGGTACTTGGAGAGGAGTCTCCAAGTTATGGCTCGCATTTGCTTGGGTATTCCAGACCAACTTATTTGTTTAAGATCTGCGAAATTTAAAAATGGCGAATCTATGAGGGCAGAAAGCTTACTGATTTTCGATTGGCTGTCCTCGTACTCTTCGGGCGTAGAGCTGAGTTTTTGAAGTTGTGGCCATCCTGGATAGACATCGAATCTGCGATTTCTACATCGGTTTTCGTAGTTAGGATCTGGTTTGGGTTGCTCCTGGCACTCTACTACAGCATGATTATTTGCAGCAGCAATTGAAATGTCGTGGGAAGCTGCTTCAGTTGGGCTGACTGAGTTTTGTTGAGAGTTGGATTTCTCTAGAATGCAGCATTCGTCATCGCCCATATCCCACGCATCACTCACAGACATTTGGTAGTCTTTGAACGTCGAATCACCTGATTTCTTGCCAAAGGACTTTGTAGGGTTGGCCATTTTTAAGTTTACATTTGGACTTGGGCGACCAGGGACTATGCGACTGCTACTCTTCCAGAAACTTTTTGAGTTGTCTGGTTTCTCCATTATACATACATATAGCTATACCCAGCGCTCCTTGAGAACCTTTGAAAATAGAAAAGCGAAGAGGACTAAGTTTCGATGCTGAAACAAATTATTAACAGGGCCACATAATGAGCATCAGTGAAAGCGAATGAAAAGCAGCGAAAAAGATCGAATGTTGAGTGTTTTGTTCCTACAATAACAAGATTGGATTATTTGTATTTGAATTTAAAATAATAATAATCAATTTTGGATCATCTTTCGATGTAAGCAAGAAGTAAAAAATGTTTTCTTAATACAAAAATTGCACTTTTTATCAATATTTTCCTAATTAATTGCTGTCAAACAAAAACAGGACAACCGACTGAGACTGACAGAATTTTTCACTAATGACAGTACATAAAAAATGAAAGAATACAGCAAAGAAATGGGGACCTTTCCGCGAACAGACTTCAGTGCATTTTTTAACAATCAAATGAGAGAGAAGAGAACTGTTTTAGTGATAAAATATATATTTCAAAGAAGTTTAACTTCAGAAAAACTAATTTTTAAGATGATACCACCTAGCCTAATATATTATAAGCTCGAGCAGAATTATTTTATGTGATTCAGTATTCTTAGTTTAAACGGATTTTTACATAAACACCGGAATAAGTGGACTAAACTTGTGTTGCTTTCAATGTAACTTATAATTCTTACTTTTGTGCATAAATGATATTATAAATCATTAAAGTTATATATTTTCAGGCTTCATTCAAAAGGGTGAGTATTTACTCAGTATATAAGCGTTTATAAAACTTGTTCTATTGTTGTTATATTTTAAAATAAAGTTCTAAACACAGAAATCTTTTAAATTATCCTGTAGGATCTTGGCAACATATCAACGCGCTTAGCTTAAAAAGCATCTGCTTATTGTTACATACATTTTCTATACATACAGTTTTAGTGATTAATATTTTGTATAGATATAGTTAACGTAAACTGAAATTGCTCGATGAGTAAGGGTAAGCAATTTAAAGTTCCTCAGGTTTGCCGGCAACAAAATTCTGAAATTAACTTCGAGCTACTCTTATTAATTTTAAGTTTCTGTCAACCTTTTGTTTCTAACAGAAATTAAAGTTGCTTTGCAGACAAGAATATGTGACTTAAAATTTCTCAGATTTGCAACTTCGAGCAAATCTCAGCAATTTATTGCTGACAAGAACTTGGTTTCATAATGAATGGACGCTATATCCAGTACGCTATGTTGGCTAGTAATCTTACATAGCGATATACATACCTTCTAAAATCAGTTTTTTTTTGTAGTGGACCCTTTTTAAGAACTAAAATACATTTTTTTTAGATAATTTATAATTTGCCTTGTCAGAAATAAAAAAGAACGAAAACATGTTTAAGAAATAACCTTTCTCGTAGTGGAACAAATTGAAAATTATCTAAATAATTTAGGCTTTAAATTAATTATTACGCTAATAATCATATTCATGCTCAGCTTTATTGATGAATTCACTCCCTTAAGCCTAGTACATACTTGTGAACCATCTCGTGAACCCATACAAATTTCGGTTTTTGATTCACCCGTGAACGTGCTCGTGAAGCTGAGTGGAGAACAAAGTGGAGAGTTTTCGTTCACGGGCAATTCACGTGCAAAATGTACGGGAACTGTTGGTGAAGCTTTGACATTTGGTTACAAAAAAAAGGACAGTTTTCAATTTGTACTGAATACTGATACTGATTCCTCATTTAAAGTTTGTGGCTGCTTTGCGTGTGGTTTTAAAAAAAAAGTTAAAATGCATTTATATGAAATATAATACAAATGTTCACAACGTGTATTCACAAGTGTGTACCAGTGAGCAATTTCAAAAGCTCACTTTCTCCACTGGCGAACGTTCACTTCACGAGGAAGTATGTACTAGGCTTTATAAATAACTAATACAAATTGAATTCACCACTGGCTTTACAAAATGTGTAGTCAAACAAACCCTTGGCAGAACACTTCTGTCATATTTCACTCCAGTTTTGACAGTCAGCTGATTGAAAATACTAAAAGAAAAACACGAAAATATCCATAATATTTTTGCCAACTTGTCTCCATCATTGTAATTAATTATTATTTTGTTGTTTAATATATGTATCTCGTACAAATTTGTTTTGTTTTCAAGTAAATCTATTAATGTAATTGATAAATAAACAAATTAACAAATAATGGCGTGGTTTAATAGTGGCTTGAATAGTATCAAGGGACAATTATCGACTTTGGCCCAAGAGGTCCTCGCCGATGCTGATCGAGAAGAAGAGGCCATAGATACAATACAGGCTTTGGACCAGGCTCAAACACAGTGCGAAGAGTTAGCAAAAATTTGTTCCGAAAGAGATCTTGAGGTAAGTTCATTGATTTGTCATTTATGTTTTTATAAAATCAAAGAATAAAATTATTACAATTTTTATGTCGTATTTATTTCAAGATGAAAGAAAGAAAGAATGTCTACCTGTAATTTAAGTTTTAGTTGGCAACATTTAAACAAAAATTGTTTTCTTTTTTAATTTAACTTTTTATTCAAGTGAAGATGTAAAAATATATTTCAAGGTCCTTGTTTTTCCAATAAGATATTGCTAGTCAATAACAGAGATCATTTGATGTGTTTTGCCATGATATACTTTTTAATAAGTTTATTTTTTAGTCTTTTGGTTAACATTTTTCATTATTTACATTGATAGTCTTAACAAAGCTAATGTAAATCTTACACATTACTTAAAGTTTCTATGCTGTTGTCATTAGTTACTATCTCATTTGTTGCACACCATTTACTTGCCACTATAACATAGTAATTACCTGCTAAATATAGTACCTACACTAGATTTCAAATTCCCTTGAAGATTTTTACGCCCAACTAAAATAGAAAAAATGTTACCTATAGACTTACAGTTACTAAACATCTCACATTCTTAATAAGACATTTGAAACCTGATATTTCTAATTAGAGATTTCTTTATAGATATGTAAATATATTTATAAGAAGGGCAGCAGAGAAAGAGAAGTGCCCTAGTAAGTTTCTTGATATCTTCTTCATTGAAGAGTCTCTTCAATTAAAATTGTTAGTTTTTTGTTGCTTTTATGTAGTTTCTCGCCAAAGTTAAGTGCACGTGAAAATTTTGTATATGAGGTTGATCAGTAAATTAAAGGAACCAAAGTACGAATGAAGGTATCTAAGATGTCACAGCGTAAAGCGGATGCTGCCAAAATGTTATATGAACATTTCTCTAGACCTTTTAGAATAGAGAACCAGTGAAAATATGTTAACATTCTATCAGAGAAGAAACTAAAATTTCATTATGTGGTGACAAGACAACGAAACTCCCGTGTTTCACTATACGGAACATTATTAACTCCTTCAACAATTATTGTTTCACCTATCCCGATTGCCAGCCGACCTCATCCCATTGTGCACCCAAATGTGTTCCAGTCCACACATTCTTTTAAGCGTAAGCATGGTGTACCACTCTGTCGCTCTCCTTTCATAGATGACTTTTCAAGCTGGTTAATCTCAGCTCATCCAAGCTAAGTTATGTACTAACTGCAATCTACCGAGATAGTTTTTTTTTAATAATAAGCGCACACTTAAGGGTTTTTGTATACCCTTATTATGCCAAGATACAGTGTGAGCATAAGCATATTGGTCTTGAATTTCTGAATATTGCAATGACTGGGAAAGACAGTGTAGTAAAGTATTTCACATTTGCGTAGTACGGCTAAAGAACGAATGTCTGTATTTGACGATCGAAGCTAAGCCAAAGGGTATATTAATAAGCATTCCAAAAAGGCTTGAGTATTACGGTTGAATTTCTTTGAGTTAGTTAATTATTGTAAAGTTTCTAGAATCGACCTTCCTAAAAATACGGATACAATAAGTCTACGTACATAAGTCTTTTCTCTCGAACGCAGATATGCAGTGTCTAAGCATTGTAAAGTTGTTATCTGGGACATAACATCCCATTTTTGTTTTCAAAGACCAAGTTCGCCTATTTGTTCTCCGTCCAACTAGCTTACATGATGTTCGATATTAAATAATGGATTTTTAATGTAAATATGCATGTATATCAGCAAAACTATCCGATAAGAGAAGAATAAGCATAATTTTATATGCATTCTTTCCCTTTGTTGTAACACTTTTATACCTTTACCACATACCTTTAACAAATGCAAGTTTTATTTGTTTGGCCATAAGTCTGGATCTGATTTAGTCTCGATCTTAGCAATTTCTTTCGCCCAGGAAATATTTTTTTATTTAAAAACCGTAATAGTCAATTTTCCTTCCAATGCGACAAAACCAAACAAAAGTTCTTCAGTTAGATTTATGTATATTAAATTGGTTCAACATAAAATTGTTTTATGAAAATTAAGCTTCTTAGGCGCTGGTTATAGCTATCAGTAAAATCCATCAGAATCCTATATTCAAATATTTTTTTTCATAAAGAAACAATGCATTTAAAGTTTTATTTAATTTATAAATCCATTTTAATTTTTTTAATGATGAAATTTTATTTTACTGAACAGCTGACTGCCAAAAGCCAAAAAAAATCCATTTCGTTTTACTGTTGGTGTTCCAATTTTTTAATGTTCCGATCAAATCATTAAAATTTTTACTGATGAAAGCAACAATAAAAAATAATTGACTGAGGCGCGAAGGTCCATAGCAAAACAAACTCTTCAATGACGTAAAATTACTGATTGCTATGAACGCTCATCAGTAAAACATTTCAAATTCCTCCTGTTTCAAATTTTACTGATGGATTTTATTGATAGCTATAACCGGCCCCTAAGACTCCGGTGAGTAAGGCAATAAGCTTGAATGAGAGAAGAGAAGCGAGCACATTTGATAGTAGGCGACAGAGTATTAGGCCAAACTTGCGCTGGAGATATCACAAAATTTTCATTTAAAGAACTTCATAAAATATGTAATCTATTCGTTCTTAGCTATCATTGAAAACAAATATTGGAATTTTTTTGACAGGTCGTTTATAGCTATCATTAAAAATGTCTGTTATTGAAAAAAAAATTCCTGATCGAAATCCACCGAAAAATTTTTACTGACAGAAATCTGTCATTGGAATTGTTTGAAATTGGAACACAAATCAGTGGAACGATTTGTTTCACTTTTGAACATAAAAGTATCAGCTGTTCAGGAACATGAATTTCCGTCCGGAAAATAGAAACATACATTTTTAGAGAAAAATAAATACGCAATTACACTTTTTACTGTAAAAAAAAATTCTTTGTGTGATTTCCGTTCGATCAGTATATAATTTTCATTTCTAATCAAAACAAAACACTTTCAAATATCGATTCAAACATTTTTCCGTATCGATTTCAATGATAGCTATAACTGAACCCTAAGGCGCCAGTTATAGCTATCATTGGTTTTCATCATTGAAAACAAACATTTGAATTTTTTTGACAGGTCGTTTATAGCTATGATTAAAAATTTCTGTCATTGAAAAAAATTTCCTGATTAAAATCCACCGAAAAAATTTTACTGACAGAAATCTGTCATTGGAATTGAGTGAAATTGAAACACAAATCATTGGAACGATTCGTTCCAGTTTTGGACATAAAAGAATCAGCTGTTCAGGAAAATGAATTTCCGTCCGGAAAATAGAAAAACACATTTTTAGCGAAAAATAAATGCGCTATTCAACGTTTTTATCTCAAAAAAAATTCTTTGTGTGATTTCCGATCGATCAGTATATAATTTGTATTTCTAATTAAAGGGAAACACCGTCAAATATCGATTCAAAAATTTTTCCGGATCGATTTCAATGATAGCTATAACTGGCGCGTTAAAATGTTTGAAGCGAAAATCAGTATTAACCAAATTTTATTAATACCTATTTGTATTAGTTTAGGTATTTTTTTTTGTAAATTTGTCTAAACATTCATTTAGGATAAAATTAATTCATTTATTTATGCAGGATTCTGATAATAATTTATTTTTAGTTCGCGATGACATTTTTTTTTATTTATAGTTGTTGAAGTTGTAAGTTGACATTTTTTTAAGTTTATATCAATTTCGCATAGCGTCACATTGATAAACTTTGGAATTCCGTATATAAACGATGAAAACGTTTTAGTTTCCTTGAGCACTTGATTGAATATCTTCGACTCTGTAACACATCGGTCAAACTTATTTGAGCAGCTAAAGTGGCCTGATACCATAATCTACTCAAAATGCTTCTAAGTAGACGTACATTGTAGAAAAATATTTCAGAGATGATGTTGACTGTGACGAAATCAACAACAATTTTATTTCTTCCATTCCGCTCTTTACTCCCCAGGCATTTTTTCCGTTGAAACCTTTTATGTGATATCAAATTGTTCTTCATTTGGGTTAAGAGGAGTGTCAGTTGACAAAGAACTTGAATTTTTTTTATTATTGAAAAGCAATACAACCGGTTTTGACTTTTAACCCTGTCATTTATAACAAATGCCTATAACACAATTTTAACAAAAGGTACGTTTCCTTCTCAATGGAAATTTTCCAAAGTAATTTCCATTCCTAAAAATAGCTCTAACTCCGAATTTCGCTCTATATCAATCCTTCCTTTCCTTTCAAAAATCCTCAAAAAAATCATGCCAAGACAATTAAACATATTAGAACCTACATAGGAAATCAGGCTATACACAAAGTTATATTGACACAACGGTAATAATGTCACCTTTTTGACTCTTTTTGACTATTCGAAAGCTTTTAACACAATCAATCATAAATCAGTGTGTCAAAAATTGTTAGAGATGTACAACTTTTCTCTTGCTACTAAACTTATTTTGTCATATCTTACAGAAAAAGAACCGTGGCATAATTGTTAGTGCGTTGGACTGTCATGCCAGAGGTCTTGGGTTTGAACCCTGCATGTGCCATCTAAATTTTTTTTCACTGGTACTGCCTCTTGCTTGAAATTGACAAATCCTCCAAGAGTAATTCTTGTTATGAAAAGTGCTTTCTCAAATTAGCCGTTCGGATTCGGCTTTAAAAACTGTAGGTCCAATCCATCCCTGACAACAGTACTCGCACACAGGAATGGTTGCGAGTTGTCACTAGGCCCTAGTTCTCAACAAACTGTTGCGCCACCTAAAAAAAAGAAAAACCGAAAAGAAACAAGCGGTTATTGTTGGTGGAAATGTCTTAATTTTTTTGCTACTCCCAGCAGTTATACCTCAACCCTCAATTTGGGTTTCTACTCTTTTTTTTTTGTATGTTAATAAGCTTAAGGTTATTAGATGCTATGTATATGCTTCATATGGATGATGTTCAACTAATCAAGAGCTGCCCGCTTGGAGTTATCGAAAATTAAGCTGCCATGGTTAATAAGGAACTTACAAATATAAATCAATGGCCTAGTGGGTTTGGCCTAGAACTCAACCCTTAAAAAACTATATGTTTAGTTATTTCAAAAACACGTCTTGATATCGTTTACTTCCCTGCTATTAAACTTGATAACTTTTAAGTAGAATTTGTTTTTAACATAATTAAATAATTGGAATAACCGTTTTAGTCAAGTTGTAGCAAAAGCTTTATGGTGCACTTTTTTGCTTTTACCTACTAAAAAATTCAGTCCTCTTAATACTAGGAAAATGATGGCAATATCTCTAATTGTTCCTATGTTAATGTATGGGTGCGAAATTTTAAGCAGTTTCGGTAGCTACAATTGAAAAAAAGTTAATGTAGCCTTCAACTGTGTTTATCGTTACATTTTTGACTTTCTTTCTTGAAAAAATCTGTCTCTTGTCATTTGTTAGAACTAAGCAAATAATTACTTCTCGTTCTAAGTATGAAATAAAAAATCAACTGCAGTCGGTAAACGTTAAAGAAACAAGATTTTAATTCCTTTTTTAATTCTTGGAAACATTTACATAAACCAAGAGATTTTCTTTCAACTTGAAGACAATATGATTTACAGTGGTTCTGCTCTAGGCGATGAATATACCGTCTAGATATTGAGATCTTTTGAGATTTGTTAGCCATTCCATTACAAAATACAAATTTAGTAGACAAATATTTATTACTAAAAAAACTTTTATCAATATTATATGCATATTATATTTTACCATTATATTCTCGGTTCTTTTATAGCCTTGCTATTGGTAGATTATTATTTTACCAAATAAATAAGTATCATTTTTATAATTATTTTAATTATAACATGTAATCTAACTATCACCCCATTTTAACAAAAAATTATTTATTTGTTTTTCTCTTACTCATGCAAAACTTATGCATGTAGAATTTTTTACATTTTATTATACAAAATGTTCAAAATAAAACCGTGAACTATGGCAATTTTATTAGAAAAAAGTTAAAAGTTATAATTAAATAACTAACTCCGATTGTTTCAGCAAGCCAACAAAAAGTTAATTATAAGCTAACTGGGTACCTTGAACCGATTAATTAAATTATATTTAAAACCTTATTACAAAAAAAGATGTTTTAGATACGTGTATGTCATTTTCTATATACATACCTAGATACATACACCCGTGCATATTTGATATTTTATCATATTATAATACTATATTGCTTTCATTTACAATTTCAGATTGCCTCACTTCGGAAGCAGATTGCTGAATTACAGAGTAGAGTATCTGATACTAGTGTTAGTAGTGGAGCAAAATCAACCAAGTCGGTAAGTTTCTAGTCAATAGGGTAGCTTCCTATTTCACTATTTTGTTTCTATCACACCTTATACCTGCGTTATAAAATAACCATTTCCCAGAAACAATTATATACAATTTAACAAACATTTAGACGAACAAAAAATTAACCTAAACTGCCAAGCCAACCAATTTGCTTTCTTTTTATCTCAAAGTCAATATTTGAACATCGATAGGGAAAACGTAACTATGCCACATCGCAAAGCGATCAACAGTGTGTGTTGGAGACATCCAACTTTTTGGTTGCGTCGTCGCAATGGTAGTTAAAATTCTGCTTAGCATAAAAATAAAATGCCAAAAAAAAAAACGAAAACGAAAACGATGCGGTACCCTCATTTAAAATATAATATGCCTGAAACGGTGCGCATGAAATACTTACCATCGCATCGCAAGCGTTTTTATCAAACAATCAATATGTACATAGATAAACGAAAAAACTGTTTTTTTCATTTTTTGGTTTTTTTCTGGTTGAAAATATCCCTACATTTTACACCACCACCTTGCTGTAGAATGAGTTCCTGATAAAGCGGTCGATGGTATACGTGTATATTTAGTACCGCGCCGCTGCTGATAAGAACACATTAAATCAACATTCACTTCCCGACTTTCGCGGTCGACTCGGAACCATAAGATGCGGGCCAGGGGCATACACCTTTGCCAATAGGCTTAGGTAGAACGCTAAAGTTTGGAGTATATCCCCACAGTTCCGAGAATGTTTTTTTTTTCTTTTTGTATTTAATGTCACTGATAAGAACCAACACATCACAGGGTGTATTTAAACACATTTTTGTAATTTTGTGTTTTGAATAATAATGTTTGCTAACACATAAAAATTCATATATTCGTAAAAGGCTGGACGTTATTTAAAAAAAAAGAAGAATTTTAGGGTCAAAGAGGCTCATTGGGATTGACACAAATTAAATAAATATTTTCTAAGGATTTGATTGCTTGTTACCCAAAGTTTGATCCTTAAAGAAATTAACATAAAGTATAAGGCATTGAGAGCTCAATCTTGTTTTGTATTTTTTGAAGACTTACTTAAGATATTTTGCAAAATTGCGTGATAAATGTTTAAACCAAGAGTCCTTTTAAAAAACACAGGCTGCAAGACAGCACTCTTAAGTACAAAGTCAAAGGCTTAAAACTCAGAGTATATTTTGTAAAAATATTTATTTCGAACCATTTGAGTTCCTTTGATCCTAAGACTTATTTTTTTTAAATTAGAATCACCCTAATGCATATACTCATGCCTACAATAACTGATAATAATAACTATATGCTTTGTTTTATTACTTTTTTTAAACGATCTCACCCTTTATGTATATCAAAAAAATAAGTCAGGAAAAGTGGCGTCGTTTTATTTTAAGACACCTTTAGTTTTTTGTTTCTTATTTAGCATAAAACGACGAAGTTAAATTCGTGTCGTTTTTTTTTTCAGCGGCTCATTTATTTTATGCTTTGCAAAAGAAGGACAAAATCTGTATTGTTAACTTAAAATGGGTTAATCAAAGAAATTTAAAATAACCGAATGAGTCATTACCACTGAAAACAAAAGATATACATTACATATGTATGTATGTTAAATAAAGAAATTTGCTTATATTCATGTTTTGTAGGGACGTTCTTTGTTATTTCTTACAAAAAAAGTTTAATTTTTGAAATATTGTTAAATTATTTTTTTTAGAACAAAAAAAAGACCAATGTTGATAAAAAGTTTGTAAGCTTGTAATTCGTTATATTGTAACGAATTACTATTAGTTTTGGGGTTGTTTTATCAGTTTTTGTGTTTTGTAAAAAAAGTTGTTAGTTAGATACTTTTTTAAATTAACTAAAAGTTAACAACAGTATCTTTCATTATGATAAAATAAGTTTGAATTCAATATATGTTTTTGTTGCCGAGATTTTTAGTCGTAATCGTAACAATTTTACTAGATTTTTTTTTAAAGCTTTTATATCTTATATAAAAACATCAATTGGATGCAACAATCTAAAATTCATTACAATTCTCGAGAGAACAGCAGGTCTAACCAATTTTTTGTAGTTTATTTTGCAGATTCAGAATTGAACTGATTCATATTGCAGAATTTTATGAAAAAAAATCAGCTTTGAATTTTTCTAACAATTTTAATGAACGTTAGAAACAATATTTTTTGTAACATAAAAGCAGTTTCAAGGCAATATCTTAAAATGTTTGCCAAGATATTCGAGTCGAAAATCAATTTTTACCAACTTTTTGAAATTTGTTGGTAGGTTTTTTATTTTTTGTATAAAATAGTCACTTTGATCTTTCTAAAAATTTCATCAGATATCATAAACATTGATGCCTATTTTGGCAGTAATATCATTTTATCGTAAAATATTAGAGGAGAAAAATATTTTTTTTCACTTTTTTTTTTTCATTTATAAAAAATAAACCGTTAGTTAATTTTTTTTCTCGAATTTATACTCATTAGGTTCCACGTCGCAATGTATAATTTAAAATTTAACTAAAGGTGCTAGCGTTATTGGTTTGGAAAATATTTAGGGTCAACCAAATTTTTACTTTTTTTCAAATTATAAAAAAAACACCCACTCAATTTGTTTGAAAGTCCTTTCTGCATCTTTTGATGTTATTATTTGTAAAACAAAATGTTAAAGTCGATATATGTATTTTCTTGTTTTTAAAAATGGGCAATGACGCACAGACAACTTTCCAAAAACCTTTTATTTATTTTCTAAGGACCTTGAAACGTCGATAAATTTCAAAATTTTCAATTCCACAAATCATACCGATTGCAATAAATTCCTATGAAAAGTTGAAAACATACATGAATACATTCAAAGTTTTTTTTTTTTGTAAATTCATTTTTTTATTAATTCAATCTTAGATCTATCTTAAAGCTAGACAAAAATTCATAAAACTAGCCTAATTAATCATAACTTACAACTAACTTACTGGTCCCATACGGACGCTCTAAGTTAAACAATAATACTTAATGCTAATGTCTTTCGGCCCTAAGATCTATTTAACTTTAATTCATTTTATTTATTTTTGTATTCAATAGAAAATTTCAAAAAAACTAATATCAATATCCTTTTTTATTTTTATTTAAAAACTACTTAAAATAAGGTCCTTAATATAAAACTTAAAGCTAACTAAAACTACCTATTCTACCTATAAACTACTTAAAACTAGAACAACCACAGCAGCAAATCTAATTATCTAACGTTTTTTGTTTTTCATATTTTGTTGTCTTTTTTTTTTAATTTTTATTCCATGTTTTTTTTTCTAATTTTTTGTTTTTTGTATTTTTTTTTTGTATATTTTTTTTGTATTTTGTATTTTTTTTGTGCCACCATGCCTATTCTACTTAAAACTAAACCCTAAAACTATAAAACAAGTATATAAGCCGGCCAAGGCCGGCATTCAAAGTGATTTAAAAGTAATTGTAGGAAAAAAAAGAAAAAAACCAAATAAAATCGTTTATAAAATGATCGAAAGTAAAAAAACATTTTTACATGGAGTAGAAATATTCCAAATGTACAAGTATGGACAAAAATGATTATCTTCGCAAAAGCTACTAGATTAGAGGTTTAACAAAAATATTACTTATAAGAATACCTTATAATTAATACACTTAAAAAGTTACAAGAATTTAAAAAAAAGTTAATATACTATGAAGTATTTGGATAAATCAATAAATTAGAAAGATTATTAAAAAGATAATCAATCCAAAAAATTAACATACAAATTGTTTATAATACTTTATAACTACACTGCTTTTTTTTCCTGAAAATCAAGGTGCCCTTTTTCGATGGATTTTGATGATCTTAATTCCAATTATGCTCCAAAATTACTCTATCAAGTTGAGATATAACTTTTTAAAATTCGAAGAAAACCCATACAAATATGAGACATAATAAGACTATTTAATTTCATTAAGAAGTTTTTTTTTTCAATAAAATTCGTGATCGTTTTCAAACTCTAAAATCCCTATCTTTAATATTCAGTTTAAATATATATAGTATTTCGTAAAATAAAAAAAAAAAGCGGTTTGAGAATAATTTTTATAACGAATCCACATCAAATTCTTGAAATATATTTAAAAAAAAAAAATGTTAAAATCAATGGCATCTCTAAGGGGGAGAGGTCGTAGAAGTCATGCCACCTACCACCCCCGTTAATAGATATGACCCCCTTATATTTTTAATTTTTTCATTCATTCATTTTTTATATACATACATATGTATATATTTTTTATTTATATATGAAAATATAATTTATATTTTACTGGTTTAAACTTTGTTGCTAAAAGTACCACTTTTAACTGAGGACTCGATATCAAGAACATAATAAAAATCGGCAATCTAGTTCTATTCCAATCGCGCAGCACAAATTCATCAACTTTTGACCAATTGACGATTCATGGGGGGTCATATGAGACATAAAGCTTATACAATAAAATTGTATAAGTACAGATTTGATCTTAAGATTTGTTAGTAAGTTAACGAAATCGGTGTTCTGTCAAAAAATACTAAAATCTTTATTTTCACACAATTTAGAAAAACTTTAGTAATGCTTTAAATTATTTACGTAAGATCTATTCTGAGAGAAAGAGTAAATATTCGGGTTCTTAAGAATAAACTTTGAATGAAAGATCGCCAATTTGATACTAAGTTGCCTTTAAATTCCTGAAACTTGTCTTCAATTCTTTCTTATTTTATTTTGACGCACATTAATAGTGGCTTTCTTAAAGTGATTTTCTATTAAATACATAAATGTCAAGATCTAAAAAAATTAAAGAAATCTACTTTTTGAAGTAAATTAGTTTTGAATGCTTTAGAAATGAAATTTAAACACTAATTTCAAGATTATAAATGTCCCAAAAACAACAAAAGTGACACTTTCGTTAAACTAATGGCTAATTAAAAAACATAATAAACGTTTTATATCTATTATTAATTTAATATAAAAAAAATCTCGAGAACTGGAGATAAAACAGATTCTGTAATTTGTGAGTGCCACACTAAAGTTTTTTTCCCAACTTACATTATATGTGTTTATCTTAATTTGTTTTTATTTAATTTTAAGAGAAATTGTATAAAGGGTGATTTTTTAAAAGCTATAGGAAAGTTTAAAAAAAACACATAAAATTCAGAAAAATGCATAAAATCTTTATATGAATCGATAGTACGGTCCATATAATTTAATGTTTCAAGATTATTTCATGCAAATGTTGACCTTGACTGCGCCTCAAATGGTCCATCCACTTAATTCAATTTTGGCATACTCTTTCCAACATTTCGGCCGGTATCTCACGAATAAATGCTTCAATGTTGTCTTCCAATGCGTCAATCGAAGCGGGCTTGTCTGTATAGACATGAGTTTTAACATAGCCCCACAACAAATAGTCTAAAGGCGTTAAATCGCACGATCTAGGCAGCCAATTGACCGGTCCCTAACATGAAATAAAATGTTCACCGAACTCGCCTCTCAATTAGTCCATTGTTGCGCGTGCTGTGTGGCATGTGGCATCGTCTTGTTGAAACCACATGTCATACAAGTCAAGCTCTTGCATTTTGGGCAAAAAAAGTAGCGCTCACCATTCACAGTTACGTTACGATTCGCATCATCTTTGAAGAAGTATACGGTCCAATGATGCCACCAGCCCATAAATCGCACCAAACTGTGACTTTTTCTGGATGCATTGGTAGCTCTTGCAATGCTTCTGGCTGATATTCACTTCAAAATCGACAATTCTGCTTATTTACGTACCCATTTAGCCAAAAATGAGCTTCTTCGCTAAACACAATTTTTCGGTAAAAAAGTGGATCTTCCTCCAACTTTCCAAGAGCCCATTCACCAAAAATTGTACGTTGCAGTAGGTTGTTCGGCTTCAATTCTTACACCAGCTGTATTTTGAAAGGCATCACACCCAAATTTGTCCCCAAAATTTTCCACGTTGTTGAGTAACAGAGGCCAAATTGCTGCGAACGGCGACGAATCGATAATTGATGGTCATCATTAACATTGGCCGATACAGCTGTGATATTTTCTTCAGTTCGCACTCTACGCAACCGTGTTGGTGGTTTAATGTCCAACAATGTAAATTTGGTGCGAAATTTAGTCACAATAGCCCGAATAGCCGCTTAAGTGGGTCGATTAAACTGACTATAAAATGGAAGAAGCGTGCGATGAACTTTCTTAACAGAGCACGCATTTTGATATAAAATTCAATAATTTGCAAGCGTTGTTCGTTTGTAAGACGATTCATGGTTAAATTTTAGACAAAACTGAAGATGTTTGATAGTGAAACAAAACACGAAACGTGCGTCAGCTGTTTAAACCAGTGTTTCCAAAAAGATAATAGTTAAAAAATCACCTTTTACTTAAATACACGTATTTTCTTAAATTCAAGAACAAAAAATGTTTCTCTAGAATTTTTAAGCTCCAGCAAAACAGTAATTTTTTTAGAATTCGTCGTCTACCATCTTCTCCAATCTACGAGTTAGCAGATTGGTAACGTTAGTAATAATAGAATCCCGAAAATTGAGTCCTAAAAAAAACGTACAAAAATAGCCATACATTTCTTCATATCAGATTATATTTTATTTTCCTACGAAAAAAGATCACATTTTTCTGTCAAACTTTCTCATTTTCTATCTATTCTATTTTTGTAGGCTTTCAATGCCAACAAGAAAAAAATATATTATTTTTGGAAAAAAGCCTACGTTTCTACACAATTTCTTACATTTCAGCATGAAATGCATCAAAAATCCTCTAAACTATTATAATTTAGATCTTAAATATGAAATATTAAGACAAGAGTGTTCTTAAATAATTTTAAATTTAAATTTGTCAATTTAGCCCTTGAAATATTTAAATGTTAGGTTAAGATATACATTATGTTATTTTAATTTTTCCAGCCTCGTTAAGAGAACATTAAAGAACATTTTTAAGCGTTGCTCAAAAACTCATCTTTATGTTAAGTGTCTGACCCCCCCCCCCCCCTGATTAAAAATCTGGATCCGCCCTTGGTTCAAATTTGAGTTGATAGTTAAAATCGAACTCCGGTTTCGAAATCAGCACTAAAAATAAATTCCAGAACGTATTTTTCAAAGCCATGAACAAAATTAAATATAGAGTCAAATAAAGACTAATATGTAACTAATAAAAATTTCCAAAAACTATGTACATATGTAAAATACTTAAATGATTTAAAATGTAGTTAGAAGACAAAAATGTGTACTTTGCAAAATCATCATCCTATTTATTGTTAAGAACTATATTGTGCTTTGACAAAGCCTTGAAAACACTGTTTTTGTCTTCAACATTTTTAAGAGGCATATGTATCTTAAAAAGGTCCGTAAAGCTGGAAACACCACAATCGAATTTCGAAATTCTGGTGATGCAGAAATTTAGGGCTCTTTTTGTGCTAATTTAGTGCTCTTATCCCGACTGGTATTTTTTTTTATTTTTTTTTTTTAAACGTTCTCGGGTACAGAATTTATCTACAGAAATTTTAGTTTGAGTTTCAATTTTAAAAATGGTTCAAATTTCGTCAGGATAATGCAATAAAAAAATGTTTGAACTTTTGAAATTAATTTTTAGGGGGAAGGGATTTTTGAACCAAACCGGGATAAGAGCGCTTAACTAGCATAAAATGAGCCCTAAATTACCAAATCATTAGATTTTAAAAATTTTGTTTGGTTTAGAAAGTCTCCATAAATTTCAACTTTGCGACGTGATTAAGGGGATAAAGGCTTAAGATACCAAATTGGGTTTCAATAACTTAGGAGCCCAAAAATAGCCCTAAATTCCCTCATCATCAATTTTTTGAAATTATGAATCTAAAGGTGTGGTGTTTCCAGCTTGACGTCAACTTAATCATTTAAAAAAGTATTGCTTTATTTGGGAGACAAAAAAAAGGTTATTGAGGGAATATCAAACATTTTGTTTGCTAAAATAATATATTTTTTTTAGTACAGTCTACAAATCAAGTTGAGATAATAAAATATTTCAAATCAATACCCAAATGTACATAATTTACTCAAATATATAGATTAATTTAATATGGCTTGGTTATATATTAGCGTATGGCCAATAAAGCCTATTTAGAATCCAACCACCTAACCAAAGTCATAAAGAATTATTCTAATATAATATTATCCTTCGTAATCATCAATTTCACTATCTAGTTGTCATAGGAGCAAAATTTTATCAGTACTTATCCCGCAATGGGGGAGAATATGGGTAGGTATAAAAAGGAGTTCCACCACCTGTTGGGGTCCACTATAGAACAACGGTGCGTTAGTTCTGCAATTAATTCTATTGATAAAAAAGTACATTTTTATTGTGTTTCATTAAGAGTATTTTATTATATAATTTTTGTTTTTTGTTAAACAAATGTTTTTATTTTAAAAAAGTGTAACTTAACGGAGTTATAAAGTCATCGTCTTAAAATATAATTAGTGAGCTACTGTTGCAGGTCGATATACATTTTTATTTTTGTTTTCGATTCGTGGTAAGAATATTAATTTTTTTCTTTCCTTGGTTATGAAGTCTATAGAGGCTCTGAGATTATGAGTGTTTATTTTGGCCAATGTAGACACAATTGTTTGACTCTTGAGTCATTTTTGTTTGTTCAAGTTTTGTTAAAGAAGAACGTTCATTATTTTTCCTTCCTGTTTAGATGTTAAATTCTTATTATTACCTTAAAAGAGAGCAGGCGTGCGAGAATTGTGCATTTTTTGGGTTCAACTTAACCATTTGTGTAGGTATATTATATACATACATTTGCATGTACTTTGAGGTTTTTTGTTGGTATTTTGACTTTTAAGTTGTTTAGCCATTGAAAAATAAAATATAAAAATAAGGTATTTTTCACTTTTTTCATTATTTAATAAAATCTGTTTTTATTTTTTAAGTCGAACAAAGTAGGAATTAAGAACTTTAAAATAAAGTTTGGACATTTTTGGGAATGCTTTTTTTTTAATAAAAAAATATCTATTTTAAATTTATGAATTTAGTAAGTAAAGAATTTGGACACCTTTGACTAAAATTTTAAAGTTGTTCTATGCAATTTTAACTCTGCTTGTTTTTATTCGATTGATAATTTCTAATTCAAAATTTGAGCAATAAGTGCGTTTTGTTCGCATTCCATATATAGTAAAGTGAGAAATTGCCAACAAAACGATCCGCAGTAGTCCGGTTTTTATATTTGAAAGTTGATACAACTGAATATTTGCCAGAATAATTTATCAAACAATTCCAAAAAAAAAAAATAGCGAAATTCAGACCAGGGGTGAAATCGTGTAAGCTGATTTTTGATAGTTGACTATCAAAATCAAGAAAATACTTCTGTGTAAAGTGGTAGTCGATTTCAAAGTTTTAATCAAACAATTTGACATAAAATAAAAACATCAAGAAGGGGGTTTGTTCGTAGACTATTACATTAATACGTGGTGTTGAAGCGAGCTTGAAGCTCGCCTTAATTCTTTATATACCTGAATCGAGTTGAAATGAGCTTGATTCGCCTCGATTCCGGTAGGGGATCGGAGTCGAGTCAAAATTTGTGAAGAAAAACCTGTGTGGGCAGTTGGTTTTACATATAACGCGTTATGGTCTGTTTATTTGCATGTTTGTGTACAAAAAATATAGTTTTGTTTTAATAAAATTAAAAAAAAAAAAAATGCACATGGAGTAGGTAGCATATTCTTATATGGTGCTGAACTATTCAGTTTTTCATTGTTCAACACGAATCAAACTATCTCACTTGCACTTCATAAGAAACATGGAAACACCATTTGCATTTTGGAAAGTGCTGTCAAACTTAATCATTTTTAAATCTTCTTGTGCTGTGGAAACACCAAAAAGATTTATCTAATCTAAACTGAGATAAACCTTTGGTGGAAACATAGCAAAACTTAATTATCTTTTCTATTGTTTTCTCTTGCAAAATAAGCCCAGTAAGTCCATTTTCACTAACAAAACTAAATAATATCAACAGTAATAGATTGGTTTTTTCCCCAATGGAAAACACACATGATTCCAAATGCACACCTACTCAACGAACACAGCAATCGAGATACAAATGCAATATCAATCGTACCAACATTTGAGAACGAAATCACATAAGATCCATTCGAGGCTCGTATAAATGTCAAAAACCTATCCATAGTGAGATTATACTTTAACTTTTATCGGTGTTATTCATACTATGGATATTGTTTTTGTTATTCGTGTAAAATCCTACTATGGATAGATTTGCCAACAAAATACGGGTAATATTTGTTAGTCTACTAACTATTAACATCAGACCGTCCGTTAGTACTGATTTTTTGGTTACTTGTTTACGATTTCAAACTTACTGAATTTTCTTCGTTTTGAGCCCAATCCAGTCTCTATATGCTCAAGACTTTCCAGAATACAGCCATACAAACTGCAATGGCTGATTTAGGGGGGTCATGAACTACTCCACCCCCCCCCCCCCCCTGGGAGATAATTTTGTTTGTATTGTTGTAAGAAAACTAATCGTATTGAGTTAATCGATATGACCCCCATTATATTTTGAATTATTTATTTTTTTATACGAAAACAAAATTCAAAAAATTGTATATAAAAAAATTACTTAAAAAAAAACCGCTCTAATGATTTTCGAAAAAAAAAAATAAGTTAATCTCGGTTTTTTGAGAAATAAAATGGCATCTAAATTTTTGAGAAAAACTTATTTTGCTGGTACATTTTTAAATCTTTAAATATAGGAAATATTTTTAAACAGACTTTCTTGAAAAAATTAGCAAGTTCTAGCGACCCAGTCATGCATTATATTTCTTTCAAAATTGATTTTTTGTTGAATAAAAATTGTAAGTTCACAAAAAATTAAAGAAATCTACTATTTTTTGAAGTGAATTTGCTTAAGATGTTCTAGAACTGAGATTTAAACACGAATTTCAAGAACATAAATGTCTCAAAAACAGCAAAAGTGACATTGTGTTAAACTAACTAACATTTAACATTTTTCTCTCCACAATTTTTAAATTTTGTTAACTCGTTTAAGATCAAAATATTTTCTAGCACCAGCTCCAATCTAGGAGTAAGCAGACTGATAGCGATATAGTAAAAATACACTCCCGAAAATTTAATCCGAAAAAAATACGTAAAAAAATAAAAACTGAGAATTCTTGATATCAGATTCTTTTCATTTTTTGGGTTCTTGAATTTTTGTAGCGTTTTTCACATTAATAGAAATGGCAACAAAAAAAGAATATATTTTTGTTGGAAAAACGCCAATTTTCAAAACAATTTCTTACATTTCTGCGTGAAAGCAACAAAAACTCTCTAAACTATTGTGTTTTGCTCTTCAATATGGCATATTTAGAAAACTGTTGGACTCTTGGAATGCTTTCATATGTAGAGAGTCGACCAAATTAAAAAGTTAGACTATATGTACCTTGCTGAACAACGGCGTTCTTAAATAATTTAAAAACTAAAGTTGTCACTTTAGCCCTTGAAATGTGTACATTTAAGGTTAAGATACACATTATGTTATTAAAATTTTGTTAGCCTCCTTTATAGAACATTAAAGAACATTTTTAAGCGGTGAGTAAAAACTCGTCTATATGTTAAGCGTGTAATCGGCAATCGTATGTAAAATACTTTTCGCAATTTTTATCGATTTTTTGCCATGTTGCGTTCAGACCCCAAGCTCCAAAACCTGAATAATTTATAAGACCATAAACACTTTAACAAAAAGATTGGATCAACCGGATTTAAAAAAGAGTCTTTTCTCTGAATAGAAACTATAAAATGCTAAAGTAGATGTAATTGTTTCCAATTTTCTCAAAAACTAAAATTTATTATTAGATTTGGCATTTTGGTGTTTATTCAATAATGAATATGGAAATTGATTACAGAAAATAATAGTACTCAATAACATACAAAATTGAAACAAAAATGTTTGTCTAAATAATTTGTATGTTTTTTTTTTAACTTTGAAATTTATAATCATTGTTTTTTCTGAGACTATAGACAAAAACAACATTTTTTAAGAAGTTACTGCAATAATAGATTTCGGGCTTTCAGAAAAGTTGTATCACAATATTATAGGTGTTACCGTTGTTTTTGCAATTTTTAATTTTGTATGTCAAACCACTTTTCTGAAGAACTAGCCCTCCCTACCTAACAGTGGGGAAATAGACCCCCCATCCCATACCATTGTTGTCTTTTTTTGGCCCAATCTTCTCACTCCAGAGTTATGTTATATATAGGTATTTTTTATTTCAGTAAGAAACAAATCTTAGTTTATGTTTGAACAATTGTATTTTGAAAATTGTTAGATCTACAGACACAACTTTAGGCTTAAATTGTAGTTAATTTATTTCCTTTAAAATTGTAGAATATTTTCTGATTTTTAGACTTGTTGAGTTCGGCGGTCGAGGTCTGAAACTTGAATTATAAATTAGGCCAACAATCGACCTAAAAATCCACATGGTCTGTTGTACTAACCTAGTTACTGGACTAAAAATTGAAATAAATAAGTATACTTATCCTTTTTATTTATTTAGCATGCAGGCATTATATTTTATATCTATTCTTTAAACTATATACACAGCTGGTCAAAAAAAATAGGTGTGATAATTAATTTTTGTATTATTTAATTTTTTATTACTTTTTTATGTTAAATATTAATTTTAAGTAGATGTTTTTAAAGCTCTCATATTAATTAAATAAAAAACATTTTAAGGCTTTGAAATACATTACAATTATAGATAATATAGCCCCAAAACTACAGATGGAGGTGCGTCTTCCTAAAGTAGTAATATTACCGTTTTTAATAATAATTTCTGTATCTTATCACAATTTTTGTTTTACTTACTCTAATAACGTGAGTATCCTCCATTATTATCCAAAACTTTTTGGAGTCGTTGCGGCATTGACTCTATTAACTTTCGGCATGTTTGCTGGGGTATGGAATACCATTCCCTTTGAACCGCTTCCCACAATTGGTTTCCATTTGTGAAATATTGACCCCCTAACTTACGCTTAAGCTCATTCCACAAGTTCTCAATAGGATTGAGATCAGGGGATTGACTTGGCCATGGGACAACGGATACTTGTTTCTCTCAATTAATGTCTTGCTGAAAGTGCCATCGCAGGGGCAAGTTTTCCTCAGAAAACGGTAACATGACATCTTCCAAAATATCACTATATCCGTATTTTGTTAAGATGTTATTCAAACGGAATATAGGGCCTACACCGTACCAGGAAAAACAGCCCCACACCATTATATTCCCTCCTGCGTGTTTAATAGTTTTCTGTGTATAGCGGGGGTGGCAGTCCCTACCTTTTGGTCGCCTTAAATTGAGCCCAGAATCCGATAAAAACAAATTTACTTTTATTTCATCACTCCACAGGATATTTCGCCATTTTTGTACGCCCTCTGGTTCGTTCCAATTAGGGTTTAAGGCAAATAATTTTTTGGACCTTATATTACTAGGCCTAAGGAATGGAACTTTCCCGGCGATTCTTCCTGGGAGATTCGAGTTCTGTTCTGAAGCCTTCTTCGGATCGAGCGTGCACTGACCGCATTATCAATTTGAGCACCTATAGTCCTTGACGAAATAAAAGAATTAGATTTAGCTAGAAATAGTATGAGGCGGTCAGTGGTAACTGATGTTTTTTTCAGCCGGCCTCTATTTTCGCGTACTCCTCTGGGATTGAGAGCATTTGTTATTAAATTTTGAGATCTACCTAGGACCTCCATAATAAATTTGTAGGTCTTACCCTCATCTCTAAGTCGACGACGCCTTTCCTATGGCGAGCAGTGGACTTTACGACCCATATTCAAACAAAAAATAAAAAACTATTGTTTGAAGCTAATAAAATGATTATAAACAACCCACCTCAAGAGTTTATACCATAAAATAAAGAATATTATAAGAAGCTTGGATTTTATTTGGAGCACACCTATTTTTATGGGCAACTTCTAGAACACACAAAATCTTATTCCAACACAAATAATTTATCTGCTTAACATTACATTACTTTAATGCAAAAAGTTTAGCATCCTCATAGAGAGAATAACGGTTCTTTCTTTTAAAAAAATGTTGGTTGCATTGCTTGCAGTCAAAACAATCGCTAATCAGCAACAAGTCAACAGTGGATATCAAAAATTTTCTCACACCTATTTTTTTGACCAGCTGTGTACATCATAATTATGAAAACTTATTAATTTAACCAAAGTCATGGAAATGGACAGAAACACAGCCACGTCTGTCGGATCAACTTGTTTTTATTACGAGTAAATCTAAAATTTATCATTTTGAGAAAAACGAAAAGCTACTGTTACATACATATCTGCAGAGTGATTCATTTTTCGGTTTCGTAAGTTAAGCTAAATAAAAAACTAACAAAAATAATATCATTTAAATGACAGCCTCCGTATGATTCGCAGCATTTTATTCTTTTGAGGTTATTTTTAACCACTTGTTTGCACTTGTTTCGATCGGTAACTCGTCAATAATTTCAGTATTGTAGGTCTTTAATGCGAGTTCGTCAATCGCCAATCAAAAATATACGGGTATCATCAGGAGCGTCTTTAGATTTTTGGGGGCCCTGGGCCCAATAGGAGTTGGGGGCCAAAAAAGAAGGTATAATATATTTTTTTTTAATTCTTTAGGTTAAAAAAATCATTTCAAAATTAATTTGTTTTTTTTACATATTTTTACTTTTTAAAAAGAACTAAAAAAAAACATAGGTTAGGTTAGTGGCTGTACAATAAAAAAAAAAAAAAAAAACATAAAACAGATATTTTTTATACTTTTATAATTGTGCATTGTGCTTCGAAGTTCATTTTTTATCCGGTTCAATTTCGAAAATGAACGCTCTGCACTGCAGCTTGAAACCATCAAAGATAAAAAAATTCTACAGGCAGTTTCTACATTCGGAAATGTGTTCCCAATTTCATCCACTGTAATTAGACTGTACAATTTTGATATTGTAATAAGATCTTCTCTTCATTTACATCTTTATTGAATTCTTTTAAATACTGTACGAGGTGCAAGCATTCTACCTCAAGTTCTTCTGCATTAACAAACAATGCATTCATTTATTGATAGCAATTGGATCGTATTTTTAATTGCAAAGTAATAGTGTCAACTTTTCTTTCCCAATTAGCTGGACAGATGGTGCAGGACCATCAAAATATGTGGCACGCGAACTTCGTACTATTTTTCGTTGCAATAAGTTTTTATAATTATCATCCGGATTCTGAATTTTGGCACACTCTTCAAATTTATCAAAATTCTCCCATATATCATTTATGAAAGAACAAAGCAAATTGGCAGCAAGGTCAATCGTTATTGTTTCTTTTTGAAGGCTCTTGCTGGTTTTATGAATTCTTTCTAATATTGTGCTCCAAATTTCTGTTAAAATGAGTTTTGACATTTTCTTAGACAGGCTTAGCGCTTCGCTTTTTGTGTCTGGAGCTTGCTCTGGATCTCTAGAGATAGATGTCAAGGCTTCAGTAATTTGCTTATAACCATAATAGAGCGCGTTTACTCCATCAGCTCGTGCAGACCATCTTGTTTCAGAAAGGCTTTTAAGAACTCTATGTGAACCTAAACATATATTCAATTTATTCCAGTTGGGCAGAAGCAGAAAAAAAGTTATATATTTTTTGAACCACTTGGAAGAAAATTGTTGCCTCCTGCACACAATCAGCCGCATGAAGGCTTACTAAAGTACAAAGGTAGAAAATTTGCACTTCTCCTTTAATCTTGCTAGCAAACCAGAATATTTCCCCGACATATAAGACGCATTATCATAGCTTTTTCCTCTACAATCCTCTATTGAAATATCATGATTTTCCAGAAATGTCAAGATTGTGTCAGCCAAATATTCAGATTTATGCTCTTAAATACGTATAAATTTTAAGAACCTTTCTATGGGAACACAATTTTTAACATACCGAATAACAAAAGTCAACTGGTCCATATGAGAAAGGTCGAGTGTACTGTCAACACTAAGGGACAAATATTTTGCCGATCTAATTTCACCTAAAATTTTCATTAGGGCTTGTTTTCCCATTATATCAATGACTTCGTTGTAAATATTTGCTGATAAATAGGAAGTGTATCGTTTTCTATATAATTCTTGTATAGATTCATTCATTTTGAGTTGGTGGATTTGGGGGCCAAATAATTGCGGGGCCCTGGCCCACCGGGCCCATGCCTAAAGACGCCACTGGGTATCTTGCGACCACTTCGCTCTGAATTGACTCTAGACTTTCGTCATTTCGAAAAAATATGGATCTATGAAACCTTTCAGTCATAGAGCATAAAAAACAGTCACTTTATCTGGATGCAACGAAAAAAGATGCGTTTGATCACCACTTTTCTAGTAAGTTTTAATTAAGGCACAGCTGCCAAAAAGTTTCCTTCCAATTAAGTCAACTTTATTGAAAAGTTTACTGGAAAGTAAGTCAAGAAAAATCTCCCTAACTATCAAGTCAAAATCACTTATGTCAAAATGACAGGTAATTATGTTTTGTCATTCAACTGAAAGCTGAACTTTATTACTCTGTGATTTATTTATTTTCTGCACAATTGCATTTATGTGAAAAGGTTTCTTGTCAAATTAAAAAAGAAATAAGTAATATTTCTTTAAAATCCAAATTGCAAGCCTGAGGAGTGTTACGTATAGACAATTATGTTTTTGGTATTTTTTGCACAATCATCTGAATCAACTGAAAGTTAAAATTGGTGAAGTAAAGTTCCGAGTTTGAAATGTATGACACTTGAAAAACTTACTAGTTGCATTGGTCAAAATTTAAGTTCAAAGAATGAAGTTGACTGCAAATGAAGTCCCTTATGTTGTCTGAACCTACCCATTATGATATTTCATATGACAGTTGAGTTGAGGTGTCAAATGTCAGCGTTACTAACTTGAAACAATAAAGTAAATAATGTGTCACCATCTATAAAAAATATCAGTTCCATATTCTATGAATTCAAATAGAAAAAGTGTTTAAATACCACCAATGAAGATGTTTATCTGTCATTTTAAATCCAACTCACTTCCAAAAGAAAAAACATCCCCAAAATAGCTTATAAAAGAATAAGTAGAATAATAGAGTCCTTTCAATCAAAAAACATTCAACTTCACTTGAAGGATAATAGCAAGTCAATTTGTTTATTTTTCAATTCAATAACTTACCGGTTGCCATTAAAAGATTTAAAGTAAATTAAAAAAAAAATCTCATTAAAGAATAAGGAAGAAAAAGATTCTTCTTCTCCTTAAAAAAGAAAACTAAAAACAAATACATACATACATATATTTAAATTCCTCATCGTTTTTCCAATACGTATAGAAGATTGGAGGTATAGAACATAAGTTCCTATATTGACATAAAAAGAAAAACACACGTAGCTTGCTGTCTGTGCAGCATTTTCTATTTGTACTTGCACAAGGTGAAAATGAAAACCTTTTTTTATTTTTTGTTGTTATTCCATCTCAAATAAATACAAAAACAAAATAAATGACGGACGGTCGGCCAATAGATGGACCAAAAAAAGTAAAAACGTGCATTTGTACTGCATATCTAAAACACTAAAAACACCGATCTCTGGTCAGATCTCACCAAGTAACCGCGCCATCATCGTAGAACATCGTTTAGCACATTGTTGTTAAAAGTCGATCTTGACGAATGCATCGTGAATACTGAAGAAATACATACATATATAAAGGTACTATATTATTATTAAGTGGTACTGGTACGGGTTACGGGTATACCTGGTTGCTGATGCAGAATGCTGCATACAGCCTGTAGCCTGTAGCCTGAAGCACAAGTGAGGGCATTTTCTTTCCTTCCTTTTTTGGACACGAATGAGTTACAAAATCCAAATGTTTTCCATCACTTCAAGTGAATTAGCGTGTGACACAATCGAAAACTAACGAACAACGTCTTTAAATGCAATATTATGTCCAAGCGAACTATTGACACAGCCCAATGCTCATTGCTTATTGCTTTTTGAGTTATGAAATGTATTTTCTACTACTTTATTATTTTCTATATACAGGGTGTCCCGTAAGTAATGGATAACCCTGAAATGCCGCATAGTAGACTTTATTACCGTCCTGAAAACTGATAAAAAAAAGTTCTATCCCAACCACAAGAAAAGTTATATGCATTTTTTTGTTCAGTGCATTATTTTTTTTCTTACTTTACATTTTTGAATACCACGACTACAAGTGAATGAGTTCCATCATTTTTTTTTTGCAGGAATATTTTACATTACTTGTGCCAACACATAAGTAGAAGAAAATTATTATAACTGTTGGACTTCTTAGAGAAAAAAATTATTTAACATTGAATTTCAATGTTAAATGTGAAAACAAATAATTTTTGAAAAAGTTAAATCATAGCTGGTGTAAAAAAAATGCATGAATACCTGAGTGGCCAACTATTTTAAAAATATGCGCGTTAAATGCAGATTTCAAAATGGTATTACTTATTATTATATCTAGAGTCAATAGCAAGTTATTGGTAAAAACCTGCAATACTAGAGTAAATTTAGCAAAAACAAAAGTTTTCAAAATTAGCACAGTAAACGTGAAAATAATACCAAGCGTTGAACATAGCAGATTTTTGATTTATTGGCTGTTTCTACGATGTTGTCCTAATGATAGATCCAAGCTTTCAACTTCTAGGGCCGAACGAATTATTGATAAAAATGTCAAAAAAGTGCAAAAAACGGTTACATTTTCGAGCTTGTTTTGAATTTTACCTGTTCTATTGGGCTTTAACTAACCCATCAAATATTTTGATGGTTGCTATTAGTTTATTTGTTATTTTATCTAAACAAAAAGTTTTTGAGCCAGCTTTTAATCACATGATCACTTAGTTAGAAAACAAAAACAAAAATAGATAATTTTTTAATTTTTTTTTTGTTTAAAGCAAATGATCAAACTGTTTTCCACCCACTCTTATACAGGTTCTGCACCTCCGAATAAATGAACGTCTTAGTGAACGCGCAGGGTTTTGCTCAGAAATTTTTAATGCAGCTGCCTCCACACGGTTTCTTAGCTCCTCTAAAGACCTGGGGTGGAATCGGCTAAGGTGATTGTTGATTGTTGACAGTCAAAATAATCGAATTTGATCTGTGTAAGGTGATAGTCAAATTGATACCTAAAAAGCTGTCGCTAAAAAAATTTGATAGTCGTTTTCCTACAAACATGTGGTTTCTGAGTAGAGTTACCAGACGCTTACAAAAAACGAATGGAAAATTTTGTCAGTTACTTTTTTTAGGTACAAAAACACATTCTTGTGACGGTCAAAGCTTACGACATTCGAAAAAGCATAAGAAAATTAAGAATGTTATTAAAACACAGACAATTTAATACTTTTATTTAGATATTTTAAAGAAATCATTCTAAAATTTCACCATAGCAACAATGAATTGTGACAATTATATTCTGAAATTGTTCAATCGAATTGAATTAAATTGAATCAGCTTACACAGACGGGAAACTCGGTGATAGTCGATTTGACTATCAAAAATTTGATAGTCAATTATCACTTTAGCCGATTCCACCCCTGATCGGCTTGCTGTATACGATTTCCTTAATGCATCCCCAATAAAAAAAATAAGTGGATTTAGGTCTGGTGAACGGGGTGGCCATAAAATTGGTCCCAGACGTCCTATCCATCTGCCTGGATAGCTGGCATTTAAATATGCCCGAACAGGCACAGCATAGTGTGCTGGACAACCATCATTTTGAAGCCAATGGGATTCCTTTAGTTCTTGAGGCACTTCTTCCAGCAAGGTTGGGAGATCATTTTGGAGGGAGGAACTCCAAATAACCTTGGCCAGTTAAAATCCCCGGCAACTCAAAGGGTCCAATTATTTTCCCATTGAGAATCCCAGTCCAATAGTTTATTTTGAATTGGTACTGGGACCTGTCTTCCCTCATGATGTTTGGGTTTTGTAGTGCCCAGAAGTGGAGATTATGGAGATTAGTGTAGCCATCTCTTTTAAATGTCGACTCATCGCTCCAAAGAATTTTGTCAAAAAACTACGGATCTTCTTCAATTTTCATTATCATTTGTCGACAAAAACTCATTCTCGTTTCAAAATTTTGCGGCTGGAGAGTTTGCACCCGTGTTAGGTGAAAGGGATGATATTTATATTTACTTAGCACATTATGCGCAGTCGTCTTTCCGATCCCAGTGCGTCGTGCTATTGCTCGGATTGATACTGTAGGATCTCGGTCAAGTTTGGAGAAAATAACAAATAAACTAATAGCAACCAACAAAATATTTGATGGGTTTGTTAAAGCCCAATAGAACAGGTAAAATTCAAAACAAGCTCGAAAATGTAACCGTTTTTTGCACTTTTTTGACATTTTTATCAATAATGCATTCGGCCCTAGGAGTTGAAAGCTTGGATTTATCATTAGGACAACATCGTAGAAACAGCCAATAAATCAAAAATCTGCTATGTTCAACGCTTGATATTATTTTCACATTTACTGTGCTAATTTTGAAAACTTTTGTTTTTGCTAAATTTACTCTAGTATTGCAGGTTTTTACCAATAACTTGCTATTGACTCTAGATATAATAATAAGTAATACCATTTTGAAATCTGCATTTAACGCGCATATTTTTAAAATAGTTGGCCACTCAGGTATTCATGCGTTTTTTTATACCAGCTATGATTTAACTTTTTCAAAAATTATTTGTTTTCACATTTAACATTGAAATTCAATGTTAAATAATTTTTTTCTCTAAGAAGTCCAACAGTTATAATAATTTTCTTCTACTTATGTGTTGGCACAAGTAATGTAAAATATTCCTGCAAAAAAAAATGATGGAACTCATTCACTTGTTGTCGTGGTATTCAAAAATGTAAAGTAAGAAAACAAAAAATGCACTGAACAAAAAAATGCATATAACTTTTCTTGTGGTTGGGATAGAACTTTTTTTTATCAGTTTTCAGGACGGTCATAAAGTCTACAATGCGGCATTTTAGGGTTATCCATTACTTACGGGACACCCTGTATGTACATATGTCCATACATTAATATGTATGTAAGTCTGTTCTGTGCTGTAGCTTGTTATTATTTTGTTTTTCTTGATGACGTTTAGAAAAAAAAATGCTTTATGTTAAATATAATTTTAAAACACGAGGAAATACAGAGTTGAATTTACTAAAAATATAAAACTTAAGGCCCGAAATTCACTCAAAATTTGTTTAGCTTTTGACGTTTAATATTTCGCATTGTCAAATCGTTCGGATATCCAGAAAAGAGATATTTTAAATTTCTACTATCCGCTATCCGTAAAGTGTCTGATGGGGAAAATTGAGGTATAATTGTCACTAATTGGCGTTTTTTTCGTTTTGAGCTGTCAACGGATTACAGAACTGTCAAAAATTCTATGTATTTCGCATTGTCAAATCATTCGGATATCCAGAAAAGAGATATTTTAAATTTCCTACTATCCGCTATCCATTTAGTGTCAGATGGGAAAATTGAGATTTGGTTGTCACTAACTGACGTTTTTTTTCTTTTTGAGCTGT
This sequence comes from Eupeodes luniger, assembly GCA_951509635.1. Taxonomy (NCBI): domain Eukaryota; kingdom Metazoa; phylum Arthropoda; class Insecta; order Diptera; family Syrphidae; genus Eupeodes; species Eupeodes luniger. The sequence goes on from OX608074.1 coordinate 124,046,046, forward strand.
CAACGGATTACAGAACTGTCAAAAATTCCATGTATTTCGTATTGTCAAACTATTCGGTTATCCAACAAAGAGACAATTTAAAGTGCAAATTTCCGCTGTTCATATAGTGTCGGATGGGAAAATTAAGATCTGACTGTCATTAATTGACATTTGACATTTTTTCTTTTAAAGCTGTCAACGGATCACAAAACGGTCAAAAAATTCATATTTTTCTAAGCTTATATACTTCAGCTTGTTAACATTCGGTGCCGCTCAGAGCTTGTTCAGGAGTAAATTGTTAAGCGAGGCCAACTTAACTTAATTTTTGTTTGTGATTTCAATAAAAAATCGCTCAGAGATAATCAAAAAAAAAAACGCTAAATAAAACTGGAATTGAAGTTTGAAACCATATGGATAGTGATGAATATCGGATATCCTGATATCGAATATCGTATTATAAGTGGGTAGTTGAGAAACTGAGATTCGAAACTATCCGGCTAATTTTAATGGTAAGAGAAAAGCGGATGTCTGTTATCTGGGGATTCGAAGGATACAGCTATCTGGATAGTGTAGAATATCCGGATAAAAATAATTATGTACATAAATTATTCATTTTAATGTTTTATTATTTTACTTTAGGGAGCGTTCAAGTAATACGTAACGCAATTTGGGGGAAGGGGGGGTCTCGTAAAACGTTATGATGCGTTACAGGGGCGGAGGGGGTCTTTCTTACAACACGTTACGTAACATTGTTTTTTTTTTAAATAAAAAATAGGGAATTAAAACTCCAAAATGGGCAACCCTTTTCATTTACGTTTTACGGGGAATCCCTTGATTGTATTAGTCTGGTCGTCATTTTTGATTTGTTCTCGCAAGTTGTAAAAATTTTCACTTGAGTGTTACGTAACGTTTAGAGAGTGGGAGGGGGAGTACAAAAAAACCTTACGGTGCGTTACAAGGGGAGGAGGGGGGGGGTTAAAAATCTTCAAAAATCGCGTTACGTAATACTTGAACGCTCTCTTACACATGGTATACAAATTTTTAATCGGATTCGGATCAGAAATTGATCTGGATAAATTGTACTAAACGGATAATGAATTCCAAATTTTTAACCAAACAACAAAAAATGGCCTTTTAGACATTTGATACTTCAGTGACAATTAAGTGGCAAACAACAACTATTCAAAAAGTTTATTTATGTTTTTTTTGAGTGATATTTACAGTGTTGGAAAAAATAATAGAAACAACCTTCGTGTTCATTCTTTTTAACACATAAAAAGGTATTTGTGAAGAGTAGGAAAATTAAAACTCCACAGATAAATTTTTAACAATTTATTGCTTAAATACAACAATTTTTTTTTTAATATAATATTGGGTAATAATGATTGATAACAAATAGACTTGTGATTATTATGTTGCTTCCTCCTGGAAAAATTAGAATGGTACTCTTTTTGTAGCGAGAAAGTAACTTAACGGTAAAAGTATTTCCAATTCTTTGAGTATTTTGTAGTGGCACTCTTATTATTAAGATAGATAGATAAATTCTTTATTTGTTTTTTTTTTTCATCATAAGATTTTACAATATAATTTCCTAAGAATAAGGACATATGTATATAAATTAAAAAGAAAATGTAAAATTATTTAAATAAAAATATTAGAATAATTCGAACAATTTTTACGTAATTTGAAACACAAAATTACAATTTATAAAAATAATACAATTTATTATTAATAACTGCCTCCACTGTTCGCCCCATCGAATTCACCAGTTCGGCACATGTCTCGACGGGTATGTAGTACCATTCCCTTTGAATTTTCAACCACAGCTCGTCTTTCTTTTTGGTTTTACAATCTCCGATCCTTCGCTTTAGGATGCCTCATAAGTATTCAATTGGGTTTAGGCCGTTTGATTGTGATGGCCATTCCATAACATTGATTTTGTTTTTTTGTAAGTATTTGTTAGCCAATTTTGAGGGGTGTTCTCGGGTCATTATCCTGCATGAAATCACATTTGATTGGCACCTCCTCTTCAGTTAATGGTAGAATGACTGAATTTAAGATATGGACATAATCCACAACGCACATCTTCCAGACGCTGAAAAGCACCTCCAAATCATTTTATTCCACCAACGTGTTTCACTGTCTTTTTTTGTGTATTTTGGGTTAAACTCCTTGTTCTTAAGCCTTCTCATAATAAATTTATCCATCGGAACCAAAAAAATTGATCTTCGTTTTATCCGACCACAAAACTTTATTTCAATTAGAATAATGTAAGTGTTTTGCAAAGGCAAGCCTTTGTATAATGTTTTTCTTGCTTAAAAACGGCACTTTTTGTGGACTTCACCAGGAAGACTTGTATCTTTTAGTAGGTTTCTTCTTGTTCTAGCTGTCACTGGTCCGTTTAATTCATTTTTGAGTTCTCTTAAACAAAGAAATTACCAATAGTGTATCAAATAGCGAAGAAATTTATCTTTTTCTTCATCTTTTTTCTTCTTTTGGGCTTGAATGTAGAGCTGTAAATACTTTTTTCTTGGAACAGTTTAAGGTTTTCACAATTTCAACCATCGTTTTTCCAGTTTGCCTATAGTTTTTTCATCACTTCGCGTTCAAAATGATTATAATGTAATCCACGCCCATATTTATTAAAATAATATATGACTTTTAAAAATGTTGTCTAGTATCGAATACAAAACATCTGACAGACTAATAAACAAACTCAAAACGTCTATTTTCATACAAAAAAAAATTAATCCTTACGTTAGAATGACAGTTAAAGTAACTTGTTTCTATTATTTTTTCCTGGCGAAATCATCATTGTCCTGAAACTTTTTGACCGTTAAGTGGAAACAATACGTTTTTTTCACGAAACAATTTACCATTTGAGAGCATTATTAGGTACTATTAAAACATAGAAAAACTAACGACAAAAGACTTAATTGCTAAAAAAATATTGAGTATTAAAAATGATGAAGACAATTGTTTCTATCATTTTTTCCAACACTGTATATGTTTTGTGACAAATATGCCACTAGGGCCTATGTCTTGTTCAATATGGCCCTGAACTATACGACTATTAACGATCAAATACAAATCATCATGAATGTACCTGAAGTTGTTATTAATTTTGTTATTTTTCAATTCAGGTAGTTAGGTACACCGAAAAAAAGCGTTTGATCCAATTTTAACCGCACGGTGCTTTACATGCATTAATTAGGAAGATCGGTATTTTAGATGCATCAGCACTTTTATCCGCCGGAAGTTCTTTGAACGCCACAACGACGACGACGACGCTCGACAAACAATAAAGCTTATGCAAGCAAACCAAACTGCGCCGAGTTAAAAATGTGGTGCTAAAGAGTTTTCAATTTCAGTACCTTTTTTTTTTTTTTGTTTTTATTTTATTTTTTTTAAATAAAGTGGCACTAATTTTGTGGAGGCTTTTTTTCTGTTAAATTTGCATGTTTGACGTAAATTATTATGATTTACTAAAATTATAGATAATTTAAGGTTATATATAAGTATATTATGTATTGTATGCAAGTACAATATGTGGCAGTTGTTGTTTTTGTTGCTGTTTCTATATGCATTGGTATGATGATGCATGTCACATTGAAGTTTTATACTTCATTATTGTAATATGCAATTACCTGCATATATATACTTCACTTGCAATATAAGATAATAATAAATAAACGTAATCGCAGTTGCTACCTATACTTATACTCGTAATGCGAAAAGCTGTATAGAAAAGCATCTAAATATATAAAACAATGCCAACGTACTGATGGAGTATTATGATGACATTCCCTTGATCTCAGAAACTCTAACAAATACCTTAGAAAATGAATCACAAAAAAGATATTTCGTTGAAATTAAATACTTACCTGCTCAAATGATTTTTTTTTCTTGTTCATGTATCGAAGGGTTTTTCAAATGAGAATTTTTGTTTTATTATTTTTCTAGTGATAAATATAAATTTTTCTATGAAATGCAAATTTGTACTTAGAAAAGTGTTGAACCTGTAGTTTTTTTTACACAAATTTAATTATACATAAAACAACATGTGAGATTTCATAAAAATTAGAATCATACTACGAGTAGGTAGGTATATAATTTTGTTTCGTTCAACTATACGTGTTAAGTTGCTAATTGGACATGACCCATATGAATCATTGAAGACTAAATCTTAAGTTGTTATTATTATTAAATAGAATAATGGGAATATACTTATTTTTAAGTCTATTATAAAATTCTTATGGTAAACCTATGAGAAAAACAAGACACGCTTCTAATATTTTGATGAATATTAACTGGTTTGACTAAAGTCAACTAGTATGTAAAGTCAATCCAGTTTCCTTGTGTACTTTATTTTATACTTAATAAGACATTTATTTTCATTAATTTTTGAGTAGAAAAATATTTTTTCAAAAAGTTTTCCAATTGGCAAAACATATTTAAGGTGAAACGCTGTTCCTTTTGGCCTTCGGACATATCGTGCACCATCTTGGCCCATCCTATTTATTTTAGTTTCGTCACTCCACACTATGTAATGGGTGCTTTTTTAAGAGCTTGAGAACTTTTTAAAAAAAAAAAACGCATAAAATTTGCAAAATCTCATCGATTCTTTATTTGAAACGTTAGATTGGTCCATGACATTTACTTTTTGAAGATAATTTCATTTAAATGTTGACCGCGGCTGCGTCTTAGGTGGTCCATTCGGAAAGTCCAATTTTGGGTAACTTTTTCGAGCATTTCGGCCGGAATAGCCCGAATTTCTTCGGAAATGTTGTCTTCCAAAGCTGGAATAGTTGCTGGCTTATTTGTGTAGACTTTAGACTTGACGTAGCCCCACAAAAAATAGTCTAAAGGCGTCAAATCGCATGATCATGGTGGCCAACTTACCGGTCCATTCCTTGAGATGAATTGTTCTCCGAAGTTTCCCCTCAAAATGGCCATAGAATCGCGAGCTGTGTGGCATGTAGCGCCATCTTGTTGAAACCACATGTCAACCAAGTTCAGTTCTTCCATTTTTGGCAACAAAAAGTTTGTTAGCATTGAACGATAGCGATCGCCATTCACCGTAACGTTGCGTCCAACAGCATCTTTGAAAAAATACGGTCCAATGATTCCACCAGCGTACAAACCACACCAAACAGTGCATTTTTCGGGATGCATGGGCAGTTCTTCAACGGCTTCTGGTTGCTCTTCACTCCAAATGCGGCAATTTTGCTTATTTACGTAGCCATTCAACCAGAAATGAGCCTCATCGCTGAACAAAATTTGTCGATAAAAAAGCGGATTTTCTGCCAACTTTTCTAGGGCCCATTCACTGAAAATTCGACGTTGTGGCAGATCGTACGGCTTCAGTTCTTGAAATGTCAAAGCATACTGAGCATCTTTCTCTTTGACACCATGTCTGAAATCCCGCGTGATCTGTCAAATACTAATGCATGAAAATCCTAACCTCAAAAAAATCACCCGATACTTTCATTTGTTTGTTGTCCAGTTGGCGGTTGATCTTGCGAACTCTATTCTTATTTTACGTTGCCTTGCGCTTACTAATGGTTTCTTTCGAGAAACACGACCATGTAACCCAACTTTCGCCAATCTTCTTCTGATTGTGCGTGGGCCTTTCGGGACATTGAATGCAACCGAGAGTTGGCGTTGTATCTCTGTGGAGCTTATTTTTGTGTCTTTTTTGACCAGCCTACTAATTGCTCGATCCATTTGGCAGTTTGTCTTAGGGCCCCGTTTTTTACGAGGTACATTTTCAGCTGTCCCGAAGTTTTGAAAATGCTAAATTGTATTGAAAACTTTCTCTACAAAACAGTTCATTTGAGATGTAATTGCTCTATAAGACATTTTAAGCTTCCAAAGCTCAAGAATCGCTTTCCTTGTAGGAGGATCACAACTCTTTAATTTTTCCATTGCAATTACCTCCAAAATTTAAAAATTATTCTTTAAAAACGTTTGCAGACTAGTGAAACCTGAAGATGAAATTTTGATAGTACATAGGTGCTTTAAACCTACAAAACCTAAATTAAATACAAATTGATGACGATAACTTCTAAGTTAATCCGTCAAATAATATTGAGCTTTCATTTATTGATGGTATGTCTTCGTGTGGATTGAGTCAGTTCAACGGAGTGAAAAATCGTTTAAGAGGAACACTGAAAATAGCATTCTTTTCCGATACCGTGAGCGCTGAAATTTCAGTATTAGCCTCAGCTGTTAAACTAATAAAGGGTGATTTTTTAAAAGCTATAGGAAAGTTTTTCAAAAAAAAACACAGAAAATTCAGAAAAATGCATCAAATTTATTTGAATCGATAGTACGGTCCATTATTTCATGTAAATGTTGACCTTGACTGGCCTCAAATGGTCCAATTTTGGCGTACTCTTTCCAACATTTTGGACGGTATCTCACGAATAAGTGTTTAAATGTTGTCTTCCTATGCGTCAATTGAAGGCGATAAATCGCACGATCTAGGCGGCCAATTGACCGCTGTGCTGTGTGGCATGTGGCACCGTCTTGTTGAAACCACATGTCATGCAAGTCAAGCTCTTGCATTTTGGGCCAAAAAAAAGTTGGATATCATCCGCTGACCATTCACAATTACGTTACGATTCGCATCATCTTTGAAGAAGTACTGTGACTTTTTCTGGATGCATTGGTAGCTCTTGCAATGCTTCTGGCTGATATTCACTCCAAAATCGACAATTCTGCTTATTTACGTACCCATTGAGCCAAAAATGAGCTTTGTCGCTGAACACAATTTTTTCGAAGAAGCGCGCGATGAACTTTCTTAACAGAGCACGCATTTTGATAATAAAATTTAATAATTTGCAAGCGTTGTTCGTTTGTAAAAAGATTCATGGCTAAATTATAGACCAAACTGAAGATGTTTGACAGTGAAACAAAACACGAAATGTGCGTCAGCTGTTTAAACCAGTGCAGTGTTGCCAAAAAGATAATAGCTACAAAATCACCCTTTATAAGACTACAGCAACAATTGCGCCACATAATTAGTAGATCAAACTTTGGTGCAAAGAGCCTCTTAATCTATTGATTTCAATATTTAATAAATTTTAGTATTGTATAGAGTCTATAAATAATAATATAAAATGCATTAAATTTAAAACTACATATGTTCTTTAACAGCTTAGAATAATTAATTTAGATCACACTGATCGACAAGATTTTCTTACTGGCATTGAAATTTCACTTTTTCCATTAGTTTTGGTAACCTTAATTCAAACCTGACTTCAAAATGAATGTATCACGTCAGGTTTTGGAGATATCACTTTTTGAAGTTTGAAAATCACGTATATAAGGCTTTTTGAGTCTATCTAAACTTATGAAGTAGCATTTTTTCATTTAAATCCGTGATGGTTTTCCAGATCTGTAATCCTTTTCTTCAATATTCAGTTAAAATATTTATCTAATTTCATATAATATTCGAAAACAATTCAAAAGTTGTTAGATTGTCTAATAAAAATCTAAAAAAAAAAAAAAAACGCTAAACCATTATAACATGGTTTTAAACAGAAAAAGGCAAAATGTTTTGAAAGCAAATTTTGTTTTTGTAACGAATCTGTTGTCTAAAAAGTTCTATTATATCAAGTTTTTGAAACATATTGAAAAATGTTGGTGCGATTGATATTGCATTTGTATCTCGATGGCTGTGTTCGTTGAGTAGTTGTGCATTTGGAATCATGTGTTTTCCATTGGGAAAAAAAATCAATCTGTTACTGTTGATATTATTTAGTTTTGTTAATGAAAATGGACTAACTGGGCTTATTTTGCAAGAGAAAACAATAGAAAAGATAATTAAGTTTTGCTATGTTTCCACCAAAGGTTTATCTCAGTTTAGATTAAATAAATCTTTTTGGTGTTTCCACCGCACCGCACAAGAAGATTTAAAAATGATTAAGTTTGACAGCACTTTCTAAAATGCTAATGGTGTTTCGATGTTTCTTATGAAGTGCAAGTGAGATAGTTTGATTCGTGTTGAACAATGAAAAACTGAATAGTTCAACACCATATAAGAATATGCTACCAACTCCATGTGCAATTTTTTTGTTTTAATTTGATTAAAAAAAACTATATTTTTTTACACAAACATGCAAATAAACAGACCATAATGCATTATTTGTAAAACCAACTCCTCCACACAGGTTTTTCTTCACAAATTTTGACTCGACTCCGATCCCCGACCGGGATCGAGGCAAATCAAGCTCATTTCAACTCGATTCAGGTATATAAAGAATTTAGGCGAGCTTCAAGCTCGCTTCAACACCACGTGTTAATGTAATAGTCTACGAACAAACCCCCTTCTTGAAGTTTTTATTTTATGTCAAATTGTTTGGTTAAAACTTTGAAATCGACTACCACATTACACAGAAGTATTTTCTTGATTTTGATAGTCAACTATCAAAAATCAGCTTACCCGATTTCACCCCTGGTCTGAATTTCGCTATTTTTTTTTTTGGAATTTTTTGATACATTATTCTGGCAAATATTCAATTGTATCAACCTTAAAATATAAAAACCGGACTACTGCGGATCGTTTTTTTGGCAATTTCTCACTGTACTATATATGGAATACCAAAAAAACACGGCTAAAGACTAATTACTTATGAGAATTTCGAGAAACTAAGTAAGATACTAAAATGATATTCAGCAGAAACAACATTTTCATCATAAAATTATATTCAATTGATATACGATTATCAGAAACAAATCAAATACATAAATGCTTAAGTAGCCTTAATGACAGATTTTTAAAGGTATGAAGTTGGATGCGCTTCAAAAAAAAGAATTGAAATCGTTAGAATTCACAACTAAAATATGCTACGTGCCAGACAAGCAACGAAACAATTGAAATTTCCATGAAAAGTGTCTTGAAAGTGTTATTTCTCAAAAAGGTAATCACATTTGACTCCAAGATCTTTTGATTTAACGCACCTCTAGCTGGATTTTTTTCTTTTAGCCTACGAATTATGATCTATGCCAATGCTCCAAAATCTATACAAGACATTGAAAATGGAATTCGTTAAGTTAGGGAGGACATACAGGGGCAAATGTTCGAATTTATAATGGGAAATTTCATGAAAAGGCTACTGTATCGTTTTTCATTGTTAATGGAATACATTTCCTGTTGATTATTAAATAAACCTTCATTGATCTCTCGTTTTTTAAATATTAAAATTAAATCTCTTATTGGAAAAACCTATTTCTTGGTTTTGAAATTTCTTATTGTGAGTAGAATCTCCTTTCATATATTAAAAATACTCATGTCTTCTCTTCTGCATCATGCAAAGTTTTCAAGTACATAGCTCAAAACTGTCTTTGCAGGACGGCTTTGTATGCCATTTTGTTGTTTCTACTGTTCGTTCTTACTTTGTTCTCACTTTCAAACCAAGGGTTTTATTCTCTTCGTTGTTTTATGTCTATGCCAATATGGCATAGGTAATCTTCCAAAAAATGTTATTAAGCTTTTTAGCGACTTATTCAAAAAATGCCTTTATACATATCTTTTTATCTTAACGATGAGTAATATTAATCTAATATCTAATCAATATCACAGACACAAATTATCTAATAGCTGATTTTTTTAAACTGTTTAATATTAGTAAATATGATAAATGCGAAGACAACAAAAGCGATAAATTCTTGAAACCTTCATGTTCATATTTTTCCCAAGATATATAAATAACATAACGCCGCACCTCACCGGCAAACTTAATGATAATGTCTTCATTCAGTACTTTTTTCAAAAGATGGATAAAACATACCTACATTCGATTGAGTATTTTTTTTTTTTTGTTAAATTTATCAGTAAATTATCGAAAAAAAAAATTAGCTGAAGTAATAAATTATCTCATGTATGTATATAAAAAAAATGAAAAATGACTCAATCATAATTTTGTTTAATATATTTTTCATTATCACCACCTCACCTGATATAAATGCATATTTTACGACATTTTGATCTAATCATCTTCTCATCGTTTGATAAAATTCAAACCATGACTTTGAAGAACTATATACTTCCTGTCCGCTCCCTCTTCTATTCACCAAAATCCTATATAATTTTGATAGATTTGTAAAATAACCTATTCCCTTAATCTTCTTCTTCTTCAAAAAAAAAAAAATGTCTATCTATATGTGTATCTACTGATCTACTTCAAACGATCGTGCAATCTGATTTCCCTGCTTAAAGCTGGCACTCAAATTAATTTGACATAAATACTTGTCTTCATAAACACTACAAATTAACCCATAAACATCGTCTTCATGCTTTTGATATCGTTTTTCGACACCTCTTCCTTCCAACACCAAAAACTCCATCAGCAGCAACAGCAACAACAACAAAAAGAGTCAACGTCTGTATCTATAAGTAACTTCTTTTCACCATATAAAACAACAAAAAGATAAAATATCACAAACCAAACGATCGTTTACAAGAGACAACAGGCGATCACATCGATCACACAAAAGAGCACCTGAGCTAAGATTCCCGGTGAGCGGTGATGACGACCGCGACGACGAGAGACGACGACGACGGTGAGTTGGTGGAGTAAACGGTATACCGATCGTCTACACCACCGTGCCGTGCGTTTTTGAAATGTATACATATACCTATCGATGGTGTGGGTGAACCAATACCATCAAATCTTTTCCACTAAACCAACGATATTTTAAAAGCCAATCAAAAAATAGCCGTCATGAATTTTAGTACAAATAGGTTTAGGTTGTTTTTTTATTTTCTTAAAGTATTCGCCCGCGCCGCGGTTGGTTCTCGAAATATACGCTCAACTAGGTTTCCTATACGAATACCGGGCTTAGTTTTAAAAAAGGTTTAGTTGAGTGCGGTTCGGCGCATCATCAGTCATTATTTGGTTGCATCTTTTTTATTTTAACTAACATTTCATACACCAAAATTATGGCTCTAAAATAAAATAAGTGAAGTGTTAAAATGCGAATAAAATAATACAAAAATATTTTTTTAGTATTTGTCGTTAATTAAAGTATCTAGATAGATTGTAAACCTATATTAAATAAACCATAGATAAGAGGAGAAGAGAAGAATAAACAATCGAATGCGAACTATTATAGTGTTGTTAATTAAATCTTCATAGATACAAATTATTATCTTTTTTTTTATATATATATGTATAATAATTTAAAAAAAGAAGAAAGAAGAAAAAACTTGAACTAAACGTCATCTTTCTTCAAATCGATTAACGTGTAAGTAATTCAAGATTTATTAAAAACCAATGTTAATTATTATAATTTTTTTTGAATCGAAGGGCAGAATGTGAATAAATAATAATGAAAAATTAATTGTTTTATTAATGTTTAACAAACGAAGTAATATCATCAATTGCCATTTAAAAAAAAAGGCGGAATATATTTTAACTTAACATAAGCATACCAACTGTCTGGAAAAATAAGTAAACGTCACAATTAGAGGAAAAATCATTGCATTTAATATTTAGAAATAAAGAAACGTCATTTTCAACTTCATTTAAAAAAATATAATATAAAGAATCAGTTGATTAATTTTAGATTCAATATTGTAATGTCTGTTTTATTATTGCAAAACGTCACTGATGATGCTTCACGTCTCTGAGACAGACGTTTGAGTAAACTATGACTATTTAAATAAATCAGTTAACACGAGTTTAACTCTAATATCACATTAAATAAGTGAATATAAAAATGATAGAAAATGTTTGATGCTTTCTTAAAGAATCATTTTTTATATTAGAAGTTTCATTTTTTTCGGGTAAATTTGAAACTATTTCAGGTTATACCAAATTCAAAAATACATGGCTCATTGTTGAATTATTTTTGAAACACATAGTATATGTAAATAATATGACAACAAAACCGAATTTGAAAATTCAACATAAGAGGAAAATTAAATTTTGTACCAAAATGAATTGAAAAATTAAGAGAGATTTTTAAAAATCAGCCAAATTAAAAATTTTGAAAGTTATCGAAATCAATTTTGAATGAAAATTAAACGAAATATCAGAAAGAAAGAAAATTTATAAATTTGTATTCGGTTTAAAACTGGAGGCTCTTCCATCCCCGACAATATTACTCGCCTACAGGAATGATTGAGAATTGTAGGTCGCTATGCCCTAGTTTTCAATCTTATTTAATTTAATTCAAAATGCAGTTTTTAAAGTTAAAGCGTTAAAGCTGCAAAATGATAAGTTGTCTATTTTTAAAAAGTACAGTTTTGAGTCATACAAAACCCAACGATTATAAAGTAAATCCAGCAATATTTATAATATTTATGAACAAATGTTCAGTACTTCAGTAGCCGAAGGATAATGGTTCTTGTGATAGAAGAGTCAAAGAAAAACATGTTATTCACCTTTAAAGCAATATATATTTATGTACAGGGTTTTCCAATAAGAGGTTTCTTTTTTAATACTATTGCCATAGTATATCTCTTCCTTCAATTTTAAATGATTAATTAATACATTTGCGGCTTTTATGTCCTTTTTTACGTCAAGAATCCACTTTTAAGGTCTTGAATCGATTTTGGAGCATTGGCTAGACCCTATGTTTCAAGTGGCCCAACAAAATAAAGGTGTCAAATCACAAGATTTCGGTGGACAATTTTGATTACCACTTCGAGAAATAAACGGTCAGGAATGTTTTTCATTCAAAATTGCGATTGTTTAAGGGAGATACATACATTTCAACAATCATTTTTGGATTTTCCGAGCTCCAAATGCGACAATTCTGCGCATTAACGCACCCTCCGAGGTGAAAATGTACCTCATCCCTTAAGATTATTTTGACAAATTCTCCAAGAGTAATTCTTGTCATGAAAAGTGCTTTCTCAAATTGGCCGTTCGGATTCGGCTTAAAATGGTAGGTCCCCTCCATTTCTGACAACATAACTCGCACACAAATTGGTTGAGAGTTGTAAACCTAAGTCTTTATGCATAATACGGTATAATATCGTTTGTAAAATGCCTAATTATAAAGATTCGTCAACACTAGGGCTAGAGTTGAAATATCAGCGATGCATACGGTTTCGATTCTTCACATCACTAAGTAATGTCAAGAGCTCAAACTTATCCACAAATTCAACTATTTCCGGTCTAGAAAGTACTTCAGGACGACCCAAAAAGTTCTTCGAACTACATATGACTGTACAACTATCATGGTTATTGTAGTAAAATTAAACAATTTCAATGACTTGTGCAGCGACGAAGATTGTTTAATAATAATTAATGGCGTAGTTTTTACTTTTCAAATAAACAGTGGGATTTTCGTTTTATGCTACAGCTTTGCATTTTTAAACTTTAAGCCTAGTACGCTGCTGATGCGAAACGAAATTTCCCATCCAAAAATGACATGACGAAATCATAAACGAAAAATTTCGCTGTGCTTTTCGTTTTTCAGTACAACGACGAAATGTGTCATTTTAGTGGATAGCTGTACTAGATTTCTTAGTACAATTCTCCACTCTTTTCGTTCTCAATTTAATTGCCCGGTATATTAATTGCTTGCGAAATTTTGACGTTTAATTTTATTTATTTTCTAATGTGTTCCAATATTGCATTTCTGAATCGGAAGTTCAGGATGTTATTGGTGATGTGCAAGAAGTGATGAAGACAAGCAGTGAACTTCAACTTCCAGACAGAACTCTCCACAAATATTTTTCCGCTGTGGTTTTCGTTTTCCTTTCGCTCTGCACTTGGAGACCGCAGAAAAAATTCGTTTCACTTCAGCTGCGTACTAGGCTTTAATTTGGAAACAAAAATACAAAATAGCTCACTTGATTCTCCTACAAATATGTTATAAAATACCTAAGCTCTCAGTGATTACAAAGAAAACAAACTCCATACAAAAATCAGTTCAGATTGGAAAATTAACTACAAAAAAAATTGCGCTCAATCTTTTAATTAATTTTGTATCCCTCAAGTTGTCTGTTATACAATATTTTTTTATTATTCTTTTTAAACTAATCAATTAGCACGCATTTTAATACAAAAAATATAACTATTTACAATGTACACGTTGGCTAAATTTGCAATAAAAAAAAACTCTTATAATCACATAAAGGCATTAAAAACTATGCATAAACTTGTGGTTTACATTGATCTTTTTTATGCATCAGAATTTCAATAGTTTTCTTTTAATGAACTTCATAAAATTTAACTTTTATTAAATAACCTCAATAGTCATAAAGTTTTTTCTCTTTTGTTAATAAATCATATTGACCAATGTTAACATTCAAATTTAAAACCCACATTTCTGAGAAATTTGATATTCTTTATTAGAATCTTACGAGTATCTTACAATTTCTAAGATTTGTATTAATATTTGAAGTGAAATCAGGAAATAATTTATATCCAAAAATCAAATTTTGTCCGCTTTCAAAAATTAACATCAATAAATTTTATTAATAGTTTGAACAATTCTTAAAACAGATGTGCAATGTAAAGTCGACAGATTTATAGTTTTAAATTTGAACATGGTTGATTTATGTCTTATGAAACACTTTGCCTTTGACAACTTTGGACACCGTCTGACTGATTACAATGAAAGTTAACGGTGGATATTTCTTTTTAAGAAAAAAGAAGAATATTTTGTTAAAAATTTAAAAAAAGTAATTTTTCTTTTAACAAAATACAAATATTTGTATCAAATTATTTATTTTTAACATAATACAAATATTTTTATCTAATTCAATTGAATTGGTAATAAGAACTGTCACTTTTAAATATTTTGACACATTTTTGCATTTGTAAGTCTATGTCAATGCTCCACATGTACTTTTAGACTTTAAAAATGATTAGATTAGATTAGATTTGATTTTATTTTTATTATTTCTTAACTTAATTATAAATTTACAAAATCACAATTAGCATGACAATGCTGTCTGCCAGGTTGACAAGATAAATTTAATGTAATATAAAGTAATGGTTGCATTAAAAATCAAGAATTGTTTAACAAAAAGAAAAAACAAAAAACATATCTGTATATATGTATATGAATAATTTAAAATCAAGATAAATTTTAACTTCGATGTGTTTTCAGAAGCTTCCACAGATTATTCTGTTCCGGTAAGTTTAAGCCACTTTGCAGTTTTTCCACCGTCATCTCATTTAAGAGTCTTATCATTTCCTCTTCCATAAGGTAAATAGATCCAAGGAAGGCTCTCCTACTTTCTACTAGCACAGTGCATTTTCCTAAGAAGTGAAAAACATCGTCTCTTTCCCTTCAATTACATAAACTGCATTGTCCAGGTCGATCCTCCCTATGCGGTATATAAAGGGTGATTTTTTAAGAGCTTGAGAACTTTTTTAAAAAAAAAAACGCATAAAATTTGCAAAATCTCATCGATTCTTTATTTGAAACGTTAGATTGGTCCATGACATTTACTTTTTAAAGATAATTTCATTTAAATGTTGACCGCGGCTGCGTCTTAGGTGGTCCATTCGGAAAGTCCAATTTTGGGTAACTTTTTCGAGCATTTCGGCCGGAATAGCCCGAATTTCTTCGGAAATGTTGTCTTCCAAAGCTGGAATAGTTGCTGGCTTATTTGTGTAGACTTTAGACTTGAAGTAGCCCCACAAAAAATAGTCTAAAGGCGTCAAATCGCATGATCTTGGTGGCCAACTTACCGGTCCATTCCTTGAGATGAATTGTTCTCCGAAGTTTTCCCTCAAAATGGCCATAGAATCGCAACTGTGTGGCATGTAGCGCCATCTTGTTGAAACCACATGTCAACCAAGTTCAGTTCTTCCATTTTTGGCAACAAAAAGTTTGTTAGCATTGAACGATAGCGATCGCCATTCACCGTAACGTTGCGTCCAACAGCATCTTTGAAAAAATACGGTCCAATGATTCCACCAGCGTACAAACCACACCAAACAGTGCATTTTTCGGGATGCATGGGCAGTTCTTGAACGGCTTCTGGTTGCTCTTCACTCCAAATGCGGCAATTTTGCTTATTTACGTAGCCATTCAACCAGAAATGAGCCTCATCGCTGAACAAAATTTGTCGAACACACACGTTTCGAACCGAACACTGATTTTGGTAATAAAATTCAATGATTTGCAAGCGTTGCTCGTTAGTAAGTCTATTCATGATGAAATGTCAAAGCATACTGAGCATCTTTCTCTTTGACACCATGTCTGAAATCCCGCGTGATCTGTCAAATACTAATGCATGAAAATCCTAACCTCAAAAAAATCACCCATTAGTTGAGATGCAGGAGCTCTCCTCGAAGTCTCAGCATCATAGAAATAACCTCCACACTGTTCTCATCTCTAAAATAATTATTTGGACCAAGGTTATGAAAGAGATGTTTGTAAATTAATCTATGAGTTGAATTTGAAGCTTCTTCTATATAGCGACTACGGAGTTTTTCATCAACCCTTGCAATTAATTTATACAGTTTAACCCTGCAATCATCAACGTTAAGACCAATCCAACCAAAAACCAGATCCAGTAACATTTCACACCACAAAGTCAGCTCGTGCCATTCTGCGTACCAACTGCTTCTTTGATTGATTGCATAGAGGGCTGCTTTCTTTGGTTATCTTCCATTGTGCGTTTGCAGAATTTTGATGAAGTAGTCTATATTTAGTTTTAAGGTTTGAATAAAAAGCGGCGACAGTCCAGTTTTCAGCAAAACCATGTAATTTGGTGTGTTGTAGGGGAGATGAAATATTCTTTTAATAAAGAATCTTAGCAGTTTTTCCACATTTTCGTATCTACTGTTTGTACCCCCAAACCTGTGCTGCGTAAAGCATAATGGACCTAGACACTGCTTCAAACACACGAAATTTGCTACTATGTGCCATGTTCTTGTTTAAGAAACACTTTGCCCGACAAGTTCCGATTGCACTTTTTGCTTTCATAAGTTTTTAACTCAGATGTGTTTCCATACTAAGATTCTTTGTTAATCAAGTTCGAATCGTAGCTCCATCTTTCATTTGAGTAATTTCTTCCAACTCCGTTCTTGAATATCATTATTTTAGATTTACTTAAATTGACCTTAAGATTCCACGTTACACAGTACTTATGCAACTGGTTTATAATTAGTTGCAGTGATTGGGGTGAATTAGAAAACAGCACAATGTCATCGGCATAGAATATAGTGCTTCGATTGTTGTCCCGGCGAATTCCACTCCTCCACCAATATTGTCGGTAAGGTCATCCACAAAGAGCGCAAATAAAAGACCCCTGCCGGACGCCTGTTTCAGTCTGAAACCATTCAGAGATTTCCTCTCTCCATTCCACACCGTGGCTTTAGTATCATTGTATACATTTTTGAGGATTTTACGGAATTTCCTGGACATCCCTAGTCCATAAAGTTTGTATAAGAGCGCATTTCTGTCCACCGCATCAAACGCTGCTTTAAAATCCACGAAGAAACAATAAAGTTTCTTTTTGTTTCGAAGGAATTCGTAAAAACGTAGTTATTGCGGCCATTTAGCTGATATAGTTTATATGTGCACTTAGTCCAAAAAGTCTCCGTACAGCAGCCTAATTTTAGTGTTTTTTTTGAAAAAAAAAGTACAAGGAATAAATGTAAAAACCAAAGTGGTAACATTGAAAAAAAGTTAGTTTCCACCATCACCTATTTACCAAATTTAAAAAAATTGTAATTGTGGTTTTCAAAAACCTGTTTTTAATATATTGTTATAATAAATATTTTATCTCGAATCAACAAAAAGAAAGCTGCTGTACGGAGACTTTTTGGACTATGTGTATAATGTATATGTTAAAAGGGTTGGGGTCAAAATACTGTATGGATCATAATACTGTATTTAAAATACTGTATCTCAAAATACTGTATTTCAAAATATTGTACGTACAAAATACTGTATGATCAAAATACTTTATCTCAAAATTCTTAATATAAAAACTCTGTATTTCAAAATGCTGTGTAAGTAAGGCTGAAAAATATATAAATCGTTTTTATTTTTTAGCTTATTATCGGCATTTTGAAATACAGAATTTTGAAACATACTTCCCTTGAACAATAACATATGTACATATGTACCTATGATAATATTCATAAGTCTTTGAAATAATAAAAACAAAAACAATATAACTGGTATCTTCTTCTTATTTTCTCTTTCTCATTTTCTTCTTCTTAGTTATTCTCTATAGTTATTAGTTATTATTATTATTATTATGTTCCTATCATAATTAAAAATTGCACCAAACTAAATGATCTGTCAAAACTTCCAGTATTGTACAGTATTATGAGATACAGTATTTCGACAATACAGCATTTTGAGACACAGTGTTTTAATTTTACAGTATTTTGAAATACAGAACATTAACCACACAGTATTATACATTTAATAAACAAAATAATGGCGTCATGGATTTCAAATTGATTGATCGTGTCTGTGGATGCAAATTGTGTCAAACTAACAGCTGTCATATATTTTGACATAAGGTTGATCTAGCAAAAAAACTTTGCAAAATCGATTTCCGATGAAGAAAAAAATCAAGTTTCGTTTGTTATTCAAAGATTAATATTTTTAACATTGTGAACGAAATTGCTCTAACAGAAGCTGTCACTTATATAGAAAAAAGCGCATGTAGAACGCATACATACTGACAGCTTGTGGCATACAGTATCATATGGAATTTTGACCATACAGTATTTTAAAATATAGCATTTCGACCCGCTCCCATGTTAAAAGTATACCTTTTTCTTTACATTGATGTCTCTAAAAAGTTCCTTTTTTACCAAATGAAAGTTCAAGAAATCGACTTTTCCTCAACAATATTGAAATACTTTCTGACTAATATCTTAACATGATTTTACATATTTTTCATTTTATAAAATGAAAAAAAAAATGTTTAATGAAACAGAAGAAATATAAAAATGTTTATTGTTGTTTCAAATACTCTTAAGAAGTGCAGTTGCTAGAATTTTACTATTTTTATACTCTTTGGTTACTATTAGTTACTAATTTATAGTGAAGATTAAAAAAATCACCCGATAGTATGATGTATAATTGAATTTTCTCTAAAATATACGAAAACAAATAGGTTTACTCGGGCGTATATGTAATTTTTTTTATTGTGTTCAGTTTTTCCTCTATTTATTTATTTGTGGAATTTATGTTCTTTCAACGAAATTAATGCTCATAGATTATATTCTAAAATGTTCCTTTTTATTAAGCTGTGTCAACGTATGTATAGGTTGATATGAATAAGTAAATACTGTAAATGAACTTTTGCAAAATATTTGATATCTCATTTGAGATAACAAATAATTGTTTTGCCTAAAGTGTTGTTATAAACTATACATAAAATTACTATTCATATTATTCTAACTCTTTAAAAGCCAAGTTATCACATGGTAACCATATTGCAAAGCAAATAGCATTAGCCTTTTTACTGATAAAAAGGGGTTATAACCCGTCATTACTCACATTTCGTGTTCTATAGGTGCCACATTTTTACTCTCAAAACGTTTTAACGCCATTTTTTCTGTTCTATATTTATGGGGCTATACATGTACAATGTACATATTTGTAACATGTTCCCTTTTATTTTATTTTTTTTTTCTGTACCTTCACCACTCCAAATAGATAAAACCCCCTTCTTTCATTTTTTTTTATTTTCGGTACAATCCCATTTGTTTATACACAAAAACAAAAATTAAGTCATTGTATCTTAATTAGCTTTTTCTTATCACAGGAAAGTTAAGTATAAAGTAAACAATTTTGTGAAATTCTTTCTTATGCATATACGAACGAGTAATGTGTTTTACTTACACTTACACCCGCCCGCATAATGAACCGCACAGGTTGTATACTTATTAAAATTCTTATTAATTTGTTATATTTGTTGGGAATTTAAAAATAGAATAAAGTTGATTATGTAGGCGTGTGTATTGTTTTGTATGAAAAAAGAGACTTTTTTTGTTAAAATACGAATTCGAAAAAAATGGCGCGCGTGGCATCTGAAATACCCTCATGTGAATTTAGCAAAAGTTCAACTCGCACTTTTTTGTTTTAGGTACTTAACCTACGAGCATGCAGCAAAATATCCAACAACTTAAGACTGCAGCTTCTCGATAACAATGACACTTCAAAGCATTGTACTTTTTTATTGTTATTTTCCGTCGATTTGGCGATAAAAAATTATAACTTTCTGAGAAAAAAACTACACAGAAAATCTAGGCAGTAACTTGCTGCAAAAAAGTAATTAAATGCAAAGTCATGAGCGCGACCTAACAAGACTTAAAGCTATTGTGACAAATCCCTCTATATACTTCAAAACAATAGAAAACGCTATTTGCTCAAATTAACTATGTAAGGCTGATCTTAGGAAATGTCATTTTAAGGGTATAGGTAGGTACATGAATTTTACTGTTCACTATATACATGTACCTATAGGATTGCATTGACGAAGTCATAAACCTGACATATGACATATCATGCAAACACTTGACTTGACACTTGTGTTTGATTAATAAATTCAAACACAAAAAAAAAAATATTAAATAAATATAAAAATAATGATAATAAAATACAAATGGTTTTGGTTTTGGTTTCTCACTTCGTTAATGACAGTATTCAAAAGTTTTTTTTAATATATTTTTTTAAAAAGAACACACAAAAACAACCGACTGACGCGACACTCATTGGAGACAACTGAAATGATGACGACTGTGTATAATAACTTTTATGACGCTGCTGGTTAAGTCACATTTTTGTTTTCTTATTTTTGAATTTAATTGTTATTTCCTTGATTTTACAAGTGTTGATTTACACTATAGAACTGACGTTTTATATGAATTATTGCTGTTGCAGGCACATAAAATCCAAATAGTTAATTAGTGGTTTGTAAATTACTTTTGTTCGATTGTCTCCCCAGGAGCAAAAAATATGTTAGATATTTAATAAACAAAATAATGGCGTCATCGATTTTAAATTGATTGATCGTGTCTGTGGATGCAAATTGTGTCAAAATAACAGTTGTCATATATTTTGACGTAAGGTTGATCTTCGAAAAAAACTTTGCAAAATCGATTTCCCATGAACAAAAAAATCGAGTTTCGTTTGTCATTCAAAGATCAATATTTTTTACATTGTGAACGAAATTGCTCTAACAGAAGCTGTCACTTATATAGAAAAAAGCGCGTATAGAACGCATTCAGACTGACAGCTTGTGACATACAATGATTTTTTCCGCTACCAACTTCACTACATGATGTTCAATAGGGTTTAACTAATAACTTATTTTTCTCATAGTTCACAGCTTAAAGTTTTTTTTTCTTTGTCGTAAATTAATCTATTACCAAGCTTTACCAATTTAGCTTTAACCATAATTATTTTATTTTGTTGGTAAGTTTTTTTTTTCTATGTCATCTAGTTAAGCCTTTTTTAAAACATCATAAACACTGTACTCTCTGGTTTGTCCCCATATCGTCGTCATACACCATTGTGCGAAATAATGTTTGCACACATCACATTCGCGCTGCGCCTTTAGCTAATCATTAAAAAATTGACCCGCATTCAAAAACTGCTGGTTCGTGCCTGAAACTTAATAAACTTTACTCATTTTGTCCGTTAACAAAACAAAAAGTACAACAAAAAAACCGACTCAACAAATACAAGCCTCATTATGTGACATAAAAAGCAGGTCAACGCGTTTTAAGAGATAATAACACACTAAAACGCAAGACCACAGCAGCAACAACAACAACAATAAATTGTTATGTGACTTTTCGACGCAACATTTTTGTTCTTTAGACAGAGAAAAATTATTTTATTTTACCGACGGCGGCGGGTGGTGCAGCTTAGTGAATAATTTTTGTATTTTGCAAGTTCATAGTTGAGAACTTTCTCACGATTTAAGGCTAAGTATTGTGTTGACGCAAAATTTGACAAAGTAAAATCAAATATTTTGTAAACTAAGATCCCATGGCCGATTAATAAAGGATAAGTGTTTTATTGATGTGAACGCGTTCTTTTATATAACTTATAATAGAATTTAATAACAAGGTGAAATCTTGAGATGACAAAACGTTGTCTTTTGTTAGAAGTGCACTGCACTTACTATATAGCTTAGCATTAAGTTTTGCATCGAATATTCGAGGTTGAGAAAAATGCAACAATTAAATCCCTAAACTGAACCCAGATTATTTTCAATGTTGCTATAAACATTTCATGAACGACATAACTCTTATTTATAGATAGAAACGTCAAAATTATAACATTTGTATGGTTTTCATGCACATACCATAATATTTGGTGACTTTATGCTGTCACGATGAGTTGTTTTTTTTGTTATATTGATAGAAACGTCAGAATTATAACATTTTATGGTTTTCATGTGCATACCGTAATATTTGGTTATTGTATGCTGTCATGAAATTCCGATGTAGTTTTTTTTGCTAAGTGCTTTCAAAATGTAAGTTCTTCTCGGGTTTTAATGATATTTTGGAGATGTTCAAGACAGTGATAGGGTAAAATAATTTTACACAAATTCTTGTCAATTGTTAGGAATTACATTTATTTCAAGAAAACTATTCAAAACATCGAAAGGTACATCTTTCCGGTGATGCCGCCACGCTTTATGGATAATTCAATGTTTGGATGGTTTTCGCTCTAATAACGGCAATTTTTGTTTTCGCTGATATAACCACTGGCCAACAATGGGCGACTTCCGAGAAAATGAATATTTGGTCATAATGTGAATCAAAAGCGAATGTGTACAACGTCCCATTGGCAAACTCAATGCGCTATCTATACAGCAAAACCTAAAACCTATTTATTGAAAACCCTTACCTTATGTAAATACATATAAAAAAAAATATAGTACTCTCATGAAACATCTTAGTACATTGATGGTTGTGCTGGTGGCGCTGATGATTTCCTCCCAATCTCAACTCTACAAAAATAAGTTCCATGACGGCTGCTCAGATGTCGCATCGGTAGTTGTTCTCCATAATAGTACTATTGTCAAAGGGTGTAATGGTTAACTTTACTAAATATTTTGACAGATGCCATTTGTCATTAGAAACTTTGACAGCTGTCAAAACCTTGTAATTTGAAGTCATAATTTATATCACTTTTAGTGCTTAATGTGTTCCCTTGAATCACAGGATTTTTACTAATTTCACATCTAGAACAAATTTATAAAGATTGTATACATACACATAATTTGTCTTGCTTATTGATTTCTTCAATATATTCTTTCTTAAAATCTGCGTCCCCAAGCAAGCTTTTAACTTCCGGCCCGGTGATGAAACATTTGTATTTTTTTATACACCTAATTTGTTTAGATATACATATGTATATAAAATGCATTGTCACTGTTACTTGGTCTATCGCTGTTTTATCATCCACATCATTGTACTTGCTCAGCAGCAGTACACACAACACAGATCGAGTGCAATTATTTCTTGATTATTAACTAACGTACATTTATTTACCTGATGTTGTATATTCACAGTAAATTCATGTTAGGTTGATGGTTAGATCGGTGGGTGATGTTTCATGCCTCACTGGGATTTCCGCCCATATCAAAGCCTAACAATAAGTCGCATCGTTTTGAGTGTTTTATTTTTTGTATTATTGGTGAAGGGCGTACCGTACATAGCGAGAATAATGAATCCTACTAATGTGGTCTGCGCTTGCATTAGAAACTACATTTAAATATGTATGTTTCAACTTCATCATATTTTTGTGTAATAGTTTATTAGTATTTAAAGAAAAGACCTTGTATTTCCGGATATTGTAGTATGTAACCAAATAACATTAAAAAAATGTATTTTTATATGAAATAAAAATTGTAATTGTAGCCATTGTTGGTTTGGATCTAAAAGCAATGACATAGATTGCCACACTTTGGCTAGGCAGGGTGACCAATATAGAGACAATCATTAAAAGTTGTAGTAGAAATCCCTAGATTTAGTCACCCTGTCTTGTCAAACAAAAAGAGAACTAAACTGTATTATATGTGTCAAAATCAAGATATTCCCCTTTTTGCGTTCCATTGGGGAGAACAGATTGATTGATTTTTTACTTTAATTTAAATTTTGAAGATCTAAACTTTTCAAGAGTTTTACTTCTTCTTGTGCCAACACTAAAACATTATTTGTATGCTTTGATTAAATTTTTAAAATTGAGCTAAAATAATGAAGCAAGCTATCCTTAGTCTTCTGAGGTGCATCAATCTTAAAAATTTGACAGTGACACAAAAAATCAATTTTTAATCTCGTCTCATTTGCAATAAAAGAATCAATTTCTTTATTGAAATCGGACTTTAGCAATGGAAAAGCTCACTAACGAAAATATTCTTATATGTAGTTTTTTTTTTTAAATAATAATTACATAAAAAAACATACAAACCCACATTGATAACTAATTGTTTTCTTTTTATAAATTTTCAGGTGGGATTGAAAAATGTGTCTCTCGAAGACAGTTGGTACTGGGCAGATAATGCGGCAACCAATTCATCTGAAAGTGACAATGAAAAACGTCCGCCTCAAGCTGAACGACTCAAAAAGCTTCAAAAACAAAATAAAGCTTTGAATGAGAAAATTCTACGACTCGAAGAGGAAAACAATCAATTGAATGTTAATCTAGAAGAATTAGATACCGAACATCAATTAGCAATTCAGAATGTTTTAGAATTGAAATCTGACATTCAACAAAAGTACACCGCTCTTAACAATGATTATGAGTCTTTGAAGAAAGAACATGCCAACAAATTCCTTAACACTGAAAATGAAATTGAAGAATTACGTAAGAAATATGATAATCTTCAAGTTTCCTATACGAAATATGTCGAAGAGAATGTTGTACTTAAAGATAAAGTTGAAAAATTGAATTGTGAACTTGCCAACAATTCTGTGGACCATGCAAATTTAAATGATCTTCTAAGCAAGAAAGACACAATCATCGCAGAGTTGGAAGACGAAGTTAAACGAAAGTCCGAATCCGAAAAAGAAGAGAAAACTCTTCTCGAAGATAAAATTGACGAGTTGGCAAAGGAACTCGAACTTCTTCGAAATAGTCAGTTAACACCTGAGAAAAAGCTGAGCGAAAGCTCATCGGGCAAACAGAGTGTTGACGATGATTTCATTGTTGTTCCTGTGCTGGAAACAGATACCCAAGCTGCTGCAATACCCAAAAAGGAGGAATTTGAGGAAAAAATCGACCAACTTAATAACTATATAGCTGAGCTTGTCGCCGAAAATTCTTTGTACCAATCGAAGATTCAGGATCTAGAAATGGAGAAAGGACTGTCCGTTTCACAGCTCGAGATGTCGATCGAAGAACTGAAAGTAAAATTAGGCAGAAGCGAACGAGAAGTAGGTGGTCTCCAGGACCGGTTCAACGCGCTTGATGCGGAGAAACAAAAATTAGAAGGCACCTTTGGTGAGCAAAAATCTCTTGCCGAACGTCTTCTCAAGGAAAATCATTCTCTAAAGTTGGAAATGGAAACTATCAATGAAAATATGACCAAATGTGAAGCAAATGCTTCTGATGTAGAATCCAAACTTATGATGGAAAATGTTGATCTTCAGAAAAAACTAATTGATATGGAATCAAGCCTTAATCAAACTTCAACAAGCTCCGGAAGCTCTGGAGATTTGGGTCATCACATAAGAAATCTTTTATCAACTTACACAAAAATTGAACTTTCCGAAGTAGGTCAGGATAATCTTGAGTCGGCATTTAAGCAAATAAGAGATAAAATTTGGCAAATTGAAGTTCTTGAAAAGAATCTCTCACAAATGTCTGAGGAAATTTTGGATCTACAAGAAAACAAACTAGCCTGGGATCATGAAAAGAAGACTCTGGAAGCTGATATTGGCCAATACATCATTCAGTGTGATGAGCTGATGAAGAACAATGAAATATTGCTAAATGAGTTGGAGAATTATAAGCGAAATAAGCTAGAGACGATATCAGAGAATAATGAGGAAAATCTTCTTTTACTCGAGAATCAATTGGACGAATGTCGAAGCTTGAATACCACTCTCGAAGAGGAGTATCGTGAGCTAAATGATAAAATATCAGACCTCGAGAATGAGAAACAGGAGCTTGTGAATCAATTGAACACCGTTCAAGACATCAATTCCACCATGGTGAATGAACAAAAAATCCTCAAACAGCAGTTAGAGGCCTTAGAAACCGAGAAGTCGAATCTCTTATTCGAATTCAATGAGATGAAATCAGACGATAGGGAAAATGAAGTAGGTCAGCAATTGACCGAAAATAAAGAACATTGTGCGAATCTGGAAAAACAAATTGAACGTCTTAATGCAGATCTTTCGGATGCAGTTCAAGCATTGCAAACGCAAAAGTTGAGTCTTCTAGAAGCAAAAAAAGAAATCGAACAACTAGAACAACAGCACCGCCAAAAAGACATAACTCTTTCCAAAATGGATGCAAGAATCCAACAACTCTCCGAGGAAGATCACAAAGGTTCATCGGCTTTGGAATCTTTGAAAATTGACAATGAACACCTTCAAAAGAAAATAGGCTTGCTTAGCGAAGAAAAAACAACACATTTAGAAAAACTAGCAAAACTCGAGAGCGATTTGCAGGCAAACGCTGATCTTCAAAAAACCATTGAATCCTTAAACTTCGAAAAGAACGAAATTATAAAAACTCTACAATCCAAACATTCGGAAAATATGCAATACTATATGGAAATTCAACGATTAAGTCAATTGCTTCAATCTGCTGAGCAAGAGAAGACACAACTTTCTGCAAAAACTTGCGAGCAATGTGAAAAGCTTACAGCTAAAATTGCTAGCGACGCCCAGGAAACGGAAAAACTCCAAGATCAAATTACTTTCCTTCGTGAGAAATCGGACATTTTAACTAGTAATCTATTGACAGAGCAAACGAATCAAAAATTACTCCAGCAAGAAAAAGCTGAACTGGCTGAATCGAATGCAAACTTGCGCAAAGATTTGGAACGTTTACGTGAGCATTTAGTTGAGTTGGAAGAATCACATACTCAAGAGACAATTGAAATGCAAAGTGTGATTGATGAAACAAAGGCCCAAATGAGCATACTCCAAGGAGAAGTTTCTAAGTCTAGCAATGCTTACACTTCAGCCAGGTGAGTGTCTAAGACTGTTAAAACGTTTTTTTTTTTTTTACAAAAACTATGCACTAAAAGTATGTTCAGATTTAGAGATTCCTTCTTTTTGCATATTGGTAAGAAATCAGTTTGTCTCTAGGCGAATTTGATAAAAATTGATAAAAACTTCAACATTTGAGAATTTAGTAGATTGCAGTCTTACAAAAATTCAAAAAGAAAAAAAAAAGATAACGAAACTGATAAAATATTAAGACTTTTACTTTCATTGTTTCCTTTCCATATCAGATCTTATTAGACATTATTTTCTTTGTTCATCTTTATCAAAATAACATTGAACTTTGTTATTTATTTCTGAAATATTAATGAGGCTAACGTTTTTTTTTTATGATTTAATAATAAATAAAATAATAATCAGTCAAGCTCAAGGTTTAGTGGTTTTGTCTACGACCTTAACTATATCAATAAATTGTTGCTATTTGAATTAGAGCGGATGCAGCAAGATTGCTTTATCTTTCAGCTTCTTACCAACATTTTTAAAATTTTAACCTAGTATGAGTTTTTAACCAATAACTAGAAAAGGCAATATCTTTACTTTGAAGTTAAAGCAAAAGCATGGCAGGGAAGGCACATCATCTAGTAACTTTCAACTACCATTCCCATGATCATTTTATGGCAGATAAATTACAATCGTATGCACAAACAAAGAAGAGCAACGGATACAAAATTCTTCACATGTAAGGCCACTTTGGAAATGAAAATTAAAATTTCTGAAAAATTCCAAAGATTCTTTTTTAAAGTGTACTTAATTTTCATTTCCCAGTGAGAGACATTCTCGTTAAAATTTGCCTGAAACTAACAAGAATTGTACTACAAAGAATTTAAATATGGAATTTCAATTAGATACCTTAAAGTCGTACAAAATTTAATAAAGAACAAATTCTAACTCCTGGGTCTTAAAAAATTCTTCAATTGAGCCTTAAGTTCCTTCTATGACCTTTAAGATACATAAATGTAAGTTAAATATTATTTTATGTATTTTATTTGGGGGCGTGTCCAATTGACTTATGTTTTTCCTTACTATTATTTTGTGTAGTTAGTTAAAGTATGTCACAAACTGCTTCGACATAAACCTCATTTTAAAAAGGGGGCAACACAAACTTCACTAGACATGGTAATTAAAATTCGATATTTTTTTAGCTAGCTTGTCACGGCTGCTATAGCAACGTTGCTGCGTTTCGTTTCGTTTCGAACTTTTATCACTTTGGCCTGACTAATTACCGAAACAGATACAACAGCAATGACACAAAAAAAAAACAAAAACGTCCACAAATTCTTATCTTTTCAGGGCATTTGTCACGAGCGCTTTTTTTGCACCATATAGTATAGGTAACTTACCAATAGCAAGTTACCTTCTAATATAGTCTCATTTCATCGCCTCTCATGTGCTATTATTTAAAATTTAATGGCTAAATAATTTTATTTTTCTCCTCATCCTCCACCTTCTCGATAGCATTCGTGCCAATCAGCATGCCGAAACCTTGCAAGCGCAATATGCACTCGTTACACAACAACGTGATGAATTAGTTGCCAAGCTGAGCTTGGCCGAGGATCGTGAGTCGAAAAATCAAGCTGCATTGGTGAATTTGCAGTGTGCATTGGAGCAATTCCAAAATGGTAAGTAATTCAATTTCGAATAGTGATTTATTTTTCAAATTGTATAATTTTTGTTTGTGCAGATAAGGATAATGAAATTAAAATAGCTACTCAAAAGATTCGTCGTGATCTTGAATCGGAACAAGAAAAGCAGAAGAAACTTGAAGCCGATATTGCTGCTTTAAATCAACAACTAGCCGATGCCAATCAAGGCTTACGAGCTGCTTCGAGACTTTCTGATCAACTAGAAAGCTCTCAAATGGCAATTGCCAAATTAAATGAAGAAGGTTAGTATTCTATGTATGTAGTTTTTGTTCATATTTAATTTGGTATCAAACATATCAACATTTGGAAGTATCTAACAAAAACAAAAAATTCACACAACAGTTTGTGTAAAAATTTCAGTGGGATATAGCAATTATAAATAGTTTATAGATTTTTTTTCGGCACAAACTTATCCAAAAAATTGCTAACAAAATATATGCATGGCCCTCATACTATGGTTCTTAGAGGTAAATATCAGCTGGTAATTCTGGGATTTTAAAAATTTGCAATCACTCGGAATTTCAGTTGGTATGCACTTTTTAGAATCCAAAATTTACACACATAAACCACAAGTTCATTTTTATATATATAAATAATATACATAATATTCAAATAAAATATATCAATAAAAAAAAATAAACATTTTAGTATTGATTGTGCACTAACTAATAAATTTATTAAGGACATTTGACTATTTTACATACATAATTTATTAATGACTTAATTTATGTTTTTTTTCACAACTTTATGTTAAAAAAAGAGTGAAATTATTTGTTTTAATTTTGTACATATTTTTATTAAATTTTGGTTTGCTTTGCAAAATAAGGCGGAAGAACACTATTTTTTTGATAACTGCACGCTTTTTTTTAAATTTTCTTCGCAAATCTTTTCCTATGAAATCACTTAAAAGTTTTCTTTTTTCTAAATTCTAAAGCAAAGCGCTAAAGTACCAAACATTAGCCTGTTTGTTTTTAAGGCTTAGAAACTTAATCATTTTTATAGCGAGTGTCAACTATCAATTGATAATTGATAAATAGAAAAGTATAACCGGCCAATTGATAAAAGTTCTAGTAATTGACAATGTTTAAGACAAGAAAATGAATAATAATACATTTTTTGAAAAACCGAATAAAATATTAATCAATTGATAGTTGACACTTGCAATAGAGGTGAATAATTTAATAGTGAATCTTATTCTAATCTGACTTATGTGCTTTATTTTTAATTTAACGAAGTAAATTTATTTTCTTTCATTAATAAATTGTTTTTCTTTTTTAATACTTTCGAAAAAACTGTATTGGTCTGAAAATGTTAAATAATTTGTATTCTATATAAATCCATGATAGTCATTCAACACTTAAGCTACGAGCAGACGGCGTATAAAAGCCGCAAGCATTTGCGGTTCTGACGTCATTTTTACGTCATTATTTGCGACTGTCGGCGCATATCATCTGAACACCTTTTTGCGACAGTCTCCACACGCACGCAAATGTTTTGCAGACGGTGTGCGGCGGCGAGACTGCATATAAGAGTATGCGGCTTTTTTGCATATCGCCTGAACACCTTCGCATATTTTTTGTGACAGTTTGCGTGCATGTGCGAGATTGTGCGATCGTCCAATTAATTTACGAACAAAAACAAGACAGAGGAAATGTTCATATCATGGACCTGAAATTGTCGCCCG
The DNA here is from genome assembly GCA_951509635.1 of Eupeodes luniger. Classification (NCBI taxonomy): domain Eukaryota; kingdom Metazoa; phylum Arthropoda; class Insecta; order Diptera; family Syrphidae; genus Eupeodes; species Eupeodes luniger. The sequence continues at coordinate 124,076,501 of OX608074.1, forward strand.
TAACCAAGAAACAAGGAATTGATAGGCAGACATTCGTACAAAACCGTGGCATAATTCTGGTACACTCCTACGCAGTTCAAGTAATAATTTCGTGCAGAATCCTTCTATTTGGCAATGCAGAAGCCAGTCCTTTGTCCGCACACGTAATTGTTCCACACCAGGTCCCTTCCATTCCTGACAACATTACTCGCACACAGGAATGGTTGAGAGTTGTAAGTCACTAGGCCCTAGTTCTCAACGGACTGTTGCGCCACCCAATTTTTATAAACCAGCATATGATCACAAACGGGTAATGCCAATTTTTCCGCATATCGTGTGAACACGTCACACATTGGCCGCAAAATGTTCTCACTCATTTGTCCACTTAATGTTTAAGCAAATCAACGCAATCAAATGTGCGGCTTTTGGGACAGATTCCGCACATCGTCTGAATGCCCTTCTTTGTGAGTATGCTTACAATGATTTATGTGTAGCATTTGCGCTGCTTTTTAAACTTTTTACTTGACTTCAAAACCCCAAATATGTGCGGCTTTTTATATGCTGTGTGCTCGTAGCCTTAGGGCCCTTTCACACCAAACGAATCCGAATCAATCAGAATCACTCTGAATCAAGTTGAATCTGATTGACCAAGATTCGGCTTCGAGCGCTCCGTTTAAATGTGAAGGGATTCTTTTCTCGCCTTCAGACCGGACGAATCTGGTTCAATCAGGTTTGATTCGAGGTCGCACTTGATTCAACCTGTCAGATTCCTTGATTCTTGAATCAACAACCATACGAGATGGAGGTGGAGTTATTAATTTTAAAAGTTAAAGAAAATAAGTCCGATTTATGATTCAGGTTGATTCAGCTGGTGTGAAAGAGTGGAGATGACGAATCAGATTCAACTTGATGCGGAGTGATTCTGATTGATTCGGATTCGTTTGGTGTGAAAGGGCCCTTAGAGTCTTACTAAAACTATGTAATTTCAATTGCACTAAAATTCATACTTAAAATTATGAACAGGTTTTAAGGCCCGATTTATGTATTTGTAAAAAAGTCATTCTTTCTTCTTTCCATCAAATAGTAAATAAAATACCGAGTCTCCAACTTTAAGTCATCACTTTACTAAAATTTCATGTACATATTACATATAATTTCTAATCAACTTCATTCATGATTTAACCTTTAAATGTAAACATAAATTTACATACCTACAATAAGATTCAACTGTGTTTCATTTTAGTGAAAATTGTACAAAATGCATTTTTTTATCAAAGTAAAACTTTTAATATTTTTTGTATAATATTTTTCTCTTCTTATTTTATAAATTTGTGTTTTGATTTGGATTTTGTTTTCATATTTTTTTATAATCTTTGATTTACTTGTGTTTCGTCGTCCAAAATCGTTGTTTTGTTGATTTTTATTTTTGATTTTTCAAATGACGAGTAACAAGGCAATCTCAATTTGTAACTGTGACATTTTTAATTTTATCTAGTCACGTTACAAGGTGGGATTACCTCATACTCGTTACGTTCTTCAAATTATTTTTTTTTTTATTTTAAGTTTTTAATATTAATAATAACTTTGCTTTAATCTATTGTGTCGTTTTATATTCTTAATTTAATTTATTTGTGTTTTATTTTTTTACAAAATTAAAACTTAAAGCATGTTGAATAATAATAGTAATAATAATAATAATTAACAAATATGATAAAATATGTGCATCGAACTAACAAGGGACAAAACTAAATTATTCGGTTGCCCAGGTGAGTATTACATTAGGTACTGGTGTATATTTTTTTAAACCCAACCAGTACCTATGTTATACTTTTCCTAGGCGACACGAGAATGCTGCATGAACAAGAGAATGGAAATATCTTAAATGACAAAATAAGAATCATCGCGAAACTGAAGTTTTATAAATATTTAATTTTTTTAATAAAATAAAATAGTAACTTTTTTTTCTAATATTTTATGCATGATGAAATATTCTAATATAATATTTTTGTTTTCTAAATAATATAGTCCGCAAATTGATGGATAAAAACACATCACTTAGTGAAGAGCTGAGCAAAAGTGAATCTAGTCAAACGGATAAGATCGATAAAAATCTTATTAAGAGCCTTGTAATTGGATATGTGGTTAGTGGCAATATCAACGACAAAAATCAAGTGCTACGCATGATAACTTCTGTGTTGGACTTTAATCAAACCGAAACCGATAAAGTTGGGCTTAATAAGCAGCAGTCAACTTGGTTTGGATCGATTATACCACCAATTCCAGGTAATACAAAATATACATAAATGGTTTTCTCTTAAGCATGATAGATTGTTTTTATAAACTGGGGTTGTTTTAAGGGTTCCTTAACTACTAACCTTAGTATCTTATGATTTTAATAACAATTAACTAATTCGTGTTAACAACTTAAACTATTTTTATTGATTTTTTTTTTTTTTTGTTAGGCACTCAAACAAAAGACAATCTTGTCCAAGCTTTTGTACATTTCCTTGAACAAGAATCACAACCAAGATCTAAATCGGATAATGTACCCAATCTATTGAACATAACAACCCAAAGTACAACATCTAACAACAATTCGAGTGGAGCTTCTGCCACATCAGCAATAAGTTCTAGTAGAAAATCATCAAATTGTGATCCTATGGTAAGACCATCGTCAGCAGGTACAGTTCAGCCAATCCTATTGAATACAACAGTCCTAGATGATTTTACTCCATCGAGAAATTCCAGTTCAATACTTAAGGATATCCTTAGTGATTCCTGATATAATATTTAATTCCAATAATAATAATAATATGTAATATGTAAACGTAAAATTATTTTTTAAATAAAATATAAAATTTTTATTAAGCTCTGTGAATGTGAGAATAAAATGTATCAAATGTTTTTATAATTGATTTTAAACAAAAAAAAAAATATAAATATTATTAAATATAATAATAATTGTAATTAAGTAAATAAGTTGTTTGTTATTTTATTTTGTATATGATAATTATTAATACTTTTTCTCATAATACATATCCTCAAATATCTATAGATTTATATTTTAAATACAAATATACAAAAGTTTTAGTTATTTTTGAGTTAAGTTCGCCCTAAATGTCAAAATCTAAATTGAAATGATCCCATGTTTGTATTTCTTCGAAAAGTTTCCTCCCAGGACTCTCTGTAGGGCTGCATTGGCAGTGACCAATTAATTGGTAATCAGGTGCAATATATCCACTCTCGACACCCCTTAAGCAAAATAAGTAACATAAATTAGTCACAGTTGATAAAAAAAGAAAGTTATTAATTTACTTTTGTATAATTTTTTTACAAGCTGCTAGACTCGTCGCTGAAGGAAGCTCTCGCATAAAGCATCCAACAAATGAAATGCCCACAGAAATGTTATTGTATCCTTTTGCGTGCGCACCAACAACACCCCATCCTTTTTAAATAAATAACAAAATTTATATAAGTTTCCAATACCTTGCGATAGTTTAAAGAAAAATAAATGACTTAAAAGCAGATAGATTATTTTCTTATTGGATTCGATTAATTTTGTATCAAAATCTTTTATCAAAACTATAGACTTTACAATATTTAACATAATTTATTGAATTAACAGAAATAACCTCTTATCAATTTAAATGACGTCAAAAATTATAATTATAATTGCCTTACCTCTTCCTTCATAAATATTGCCATCGTTTCCAATTAAAAAATTATAAGCTATATCATTCCATCGACAAGATTCAATATGGAAAGACTGTATAAATTGAAAAAAAAAAAAAGAAAGAGAAAAATATGATAAACAATCCCAACACAAACAAACTCCATGATATGAGTGATACCATCATTCAAAGTGAAGGTTTTATTTGTACATACTTGAATGTTTCTTATAAGAAAAATATTATCTGGCATAGATGTGGCCATTTCGGTGGCAGAATGTGCTGAAAAAAAGGGACAAAAGACAAATTGAATTAAAAAAATAATATGTAAAATAAATATATCAACGCTTACAAATTACCTATAACCAATTCAGCTGGTTTAGCTAGGGTCTGATAGGGTTCCATGGGCTTCTGTGCAAGCCATCTGCGTCGTTCGACTATATGCAAAACATGTTGGGCTAGCCTGCGTTCTGCAAAATATTTCATTAAAAAAGAAAGCCCTTGCTGTGTTTAATTTTATCTTACTAATGTTACTGTCTAGAAAAGCGTCATCTCTACAAGATTCCTCCTCCTGAGCCGATCTCTCATTTTCTTTCTTTCCCTGATAAACAACTTTAGATTCATTGGTAGTAGCAGGAAGAGATGTAGGAACATTTGAATGAAAAGTCTTTGAATTGCTATTGAAGATCTTCTCTATATAATCTTGGCTAGGATTAGTTATGTGAATGGGGCCTGTGATGTAAGTAACATTGCCGATATGTACTTGGCTAGAGTTCTCAATGTGGACATTGCCAACAGTTTGTATGCTACTATCTTTATTGAATATATGTTGAAGAACTTCTGATTGGATGGGAACATTCGATGTGTTGCTAGAGCTAGTTAGACTCATTTTTCGTGAACCTATTTGTGGGAGTTTCTTATAAGGAACAACACAAATTAAAATACTACCATTTTTACTAACCTTCTCGATCTTCTAGATTCAAAGAACCAAGATCATAATCACTGTCAACTACAGACGATGAAACGGCAGTACTTTCGGAGAGAATTGATTCTTGGTCATCATCGTCGTCGTCGTTGAAACTTGATGTATTAATCCATTGGCTCACCAATTCTGATTTAGTTCGTTTTTGATCTATTTGTTTGTTTTCTACAAACTTATCATCAGTTGTGTTATTATCTTGTGTCAGTACTTTCATCATAGTTATTTCGATTTATTTTTATTTTTTATTACAAAAGGTTATATTAAGAGCGAGTTGTTTTTTATCAGAAACAAATTACGAACAAAATAAAGAAGTTGTTTTGAAAAATACCATTGAAAATGTCCTATCCTACCATCATACTACTTAAATTGAAACTGAGCTGATAAGAATGACGTTTTATGATTTGACAGTTAAGTGAATGTGTTCAGAGTTTTATTTAATTTTTTTAGAAATCATTTTCGACAATAAATTTGTTTGTTTTCATTGCTTTGCTTCAAATTAGTCTAGAGAGACTTAACTGAGCTGTAAAAGATTATGACAGAAAAGTAAATAATTTTATTAGTAAAACAAACGCATATTTTTGGTTACTTTCGAACTTTTTCGTTCTTAATTCATAACAAAACCAATATTGTAGAGATCGGTTTGTAAGATTGATTAGCAGAGTTGTAAATACCAAAATTTGGAACTAAAAGTTAAATCTTGTTTTGACTTTGCCGTTCGTCAGTAAAATATCACAAATTTACAAAATAGAGACGAAGATTCTATAATAAAGATCAACATGTTTATCTTAACTATTATTTTGACTTCTGCATATCTCGAAATTTCTATAATGTGGAAATGAAGTTCTTCTGCATTTTTTTTCTTTTCTCTCTACCCTGATTACACGGGATGTTTTTTCGTTCGTTTTCGTCTTTCGCCTTTTTGACAGGTACCTACCCTCGTGATTACACCTTTCCTTTTTTCGTTTCTTTCGTTATTGCTCTTTTTGACGTTTGTGACCGAATTGTTTTTATTTTACTTTTTATATCCGAAATTGTAACACCCGGTTTGATTTTTAAAAGCTCTTTTCGAATAATTTCAAGTGCCTCAATTCTTTTATTTCTATTTTTATAATTTTTGTTCAGCTTGTTATACAAATTGGGCCAACTTTGAAACAGCGTTAATAATACTTCCGTTTGAGTTTTTGTCCACATTTCTTAAATCGTTTAAATAAATAATTAAATTTACATTATTTCACGTTTATATTTGCCTTTACTACACCGTACTCTGGAAAACTGAACTTATAGCTGTAAATTATGCATTTTGTTTTTTATTGGTTGTCAAAGCATAAACGTCAAAGTTCAACCAAAAAAAGTCCATACATTTTCAGGACTCTTTTCACGACTTCTTTCCTCCTACGTTTCTACACCCCTCACCCGATCTGTCAAAAAAACGAAAGAGGAAACAACCGAAAAAACATCTCGTAAATCCACCGTGAGGATGAAAGTATATTATTTAAAATAGGAAACTACATCAACCATATGACGACGCCGGCCGTCAACAGTTGCAACACCATATCCTTTATAAAATGTTCGCACATCTGCGGAATAACTTCGCAAAATAACACGTGTGGCAAGTATCGATTTTTTAAAGTAAATTTTCACAGTTTCAATACCTAATTAAGTGCTAATCTTTTATAATTTCTGTGTATATAAAATACAATACTATTATATTGAAGCTTTTTTTTACTTTTCTACTTTCGCTATAGCCACAAGGTGGTGTTGGAAGTTTTATATACAAAAGTTTGGTTAAAAAAACTGCAATAGCTAATGTCTCCAAACTCCAAAGCCACAAAAACCCACGAATATAGTATTATAGGTTTTATATACAAAGATAATTTCACCATTTCAGCAAATACATCCAGTGCACTATCATTTTGAACATTACTGTACATAATTCCTTGAACACACTCCTTCACATGTGGATTCAAAATCAGCTGTCACTGTCAGCCTGGTGTCTGGTCTACTCTCTCTTTTGGGCTTTGACAAGTCACGTCTTACGAAGGGTTTTGCTTTTGGTTTTGGTTGAATCGAAAAAAATGCTAATTTTGTCCTGCAAAAGAAAAAATAAATAAAATAAAATCTTTATTAATTATTAAACTATTACAAGTAGAATAACAAATGTCTGCTTTAAAGTTATTGTCGTTCACAACGAGCTGTTTGGCTCGAAGTGGTATTGGACGGAGTCACAATAAATACCTCCTACCGACCGGCATATCAATTTTCAACAAAAACTACATAAATTCCTGGGCACCTAAGCAATCAGCCTTAACCTATCCATTAAATGGTGAATTGAGACTTCTGGCAACCACTCCATTTGGACTGAATAATTACTCTAGAAATACTCTTAAATTCAGTACAAAACCTTCAATCAAAGCAAATGAGAGTGACAAGTCTACCCCATTAGTGGACCCTACCAATGCTGATGATTTAATTTTCGGTGAAGCTTCGAAATTAACTCAGTTCCAGAAGTTTAAACTGATGTACAAGAAGTACTGGTATGTCTTGATTCCAGTGCATGTGGTAACTTCGATAAGTTGGATTGCCGGCTTCTATTATCTTTCAAAGAGGTAAGTCTTAAATTAAATTTATTTCTTTAAAACATGGACTTATATTTTTCTAATTCTAGTGGAGTTGACATACCATCCATGCTCCAGTATATACATCTTAGTGAGACAATAATTGATAAGGTCAAAAATTCAGACATGGGTCATTACGCAATAGCATATCTATGCTATAAGGTGATAACACCATTGCGTTATGCAGTGAGCTTAGGTACATAATAATATCATTTATGTTTTTCATATTGAATGAATCCCTACAAGCAAATACCTACATATTTTATTTACTTATTCTAGGCATGACAACAGTTTCTATTAAACGACTGGTAATGGCTGGTTACATTAAACCAATGCCAACTAAAAAAGAATTTATTCAAATGTACGAGAAGCAAAAAGCAGATCGCGCGAAGCGCAAGGAAGATGAAGCCAAGGCCTCAAAGGAATAATAACGGCTATAAAGTTTTTACATTGTTTTTTTTTTTTCATAATTATAAAATGTTAAATACCCATGGTTGCGGAAATCGTTATTACTAATTTGTTTTATGCAGGTAAACAAAAATTAGGTACCAAAAACAAAAACCCGAATTTTTAAAACTTATTAGTATCAATGTTTTTGACTCCATTGTGGGCTTTCCCGTACATTTTTGCATTATCTATTTCTAAAAATAACATTCCAAATATGAGACCTAGAACAAAGAAACACTCCAAGCGAAACATATGTAGCTTATGTTTGTTTCCATTTGATTAAGCACATAACATCATTTTTTATTTTCAATTCTGAAATATGTTGACTGTTAATACATCAGTTCATATCCATTACCTTACAAATACCCCCGTTTTGGAATCGAAAGCTATAGTTACATTTTAGTTCACATACATTTTTAGCACTTCTGTTGAGTACCAGTTTGGTTAATATTTCAAGATTAAGAATTGGGGGAATTTAAATATTTTTGTACAGGAATTCACATTTTAACGCCAAATTGCAAATAGACACGCCATAATGATTTATACAAATATTACCAATTTTCACTCCTACATCTCCATACGCGGGGTTAATCCGGCTTCAGTGCCTTCTGTATCCACAAAAATGTATATGTACACAAAAATCAGCTAGACTTTACGCATAGAAGTATTTCTTTTATAATACACCGCCTCTTAAGTGAGCGCTCAATGTCAGATTGACGGAGGCAGAATCGTTTTGTGGGACAAGAATCTCCGTACAAACATATGCTGTCAAAAACATATGTTGTCAATTGTAGTTTTTGATGTGAATTTATTATTTTTTTCTATTGATAATTCTTTGTTACTTTTGGAAAAAAAACTATTAAAATGGATAACAAACAAGAACAAGTTTTGCGTCAAATTTTAAGTAGTTCATCAGATAAAATAAGAAATAAAAAAAGGAATGAGGAGCATGAAAAGATTTTGATGGAACTCCTAAAATTAAAATTATTTAAATTACGCGCCACACCAGACAAATGACAACTGAACAGCTGTTTTGGGTGAGCCAGCAAATTGAGAAATGAATCCATGAATTTTTTGTCTCAGAGATCTCCGCAAAAAATCTCAGTGCTCAGCTGAGATTTTTTGTCTCACTTAAAAAAATAGTTGAGCGCTCGGAGCGCTCAGTTGATGGTACACGCCTAATGCAAAATCGGAGCCGGAGTCGTAACTGGAGTCGGAAAAGTTGTCGTACGTTTCACAAAAAGTACGCACACAATGTGTCGTACGACTTTTTGATGTTATTTGGTTTATTTACAGTTTACAACCACATCAAATTTCTCAGAAAATATTTTTTTGTTCACTTTTATTTCTTATTTAAATATTTTTCCACTTTTTTATTGAAAAACTATTAAAAAAAATATAATCACCAAGTTATTCACTTCAAAAATGGAAACGTCACATGTGTCGTACGACAAAGTTAAAAGTTGGTCAACTCTTCCGACTCCGGCTGCGGCTCCGATTCCAGTTGCGTTGCGTTGTGTTCGTACATTTGCATTTGCGTACATTGAATACTTTGACAGCTATTCCAGTTACGACTCCGACTCCGGCTCCGACACCATTGTGTTCCAGCCGTAAGGTGTCTAAAAATTCACCTATTGATTGAACGCAGCTTATGAGTAAACCTTTTCTCAACGCACGGTACGGTTCGCCCGAAGCCGCTTCAATTTGTTCGGTGGTTAAGATTTTCTCATTCTGTCACATTGACACTTGTAGATGTCATTTTTGGCTTTTTAATTTTACTTCTTCCAGTTCTTCGTCTTTGGAAAAGATAAGACCTGAGGCCTAGACTAGGAAATACGAAAATATACCTCAATTTATTTAAAGTTTTCCTGGCTCTATAATCTAAAGTTCTTAAAATTTTGTATTATAAATGTGATATGTGTGACTTACTTCTCAATTCTTTGAATACCTGTCTATTTCAACAAAGAAATTTCAAAAGAAAAAACTCATAGAATAATGCATTCAACCTGATAACAAACAGAGTACATATCGAAACGTCTTGGTCTTATGGGCGGCTCCTGACTTAAACTTAAAGCTATAACTAAAATATTAAAAACAAAAGAATTTTTTTTGTTGTTTAAGTCATCGTTTTGTTTTCCTGTATCTACGTATCTTCTTATATTCCGGAATCTAAAATCGATCGCTGCTACGAAAAAATAAAAATAAAAACTAAGAACAAAATTGTGTGTTAAGGTTGACCTTGGCATTAAATATATTATAGTGTTTTATACACTGTGTCATCAATTTTGGAAATGGATATAAGAGGCAATATTGGCAGACCAACGATGACGAATATTCCAACAGTTTCTGAAGCAGTAAACACAACTCCACTGCTTGTTGGTTTATCTATAATCCAACAAAAGTTTAAACAAGGAGAGATTCCATCAATGGTATGAAATGATTTATTATTGATTGTTAACAGTCATTAAGGGTGTTGATCATTTTTTGTAGTTTAAAGTAAACAAAAACAAAACATTAAACTTTCAATCTAGATAAACGATCGTTATAAAATGTGGAATAAAAATACGTAGTGGCTTTTTATGTTGACCATTGGACCTATCCGAGCGGCTGGTAGTTAAGATAATACCTATGAATTTTATATTGAAAACTAATAGTCTTGGTAGAATAATGCGTCACTTTCTTGACGGTGTGAAAAAATAACTCACTAAAAAGCGTTTGTTTTTTTTAAACGGTTATGTTAAAAATTAAATATTTATCATTTTTAAAATATGTATAGGTTTATGTATGTAGGTGTGGGCTAGAGGCCTGAATTCAGCGTTTTGTATTTTATTATTTTTTTTAAGCCTAGAAAGATAATCTACGTCTGCGGGACGTATGGCGCGGGGAAAAATTGTTATATCTTTTCAATTATAAGCCGTATTACATTAGTTTTTTATGTTTGCTCAGGACAAGGTCAGAGCTTGCATGGTGTATCTTAAAATTCACGCTTAAGATGCATTAGTAATGACTATGTAATACGTCTGGGAGACGTATGATTATCTTTTATGAAACTTTTGTGCACTGAACAAAAGTATGTATATGGGGAAAAAACTTTTTTTCTCAAAAATTACTAAAACTATTTTTTATAGTTAGCTTACCCCTCAATATTACGACTCAAAGGTTTCTTTAAAAAATAAAGAATTGTGTTCGTTCTGTTTTCAAGGTGGTTCAGATTTTTTATAAATTTTGCTCAAATTTTACTTCTTTTGTACTTAGTTATTGATTCATTTTACTTAAAATAACCCAAATAAAATTAATTAAAATACAAAATAATGATGAAAAATCAATGGTCATCTTTAAATGCGCTTAATAAGCACCATACGTCTCTGAGACGTATGATTATCTTTCACGCACTAAAAAATATGATTATCTTTCTAGGGTTAAACTAAATGCCCCTTATTGAACTCTTGTGATAACATCAAATTTTTATTATACCAGTTGTTATCGTCCTTTTCAAGCTGTAAAGTGTTAAGTTCAATGGGACTTTTCTTAAGTAGATTTCAATTCAGCCTTATCAGATTTGGGGTTATATTATCAGATCAGTAGATAGAACAAATCGCGATTGAAACTTTTGTATTTATGTGCGTATCACTTTTCTATTAAGAAAACGAATGCCCAACTCAATAAAACCTTCTTCCAACAATAAACAACACTGCGAATTATTTACTTATAACAAAGGAGGGAAAAATAAATTGTTAGGATGCGTTCTTTTTAAGTGAACGCAAATACTTATTCCAACTAAAATTACTTCCGATTCTTTTTTTAAATAGATTTATGATTTAATACAATTGCAATATTGAATTCTTTAAAGTTCATCCAGAGGAATACTAAGTCGGCAATTTGAAAAATATTCAGCCCTATCATGAATTCCATCGTAATCGGAAATTTTTACGAACCCCGAAAAACTGTATCATGAAATCCGTTCGTAGTGGAAAATCTCATACAATTCTGCATTACGAACGGATTTCATGATACAGTTTTTCGGGATTCGTAAAAATTTCCGATTACGATGGAATTCATGATAGGGCTGATAATTAGATTTACAAAGATACATTTGTACTTACTCCTAAAATATTGTCTCTTTACATTACGTAAAACCTTCAATATCTTGCTAATGTGGCTTTCTAAGTAAGACCAAATCAATTAGTTTTTCATTTAAATCCAAACAACTAATATATCTCGGAGACGCAGTGTGAGCACTAGGACAAAATTTAGAAAGAAAGGAGGTTTCAGTGCATATTGGCTTTGAATTGCTGAAAATTGCAATGAGAGAGAAAGACGGACCGTATTCGTGTAGTACGGCTAAAGAACGAATCTCTTTACTTCACAGTACGTCCAAAGTTGGGCTCAAGGGTTAACTAATAGGCATTTCTAGATGCTCCAATATTTCACGTAAACTGCTTACGAAGAGAAATGAAAATGGATATTCCGCTGCTAAATTAATGGTAAAACAGTCGAGGCAAACAACATTAATACGATTTTCGAGAGAAGTAATGAGTAAATAATGTATTTTCAGCGTATTGAGTCAATTATGTTATTATCGCCAATAATTTGTAAAGCTCTTCTTTAAAAACTAACCACACAGCCTAAGTTCGATAATGGAGCACTAGCTTATAGATGGGATAACTCAAGCTTTGCACGTATAGATTGTAGCCCGATCAGAATTAAATATAACTAAATTCTTGCATCGTATTAGAAAACAAAAACATCTTGATGTGGAACTCAATTAGCGCAGGAAAGATCTATTTTGATACCATAAACTCGTTAGACCTACATATGTATGTATTGATAAAGAATATTTTATAACAGATTTATATAGACAGTTCAGTGACGCTAGAGTCATTCCGTCGCGTTCGGAGAAAGGAAATCAGGCCTTTGATTTTCATTTCAAAAAGTTCATCAAGATCGTTAAAAAATGCCCTGCCGAAAGTTGACATTCTAGAACTGACCAAGGCAGGACATTTACAGGGAAAGTAATTTACAGTTTACCTTTAATGTTGGTCTCTACAACTACGGCAATGTGTATGGTGAGGGATACCCACATTTGCTACATGCTCTCCTATCATCCAGTGTCCGATACATATTGCCAAGATCTTGGCTATATCAACTTAGGTATGATAATAAAAGTTCGATAGAACGGTTTTTGTTATATTTAGGCCATATCTTCATGGATAAAGACTGTTACAGCCTGCCTCGGTTGGATTCTTTCAGAAAAAAATTTCCCTCATAGCTCCAAGAGGTATATTTACCCTTTTTGCAAGTGAAAAATCAAAAACAATCAATTTCAATAACAAAAATGTTGTAGAAATAATTCTTTCTAAAGCATCTGAAGCATTTTTAAATGATTGAGCGTTAACCAAAAATTTCAATTTGACAATTTCATCGATACTAGTTTCATCAATATAAAGACATCACCAAAAAATGACAAACAATTCTATATTCAATCTTTTCCTATTGGTCCCGAAAAATTTGATTTAATTTTTTTTAACTTAAACTTTTACCAAAAATATACCCCAAAGAAATAAAGATTAAAAAAATCGCGCTAAAATTACAGAAGTACCCATAAAAGTAAAACCTAATTGTTTCACTGGAAGTAGAACTCTAAAAAAGTAGGTATCGGAAAAGTCTACATATTTGCTGGAATCGAATACCACATTAGAGATTTTTGAAACAAAACTATTAAACCAAGTTTAAGGTTCCATTGCATAAAACAAATTGATATTATATTGGTATCCTTTTCTGTCAGTTTAAAGTCGTGTTTTAAAAATAATTTATTATTTATATGTATGAAACTAATCTATATCTCCAAATGTGCTTCAAGGCATAATAAATTTAAATCAAAGTTAAAGAGCCTTACCAAAAAAAAACTCTATACCAAGTATGTATTTTCTTATTTTCAGCTTTTGGAAGCATATCAAATAATCGGAAATGAAAATGCAAATCGTTTACTTGCACTCGTCCAATCAACGGGAACTCATGCTATTTTTTCTTTTAATGTTGCCCGGCTTCCACCACAAACCATCTCTGATCTAGCAATTGATAAAATATTTCCATTGGACGATACCTTCGAATTGACTGCAGGTGCATACAGAAAAGAAAAACATTTCTCATTCTACTGAACAAATGTTTTTTTAAAAATATAGTTTACTTTTAGGTAGAATGGATGCGCAATCTAATTTACAATTTAGTCTGAAATCGTTTAACGATAAACCATCCGAATATTACACTAGTAAAGGAATTAATAGCTTTGAGAATTTTCAAAAACATGTCAATAAGGCTATGGATAGTTATATAACTAGACAACGAAGGATAAACCAGCAACAGCAAAATCGAAATCTTACTCAAAGTGTTGATAATGGGATAGTTATAAGTCCAGTGGAAATGAGCTTCAAATGGCTGGAGGCGTATCAAAAACAAGACGCTGATATGATTGCTATCGACAGAGGCATTGCTGATGGAACAAAGCAACTTAAAAAGGGTGAGACTAAGTTTCAAGATGAACTAAGAAAGCGAGAAAAGGATTATATTGTATACAAAAACTATCGGTGAGTTTTTGTTTTGCTGAAGATGAAAACAATGAACAGGATATTGAAATGAATTTTTTGTTTTTTATTTCTAGAATATATTGCGCTACTTGGAACATCAATAGTACGCCATGCCCACTTAGTGATTTGAGCTTATGGCTAGCAAGATCTGAAGATCCACCAGATATTTACGTTATTGCCTTGCAGGAGTTGGATGTCACTCCAATGGCGATTGGGTTTAGTGAAAGTAAACCTGATCCTGGTTGGAAGTGAGTTTAAGTTACAAAATTAATTTATAATACATATTGACATTTTTATATCGTTTCAAGTCGAAAATTCTTGGAATCTCTTCATAAGAACGCAAAATATGAACAACTCACGTCTGTGCGTCTTGTCGGTATGATGCTAACAATTTTTGTACGAAAAGAACTTCGTCCAAGTGTTGTCCGTTATAGCACCCAGAGTGTTGGTACAGGAATGATTTCTTTTGGAAATAAAGGAGGCGTTGCTGTTAGTGTGACATTTAACGATGCAACATTATGTTTTGTTAATTCGCATTTAGCTGCTCATATGCATGAAATTGTTGCAAGAAATCAAGGATTTGATACAATAAATAGAAAATGCATTTTCAATGATATTTCTGGTCTTCGATGCATTTCACAGCATGAGTAAGTATTCAGTTCGAAAGTTTCCCTCGGAATTAGTTTGTATCGGGAAAAAATTTTCTATCATTTTGGCTATCATTGCATTATTGGATCGTTAGTCAAAACAATTTCGAGGGAAATCAAATCACGAGAATCAAATTTTTGAACACTATCTTTTTTTTATAGTCACATATTTTGGATTGGTGATTTAAATTATCGAATCAATGAAATCCCTGGCATACACCTTGACCGTTCGAACTATGAAAGTCTGCTTAAGTTTGATCAACTCGTTATGGAAATGAGAAAGGAAAATGTTTTTCGTGGTTATACTGAAGGTCCTATTAAATTTAGCGCAACATATAAATACGATCCTGGCACGGATAATTTTGACTCCAGGTGAATTGTTTAAAAATTTCAAAATTCTTTTCAAAACTAATCAGTATTATTTTTTTTGTTTAGCGAAAAACTCCGAGCGCCTGCTTATTGTGATCGTGTTCTTTGGAGAGGTGATGGTATAACACAGTTATCATATAACAGTGTCATGGAAATAAGACAAAGTGATCATAAACCAGTATATGCTGAATTTACAACACCGGTAAGATAGTTTTTGGTTAGGACGAATACAAAAAAAGGATACATATTCATTTTTATTTTTTGTGTGGTTTATTTTAGATAAAAACAAAAGATTTCGATCTTTATAAACGTGTCTACGAGGAAACACTTAAAAGCGTTGACAAATACGAAAATGATAATCGACCCCAAATTACAGTTGAAAGGACAGAAATCGATTTTGACGAAGTTACTTTCAACGAACTTGTGGTTAGGGATTTTACAGTTGCTAATAATTGTCATTTGCCTGTTGAGTTTTCTTTTGAACAAAAAGAGCGTAGAATTTGTGAGAAATGGTTGGATGTTGAACCGAAATCAGGACGACTACTTACAGGTATGATGATGATTTATGATCCTTATTATGAACGCTCCACTTAAAGCGAACATTTTTGTAATCACTCATTCCGCAAATCCCATTTCAATTTTCAATTTAAAAAACACATTTTTTGGACGTTAAAGTTCTTAATCTTAATTTTACCACATTTTGGATTTCTTAAACGTTCGCTTTAAGTCGAATGTTCAATTCGCTATTCGTAACAAGGCCGCATTATATTTTTTTTTGTTGGGTCTTAAAAATTATTTTGAATTCTTTCGTTCAAGGTTCTAGTATGAGTATTCGAGTCAAATTTCAAGCAAATTCTGAAACAATAGCTGATTTTGTTCAGAAAATAAATTCTTCAAAGAAAAAATCCGTTTTCGATATTTTGGTGCTTCAAGTTAAAGATGGACCGCATTCGTTTATATCGATTCTAGGACTTTATAGGCCAAGTTGTTTTGGTTTATCGGTGGAGACATTATGCCAAACAGAACGTCCAGTTTGCGAGTATGTTATTGAGGAATTAAATGAATTGGTGAGGATTTCTTTTTTTGTTTGCATTTTTAAGATATTCAATCATAGTTTTAAAATATATATTTTTTGTTTATATTTTAAGGCAAATATCAAAGACAAGTTTCGAGTAAGTATGCCGAGGGAATTCTTTCTTCTTATCGATTACCTTTATAAATCGGGAACGAAAACTGAGGGACTTTTCTCACTTAATCGAAATTATGCAAATAGTGAAAAAATCAATCAGATTCGAGATTGGCTGGACAGTTGGTCAAATGAAGACTTTCGTAAGTTTCCATTTTATTACATACTCTAAAATATGTTGTTTTGTTTGCTTTATAAAGCTCAATTAGTGTATTTGAATATATTCTGTCTTGATAAAAAATTCCAATAGGAAAGACAAGATCTTTCCCTTCATCAACACTCTATTTTTTTTCATAACTGTTATTCTTTCTATAAACTCTTCAGAGATGCCATAACAGCCCTTGTGAAATGGCATAATCTCATCATTCTTAAAAGCACTTAATTCAAAAGCTACATTTTTTTTTTAATGTTCATTTAAATTTAACATCCGTAATGAAAAACTTTTATGTAAAATTTCACAGATGATTAGTTAATTTGTTTAAATTTATATAATCTCTTATAGCTGGAAGTCCTCATACTGCTGCTGAAGCATTACTTATGCTATTAGAATCTCCAAAGGAACCACTATTAAAACCCTGCGCTGAACAATTGTTAAAAACAACAACAATAGAAGAAGCTCTGAATCTCATAACACGCTTAAGTCCACCAAGGCGTAATATGTTCTTCCATTTATGTCTCTTTCTAAGAGAAGGAATTGGTAATAAATTTTACAATGTTGACGAAATAGGTGAGGTTATTTTTATGCTTTTTAAATGCAATTAATTTAATAAATTTTATTTTAAATTAGCTACATTATACGGAGATATATTGTTGAGAAAAAAATCAGAACAAGTTAAGGGTATCCAAGATGGACGTTGTCGTTTGCTGATGTTAAGGTTCTTACATTCGGATTTAGGTATTTTCACACGAATAACGAATTCTATATTATCTGATCATCATCATGAGGATACATAAACAAAACAATAATAATTATTATCCTCTTATCATGTATATTTATTCAAATCACCATTAATTTTAAGCTAAAAGAAAGAGTAGATCATTGAATTGTTATAAATAATATACTGTCCATGTCATTAAACATAAAATACATACACCTATTCACATTTCACTGCTAGATCGGATCGATCATAACGTTTCGTGACTAGCGAGTGAATTATTGGGAGAATCAAAAATAAAAACGCTTACACCATGTTGATTTAAGTAAACAAATATTATTATTTTCTTTTTTCTTCCATTTTTACTTGGCAGCCATCGGAAAGACTTAAAGGATTTTGATTAAATGCAATGCAAACTTCATCTTGTATGGTGGTTGACAAAATTTTTTAGAGTCTACGTGTAGTGCATTTAAGTATACTTATAAAATAGACAGGGTGCGTCAAATTAAGTGTTTATTTATGTTTGTTGCTTGTGAATTTTCCAAGTGAAAAGTTATAAATTTAAGTTATTTAAAGTTAAATAATGTTAAAAAAAATAATAAACGTTTGTGTATCTGAAAAGAATGCAATTAGAATTAAAGAAACAAAAAAGAGGCAAATATAAAACAAAACAATTATTAATAAACTATGTGTAGACAAATTAAATTCATAAAGACATAAATGATTTCAGTTCTTGAATATAATAATTTATATCATACTTTTTACGGCTGAAAGGTTATACAAATATCATCACTTTGTATTTTGTCAAACTAAACTGACCTGGGGATAGTGCTGGATTTAAAACTAACTTTTATTGACGTTTTTACTTTATTATTAAAAAGGCTAATAAGAATCTTGGTTTTATTAAAAGATTTTCTCGAGAATTTCGTGATACTTCTTATGTTCTAAAAACTCTTTACGTCTCATTCGTAAGATCTATCTTATAGTAGGGTTGTGTTGTATGGGCACCATATTATGCGATTGATATAAATAGATTGGAGTCCGTTCAAAGAAGATTTATGAGATTTTGCCATAGTTCAAGCGAATTACCTTGCCGCTTTAAGCTCAACGTATTCAACTTATAAATCTTCCATCTCTAAAAAGTCGCGTATCTACAATTTTGTTTTATTCTTGGGATAATTGTCAATTTAAGCTCCAATGATTCTCTGTCGATTGAATTACATTGCTAGTCATTATAGTTTGCGAAGGCAGTTGCCAATTTGTAATATTTTCAATAGATCAAACTTCGGTGCTAACAGTCCTTTAAATCTTTTATTTATTAATTTCAGTAAAGACAATGTAAAATCACGTAACTAAAGAATATTACTTCGTATTCTAATAATTCATAATGTAGAATAGATGCACATTTTTCTATTCTTTTTTGTCTTGATATAATTTTACAAAATGTGTACCGTTAGTATTTAACAAACGTAAATAAATAAAAGGTTTTTAGAGCGTTCAATGGCAGTGCTTAATTGGCGGCAAGTTAATTACTAAGGTGTGTGATTTTAACATCACTCGATCGTAAGAGCTATCCAAGAGTAAGAAGAAAAAAGTGTTCAAGGCCTGTTTAAAAATAAAGTGAATTTTCAAAATGTGTAGTCGGGTTACATTCCATTTTCGATTTTTTCTTTCCTATGTTTGGCACACTTATTCCGAATGTATAATAACGTTTAAAGGAATATAGAATTTTTATATTAGCGTTCTATTTGTTAGTTCTCTCGACACAAAAAGATGAATAACGACGCACGGTTGACCTAGACGGCCCAGCCCAACATCAACAACCATTAAAAACACTGACACTGAAGCAGTGAGGAAAATTGTAAACACTATTGGCATCTTTATTTTAAAATATTTTGCATTTGATGCGTATGTGAGTTTTAAATACTCATTCGAATGTAAGCTGAAACTTTGTTTCTAAAGATTGTGTAAAAAGTCCCATAAAATCTTGTGTTTCCGAATTAAGTTATGAGGCGCCAAAGACTGCGAATACAGCTGTGTTTGTGATCATCTTCATTTTTTTGTTTAAAAAATTGTTTAAAACATAATTTGCTTGTTTTTTTCTGTATTCATAACATAAAGAGCCCAGTGTTTAGCATTTATCGAGATTAAATTAATCGTGAAAAAAATTAAATTTAGTAAGCTTAACTCAGCAATCAAATATAAAACCCTGTGTTTTTTTTTATTCTCAAGATTAAATTAACAAGACTTATCTTAAGGTTAAGTAATAAAGTAATAGTTAAGTAAAATTTTTAAAAGTGGGGTATTTAACACATTTATTAATGTTTTTGTGTTCAAAAAAATAGGAGTGCCTGTTCTTTTTAGATTAAATCATGACTCAAAAGTTGTATAATTTGTTTAAATTTATTTTATTTTTTGTACAAAATAGGAAATCCGGTCTTTTATTAATTATGCTTAAAGACTACTTTGTTTAAAACAAATAAGGTAGTAAAAACATGAATTTTATCAAAATAAATCAAAAACGAATTGTTCAAAATAATAGGAGTACACAAAATAAAGTATAAAAAACTAAAGAAAATATTCAATATTAAGATTTTTTTTCTCAGTATTTTGTGAAAAACCCTTTGTTTTTTATAATTGCTGCACATCTGCGTGGCATAGAGTTCACAAGGGCCTGACAACGCTCAACTGGAATTTGGTTCCATGTTTCCTCGACTGCTTCCCACAACTACCTCGAATTCAGGGGTCTTCGTCGAGAAACACCCTTTTTTACATCTGCCCATAAATTTTCTATGGGATTGAGGTCAGGCGACTGAGCTGGCCAGTCCATGACTTCAACCCCATTGACCCGAAACCATTCCTTGGCAGACTTACTGGTGTGTTTCGGGTCGTTGTCTTGTTGAAATACCCATTTAACCGGCATATTCCAACTCGCATAAGGCAGCATCACACTGGACATTATATCCACATAAACGCGCTGGTCCATCGTGCCAATGATTTGATGTATGGGGCCAACACCAGCATATGAGAAACTGCCCCATGCCATCACTTTAGCACCTCCATGCTTTACCGTTTTGATAGTGTACCGAGGCTTAAACTCGGAATTTTCTGGACGTCGGACGTATTGCCACCGAATAAAACAATTTTGGTCTCGTCAGTCCACAAAATGTTTCGCCATTTCTCTGCAGGCCAGTTAACATGGCTTCTTGCAAATTTCAAACGAGCGGTTACATGTTTTTTTGTAAGCATCGGCACTTTTCGTGGACTGCGAGCGGAAAGATTGTGTTCCAACAATCCCCTTCTTATTGTTACGCTACTTACTGCCAGTCCTAGATCTTCCTGGATCATCTTAGAGGACGCAAAAGGATCCTTTCGGCTGTAGCGAACAATACGACGATCGTCATTTTCACTCGTTTCTCGTTTCCGTCCCCTGGTTTCGACTTTTTTTCATATCTTACAGCATTGGCGATCATTTGGTCAGAGCACCCCAACATCAACTTTATTTCCTTGTACGTTTTTCCTTCATTTCGCATCTTTTTTATGATTTCACGTTTTTCGTCGGTGCAGTGCTTTCCTCGGCCCACTAAATAACCAAACTTGTTTAGATATTCGATATTCCATTTTTTTTATATTCCTAATTTAATTTAGATACTTACTATTTATTTTTTTTAAGTTTTTGATTTTTTTTTTTTTTACGTACAATATAACTCACACTCCTATTATTTTGAATAGCCTGATTGAGAGTGAAGATCATTTGATCTCTGGTTACAAATGTAAACGGTTATTAATTGCAAACCAGTTCATTGTTCTTTAATGTCCCGTTATACTTACTGGTAGGGAAATGGGTTGTTTACCAGGGGTGGAATCGGGTAAGGTGATTTGTGATAGGTGACAGTCACAATCAACAAATTCGGTCTGTGTAAGGTGATAGTCACCGGTGACAATCACGATTTGGTGACTTTTTCTGGTGACAGCTCTTTAGTTGTCACTTTCATTGGAAATTGATTTTTATTTTTAGTTGCTGAAATTTCAAGACAATATGAATGCGTTTGTGCCTTTGATTTTACCTTCTGAAAATGCTGAAAATGAAAATATTATTCACAATAGAAATGTCCGGCTCTTGAGGATTAACCTCCGCAATAAAATAAACATTCTTGATCTTCCAAGTACAAAGTAAGTACGCATATGTGCTATATTTGTTCACATATAAATACCTATTTATTATAACTTGTTTTTTTTTATTTATAATTAATATTCTGAATTAAATAGATTCTTAAAAAATATTCGATTGAATAAGGAAACATTTTTACATATCCTACCGCTTCTGGATTTGTCAGCTGGAATGCGGTCAACACACATTCCTCATATTCTTCGATTAGCCGTGACTTTAAATTTTCTTGGAGGTGGTGGCTACCAAAGGCAAGTTGGCGCTGACTGGTCAGCTCCAATGGGCCAAAGTACTGTTTTTGAGGTTATTTCTTTGACCTTAAAACAAATGGAGAGGAAATTGTGCTCACTTATAATCAAATTTAATCAATCGGCTTCAGAAGCAAAAAAAATGTTCTTCTACGAAAAATATCAAATTCCTGGAGGTAGGATTTTGTTTCTTAGTAAAAATAAACTAATTTTATTACTTGTTTTTTATTTTATTATTTTATATTATCGGTTTTTGAATACAACCACTGAAATTGTAACAAACGTCAGTGAATTTCTTTTAAAGTGATACCAAATTCTAAACAAAATTTGGTGATCACCTTACACAGACGCAAAAATTAGATTGATCACTTTTTATGATCACAAAGGTGACAATCAAAAATCACCTTAGCCGATTCCACCCCAGTATACACATGGTAAAAAAAACACTTGAGCAAATTTTGTAAAAGCGCTCTTATTATTTTGAACACAGCTGTAAGTGCTTTAACTAGAACAACTTCTACAGTTTTTCATTCATTTAGTATTTTAAGATGATCTTAGGTCGGTTTAACCGTTATAGTGCTTTCATTATTCTTTCTTTTTAATTGTCAAATATGGTAAAACATCTTCAGTTAATATAAGACAATTTTTTGTTGTAAAATATCTTAAGTTGACATAAGCAAATTTAAGACATTTTACCAAAATCATCCTATACTTAAGTTGTTTTACCTTTTGCAAAACCCTACGAATTAAACTATTTTACAATATAACTTTCTTTCTTGTTTTACAAGATTTATCAACGATGGTAAAAAAGAAACATTGCTTGTGGACAGAATATATAAAGAAGGATAAGTAGCTAAAACCACTTAATTCGACTTAAGAAGCTTTACCTTTTAAGCACAGAATTATGGAGCGATCCGATTCCGACGACGTGGGTCATGTTGATTTAATTTCGGATTGCAATTAAATAACCACACTGGAAAATAAAAGTATACACTGCCGGTCATAAGGTTAGAAGCAGGCATTTTCGAGAAGTAAAATTGATATTTCTCCCGTTACATGATGGATTAGAAAAAAACAACTATGGTAAATGAGGGACTATTTTGTTAACAACAAAATATAAAATTTGGGTAAAGGAGAGATTTAGCTTACGGAACTTTCATGGCAAATTGTTAATTGAGTCAAGAATATGCGAAAATAAATCGGGTCATTAGATTAGAAGCAGTGAATAAATCAACATTTTTTTGTGAAGTGCATACATTTTTCTTTCGGAAAAATGGTACAATTTATAAATTAATTGTTCTTCATTGAGTGTTAACAGAAATGGGCAACAAAAAATGTTTGACAGTGGAGGAAAGGACAAGAAAAGATGTTTATTGCTCTAAAGGTCTTTAATGCTTTGCTATAGCCTGAAAAAAAAATCGAAGTGATCATTGTGTCAGCAATTATTTAAAAAACCATTGTCTTACTCGAAAAATTATAAAAAAACACTTCCTCTGCCTTAAGACTTCGCGAAACGCGAAATGTCCTTAGAATAGCGTCAAATTCAGCTTTATCGACAGTTAAAACTAGGGAGAAAGCTAATGTTAAGGCCAGCTTATCCACTGTTAAATGCACAATACGCCATGCTAAACACTTAAAGCGCCTAAAGCTTAGGAAAAAACCACCACTTTATGACGCAAGGAAGAAGGAACGCTTGTGTTTCGAGAAAGATCACATGAGCTGAGATGTGCGAAATGAAATGACCGCAAATGATTGGCGGAGGGTTGTTTTTTCTCCAACGAAAAATTTAACCTAGATGGGCCAGATGGCTATAATTATTATTTCCATCACCTGAGGAGAGAGTAGTGATTTTTAAACCGTCACCATAGCAAAGAAGGAGGCGTTATCGTCTGAAGCTCAATTTTATTGTATGGCGCTGTAGACTTGGTAGCCCAAAATACCAAATGACTAGAAAAACATACAAGACCTTGCTAGAATCAGTGTTCCCCAATATTAGCGAGCTCTTTGAACCAATTTCATGGCTTTTTCAGCGGGAAAACGCTCCCATACATAAAGCCCGAGAAGTAAAATCCCTTATTGCGAACCAAAACTTCCACTTGCTGCCTTGGCCACCATATTCCTCGGACCTTAACATAATTGAAAATGTGTGGGGCTAGCTTACAAGTAAAGTACATGAAGGAGGAAAGCAATACGATGACAAGGAAGCGCTAATTCATGGTATTAAATTGGCCTGGAGTGAGATTTCTTTGGTGTACTTGGAATCTCTTTATAAATCCTTAAAAGATAGAATTTTTTAAGTTATTTTGAAGGCTGGTGGTAGCACACATTATCAAAAACCTAATGAAAACTAAAAAACATAACAAAATACAAACACTTGCATTTTATTTCCATTAATTTCATGTGCTTCTAATCTAATGACCCGATTTATTTTCGCATATTCTTGACTCAATAAACAATTTGCCATGAAAGTTCCGTAAGGTACATCTCTCCTATACCCAAATTTTTTATTTTGTTGATAACAAAATAGTCCCCCATTTACCATAGTTATTTTTTTCTAATCCATCATATAACGGGAGAAATATCGATTTTACTTCTCGAAAATGCCTGCTTCTAACCTTATGACCGGCAGTGTATGACCTGAAATAATATATTAACCTAAATTTTGGTGATCATTCAAAAAATGCTTGAAATATGGACAATGCGAACTCATGACCTAACTGAATAAAAGGTCAACTCCTCTTATTTAAGCTTTAAGGGATGAACACTTGAATTAAATCAAATAAATAACGATTTGATTTGAAGTAACTGAAATTTGTGAGGTTTTTAAAACGAAACCGTCACAAAAATACAAATACATGAGTTCTTTGTCTACTTCTTTAGTAATTGTAATATCTTCAAATTAATGGTTTTTAAGCTGGATGAAATTGTTTAATTTTGAGAAATTACCCAAAATTTCCAGTTTGAATACTTCTTTTTTTAAATCTTTTCGATTCAAAAAAACATTTATTAAAACTCAAACAATTAAAAAAAATAGAATTTTATTTCTCCTAAAATTGAATCACATTTCATTTAGTTCGACTTTTTTAAATCACCTGTAACCCGCAACCATACACAAAAGCTCTCAGATTTTCACTTTCTTCAACTAATTCAATACCTTTGACATCAGCAACACAAGATATCATTTCCCAATTGCAATCAAATGTTTTCAAATTAACTTTTCTCACAACTTGATCTATACTGCTCGAGTAAAAATAATTCATACATGGTGTAAATTTAACAGCAGTCACTTGGGCAGTGTGTAAATAATTCATACGTTTCAATATCATAACATCGAATGTGCTTGAGTTATAATTGATTTTTGAATAAACAACATCTTGATCATCTCCACCAGTAATGAGATGAAATTCATGTTGGTTAACAATTCGAACATCGAAGCTATTAACACCGCTCTCATGATGTGCAATCTTAAAATCAACTTCGAAATTGTTGATATTCCAAAAACACACAACGCCATCTGTCCCAACCGAAAGAAGGTAGTCCCCTGCAAGGCGAACGTGTAAAATGCATTTTCCATAGAAGACTTCCGAAACTTGGCTTATGCTTGATTTGTCCATTTTTAATCGTCGCACATATCCATCAGAACATCCCACAAATATTTCAAAGGAGTTCTCATCTTCTTGAAGACGACAAACGTCGATAGACATAACACGAGTCTCCGGGTCACAACAGATATCCTGTGATTTAACTTGATTTTGTATTGTATAGTCAATAAGCTCTTCAACAAATTCTGAGTCTTCCTCAAAGGCACTAACACAAATCTGTGCCCGTCCGCCACAAGAGAATATTACATGTTTCCTTGCAGTTGAATTCCACGCAACACACAATCCTCGAATACTAGAAATGTGCGAATAAATAGAATGCAATTGTGTCAATGTTCCACTTTCAGAGTTGAACTTCGAAACCTTTAACATATTGTCCTCCCCACCAGACACAAGGAGGAACAATTGGTTGCTTTTATGGCAACTCAAGACATTACAAGGTTTTACGTGCCAATCATTTTTCGGGATATTCAGTGTCAATTCGGATTCGTTAAAAATTATCTTTTGATGCAAGAGAACTTGTTTGTTCTTGATAAAAACTGTCCGAACAAGATTCTTGGACGGTTCGATATGTAAATCCCAGCAACGATGACCGCCTCCACAGGAAATCTCAAAATGTGTTTCCATTTCACGGGACCATAACACGAAATGGTTATCATTAAAGCCAAAAAGCAATTCGTTGTTGTTGTGGGAAGGAATTATTTTTTCTACCCATGCAATTGGAATTATTTCTCGAGACAAGACAGAAATGGTTTTCACTTTTTTGTCCAATTTTATTGCTTTAACAGCATAATCGTGTCCAGTAGTTTTGAGTATAGAAAACGAAGTGTAATCTCTCACAAGAGTCACCGTCGTACAGCCTAAATGCCCATGAAGGCGCTTAATTGTGTCGCAAGGCTTAGAAGTTTCATCGTCGACCGAAGTTGAAAATAACATAAGACTTCCCTGTCGATTGCTGACAATCAAAAACTCTGAGTCTACTTTACAAGCAGCTGTTATCCATCGTTCTTTGCATTGGGGTAAGTCAATCGATACAGAATCTTCAAAATTGTGTGATCGAACCAATTTACAATTCCCTGATTCATCAGATACCAAGTACTCACTTTGGGAGAGAAAGATAAAAGATCGTATCACACCAGGAAGGACTTTGCCTTCGAAAATTTTTTCGAATGTTGAATTAGTTTCTATAAAATTGTAAAGAGTAACCTTTTGATAGCCAGCAATTGCAATCATGCCATTATAAACCTCCAGCACTGTACACTTGCAAGGAACATATGAATTTACAATAAACCATTCACTTTTGTGACTGTGGTCATCTCCTTCGTGGTGTCTATGCATCAAACGGTTTTTATTGGTCATGGCGATAAAGTTCGTTTCATTCAAAAACTTAATTTTTGCAATGTACTCATTCTCTTCTAGAGATTTACCTGCCGTTAGGATGGATGGAGGATCTGCATCCTTTTTTAAACAATCTTGCAATCCATATTTTAATATATTCCCACTTGAGCCAGTTGTGAGTATAGTTTTTGTAGGACTATGATAGTCAAGATTCCATATTGTGGCACCAAACTGTTGCCGTCGTTTAAAAAGCAATTCACCTTTACGATTCCAAAGACAGAAAAACGAATCTTCACCACCAGTTAAAACATAGATTTCACCACCTTTACCAATAAAAATATATCAAGAATACTAAAGCGTGATAGATAAAAAGATTAGTTGATAGTAAAACTTACATTCTCTTATGATTTTGGCCTTAAAGACCCTAGCAACATGGCTGTATCCACTTTTTGGATTGATAATCTTAGCGTTGCTAAAATCATCACTCTCTTCACTCAATAATATATCCCAAAAACGTACAGAACGATCATCAGATGTTGTGACAAGCATTTTGGCTTCCATGTCAATATCAATGGAAAATATGACACCATTATGGCATGGTCGCCGTTGAAGAAGTTTTGCTCTTCCAGAGTTCTCCTCACTTTGAATTGTTGGTTGCCAAACTAGAAGCTCACCAAAGGCGTTACCTACAACCAATTTGTCTGTGTATTGATTTGTCAGGTAATTTGTGGGTCATTTCTTACCCCCAAGTATCATTAAATCATCCCAACTCGTTCCATAAATGTTTGAGGAGTATAGAGTCGATTTGTCTGTACACGAAATCTTATTTTGGATTTCACAAGAATGTGTAACGTCATTATATTTCAAAAGCACAGCCACACTATGTGAAGTGACTAGAAGAAAGGTTCCTTCTTCTTTCAGGAGTTTTCCACTGCTGATCCAGTCAGATAGACACCCTCTATAGAGAAGCTCAAAATTTAACTTCTCGAGAAAAGTAAGCATTTGTTTTATCTATCGTATTTTATATAAATATTGATAGAAGGCCTTACAGCATTTTGTTCAATGAATATAAATTCATTTTCACCATAAATTAATAATTTATTTGTCCATTCTTCGCTCTCGATGCCATGGACCTTTCCTTTGAGTTTAAACGGAAGTGTTGAGCTATCGTCTTTCGTGTGCAAACGAATTTCATTGCCAACTCCTAAAGGTGAAAAATTAAACAATAGGTAAAGGTTCTTTGATTGGAATTATGTTAGAAAATTATTTTACCTGCAAGTACATTGTTGTCATTTATTATTTTTAAAGATATACTATCACTTATTGTGTACATTTTGAGGAAAAGTTTGTTGTTAGTTCATGTGCTAAAAAGAATAATTTTGAATGTGCTCCACAAATGTCTCTTTGACAGGAGATAAGGGCCAACTCACAATAATCATATTAGGTGTTCGTGTGATCATAGCGCTATTCCGTCTAGTTTATATTGTTGTGGTCCTATGGAAAGAAAAGTTTTTATTTATGAATCCATAACAAGGGATAGTTTTCAGTATAGTTTATTGTATATGTCCAATTTTAAATCAAAAATTTTGATGGTGTTCTCATTGGACTCAATTAAGGTGGCTGATTTTGAGGTTTAAACATTTTATCTAAAATAAATAAATAAATTAGTTGGCACAACAATTTGTAGAGAACTAGGGGTTAGTGTCTTGCAACTGGCAACCATTCCTGTGTGCGAGTCATTCCAGGGATGAAGGGGACCTACAGTTTTGTATGAGGAATCCAAACAGTTAATTTTTATGATAAGTATTAACCGTGAAAAAAACTTTAGGTGGCACAGGCAGGGACTGAACCCAAGAACTCTGGCATGACACCATGACACACTAACCATCACCACGGGTACTATTTCATCATTGTATCCGGGGTCTGATAATAAAACTTCGAATAATTCAGTCTCCAGAAAATGTGGAGTTAAAGAGTATATGTCGGATTTTCAATATCCCTCTATTTGGGCAACTGGAACTTTTGCTTACATATTTTGACATTTGAATATCACTTTTTTTGATTTAAAGATAAAGTTTATGTCAATGCTTCACATATGATTCAATAAAGTTAAGTCATACAGTAGAAAATTTATTACAAGCTTAATAATTAAAAAACAAAATAAAATTTAGTTTGAAGATTTAAAAATCCTTTTTCATTTTGTTCCTATTATGAAATTAGAATATTTTTGAAAACTTGTTGAATTTTTTACTTACTGCTAATTGTGATTATTTTGTGTTTATGCAAAGTTACATGTAAAGGGTGTTTCTTTAGATGTATAGAACTTTGATGTGGAATAAAATATGTATATGTGATTTTTATAAATTGACATGGGATGTACTTTATTCGATAGATAATCTTTTGGAATTATAATTTAAATATGATTTCTGGCATAAGACCCGTACGGCTGGCTTGGACGTAGTCTAGACTAGAGACTTCACATATCTACACAGAAAATAGTCAAACGGCGTTAAATTGCATCATCTTGGAGGCCAATGCACGGGTTGGCTAACATGTTTTGGTGTCTTGTTGAAACAACAGTTTGGTTGTTCAATTAATGGACAAAAAGGTCAGTAATCATGGCTCTATAGCGCTCACCATTGACTCTAACGTTCTTGCCATCATTATTTTTTAAAGAAGTACGGACCAATCAATCTACCAACCCATAAAGCATAACAAATATTCAGTTTGTGTGGATGTAACGGTGTCTCAATATACAGTTTAGGATTATCGTCGCTCCAAATACGGAATTTTTGTTTATTGGCGTACCTATATATTTAAAAAAAAACTGAGCTTTATGGCTAAACAAAATTCTCTAATGAAAATCCAGATCAACAGCAGTCTGGTTTTGGGTCATTTTGTAAATTATGGAAGTGTTTTTCAGGCGTTTTTCTCTTCATGTTTAAATTCCAAAACAAACTAAAATAAATCACTTGAAAGCTGACAAGCATATACCTCTTAAAAACCACTCGTTACTATTTTTTAAGAACTCACAGAAGATCGAACGTTATCAAACACACTTTTTGGACCAGTTTATATATCTATGAGCATTTTCTCAGAAAATTCGAACGATAAAAATTCTATTCTCAGATTTCTGAAAGAAAAAGTGAAAAAATGGGTATTGGGTATAAGAAAATTTGTTTATTTTCCTGAGCATACGAAAGTCTATGAGATCTTTAAAATATAAACTGGTCAATTAGTATGACAGAAATTGGTGCTATTGGCAGCACTTTGAGTACTTGTCACAAAGTCACAATACAATTTGAAATATCAGCTATTCACAATAATTCAGCCGATTTGACATTTGATTGTTTACTTTGTATCAGCAGTTGATTGCTGCTACATTTTTGTTTTAAAATTAAAAATAATTCAAAATCAAAATTATGTCTGCTAAAAGGGTTTGTTTTTTTTGCGAACAATATTTATTTTCAATAAATTGCTATGTTTACCTTTTTACTTTAGACAAAATGGGTAAAATCAGTATTTTCTCAAGATACCTCACCATCATCATCCGAACAGCCAGCAAAAAAAACACGAAGTTCCTCTTTATCAAGTGAAACTATGTCTAGCTACTTTAAAAACTCCGCATCGAACGACTCATTATCCTCTACCATACTCAACAAGCAAAAGCCTACCACTGAATCACTAACTATTCAATCTCCCAACTGGATTGATTGTTTCGAACCTCATACCATCGATGATCTTGCAGTTCATGCTAAAAAGATTCAAGAAGTTCAAGACTGGATGCTTCATTGTGATATTTTGCGTACCAAAAAGCAACCAGCACAGATTTGTTTGATTACTGGACCAGCAGGTTCTGGTAAGACGGCGACTTTGAAAGTTTTGGCAAAAGTAATAAAATGCCAACTTATCGAATGGATAAATCCAATCGACTCTGATAACATTACACAACTGGGAGATCAAGAAAACCAATATGCCCAATCTCAAGTGGAGTTATTTAAGAGTTTTCTATTTCGATCGTCACGTTATAAATCGGTTCTGGAGAGTTGCGATAAGCGTTTGATTCTCGTTGAAGATTTTCCAAATTGTTTTATAAAAGATACCAGTGGATTCAATGATGTTCTTGAGTAACTCTTAAGTCCTCACTATTTTCTTGAATGTTAATGTTTATAAATTTGTTTACTTTTTTTTCAGAGACTATTTAAAATATGGGAAATCTCCTTTGGTATTTATAGTCACCGATTCGAAAAGCAAGAAATTGAATATAAGTTTTAATCTCTTTTCGGATGCTGTGAAAACGCAATTTAGAATTAATCACATAAGGTATACAATAGGCTTCAAATAAAATACCTACTGCCTTGAAAAGGTCTCAAGAATTTTTAAATAAAATTTCAGTTTTAACCCAGTATCAACTACATTGATGAAAAAAGCACTTAAACGAATTTGTACACTGATGACAAGTGAAAGCTTTAGAAATTTGTACAAAGTACCCTCTGTGGATATGGTTGATTCTATTGGTATGGCTGCACAGGGAGACATGAGAAATGCACTTATAAATTTACATTTTGGATCACTCAAAGGTTAGTAACAAGTATTGATGTTTAACACTAAGACCCAAAAATTATATGCATAAAATGCACTTCAAAGTTTGGACAATATCAGTAGTAAGCCATGGTTTGGTCTGTAGAATTGTTAAAGGAAGAAGTTTGGGGATTAAGTTCCAAGTAATGATAGCTTTAACTTAAATTTGAAATGAGTACCGTCATTTGATAGGCATTGATAGATCTTCATTATTAGGCTAGTTTAGAATCCCTCATAAAGTATGTCCATTGGTCTTTGAATTTGAGACTTCAAGTACTTAAAAATAAAAAAAAACACGACGTGGGAATTTTAAGTACTCGTAGTTTGGAGTAGGGCAATGCTTTTTACAACAAGTGATTCAGTATCCCAAGACTTTTCGCGCCTTTGTATATTTGTCTATCTTATCTGCAATCCTGGCCACCCGAGTCTACTGTGTTTCATTCTTAAAACATCTTCAAGGTAGATGCAATCCGTGAAAGAACAATGTAACAACTTGAAAAAGGACTCTCATTCAGGTAAACATAAAAAACTATCGGCGCAGACATTCAAACTGATTATTTTAAGCCATACACAGATTTTAACCCAATAGTCCTAACTGAAACCTTACAAGGGAGGTCTTTTCAGCCGGTTCCATAACAGAGGGGGGTAATGTCTGTTATAGATTTATCTATCTCTCCCCTAGATTAATAAAGCTT
Organism: Eupeodes luniger; assembly: GCA_951509635.1. Lineage (NCBI taxonomy): Eukaryota > Metazoa > Arthropoda > Insecta > Diptera > Syrphidae > Eupeodes > Eupeodes luniger. The sequence continues at coordinate 124,108,482 of OX608074.1, forward strand.
CAAAAAATCCAGAATGCAGTGTCTGTCTCTCAAGTAGAAGTACTAGCGACTTTAGCTTAGACAGATTATAGTAGGCTCTATTGGAATTTGTGCGTCTGCCCGCGTAATTTTCTTTCTATATTGTTATCGACTTTTCCTTTTGGTCCAAGTTATTTAAAAAATTGCGATATTTCAAATCCATGCAGTTCTAGTAATCGACGCTATCATAAACTAATTTTTTCCTTTTCTTCAATGATGTGATATGGTAACGATGTACAATTTTCAAAGACAGGGCCGGTGCTGGGTGTTTTGGCGCCCGCGTACCAGAGACCAAAATACCGCCCTACGTTTTGTGAGGGGGGGGGGGGGTGCTACACATTCTTAGAAATCCGAATATGAAATCCAACTCCAATTTTAACTTTTTCAAACCCAACCCCAATTTTATCTTTTTCAAGGATCAAAACCAACAAAATAAGCAATAATGCATTATTCTCTTTCACAAAATTAATTTACATTTGTTGTAAATAAATTAATAACATACATTTAAATTATATATTATAGCTAATGTGTAAATACAATCTCGTGGTGAAAATCGTAGATTAAGGATGTATTTGTTCATCTATGGTGAAAACCTTATTTTTGTACTTGTGTGCCAGTTCTTGTCTTCTTTTGTGTAAATAATGGGTTTCTCTTGTTATCTTGTTCTCTTTTTTTATTGGAGATTTCGGCATTACATTTATTGGGACAAAGTAAGAAACTCGAAAATGATATTATTTTTTTTTAGGTTTACAAGGCAATGTATTTCTTGTAAGAGAAAACTAAAACAGAGTTTGAAAAACATGAATCGTATTAAAATAAAAATTTATAAGACCGGGTAGTCATATAATGATTTCACAAACATAATCAAATGTGTATCTTTGTAAATCAAGAAGAAAATATATACCAAAACATGTTTTATTTACTCTCTATTTCACTGTTGAAAATTTTGATTTTGCTCAATCTGTTGACATTTAAGTTATTTATCAATTCAATTCTAAAATTAGTTAAAAACTATTCGTAAGCCCATATTTTATAATAAACATAAATGTTTGTTGCCGTAATCATCGCTCATAACTTATTGGCGCTCATAAATATTTTTTGTATATATGTGGTTTGATAGTTTAAGAGCCGTTATGAGCGCTCATAAAGCTATGAGCGCTTGGTGAATACTTTACTTACAGACACAAAACATTTTTTTTTTCTCCTTTCATCTGCGCCATTGTCGGTGATTTTTTTGTTCTTTTCCGTTGTAAAGGTGGTTTGTTTAAGTTTTTCATCGATAAAATAAGTAAAGTTGAACAAAATATACAGATTTTTAGTAGATTGTGTGTGAGCACTACGTAGTGAACGGCCAAATGTACATAAATACATACGTTGGATAAGGTTAAAGAAAAAAATTGTTTGTTCCGTAGACTTGGAGCATGCTTTATAATTTGAGTTAGATCGATCTCTTAATTTTCCGCCCCTAGGCTGTTGGCGCCCTTGTGCGCCGCACATTTCGCACATATGGTAGCAGCGGCCCTGGTCATAGAACCAATAAAGATGTTGATTGGTCTACAATGCGAACATTTTAAGTTGGCTTATTTATTGTATTGATCATGGGCGAACGTAAAAAATAAATAAATTAGGTGGCGCAACAGTCCATTGAGAACTAGGGCCTAATGAATTACAACTCTCAACCATTCCTGTGTGCGAGTACTGTTCCCAGGGATGGAGGGGACCTACAGTTTTAAGCCGAATACGAACGGCTTATTTAAGAAAGCACTTTTCATGGCATGAATTAAAAAAAAATAAATAAATTAGGTGGCGCAACAGTCCGTAGAGAACCAGGGCCTCAACCATTCCTGTGTGCGAGTAATTGCAGGGATATAGGGGACCTACAGTTTATATGCCGAATCCGAACGGCTAATTTGAGAAAGCACTATGACAAGAATTACTCTTGGAGAATTTGTCAATTCCTCGCAAGAGGCAGTACCCGTGAAAAAACTTTAGATGGGCGAAAGTAGCCGTGTTAATATTTTTGGATGTCGAGTCCTTTCGTGGTCTTTAAAAGTAAAAACTCAGTAAAAACTAAGGACCACTGAGTTATATACAAGTTACAACTCTCAAGAATTTCTGAAGAGTCTATGATTTGTTTTAATTTGAAGTAAGTCTTATTTCAGAAAAACTTCATTATGTCAAGTGAAAAATACATTGCAAGGATAGGGTTTAAACACCAAGCACCTGAAAGTCTATAAATAGATCCCAAGTTGCGTAGTTTTTGTTGGAATTACGGTACCTCCACTTCTGTGGTGAGTTAAAAGTTTAGCAACTTCCCAAAAATACACTTTCTATGGCTCTAGTCTGTCATTTAACTTCGGAAAGCATTAAAATATGATTCTAATAACTACTCAAAATCAAACAAGTTATTTAATTCAACTTAAATTAAAAGGCGCTCCAGTCCTAAAAACTGACACCCTCAAAACATCTTCTCAATCGAAGAGTCGAAGTAAAACTCAAAAAAAGCTATCATCAGTTGGTCGAGATGAAACAATTACATTGATGCATGCCCTGGGCAGAGTTTTTAATCCAAAATGTAAGTCAATACAAAATTCAATATTAAAATATTTAAAAATGATGTATATTTACATTTTCCAACATAGATACCGATGCCACTAATCAGTTATTACACTCACCTGAAGACATTGCCAGCTCCTTCTCCACCGAGCCAAGGAATTTCACTAATTTCGTTCATACAAATTTCCTCGGTCATTTTGCTGATATTGAAAATGTCTTACCTGCTATCGATGCGCTCAGTGTTTGCGATAATATTCTCTCCGAATATAGAGAAGATACTCTGGGTTTGATTGGTTTAAACGTCGCAGTTCGTGGTGTTATGGTTTCCAATCGAAAACCAGTCACAGGATGGATGCCTGTAAGAGGACCAAAACGAATAGAAATCGAGTGAGTTTTAAACATTTTGTTTTTGAATTCTCAAAAATATAATCATATGATTTTTGTTTGTGTTTAGAAAAACTGCAGAATTGACTTCATTAGGCTTAAATCAAATTACATCCTCCCATCTGCTGGCATCTGACTATCGCAGCTATGTTCGAGTGATTCTTGGTAAAAAATAATAACCAAAGACCTTATTCATAATTTGTAAAGTTTTATTTATTTTGCACATACTTGTAAACATACTTTCTTGTATTGAAGTTTTGCTTTTACTTTTTCAAATTGGGAATAAATTCTAATTTATGTAACACTTAAATTTATTATAATCATTGTTTTATGGTTCTTTTTAGTAAAAGTTTGAATATATATGTATATAATATTATCATATATTTTGTTCTTTTAATAATAATAAATATATAGTTTTACTGAAAGTTAATTTCATTGACATAGTAATTAATTAATATAATTTAAACAATCTTTTTTTAAAGCGCGATAACATTGAAATATGTTTTTTTCTATTAAAATATTTTTGTTATTATATTTATAAAGAATATCTAACATTGCGACTAGAGAATAGAAAATAACAAAAAATACAATTAAATTAGAAGAAGAAAGAAAATGGCTTAAACCTACAACTCCAAATACATACACACATACTCATATTATTTATATTGCAAGAATTCGAATTGAAAAAAAAAAACAAAATCCCTGATTGCAAAGTAATTTTCTTTTTAAATAAAATATATCCTTTGAATATTCATAGTAGAAAACAAACTAACTAAACAATCATAAATGCTTTGTCTTATCATTAAAAAATATAAAGGAAACAAAACAATTAACACAAAGTGATGAATATGCAGTTTTTTCTTTTTTTTATAAATGCTTAAAGTATAGGTAACTGAAAAACGTCCTGAATTTATAAATAATAGTTTTAAATGTAATGTTTTCTTTTTTTAAGGTTTATTTTAGTGTCTTATTTAATTAATAAAAAAAAGTACAAAATCAGCTTGTTGTTGTAGTTTGTTTGATTGAATCCGCTGCTGAAGACGACGCCAAAGACGCACGCAGTTTGGTGGGGCGTTGAAAATTGTAGTTATTTCTACTTTGAAGCAATTTTATTGTTGTTTGTTGTTCTGTTTTTTTTTTTTTTTCAGTATTCAGTATTCAGCGCATATTAATCGAACCGGGCATCTTTTGTGGTCCACGATCGTAAAATAGCAAATAAGCTGGCACACTTAGAACTTCATCGATTGAGACTTCTCGAACCACCGTATCAGATGTATAGAACCATCTACGAGAGTACGATAAGAAAACACATTTTCATTGATTCAATTAATATGACTAAAATTTTTTACCTGTGAGAACTTCGCAAAGCTCCTCTGCGATAAGTGACAAAATGTCCACTATTTGCTTCACCAGAATGTACAACAACCGCCAGCAATCGGTACAAGTTCCGTGGAAACATCGATCCAAACGTATTGAAGCTGCCGAATGTATCCATATTACTGTTAGTTGGAACACTCGTTGAGAACAGAGACATTGTTGATCCCCATGGAGTATTGGCCTAGAATTTTAATTTTTTTTTCAAATCTTTTTCTGTTTGTTTATTTAAATTGAATATTTTTTACCTGACTATTTAAATGGGGTTGTACAAAACTGTACGGTGCCATGGATAGACTCTCTGGAAAATGCACATAGTCTTGTCGTTTGCACACCTGCCCAGTTGGTAGCCAAACTGTACGTGAAATATGAATGCACAGACAAGCTGGTAGTTTGGCAAAGGTGAGTGATTTTGTGTGATTTGTTGTTTCACTGCAGGAATCACATTTTACTCCTGTTAGATTTTCTGAGGCTATAAATTCACTTAGCAAATGACCCAAACTTAGTCCGGATCGCCTTTGATCGGGTAGATGAAGAGTGATGCTGTCAAATTTATCATATCGAACAGTTGACTATCGAAATGAATTAGAAAGAAAAAAAAACTTTACAGTTGCATATCTAAAAATCTACAAAACAGTTGAGGGAGTAAGAAAAAAAAAAACAACAAGAATATCAACTTAAATATAAAATAAATAAATTAAGTGGCTCAACAGCCTTTACAGAACCAAGGCCTAGTAACTTTCAACTCCCAACAATTGCGAGTAGTGCCAGAAATTGAGGGAACTTACAGTTTAATGTCGAATCCGAACGGCTAATCTGAGAATGCAATATTTTTGAATAGAATTACTTTTGGGTTATTTGTCTACACTTTGTTGAGCTATAGAACTCCCGCAAGTTAACCTTATTTAGGATCCTAAATCATTCTTGAAGTTTGTAAGCGACAAGCAAAAATCTGATATGTGCCCAGTGATTATTTCATTTAATAATGAAACCTAACACGATCCTAACATCATTGCCAACTTTTTCGACAAACAACCTTTTGCTAATGACCCGTTTGTTCGTGATGCTTCCTACTTTAGTTATTAGGTTTTTCGATCCTCAACTTCATGATGAATTTAATCATGGTCCGGATGGTCTTAATGCCATTAAAAAAATGCTGTTCCACGCTATTCCTTTCTCTCGCAAAAATCCTTGGACTATTTCTTAGCCAAGGTTAATTTCCCCAGATTTGGAAATCCTCAATTATAATCCCAGTAAACAAAAAAGGGCTCGGAGGGAGATGTTAACAATTATCAAGCCATTGCCAAGTTTTCTCATATACCTAAACTTTTCAAAAGTATTTTGTATGAAATGTAAAGCTTCCACTGCAAACCAAATATATCCCCTAGACAGCATGGTTTTCTTAAATGCAAGTCTACAACCACTAACCTCGTTGAATTTGTGTCTTTCATCTTTTCTGCCTTAGAAAAAGGTTACGAAGTCGATGTTATTTCAGTAGGGCACTTGGCAATCTCCTATGGACTTATGGTCTTCAAATTGCCCATTATTGACTTTACTTACTTACTTAAGGTGGCGCTACAGCTACAGTCCGGGGCGGACCTGGGCCTCAACCAACATGCGTCTCCAGCCAGCTCGGTCCCTAGCTAGCTGTCTCCAGTTTCGCACGCCAAGTTGGTTGAGGTCCTCACCCACCTGAGTGCGCCACCTGAGTCGCGGTCTTCCTCTACTGCGCCGTCCCTCGGGATTGGATTCGAAGACCTTCCGGGCTGGAGCGTTGATGTCCATTCACTCTACATGACCCAGCCATCTAAGCCGTTGGACTTTTATTCTGCTAACTAGGTCAGTGTCGCTGTACAGCCCGTACAGTTCGTCGTTATATCTTCTCCTCCATTCTCCATCTATACGTACGGGACCAAAAATCACCCGAAGAATTTTTCTCTCGATCCTCGTTCTCATCTTTCTTTGACAGGGTCCAGGCCTCAGAGCCATAAATGAGAACCGGGATGATGAGTGTCTTATAGATGGTGATTTTAGATGCTCGAGAGAGGACTTTACTTCTCAATTGCCTTGTAAGTCCAAAGAAGTAGCGATTTGCAAGAGTTATTCTTCGTTTGATTTCAGCGCTGGTGTCGTTGTCTGTGTTTATAGCGGTGCCTAGGTAGACAAAGTCCTTAACTACCTCGAAGTTATAGCTGTCCGTGGTGACGTTTTGTCCAAGACGTCGTTGTTCAATGTCCTTTTTTGATGACAGCATATACTTGGTCTTGCCCTCATTGACCACTAAACCCATCTTCTTCGCTTCCGTCGCAATGCTCAAAAACGCTCCACTGACATCACGCTTTGATCTTCCAATTATGTCAATATCATCTGCGTATCCGAGTAATTGGATGGACCTTTGGAAGATTGTGCCTCTAGTGTTGATGGTTGCGTATGCGTTTTGCACAATTCTTTCCAGAACGATGTTGAAGAAGTCGCATGACAGTGCATCGCCTTGTCTAAAACCTTTTTTGACATCAAATGCATCGGTGAGATCTTTTCCGACCTTGATGGAGCAGCGTGCATTCTCCATCGTCATTCTGCACAAACGTATAAGTTTGACAGGGATGCCAAAACTAGACATTGCTCTGTAGAGCTCTTCCCTATGGATGCTGTCATACGCGGCTTTAAAATCGATAAAGAGATGGTGGGTATCGATTTGAAGCTCCTGAGTTTTTTCCAAGATCTGCCGTAATGTGAATATTTGGTCGATAGTGGACTTTCCTGGTCTGAACCCACACTGATAAGGACCTATCAGGTTGTTGACGAACGGCTTCAGACGTTCACATAATACGGCAGAAAGGATCTTATATGCAATGTTAAGGAGACTGATCCCTCTGTAGTTGGCGCAATTTAAAGGGTCTCCTTTTTTATGTACCGGGCAAACTATGCTGAGATTCCACTCATCGGGCATGCTTTCTTCCGACCATATTTTGCAGATGAGTTGGTGCATGCTCCCTACCAAGTCATCGCCTGCTGCTTTAAATAGTTCGGCAGCTATGCCGTCAGCTCCAGCAGCTTTATTTGACTTCAGTTTAGATATAGCTATCTTCACTTCGTCTAGGTCGGGTAGGCGGAATTGTTGATCTGCGTCGCCTAGGTTAAGTGGTTCTATCTCCCTTACAGCGGAATTCGGTTCGTCATCGCCGTTATATAATTTGGAGAAGTGGTCTTTCCATTTTCTCAACATAGACTGCGGTTCTACTACGATGTTCCCTTGATCGTCTTTACAGGCTTCAGTTCGTGGCTGGTACCCTTGGGAGGTTTTTTTTACCTTTTGGTAAAATTTACGAACCTCATTTCTGTTGTAACATCCCTCTATCTCCTCGATCGCGCGCTTCTCGTGCTCTCTTTTTTCCATCTAAGAAGCCGGTGTTCCTCTCTCCTCTTCTGCTCGTAGAGCTCGCGAGCAGCTCTGGTCCTTCTGTGCAGCGCCGTTTTGTATGCCTCTTGCTTCGCTGCGTGCGCTTGCCGGCATTCGTCGTCAAACCAGGGGTTTCGCTGTTGTGGACGTGTGAAACCTAGCACTTCAGAGGCGGCATCTCTGATGGCTGCAAGGCAATGTTGCCACTGGTTTTCAATGCTTAATGCAGGCAGCATAGGACTCCTTAAGAGGTTACTAGAGACTCGATCGGAGAAGGATAGGGCAGTCTCTTGCGATTGTAGCCGTCTAACGTCGAAACTTCTCACAGTACTTCCTTGTTTTGGCTTGGACCGGGATATCCGTAGCCCGTATTGACTTTGAACCCTCTTTTATAAAATGGTTTTCCTATTCTCTTGAAAATTGATATTACAGCGTTAAACATCATATCCTACCTCAGGTATTACCCAAGGCAGCCACTTAGGCTCTCTTTTGTTCATTCTTATCGCTACATATGCTGATGATACAAAATTTGTCAAACCCATTTCATCAATACATGACTCTTCCCTTATTTAACATGATCAGTTACTGTTGACTATTTCAGCTTAGTGTCTTAAAAACTGTTTGGAACTTAATATTGCCAAGTGCCAATCAATTACTTTTTCACTTAAACGTTTAAAGACTCTCCTCCTTCTCTACCAACCATACCTACTATCAATAACATTCGAGAGTTGAGGTTTTCATTTTATGTGACCAAGAACTCAATTTTATTTCCCATGTAGACGACGATATCATTCTCAAAGCGAACTCAGCACTTGTTTTCGATAAACGTTGGTCCAAGGAATTTTCTGACTTCTATGTGACACGGTTCATATATATTACCTTTGTTTGCCAACTCCTCAAATACGCATCTCAAGTTTGGTCCCCTTAACAAAGTATTCATATTTCCAGAAGCGAGAGCTTTCAACGTCAATTCCTTCGCTATGCTCTTCGTGGTTATCTTGGAACAATCCTCTAAACCTTCCTCTCTATGATGACTGCCTGAAGTTTTCAACTTGAACACGTACACGTTCGAAGAACTTGAACAAATTTCAGACATTCTCTTTATTCATCGGCACCTTTCTGGTTCCATTGACTTCATTTCCCTCTTCCACTCTATTTCTTTTAAGGCTAACTCTCGTAACACACGTAATCCTCGACTCTTTTATTTTCTTACCCACCGAACCTCCTATGGCTCCAACGAACCTAATATCTCGTATGCTGCGAAGTGTAAATTCGAACTTGGATTTTTTTCGGTTTTAACCTCAGTACTCCTTCCTCAAAACTCCGACCTATCTTTTCACCTTTATTACCACTATAATGTCTGGCTAAATGCTCAAGGGTATAAGTCTTTCTTTTGGAAAGGGAATTGTTGCTAAATCTGCATTGGATAGAATAACGATCTTATTCCAAATTTAAATTAAAACAAAAAAGTGCAAAGGCTTTTTGTTCATCTTTAGAAGAGGGGTGGGTAAGAGCTTGTACTTTTGGAGCAGCTTCTTAAATTTGTATTCATACAAAATTAATAGAAATACCCATGGGGCACTTGGCAATTAGTTTACCTTAAATCCACATCCATTGCATACAATTTGACTTCCCAATGCTCCTTGGAATGGGTGTGGTACTTGTAATGGTGCTTGATCGCTCCATATCTACAAATGAAAATTATTTTTTTATTACATTTGAACTGCCAACCAAAAGAGTAATTTCTTCTTACAGATACTCTTCCTGGACCTCGGGATAATCGTTCCAAAGACCTGCAAGACGAAGAAACTTTTCGGTTTAACGCACCATCGCCCATCTGTGTTTGCACCGAACGACATCGACTCTGCCGCTGACTAGCTATGCTTAGATTCGGCGACATTGTTGGATCTTCGTTCATGTCCATCATTAGGGATCTTGACCCATTCACTCGGTCCTCGCCCTCTTCGTCGCAAATAGAAGCAGGGGAGTCCGGTGTATGGGCCTCAGATCGAACTTGCCGCATCAAATTTGTCGACTCATCATATTCCGCATTCAAGAAATCCGAAAGGAGAGCACTTGACGGCCTCTGAGGCGGCATCAATTCCTGTTTGCTCCCGTCCTCAGGCAATAGAGCATCTGACAAGCAACCGACTTTCTTCGGCCTGGTGGATTCTTCTTCTAAAGAAGCTAGCATTACGTGCAATAGTTCGTGGGCGTCCTGTTCGCCCTGCGGTATAACCCAACGGAGATTGTTCAAAGCACGAATCACAGCCCCAGGTGAATAGGGATCTCCTCTCAGAGTGGGGTGGGTCCCGTTGACGATCTCAAGTGTGTTCAACAGTGATGTAATGAGATTCTTCTTGTCCATAGAGACTCCGTTATACAATTGCAGCCATGCTATGAATTGTGGGCAGGCTGCCAAGGCTTGCAGCAGAGTATTGAGAAAGCAAGTTCGTCCGAAGTTGTGCAAGCCTGCAATTTGCCCTCTACGCTGGCGAAGTCTTGATGAACCTGCCAGAGACAAATTGGGAAGAAAATACAAGGCTATTTATAGTTTCTGTACGAATTGATGGGAATAATGAGAGAAAATCACTTGGGTTACCCGATGGTCCCCAAAAAACAAAAGCCCCAACTACGGCAGCCACTGTGACACCTGCAGCCATTAAAATCTTCTCTCCTTCCATAATTTTTGATTTGGATTTTGATTTGCTTTGATTTATTTTCAATTTGATTGCGTTTTATTAATCGTAGTTGAAGCACATTTTGTGCAATGGGTTTTTGTAGACACTTTTAATAATATCTCTGGACAATTGTTTTTGTTTTTGTATTATTAAAATAAAATTTCGTTTTCGGTGACCAAGAATTTTCAATCTGCTGCAGTAGGAAAAAATAATTTGTAAAGAAGAACGTCAAATATCGACTTTGTATCTGTCATAATTTTAAATTGTCGTTGGAGTCTGTTTGGAAATTTATAGAAATAGGTCAGTTATGGTAAGTTCACAATCATTGTTTACTATTTGACCACAATGGAATTAGTAATGTTTTGTAGGTCACTTGAATAGCTTATAAAAACTATTACCAAATCTATTTTACGACAAATTAAATCCCACCTAATTTCAGCTAAAAATACGCCGATACAATTCGGATTTAAATTAAAAAAAGGAGTAGTCACATTTTCAACTATGTTTGACAAAAGCGGTTTGATTGGCTTGAATTTGAAAATGTGATCATTTCATTAAGCAAATGGTCAGATATGCTGGCTGGATGGATGTCAAAATGTAGAGTTTTCCTATTAGAAGTATCGTTTTGAAAAGCCCACTATTTGGGCAGCCATCATGTTGGACTTGTCATTTTCTGACATTAGTGAAGAAAACACTAGGCTAATGATTCAACAACGTATTGAATTCGTTAAAATCTTGCAATCAAAGTTCTGCAAGAATTGTTTTCTGACAGTGGATGTATTGTCTTTCATTTTCAAAACCTTCCTCTTTACGATGACATAAAAATCCATTGTTTAAAAAAATACTTCTTCGTTTTTCAAGTAAACAAATTTAGCTCTCCCCCCTCCCTAACTTAGGCACACTAAAAGATTTGGGTAGATGTGATATTTGGAATATTTCTTTTGAATTTGAAGACTAAAAGACATATAATAGTGTTCTGTTTTCTATTTAAAAAAACACACCTTATGAATAACTTCAATACAAAATCTAAAAAAAATCCATAATAAAAAATCATGTATGGTGTCACTGAAAACAAAACCATTTTTATTGGAAAAAGGGAGCTTTAAAAATTAATTGAAAATAGAAATATGTTTACTCACCTTTAAATTGGGAAAATTATTATTTATTTTCACATGTCTATCGATATCTATAAAAAAACGCGTGTGAAAAGATTTCAACCTGTGTGCATAAAAACAAACGAGTAAAATGAAAAATGTACAATCAATGGACACACCCAACACCATAAATGTCCTTTCTTTTATCCAGCTACTGTTAAATTTACTCCACCACTGCCATTAAAAAGTACTCAACTGTCAAAATCAAATCTCACCACTCCTGTCAGTTAAAATAATTCAAGGGGAGTCTCGCATTTCACTTTCTGAAACTTTTTCATAGAAAATTCACACAAAATCTAATAACTCCTAGAATTTTTTTGTAGTTAACATTAATTTTATTATAACAAAATTAAAATTACCTCAAAATAAAATTCAAATACATTAAGCCAAATTCAATTAATTTCAAATAAAAAGAAATCTGCATGGGCGAGAAGTTATCATCACCGAAGACAGGCAGAACTTGAACAAAATCGCAAAATGGTGGGTTTTGGAGAAGTTTTTTGCAAGGATTTTTATTTGTTCCTCTTGCCAAGAGATTCGATAACTTGACTTCCTTTGTGGTTTGTCGTTATCTTTCCTATTGTGTGGTTATTTTCCGAAGTACTTAAGATTTAATATTGAAAATCTTTGCATTGGCAACCAGCTGGGGGGCACAGATCTACCTACTTCTAAATCTCTTCAAAAACTTTGTCATTGGGCGTAGTTGTTGAACGTTGAACAAAAAAAGAAAGAATAGGAAAATTCTACTGCGTACTTAAACAAAAGAAATCGACAAATAGTTTCCTTATTGGGCTTTTGTTGTGTTGGGAATTATATTTGTTTTTTTTTTTACATTTCAGTCAACTTCCCTTGGGATTGTGGAGAATTTGTTAAATGAATTCTATCATCCCGCAACATATAACCAACGAAAACGTGAAATCGAAGACCAACTGACTTCGTTTAAGAATCAGCCCAGCTCCTGGCAGCAGTGCCTTTGTGTTCTCTCGTCAAATTGTTGTTCAACGAACGAATTCCTCTGGTTGTTCACCACTTCCACCCTCGAGCACACAATATCACGTCGATGGACCCAATTATCGCCCCAAGAACACAGCCACCTGCGAGAGAATCTCTGGTCTAGCTACGCAAATCTGCCATACGATGTTTCGCGTCGACAAAGAGACACAATCGCACAATTAATAGCACTTGTTGGTAAACGGGAGTTCCCTGACGACCATCCTGAATACATTAAGCATTGTGTGGAACTCACCAAAATGTACTTCCAATTGGGAGTGGTTCTATTGAGAACTACATCCGAAGAGGTGGTCAGCAATAGGAATGATGTTTCTTCAGATAGAAAACAGTATTTTCAGTCATGGTATTGAGTACTTAATTAGATGTATGCTCAATTTTCAATTTATTAATTTTTGTTTTCTAATTATTTAAGCATAACACAATGTATGCCAGAAATTGTGGAACTCTTGGGAAAATACTTAGTTATATCAACGTGTCATCTAAATGGAACCGCCCTGAGTGAGATACCGAGCAATATAGCAGACTACAGGTTGTACACATCACTGCCAAATGACAATTCTTTAAGGTATGTTCAATGTTATGTTTACTGATATTTTGTATTTATTTTATAAATAAATAGTTATTCGCTTTTTGAGATAAGAAAATTCTTTTTCGTTAGTTAGTCATAAATTTGGAATAATCGCTTCACAGAAAATTACAAACAAAATTAGAAAGAAGAAAGTAAACTGAATAATTGGCTTTGTTCCATGATATTAGAATTAAATCAAAATTATATTCAATTTATATTAATTATGTAATAGGGTTAAACGATTGAATGCTTCGCATATGGATTTTGTTTGTTAAAAAGGGAAAGGACTTGTCCGTCAACTGTGGTTAAAATATCAGAAATATTTTAACTATTTTGTTGAGAGGTTTTCAGAATAAGTAATGACTAAAGTCTTTGGCTGGTTTTGGTCGAAGCCAGTCTACAAGACTGCCTGAGTTTACATAATTAAAGAAATACTAATTAGCATTTAATCATTCTTAAAAATTTCCCATTATCAAATTTTCCTTAACTATGTGGGTTTTATAAAGAATATTAATAAAAAAAGTCTCAACCCCTTTTTTATATTGATATTTGATAGTTTTTTCTATATAAGGCTTTTCTACGCCAAGGTAGTTATGGGATTGCTTAAGTATTGATCAAATTCCTAAAAAACTACACAACATCTTCTCATTCTTTAAGATTATATAAATACAGAAAACTGGTAGCACTGGTCGTTGTGGAATATAGTTAAAACTTATGAGTTCAACTCTAAAGTTAGGTTAGGTTAGGTTGAAGTGGCTGTCCAAGATGGAAACGGACACACTTAGGCCAGTTTAATGGCCCATTGTGATACCACACGAATCTTGAGGCTTCCTCCTAAGCTCAATGGAACCAGTTTGAGTCCCTTACGTAACGTGAGAGGCTGATTATGCTGATATTGTTTAGATCGTTTAGATCGTTAAAGAAGAATTCTCCTAGGTAAATTCTTGCGTTTTCAGTTGTTTTTTGTGACCTGACACGTGGTGATGTTGTTCCACCTGGTGCCTGCCCTCCTCACAGCGTCTTGCATTAGCAAAAGTTTACAAGTAGCGATTGGTATGCCAGTATGTGCCAAACGTGGTAGGATGGGCTGCACTGTACCGTTCCTGGCGAGTTCAGCTGCCTTACAGTTACCTGGAATGTCTCGTATGGCCCGGCACCCAGCAAAGGTGAATAATTAAATTGTTGTGCCATCTCCATTAGAGATGATCGACAGTTATGGACTGTTATAGAGTTTGTAGAGACAGGGTCCAGAGATTTGATAGCGGCCTGACTATCTGAGAAAATACGGATATCAGATGTTGATATAACGTTTTCTTTAAGCCAGGACAAGACTTCTTTTATCGCCAAAAGTTCCGCCTGGAACACGCTACAATGATTGGGAAGGCGGAATGAGAGACTTAATTTCAGTCGTTCAGAGTACACACCTCCACCAACCCCTTCTTTTGTTTTGAGCCATCTGTATAAAAATGGATTGACTCATCTTCCAGGAATGTCCTATCCTCCCAGAAAGATCTGGGAGGTATAGAAATCTGGAAATGTCTGTCGAATTGCAGTTGGGGGATGGTGTAGTCTGTGTGCTTTGGAATTGATTCTAAATACCTAAGAATTACGGAGTGGCCAATGTTGTTGTTAGTCCGCTGCGACGAAGCTTTGAGGCGAATAGCAGAGCTTGCAGCTTGCAGTTCAACTCTTACTTGCTAATTTCTTCATAGAGCATATTGGCTTAATAGGAGGTCTTCTGGTTTAAGAAATAGTTGAAATTATTGTAGTAAGTTTTGAAATGGAATCGCTTAAGGCGATAGTTGATTTTTCATTTCTTTTGTGTCGTTTTTACAATTTATCTTTTTACCTTTCCTTATAAACATGATAAAGACAGCTATCGTCAAAGCTTCCACCAATTTGTAGAACAGAAATTTTTGACCGTTTATTCAAATTTAATTCTAAGCGAATCAGTAAATGTTGTTAAAGTACTTGCATTTGTTTTTCAGTTTCTTTAATTCTTTTGAACATACGACTTCTGAATTAATTATTTTTAATAAAACTGCTGAAGGGAACCCTCATGTATCCATTCATTTTTCTGAAAAATAGGTTTTGTGTTTGAAATCGATGGGAAAGATTGTAAGGAGCATAAAATGAATCAAATGTAAATGCAAGTTTTGCAATCTGCAGCAAAAAGTTGTGAAAAAATATTCCCAAAGTCAAAAGATCAAGAAAAGTTCCACAATTGAAAAATATACATTGATGTTTGCTAAGACTTATGTTGATATGGTTCTTCAAGAATGGAGAAATATCCTATAGGATAAATTAAATTTTATTGTATGGCGCCTATGATTTGTGTTGAAGATATATATAACGCCCACCAAATGCTAAATACGTGTCTAGCCTAGGTATACGCTCTAGCTTATTAGTATCGGCAAATTAATTAAGTGGAGGCATTCCGAATATGTTTTTCACTTTTAAAAGATGACTGTTTCAACAAATATTCAAAGTTGTTTCCATTAATCGTTATAGACAAAAACTACTCTATCTCGCCATAGCAAATTATAGCCCCCACATCATGGCACCTTATGTACGACCGTGTTGTCTTTCCAAAGCACGATCCTTCTTCTTTGAAAGCATACAAATTAAAGATGTAATTATGCTGAACGTCCAGGTTAACCTTTTTTTCGACAGAAAAGACAGAATAAACAACGCGTTCAAGCGGTCTTGCAATTACAAAATTCATTTGATACATTTTGAATTTCTTATTTTCGATTATGTCGCTTTTTAATTATTGTAACCATGTTCGCTGATACTCTACTTCTTAACCTTATTTTTAATCACGTGGTATATTCTGAGGCACATCGTAGAATCAACTGGTTTACTTAGGATGTTTTTGCTTTTTTTGATTTTTCCAATATTTTTGTCGATCCAAAAGATAGCTTTCTACAAAAATCTGATGAAATTCTGTTAATACTTCTTCCTATTTCTCAGTCAGATTTCTTTAACATCTTTTCAGAAACCATTTGTGTTTCGTATTGAATTATTCTATTATTACTATTTTCAATATTGTAAACGAAAGTTTAAAAAATTCCAAACAAATGTTTGCCAAATCCTTATGATGCTCTGTTTTATACAATGTTTAAGTAGTACATTATTTACGCCATACAGTTCCTCTCCACAATGCTCCACGAGTCCTGGTTTACGCTATTCTTCCAGCGGAGGCACGTTCTTCCCCTTTGCCCCGCATAAATTGTACCGCAAAGGGCTTTCCGGGCGGATTTTCGCTCATGTGTGCTATGTAGTAAGCTCACTGGAGGAGTCTACCTAGTTTGATCCTTGTGGCTATATCAGCTTCATAGTATTATTCGTATAACCTGCTCTGGAATTGTCCCTTTTCAAAAATGAGGCCAACCCATTCTCCGTATGACCATAGTCGTATACAGCAGTGGTTTGGAATTTAAAGTAATATTTTTGCCTTAAAAGAGTCTTGATAAACTTTCTTGGCTTTATTTCGTCTTCAGCACCTACTATTGACCCTAGGTAGGTGAAAAATTTTACTTCTTTAATTCAGCTACCTTACTATTGAGTTTCCAACGCTTATTATTTAATGTGGATAAATCCCAATTACCCGTTTTTTTTTTCAATTACCCATTTAATTTCTTATTGGAAAATACGTTCCTAATAGCAGGTAGTAAATTTGTCCGGGTACAAAATTTCGCAACAGGTAAAAAAGAGAAAATTAATTGCAAATTACTTTTAAAACTACATTACTTTTAAAACTATCACAGCAAGGTTTTAACGACTATTTCATAAACTGGATCTCCTCATATTTTCAAGATAGACGTTATAGTGTTAAATTTCGTAATGAGTGTTCAAGTTCATTTGTTGTGAATTCTGGTGTCCCCCAGGGTAGTCACCTTGGTCCTATTCTATTTGTTTTATTTATAAATGACTTTGTTTCGATCATACAAAATTCGTCTGTGCTAATATATGCTGATGACATTAAAATTTTAAAAAGAAATTAACTCTACATCTGACTGTCTTCTCTTTCAAGAAGACTTAATATTATTCAGGGAATGGTGCAATAATAATCGTCTTGTTTCAAATGTTGACGAATGTAAAACTATGAGTTTTACACGCAAAAAAGTTTCAATCGTTTTTAGTTACATGTTTGATTCTTGTCCTTTAAGTAGAGTATAAGTATTTTCTGGCTTGGGTGTTGTCTTAGATTCGAAACTAACATTTAATGAACATATTAACATCATAGTTAAAAAAGCAAATAGAGTTCTGGGTTTGGCCGTGATTTCCGTGATCCATATGTTTTAAAATTACTTTTTGTTTCATTTGTGAGACCAGTCCTGGAATATGCTTGTACACTGTACAAGCATATTCCAGGACTGGTCTCACAAATGAAAGAAAAAGTAATTTGTAAATTTTAAAGTACAATGTACAGTATGGTCACCTTACTACGCCGTAGACGTCACAAGACCCGAAGCCATTCATAAAAGATTTTTGCGTTTTTGTCTACGATCCCTTCCGTGGTTTCATGATATTCATACATTACCGCCTTATTCACAAAGACTTTCTCTCATAAATCTTCCTTCTTTGACAAATCATAGGATGTACATGCAGTTTCGTTTTATTGTTGGAATAATAAACGGATAAATTTCATCACCATCAGTTCTTGGTAGTTTAAACTTTAGTTTTAGTCGTTCAAGTACAAGACTCCAGAAACCATTGAATACTAATTTTAGCAGATCAAACTATGGTGTACATAGCCCCTTAAATCAATTAATTCAAATCTATAATAAATTTCACTCTTGTATTTATTCACCAAATGATAATATAAAAAGTATAAATTGCAAATTAATATTTTTCAACAGTCTAGTTTAAGTTTTTGAATTTTAAGTATATATTATTTAATCAGAATTGTTAAATTGTTAACGTTAGTATTTAACGAATTATAAATAAATAATATCTAAAATAAATTGGTTGGTTACAGTTCCAAACCACCAGATATCATCAGCTTTGTAAAATAACAATATACATATTTTAGGCCTTAAGAACGACGAAGCTGTAATGAGCAACCATAGATTAAAACAACTTTCTTAAAATATGTATCACAATTTGTTACTTTTCAATAAATTAAATAATGATTTATTTTAGGGCTGTTTTCTATTCTCAAGACAATTTTTGTTTGATATTTTATTTGCAAGCGAAAAAAACTAACCTGCAATTTCAATTTTTTTTTTTTTTAAATTTTGCAGCTCATCGATCCTCGAGCTTCTCCAATGCGTTCAACATATTTTCTCATGGATACCAGTAGATAGTTTACTCACCGAATATTTTATATTGGCTCTCTTCGATTTGGCAAAATGGCGTAAAGAACAACCTGAAATTTCAGTGGCCGCCCTTACAACAGTCAATGAATTATTTTACTTACAAAAAGCCATACCATTTCCAAATACAATTATGACTGCAATCAATGGACTGTTAGATAAGAACAATTATACTAAATCAAGTGAAATGTACGAAGACAAATTCACGGAACTCCTACGACTGAGTGCAACGAAATTCTGCTCAAAACTATTTAATGATCAATCTTTATTAGATCCATTTATAACTGGTTTGCAGGCATATACATTTAATAATGAATCAACAACGCCATTATCAGAAAGACTTGAAATATGGAAACCATTGTTGAGAGTTTTTCCAACATCGGCTAAAAGTGAAAGTTACATAGAGTCATGTATAATATTTGTGGGACATATTTTAAGGGGGATAAGTATAGAAGTGCTAAATCCAATTTATGAAGATGAAACACTTGATGAGAATGTAAGATCTTTTTTCTAAAACAAAGTCAGTATTTATTTTTAATTAATTTTTTTTTTTTAAATAGATGCAAACAAAGTGGCAACATTATATTGCACCTTGTATTGAAGTGATCGCACTTGTGGCAGAAATGCGACCAAACCAGACATTCAATCAAGTGTATCGACTGTTTACGAGACCGTTTCTGGTAATCATCATGTCAATTGAAAAGGCTATTGATAATAAGACTTTCGATCCAACCAACGAGTTTGAATGTTCCCGCATCCGTTTTAGTTTGAGAGAGATTTCGATGCTTTGTCAAACGTTAGTTCGGATAGCCCCATCTCTAGACCTGGGTTCATCAGAAGAAATACCCCTAAATCTGTGTACTCTCGTGCGGACACTTCTAAGTGCAGTGAATTTTTTTAGTAGCAAAAAATTTCAAAGTCTTCACGCTGAGAACTCACTGCTGGTTGCGAGTTTTGTTGATTTGTTGGACAATTTCGATCTAAAACAATAGAAAATTGAGAATAATGTGTTAATTTTTGTTTCTAGATATGCTCAGTCTTTGTTGGCATTGCGAAGTCTTTTAGCCATATCACCCGCAGTGATAAGTGATGATCAGCTGCGAAGCTTGATACATACAGTTGCACAAATATTGCTTCCAAGTACGTTTAATGAATCCGCTCTCGTACAAATGGCAGCCGGTAAGTTGTTTTTTTTATTCTTGTTCAAATTGATTTCGTTTTATATCAGCTTTGTTCTTTTAGCTCAACTGCTTTTGAATATTGCTTCTGTGATTAGACCAAAACAAATGTTAGAAGTTGATTTGGTTGTTCAATTAGTGCGAGCTGGCACCGCATTGCCTCATTTGCCAAAGCACGTACTGCCCGTGGTATATGAAGCCCTTATAAGTTCCTTAGTTTTTCCTTGGAAGAACATTAGCCAGCAAGAACAGGATTTCGGACGGCGATCTCTTGTTCTTCAAGATTACGTATCGTGTTTGTGTCAGGAATTCTTAGCTATTGATCCATCCGTTCTCAATAATGGACATGATGTTAAAATAAGTGCAATAACCTCCGGTATTCTTCCCATAATCACCGAAATCATCAATTATTTTAACGACACAAATAGTGCAGTCAAAGAAATGCTTCTTAATGCATTTAAAGTGAGTTTCAATAAAATAAGATCTTATTGGAAAGAGAATAAATTAATATCTAATGTTGTTGATTTTTTAAATTTTAAGCCGACAGTTCATAAAGCAATGAATATATTCAATGCAGTTGGTTTCGATAGCAATGAGATAGCGACAACAGTTTCTGATTTTGCATTGAGTGTGTTGCGAACGTTACAGAATCAATTAGGCATGGCATTCGTTAGAGAGATGATCACATTATTTATAAATTCCAGCACAAGGTTTGCATGAAAGTTTTGTTGTTTTTTCAAGTCACTGAAAGCAATATTTTTTTTATTTTGTTCATTTTTATTTAAATATTTGTATAGGGGAGAAATGACTGTGAGGAGATTAAAGTCTATGGAGAAAATCTTGCAAATGTTTCAATTAATTGTACAACAACCGGGCAGTGAAACCATGTCACTTATTCCATCGATATTAAATCTAACATTAGACCATATACTCCCGTTATTGAGTTATGATAATAATTTATTGGATTATTCAGATGTCGCACATTTGATGTACACATTGTTTGATAGGTAAGATTTGATATGATTTTTTGTTTCATTAAATTGATTTTCATTTATTTGTTTTAGCATTTTAAATTACCGCTGGCAATATTTCTATAAAACAAACGTACAGTCAATAATTTTAAATGGATCATCAAACTCAAACAACAGCAACGATCATGTCCAACATCCCGAACAGTTTTTAGCCATATTCAATTCCTATGGTCAAGCACTAGTCATCGGCAACGATCCGAATATCACTAGCACAGTTTTGGTTTCATTGCAGAATCTTAACGAAAGATGGAAACTCTTTCATCGTGCCCTATTCAAAACAAATTTACTCACATCATTCCAGTGTGCGTTGATAAACGCATTACTCTCAGCTGAAGGTGCCCTCCATTTTGATGTTATGAGTGGTGTCCTGTTTTCTATGGGACAGGTTGATAAATTGAAATTGCATGAGAGTTTTATGTCGATTGGATTCACAGCGACTAATTCAAAAGTCATTGAAGAAATTTGTTTAGCAACGGTAAGTAAATAAAAAATCTCTTATTTAATTTGAAAAAAGGATTGATGAGTGTTCTTATTTATTTATTTTGCAGGACATTCCAACGTTCTCCCAAAAAATGTCACAGCTTATACAAGATACACGTTGCACAAGACTATCGCAATAACATTAAGAGATTGCCCCGCGAAATCATCACATTTTTGGTGCAATCATTCATCAAATGATTTATTTTATTTTAATATTAAATTTTCGTGTTTCGAGTTCGTTTTTTTTTTTTAAATCTTTTTATAATTTGAGAATACTCAAGATCTCAGCATTATATATCACGTAGGAATTTTGTGTTTTTTTTAGTTTTTTTTTTTATTTTCACGTAAAAATGTATTCATGTTTGAAAATTGAAGCCTTTAACTAATGATTTTTTTTAATTGGCGTAAGAATTTCAATTCTTGTGGATTTGATTTAAGAATTAAATTATGAATTGTTTTTCTACAAAACCAGTTGAAAAAGCCATACCTTTTCGGCCTTAATTAGCTAAATTTTTGAAGAAGAAAAAAAAAAGAACTAAAAATTATACAACTGTGTGCTAACTTAATTGGCAACACAAGAAACTCAAAACAAAACTTATAAATCAGTTTTAATTTTATTTTCGCTTTGTTTTTTTATTTTTTTTATTTCGTGTTACAAAAAGAACAAAATAGTAGAGATTATTATACATAATATAGTAAACTGTACCATATTGCGCATTTGGATATTAGTTATAGAATTAACAACAAGAAAAACAAAAAAAAAAAATTGTATATGTAACATGTTACTTCCTAAGAAAATATTTAGTTTTAAAAACACAAAAGGAAGTATTTTATATATGATTTATTATAGATTTAGATTATTTTACTTATTTTGTATTTTTTTTTTTGCTTTGTTTTAATTTTTCGTTTTAATTTTAAATTTCATATTTTCTCTTATTTTTGCTTAAAAGAAAATAGAAACAAAAATAAAAACAAAGCTCTAAAAGACGTAAGATTCTATTTAGTTGTTTCTATAGTTAATTAAGTTAAATATCGAAAACAAGAAACAACAAAAATAATTAAACAGCAAACAAAAAATATATATCGTCATTTGTGTCATTTTTTATATTTATATATTAGGTATACATAAATATATATTGATAATAATTATTATAAAGTATTTCGAGTAAGAACTTTTAGTCATGTGTGTAATGAGCATTTTAAAAATATATTCGTATTCGTATACGTAAAAATTATAATCCAAAATGTTTTTTGTTTTTAAATTCCACATTCATGATAATATCGAAAATTAAACTGGATACATCGAAAATGTGTCTGATGATGATGTATCCAGTTTTCCGTTCTTTTTTTAATACGGAAAGTGGCAGAAATATCCTTAAAATTTAATGATACCGGGAATTAAGTTTCTAGCAACTATAGCTCCTTATATCAATAGATCGCATTTGAGTTTATCAAGCAAAAGTATTGAGTGTTTTCATCAGGCTATCTCAGGCCTGCGTTTTAGACCTGTTCATAATAAACTAACCTAATTGAATTGCAGGAGGTTTGTTTATCAACTGTAACGCAATCATATTTTATTAACTGCAGGCGTATCGGGAATTGGAAAAAGATATATCGTAAAATGTAAAAATGTAAGTATGTGTGTCAAATTGTTTATAAATATTTTTTCAATTAGATTTCTTTAAGGGAAAACGAAGATACAATTTGAAAAACATCCCACATTAAACCATTGATTCAGAAGAGGTTAAATATGGAGAATAAATTCAATTCAATAAAGATGGAAGAAGCTCTGGTATGAAATAAAAGAATCCGTTTAAATTTTATCTTTGGAAGTTGTTGATATTAAGAAAAAACTAAAATTATTCATTCAAATTCTTTTTTTGTATCAACTTCTGAATTCTGGATTTCAAGAACAATTTCCAACTTTTGTTTGACTACTTAAGAAGTGTACTTTAGTCTTAATTGATGTAGTAAAGAAGAAAGACAATAATTGTACCAAGCCAGAGATTTTCGACGTTTATAAAAACACTCGTTGTTTCTTTGAAGCTAAATATTTGAAAGAATATTTTATCTACGATAACTCAGAAAGTTACACTTTCAATTAAGTTAAGATGAAAGCGGGTTTCTATACGTTTTTTTTAACTTTTTTCTTTATGTTTGAAGTGGATCTCTTTGCTTTCTAATAATTCGGGGGGGATTGTGATCAATTCACATCTTTTTATTTTTTTTAATTCTTCTTGACTAGGAAAACATTCGGCCCTATCGAGGTAACCATCGAAGAGGAATTTTCTCCGATTTCCTACGAATCGGAGACATTTTGCTTTAAGGTAATTCTACAATCAGCAGATCAGAAACTCCCTCTCACAAAATTCAACAAATGCCATTTAAATGCGATGCCTTTGCGATTAACGTCGTTTTCAATTGGCAATCTGGAAGTGAAAAAAAGCATTCTGAATGCGTTCAATTGGGCAAAAGTGACAGTTCTGATTCTGAAAAGAAGAGAATTTCCCTTCTGGTTTTAAAAACAGAATCAGAAGCAGAATCACTCACACATTCATAAATTTTAAATGTCACTTCCTCCATGTTTGCAGCACAAAAACAAAATGAAATTTAGCGCGAATACACATATATGTGACACATGTCATACTCAACCAATACATTCTCACCAAACTTCAGATTCTTCGGAATAAAAAAAAACTGTTCAATTGGGATTCCGAATCGAAGAACAATTCCAGATTGCCAATTTAAAACGACGTAAGTATTTGTACTTGTAATGGTTTTATTTTTGACAGATACAAACAAAATTTTATCCGAAGTCCTCCGACAGGTTCTTGTTGCGGAAACTCCTTTCGGAGACCGATGATTTGTTTTGTATTTGTGTTTATTCTGCTTCAAAACAAAAGAAAACACATTTTTATTTGAGCAACAATTTTTCTTTAAATTGGAACAGAATAATAAGAAGATAAGAAAAATAGTAGACTTAGAAGATAAGAACTAGATTAGTTCCGCTGCGTCAGATAGTTCACGTATATTGCTTTCGTTTCTCAATTATCTTCTACTTTTTCAAATTGTATTCAATCGCAATAAGTATCGAAAATAAACACATTTTCAATATATCAGTTAATTTGCACATCTCTGCCTGAAATTTATATCCATTTCGATTAAAGCTACTTCGAACCGAAATTGAGTTTCCGGCGAAGGATGCGCTCCAACGGTTACCTCGACAGGGCCGATTATCAAAGAAAATTTTATCAGTTATCATTCTATTTTTAAACTATAGAGTTATGTTGTTTTGTACCGTCTATAAAATACGCTCCTCTATCCTAGAAAAACGGATAGTCACCATACACTAAAACTATTTATCGGACAATATCAGTGTGGCTTCATCCCACGCAAATCAACAACCGACCCTTAGGTAGGCAACGGAAAAATGGCTGCAATATCATAGCCAGGGTTAGAACTTTACAAAGCCATGAGAGTATTCGGCATTCTGAATAAATTGACACGACTTTGTAGTTTGACCATGACCAATAAAATAAGGAAAGTTAAAATGGCCAGATTGCTATCCAGACCAATCAATATCTACAATGGACTCCGACAAAGGGATGATTTTGGCCTGCCTCGTCTTCAACCTGGCGTTGGAGAAAGCGATCCGTTTCTCTGACACATCAACAAGAGGGACTTAGCTTAGGTAGACGACAACGCCATCATATAGGAAAAACAGTACATGCTTATGCGATTCCTTCTTTCTATTCAAGCAGACGGCACATTGGTAAAGGAAAAACAAAGTACATGGTGATGTCGACTGTGAGAAGAACAGTTGGTCAAAAATTGAAGGTAGAGGAGCATAAATTTAAAGTAGTGCAATCCTTCAAATAAATTGGGTCAATAGTAGCAACCGATAACAACATAGAAGAATAAATACGCGGGCGGCTGCTTTAAACCAACAGAGCTGTACACTACTTACTTAGTTTCTTACTTAGGTACTCAGACCTGTTAAGTCCGTTGGGAATCCCTTTAAGGGGTATAGGGCCTCTACTACGCCTACGCGCCATCGTGTACGGTTTCCGGAGATGTGTTTCAGCTTAACTCTTGCCTAGCGACGCTGATTCTGCCTCGACTGTCCTGTGCCATGTGCTTGTCGGTCGTCCAGCTCTTCTTCGTTCTTGTGTTAGCGGATTGCTGGCCTGCAATGCAGTCGTTATCTTTTTGAAGCGTATGTCCAATCCATTGCCACTTACGCCTTCGTATTATAGAGTCTATAGGTTCCTGACCTGCCTTTCTACATCTATTTACGAAGGTTTGCAGCTTTCTTGTAATGGCTGAAGTAACTTTCCAAGTGCTACACCCATAAAGAAATACAGTTTCGACATT
This sequence comes from Eupeodes luniger, assembly GCA_951509635.1. Taxonomy (NCBI): domain Eukaryota; kingdom Metazoa; phylum Arthropoda; class Insecta; order Diptera; family Syrphidae; genus Eupeodes; species Eupeodes luniger. The sequence continues at coordinate 124,134,012 of OX608074.1, forward strand.
TGTGCGAAACAGTCGTAGCTTTGTTCTTAAGCTGATAGAGTTTCGAAATTTTTGACAGCATACCGAATGCCGCTTTTGCTTTGCCGATGCGGCAGATGACGTCTTGTTCGGTTCCGCCTTCAATGGAGACGAAACTTCCAATATATTGGGCAGGTTCAGACAACATAAGGGACTTCATTTGCAGTCAACTTCATTCTTTGAACGTAAATTTTGACCAAGGCAACTAGTTAGTTTTTCAAGTGTCATGAATTTAAAATTCAGAACTTTACTTCACAAACCTCTACTTCAAAAACTACCAAAATCATTATTTTCTACAAAATACTCCTCAGGCAAGCTACAAGTCCATCACGATTTGTATTTAGTATTGTAAAGAAATATTACTTATTTTTTTTTCCAAATTTACAAGGAACCTTTTTACAGAAAGCATTAAATGAAGTTGTGCAGAAAATAAATAAATCATTGAGTAATAAAGTTCAGCTTTTAGTTGAATTAAAAAACATGATCAATTGTCATTTTGACATAAGTTGACTTGACTTGATAGTAAGGGAGATTTTTCTTGCCTAACTTTCCAGTCAACTTTCCAATAAAGTTGCCTTAATTGGAAGGCACTTTTTTGGCAGCTGGCCAATCAGATACTAGAAACTTGCCTTACTTTCAAGTCCCTTATGTCGGCTGAACCTGCCCATTGAAAGCTCTCCACTTTTTCCACCGGTTGCGAAGAAATATTTATTTGAGAGGATGTTCGGATTCCGGGGCTGATCATTTTTGTTTTGTCGGAATTGATTTTCAGCCCCACAACTTCTTCTCCCTTCACACTTGTTGTGATTTGATGGAGATCCATGATCCTATGAGAGCGTATGATGTACTCCCTGTTGACGCTATCAAAGGCCTTCTCGAAGTCGATGAACAGCAGGTGTAGTGGTGATAGATATTCAACGCACTGTTTAATAATGATCGGCAGGGTGTTTATATGAACAATACAGAAGGATCCAGCGCGGAATCCTGCTTGTTCGGCATCGAGTGTGGCGTTCCAGTATGACTTTTGCTACTATTTTGGCAACGGCAGGTAGAACGCAAATTCCTCTCCAGTTTTCGCACTTTGTAAGATCTCCTTTTTTTTGGAAGCTTGACGATAATTCCCTTCTTCCACTCATCTGGGAAGCTTTCGGTGGTCCAGGCTTCTTTTATGAGCGGATGAAGCAGTTCGCTTGATGACGTTGGCGCTGCTTGTAAAAGTTCTGCGGGAATTCCATCAAGTCCTACCGATTTGTTGTTCTTAAGTGCTTTAGCAACGATCTCATCTTTACTGGGAGGTGCGGTGCGGATTCGGGGATTAGTTTGTTCGGGCGCTTCAGAAGGCATTGGCTGCACATTGTTTGTAAACACTCGGTTTAAACCCGTGGAAAAGTGTTCTTTCCACCTTCTGACTTGCTCATCCACCGAACTTATCACAGTACCTTCTACTTCTTTCACCAGGTGTTGCTTTGAGCTGTGTGCACCGGTCAGCACTTTGGTTATTCTGTAAACGGTCCTGCTGTCGCACCTGTTTGCAGCATCTTCTGTTTCTTACACCAATGCATTGATGTAGTTTTGCTTGTCATGGCGCACACTGCGGTGAACCTCTTTCCAGCTTATTTCTTTCTTCCCCTTGTTCAGCAGTTATTCGAGCTCTTAACTGTTTGCGTTCGTTGATCCTTGCCCAAGATTCTTCTGAAAGCCAGGTGTTGTTGCTTCCTTCTTTCCGACCGACTATTCTGTCAGTACCTCAAATAAAAACATTTTTGACAGCATTTCAATGCTGTTCAATGTCGTCATGTACTGTGCTGCTGATTGTCCTCATTTCGTGAGACAGGTGGTCCCTGAATTGTTGACGGTTCTAGTCTAGCGATGTTGAATTTGTGGGCTCGTGTTATTCCGTTGGATCTTCGAAGTGTAGCTCTACGCACTCTTAGGGTAGCCATCATTAAGTGGTGGTCTCGGGCAAGTCCCATGTCGGCGCCTCTTCTGTTTCGGACATCCAAGAGACTGCTTCTAAAACGTCGACTTATCGCGAAGTGGTCAATTCGGTTGGAAGACGCTTGCCTGTCCGTCGACACCCAGCTAATTTTATGACACAGTTTGTGTTCAAACATAGTGCTACCAATCACAAGGCCATTGGCGTTGCAGAAGTCAATGAACCTCTCACCATTATCATTGCAATGGCCGACTCCGTGAACACCCATCACATGCTGTACAGTACCATGTTTTTTACGGTTTTAAAAACGCTACAATCATGAACTGTATACAATCCATTTCAAAATAGATACCGTCACAAAAATTAAGCTCGGTAGACTCTGGTGGGCTGGACACCTAGCTCGCATCAGTGAAGAGGAACTATAAAAAGTCTATTGTGGTAAGCGACAGCTTACGCTGGAGCGATGGCATAGACCACACCACCCGAAGCCTTTTGTTGCGCCTCTGAATGACATCGGCTCACGATCGGGATAAATGGAGACGACTTAAATGATCCCAGGACCGGATCCCGGTTTTCAAGCCGATGATGATGTGTTTGTGGCAACAATCTAGCATATCAAAAACCTGAAAATAAAACGTAGAATGATGGGCATTATAAAGCATTGCAAAAATCACTATGTTTTTGAATAATATTTTTGTATTAATTATATTGATCAATTCGAATTCAATAAGACAGGACAACGTCTGTCGGGTAAGGAAGATTCTCTATTCAAAAAGCACTCAGTTAGTTAGCGGTTTTTGTGTCCGTTTTTATATGAAGACTTTCGAAGTGCTAAAGTTTAATAGTCAAAACTTTGTAGACATAATGCATAATATTTTGATTCAACAAGTTTTTCTTTTTATGAGTCTCTTCGGTCACCATCCAAAATTGTGTAAGGCTGGGCTTAAATGTTACTTCGTGAGAATAAGGCGATGTAAACATTTTTCCTATAGCATTCTTGTAAGTAAAATTTGAATTTTTTTTTAATGTTTAAGTAAATTTTCCCCTAAACTAAGTATTTACTAAATTAAACACAAAAAGTGAGACAACAATTTTTATTATATTTTTATTTTTCTTATACATTGCATGTATTGTATGTAAAGGTTTTTTTTTTGTTTAATTTTTATTTTATATAAATTTATTTTATGATCTTTAACATCAATATTCGTTTAATATTAAATAAATATTATACGTGTATAATTTATATTATTCAACACTTATCTACATAACTTATTAACTCAATTAATTTCTCTTTCCTTATTGTGTGTTCAAAAAATATTGACACATTTATTATAACTTAAGGTAGGTTTAGTAGGTTAAAGCCAAACAAATTCTTCGATATAAGGTTGCTTACATTTATTAGGTTCTTATTTCTTTTTTTTTTGTTTTTTAAACATTTTGTAATATTACAAACATATTAAAAGTTTTTCTTTATTTCTATACAACCACATTTAATTGTTTATTTGAAACAACTTAAACGAGCATCAAAAGGAACTTAAAAATTTGACTATTAGTATTAACAAAAAAAAAGAGATGTTTCCAGGGCATCGTTATTAAGCGACCAGCGCTTTATTATTATTATTTTTTTTTACGAAATAAAAATAAAAATATGTGTATTTTTATTTTCAATTAAAAGTTAAATTAGTTGAATAAAACATCCAACTTAAACTTGAGACTGTTATAAAGAACAAAAATGTTATTCCTAGCTGGTCGAATATTTTGTTTATCAAAATAAGTAAGTGTTTTTTTCATATTTTTTTTAATTTATTGAGAAAAATTAAATTATTGTTTGCATTAAATTAAAAAAAATCTGAATATTTGTTTTGATAACACAGGTTCAGGTGTGCTCTTATCTTTTCATGCTATTATTTCCCAATGAAGATTTTCAACCATTTTTTGAGATTCATTAAAATCATACCCTTTCATGTTTCAAGAATCCCTTAGTTAGTCTTTAGTCTTCACATGACTCCACATACAAATTTAAGCACAATACACCCTTTTTTCAAACTAGAGGCTATGATGTGGTAAAATAAAACATTATTTATTTGTTCTTGTCGAAAACCATTAATTTAATCATTAATGTTGTGTATCCCTTTTCAATATCAATATTTTGTTTTTTTTTTTTCGTTGGTATACAATTAAGGTCACTCAACAAATTATTTCTATAATATATTCTTTTTTTTAATATAAAAAGCTTTTTTACATTATAAATTTATCAAATGTATTTTTTCTTCCAATTGGTCACAATAAGATTTTCTCATAGAGAAGAATATTTATAAAAAATATAAAAATGTATACAAATTTTTAAGATCAATTTTTGTTTGTTTTCATTTTTTATCAAAGAAACAGACAGATCCAGGATGAGCAGATTTTTAGGTTCTTATAATTATAAATTATTGAATATACATACATGAAAAGAAACAGAATGAGTATTTAGCAAAATGTTAATTTTCCAAAAAATTAATATTATTTAATGAAAACTTTTAGCTTACAAAAATGATAGGTTAATTATTGAGTTGTCTTTTTGCGAACGTATTCTGTAAACAAAAAACAATAGCGGTTTTTTCCCATAAACATTTTTCAATTTTGACATTTTTGTATCGTTTTTTTTTCTCATGTTAAAGTATTTGATGAGTATTTTTCATTCCTGCCAAATCAAACATATAAATACAGGAATTGAATGCGGTTAAAAAAAACTTCGAAACTACGGCCTCATAAAAGTTAATTATTATTTAATTAATAATTATTTTATTTTGTTCATAGGCAATACATTATTCATCTTTTAAGACTGAAGAAAGGACCCATTGACTTTACTTGAAAGATTTGTCGTCGAAGTTTTAAATATCAATCCAAATACGGAACACTGGAAGCAAATTTCCTCGATTTTCCAGGTTTCTTTCACTCCATTTCTAGAATATTAATGATAGTGTACATATATTTGCTTTATATTTAATTATTAAAGGGGGTTTTGACTTTCCTTGAGACAGATAAGAACATTGTGAAGGAATGAAACATTTTTTTTGAATCATTTTCACTATCACGAGACTGTACACTATTCCGAAAGAAAAGTTTGAAAAGGGTTTTCAACTTTGAAATTAAAAGAAAATGCACCTTATTTCAGGCTCTAAAATTCATTATTTTTATTTGAACCGAAAGAAACTTTGCATAAAATTTTTAAGACAAAAGTGTTTAATTTTGTTTGTATTGAATTTAACTATGAAGATTCACTTTATCGATTGTTTACTAAAATTTGATATTTTCTCTGAATTTTAACATACCCACCATAATTATACGGCCATTATCCAAGTTCATTCAATAACAACATAAACACACAGAAGTTAAGGAGGATTGGTTTAGAAACCTTGAACATTAATAATCAATTTTGTTTTTTTTTTTAGAGCTTACCGTGGTTCGAAGATTACAACAAAATGCATTGAACCAAAGAATCAGTTTTACAATTAGCTAGCTATTCAAATGTGCTCAAATTTTTAATATAAAACTTTTATATTATTATCTATTCTTACTCAATACTCAATGTATATTGTCTCAATGTACAATGTAATGGTTCTCAATTTAATTTTGTCTACAATCATTCCTGCATAGTTCCATAGTGTAGTCGATATTTTTTCTATTAATTATTATTAACAATATGATAAACCTTTTGATATCATCCGAAAATATTTTCCTAACGTTGCAGTTGGTAACAAAAACTATTCTGTATTCTTAAATAATAAAGAATACACCCGATCATATTATGTGTTATGGTTAGCAATTTTTATATAAGTTCCTTAATTGTTTCCCAAATTCCATTCTATAAATATAATTTTTTTAAATACAACAAGCTAGCCCTTTAGACAAACTCTAAGATCTTACTTCAAATCGCGGATACAAATTATTTCTTATTTCAACTCAATTTTGTCCTTTCAAATATAAAAAAGTTTTGTTTAAATACAAATAGATTTTTTTTGTTTACCCCTTTCAGTTTTCAAAAGATGTGGCAGAAGTATTGTACAACAATCGCAGGTGAATTTAGAATAGTTAATGTTTAAACAAACAGACAAATAATGTAGAATATATTTTTGGAGAGTTTTGTTTTTTACGGGTTTCAAGTTTCTTTTTACTTCTTGTAATACTTTTTTATGTATTTTAAATTTTGAAATATATAATAAAACGACTTGAGTTATGAAAACAAGTTTTAAGATGTTACCCCTTCTTTTGATAATGAGTTTTTACCTTCTCCATTAATAATCTTTAACCATTACAGCTCAAATTTCATCGCAATTAACATCTTTAAAAAATAACGAATACAATTATATACACAATCCTTTTGTAACATAACAAACCATAACAAACAACTTATAGAGATTCTGTATTATTTTAAATATGTAGCCAGTGAAGTTATTGGTCCTCTACCTTTTCAGCCACTTTAAATTGATTTAGAAAACTTGAATTGGGATACAAAATTCATTATAAGCATGCCTGCAGAATTTCTAATTTAATTTGATAGCAAAATATGTTAAGAACTCGAATTATTAATAACATAAGTCTAGGTACCAAAATAGAAGATTCTTTTTTAGTATGAAAATAATTTTGTCAACAGTATTTTTATATAAAATTGAAGTTCAACGTAAGAACTTCTAAAGAAAAACAAAACATCCATAAAATAAGAAAGCCGATTGAGTTTGAGAATACCGATTTCTGATAAAGTCAAATTATGTTGAAAATTTGTTTTCAAGTGAAAATTAATGTTAAAGATTTTCTTATTATTCATAGCAAATTTGTTGGTCGAGAAGAATTTACAATTCCTCGAGTTAGCATCCAGAACTTTAAAGAGTGCCTCCTTTGAGCGCCAATTGCTATAACCATAACCAACTTAACGAGCTTTCTATTTTTGTTAATTCGATACAAATTTTAATACAACCTACATATTCAAACTTTACCAACATGTATTTTTTGTTTTTAATTTTATTTGATTCAGGAAGAATTTTCCTCCATTTGCCACAGATAACACAAAAATTATTTATCTATTGCACAAGTATATTTTTCATATAAATTTTTATTTTCAATAAATATATTTTATTCATATAAATTCACCTAAATTAGGAAAGACCTAAATATACATAATTTATTTTATTTTATTTTATTTTATTTTATTTTATTCTTTTTTTCATATAAAATAGATTTAAGTTTTTTTTTGTTTTATTTTAATTTATTTTTTCAAAGCCAGTGCGACAGAAAATGTTTTTTTTTTGTTTTTTGTTTAAATATAATTTTATATTGTATTTTAATATTTAATCTTTTATTACATATACGTATATCTATAAATTTTATTTAATAAATATAATTGTGTTTGCTTTTATTCCTTAAATTTAATTTATATTTCAATTTTTAAACATACATTTATATGAATACATTTCTTTTATTAAATTTAATGTGTGCAAAATCACACTACAACAATAATTATTCACAATTTGTTTTGTTTAGGGTTTTTTTTGTTTTTGTATTTTAAATATAATATAATATATGTATGTATGTATAGCTTTGCATAAGTATGATACAGTGTATTTTTAAATATATATAAATTTCTCGTTGTGCTTATTTGCGTTTAGTTAATTTTTGTTTTATTGAGTTATTTTATACTTTTTTGTTTTGTTTTATAAATAAATGTTTTTTATAATAATTTGTTTTCAATTAAATTGATTTTTTCGGCTTAAACTAAAACAAATTATTTGATTACATATACATAAATATGTAAGCTATATACATATTTTTATTCCTGTCCAAATACAAATTAAATTAAATTATTTTTTAAATACTAAACATTTAGTTCACAGCAATGTTATAACTTGTTTCTGAAACGTAACATTTATATATAATATATATATATTTATTTTTTAATTTTTATTTTATTTGGAATGCAATGCAACATCCAATTCAAAATAGAAAATATAATTCTTATTCTTTTCTTTAAACATTGTTTAAATATTTGTACCATTCTCCATAATATAATATGTTTCTTTTTTGTTAGATTATTTTATTTTTATTTTGTTTTTAAATTAGCTATCTAAATATTTAATATTTTAGTTATCCACTGAATCATTTAGCTACTTTATGAGATAGAAAAGAATGACCAGAGAACAAAGAGAGAGATAGAGAGTGAGAGAGTAATTAGTTTAAATTATAAGTATGTATGTACAAATTTGTTTTTATTTTATTTAGTTTGTTTTTAAATTCATTCATTTTTAAAATTTTTGTTTGTTTTTAAATGTGATGCACCATATTATTGTATCAAAAGAGAACATTAAAGCACCAAAAATGTACACCATTGACAATTTAATTCACAAGCAAAAAAATTAGCTTTTTGTTAAAATTAAAAGTGTGACATTGTTTTTCTAAAAAAATGTATCCTCTCAGTTTGAGAGAATTTTGTTTAATAACAACGAGTATTCTTGTCATTAGAAATAAGACGGACGTAAAATATGATTTTACTTTTGTTCATCCATATCTCTTTCCAAAAATCAATTATAATGATCTTTTTTTTTTTTTTTTTTTTTAATATAAATTGTAGTCCTTCTGACTAATTATTTGATTCTCCATAATCACTTTGCGCTGCTGCTAAATGCTGCTACCACAATGTTGAGTTGAGGAGAATATTTTTTTTTTCCCAAAAAAACATTATTGTGTTCGTGGAGGGAGGAAGGATATTACGACGCGTTCGATCCTATCCTTTGGGCCACAAACACAACATACACAAAATTATTTTATTATTTTTCGATTACTTCTGAAGATTTTGTATAAAGAAGTGTAATGTTTGTACGATACAATTGCCAACAAAGTTTACTTTGCATCATCTTGCTCCATGGGTTCTTCAGATTCACCTCGTGATAACGCTCTGCGGAAGGAAAAGTGGAATTATGAAAAGGATTTGTATTTAAAATTAGCAAAAGCTTTGTGTAAAAAAGAAACTAACGCTATTTTTATTATAATTACAAGAAATATAAATAATAGAAATTTAAATCAAATGAAAAACAAATTTAGAGTTGTGGTCGTTTACTTAAGTTTCAAAATGAACAAAAAATTGTTCCCCAATTTTGTACTTGTGCATCAACTTATATTGTTACGAAATTGCTTAGCAACTCAAAGCCTCACATAGATTTTAAATCAGTAGCCCTTACAGAAATATCTACTACGGAGGAGGGAGTAGGGTCTGATATCACATATAATCATCCGCTAGAAACATCAACATAGCTCTGGGAATACTACAGCGTCTTTCAAGCAGAAATACTCGCTGTTTTTAAAAGAGCTTAAGACCATTCTTAACACAATTTGGGAAACAAACACAAAGTTAATTCCATAACACAGATCAGTACAAAGATGACTGGTTAAATTTATATAGACAATCTGGGAAATCATTTGAAAATAGATGTCAATGACTAACTGTTAGCTTGGATATTTCAACGGGATAACTAAAACAGATAACTTTAATTTAAGTATCTTGTATTATGACCACAACTGAATTTCTTGTAATTTACCAAAAGCGAATACGATTACTATTAAAATATGTTGTATGTGATTTCGAATTCTTACCTGTTTGGAGGTTGCATTGAAAGCCCAGCCATAGCTGTAACAGTCTCGGATTCTTCTCGTTCAGTTCGAAGAGCCTGCATAGCTGACATGGCAACTGTATGTGCTGAACGACGTACACAAGGCCAATGGGACATCTAATAAATGAGAAAAGAAATATATTAGTAAAATCTTATGACTATTTCAGAAATTTAATTGAGTTTTTAATTTATTGATTTCCGTCTACTGGGCTGATTAATAGCTTTTCATTCTTTAAGAAAGTTACGTATACGCCGCATGTTCACATTTTTTTTAATGAAAGAAAAAATGAAATATTTATATTTTACTAACCTGTATGGCAATAGTTTTTTGCAACGTGTCTACTGCATTTTGACATGGTGGCCGTGATAACTCTGTTTCTGCTATGGGTGCTGTTTCATCGCCCAACAAAGCCCGAACACATTCTTGAGCTGAGTCACATATCGCTGGCAAGTCATAACCGCCTTCTAAGGCAAGAACAATCTTTCCACCAGCCAATTGCATTAATTCTCTTGTCATGTAACCAAAACAAGCTGGCGACACTAAATAACCACCCAAGGGCGCAGGATGTCCTGCGGCAGCATCGAAGCCCGCTGACACAAGAACAATATCCGGATTGAATTCCCGAGCAATGGGCATGACAACAGTACGGAATGCAGCTAAATATTCGGCATCCCCTAGTGGTGGATTGAGTGCACCTGACCAGGATACATTCACATTAAAGCCAGCTCCAGCACCAGTTCCACACTGTTGAATACATTTTTCTTTATGAGTAAAAACCATTTATAATTGAATTTAGGAGTACTCACCTCTGTTGGCCCACCAGTACCAGGAAAGAAATTTCCATCGTCATGTCTATGAATTGAAAGATACAAAACATTGGGGGTATCATAAAACGCTTGTTGAGTTCCATTCCCATGATGTACATCCCAGTCGACAATTAATATTTTTTTCATTTCTGAAGGTAAACGCTGACGTAATATCTTTGCCGCAATAGCGACTGAGTTGAAAAAACAGAAACCCATTGCCAGATTGGATTCAGCATGATGGCCAGGAGGACGAACTACCGCGAAGCCATTCTTCAGGTCACCTTTAGCTGTTTTAAATGCCAAATCAATCACACAACCGGCTGCCATTCGAGCCGCTGCAGCAGTATGGTGTTCATTCCACGTCGTGTCAAGATCCACACCCACTCCGCCACATCCCAGCCTTACAAAGCTAACAGAAGGAGTTATTTCAAGCTTTTGCCGATTCAGTTGATTCGAACCGAACAGCAAAGCATGAGCCTCTGAGTGAACGGTTTGTAATTCCTCTTGTGTAGCTTTTCGCGATCGAAGACGATCACATCTGTTCGCCAGACCAGTTTCTATTAGTCTAGCCCAAACACTTTGCAAACGACCACTATGCTCTGGATGTGACGAATTGTTACCACAAACGCAGGCGTGCTTCAGCATTAAATTGTCAAATGCCAGCCCCGTTGTGATTTTGTGCGGACTCTCGATCACATGACGTCGATGTGGCATACTTAGATTGACCGGTGGAATATGATCGGCAGAGGAGGAAGTCACAATCGGCTGTATGTGTTGTCCAGTATCGGGAATTTGACTAAGACCGTGCGGTCCTAGATGCACCAGCGGGCTGGACAATGTCCGCGATAGAGGACGGATTAAACCACGTGCCACGGCATCGTCGACCTAGAAAATGGAACGATTTGCGGTTTTTTTTTTGGTTAGCAAACCACAAAACAGGGACAACATCGATCATTCCTCCTCTCACCTGCAATGAATGCATATACAGCAGTTCCCTCTGTTGCTGTAGGTACTCTTGGTCGCGCATTTTTGATTTGAGAGCAGCTTCCAGGGCCGTCTCTTCAGGTATACTTCTTTGAGATGTACTGGTTATCACAGAATTGGCCAATACAGTCTTGGGCGGTTGTTTTTTATCGGTTAGATCTATCACTTCGTTGGTGGATTCTTCGGCTTCCTTCAGTTGTTGGTGCTGCTGGTGTTGCTGCTGCTGTTGTTGTTGTTGTTGCTGTTGGTCACGACCGCTACGGGTGAGAACAGTTTGTCGGATTTTTTGCGTAAGTAACATATGTTGTTGCTCATAGGCTTGACGTTCCGCCTGTAAAAACAAACAAAATTTATATTATTAATATGATTTATTAAAAATAAAATACACAATTTTAGTTAATTTTATTTCTTTCATAAAAATATTAACTTACATCACTATTCTCGTAATGAGTCTGTGCAATATTAACTTGCCCCGTCCCCGTCAGCATTGGGTGTCCTAATGGTAGTGGAGCCGATTGTGTGCGTCCCAATGGTCGATGACCCTGCTTATTGAGCCTAGCATGGGCAACCTGGACATCGGTAATTGGTTGGCCATACAAAGGAAGAGGATGCATACCCATGGACACACTCGTCATGGGTGTATTGGCAGCATGTGCTTGCGGCGGCATTTCAATTGATCCTGAAGACGATGAAGCCGATACGTTGGATCTTGTTGATGGTGGCGGTATTCCAGTAGTACTGCTAGTTGCTGCTGAATGATGATGATCGTAGGGTGGCAAGGGATTGTAATAAGTTGGAGCTCCAGCACCAATCATAGGTTGAGCAGCAGCAGCTTGTTGTCGCAAAGCAGTTAACATGGCATAATTAGCAGCGGTAGGTGTATGCGCGTTTGGTAAATGCGGTCGTCCCAATGATATATTCGGCATGGATGGCGAACTGAAGAGGGACAAATCGTTAATACTACTCCGTGGGCCAGACTGATATTGAGCGACATCTTCGTTTTCCTCTTGAATCGGTTGACTTGTAGGAGAACCTCTACTACCGCCAGTAACAAGCGATGGCGGTGAATTAGGTCCAGAATCTGGAGTACTGTTGCAGTCTTGAAAAAAGAAAATAGATTTTAAATTAAATTTATTTAAAACACAGTTTCAAAGAAATTAGTTTTGCTTTATGTTTTTAGTGAATTAATACAAAAGCATCAAATTATTATTAAAAAAAAAAAACTAAGAATGTTATCCAAACAAAAATTTGGGGATAAGAAAAAACCAAACATATTAATAAAAATAACGCTAAAAATATACATAACAAAATGTGTGACAAATAAAATTATTATATAAATATTTATTTTTTGTATTAATTCGCTGATATGTGTACCTTGTGGGTTTTTGTTTTGTTTTGCATAAAATGATTTATTTTAATTATTTTTCTATATACGTACTTGCTAATGTTGAATTGTGCTTTGCCTGGCGTCTTTGAATTGCTTGGAGATGTCTTTCCTGCCGTCGGGCAGCTGAGGGACCAATCCTTGCTTTGCGATCGATTACACTTTGTTTGAGGCGTAATTTCAGCAGATTCGGCTCGGATGCTAATGTAGGATAGTTTCCATTTGTTATACAAAATGTTTTTCTTTAGGCTATTTCATATTAAATTTACATTTACAAAATAGTAGGTAATGGTTTTAATTTTAAGATGTTTTCTAGATCACTAAAGTCTAGTAGTTAAGACGAACTCAACTGCTAACCCAAAATAGCTAAGAATCAAATTCAAGGATAAAATAGACAGACAAGGTGTCAATCGTGGAATATCTTTGAAGCTTTAACAAGCTGAATTTTATGTATTAAGGTTTTGGAGTAAACCTATCGAATCGAAATTCAAAATTTATTCAATTTGTTCTTCAATTTTTTGAAAACCGTTGTATAAATTTCTGAGATTTCGATATCTTGAAATCTAATCTGCAGTTAAATTAAATTATAAAATTAATTAAGTAATTTAAGTGTTGTAACTATTTTTTTCAAAGCTATTCCAACGGAAAGAAAACAATTTCTTAAGAAAACGTTCTTACTCTAGAATTTCTTTAATTTCTATGTTTTCTGTGTTGGAAAACCGTCAGAAAATAAATAATTTTAGTTAGATTATGTTTATGAGTCAAATCTAAAGTTAATAATCTAAATTACTAAAATACAAATATTTTTCTACAAGCGTTATTAATTTGCCATTTTATTTTAATTTTATTCAAAACAAATCAACTTAAACTAAGAGTAATTATAAGTTATTTGTATTTTTCAATTTTATTACCAAATTGAGTTGTTTTGGAGACCATTTTTGTTTTTATTTTTTAATTTTATTTTTGTTTTGAATATTTTAAAAAAAAATATAAAAAGGCAATGTAAAAACCATGCATTGATGTTTAATAGTTTATTTTGTTTTGTATTAATAACAAATTAGGTAAAACCAAAAAGAAAACGAAACCATTTATTTAAAATAAATACAAAAATCTTACCTGTTTTTCTTAATGGAAAATCGGAATCATATTTAACAATAGTTGAGGGCGGTTGAGGAATTTTGTACGGATGTGAACTTGTTACCGTACCAGCCGGCAAAGATTCACCTGAAGAACTTTTAACAACGCCCCTGTAATTCAAAAATGAAAAAGAATTTTAATATTGAAATGTTTATAATTTATTTTATATTACAATTAAAATATTTATAATTTTTAAATACACTTAAAAATATTTAATAATGAATGAAAGGCAAGAATTTCTTTTGAAGAATTTATCCGTTTTTTCTTGAGACTCTGCACCCGTGAAAATGTTATTGGTTGGCTTGGAATAAGCCCAGAATTCGAAACAGTCAAAATTGTCTTTTGTCAAAAATTGTAAAACTTTATTTAGTATGTTTTTGATATAAGACTTTTGTTATTAAAGTTTCATTTAAAATTTTAGCTTATAAGAAAAATACTTTTATAAGATTGATAGTTCAGAGATATCAATTATTTCAGCTTTATCAATTGAATAGGTAGATTACATGTCGTCATACAAAGTGGAAATTAAAAATCAATCACCCTTATCATGAATTCCCTCGTAATCAGAAATTTGTATGAATTCCGAAAGGAGCTATTACCAATTCCGTTCGTAATGAAAAATTGTATAAGAACATTATGAACGTATTTTGTAATAGTTTTTTTCTGGGAATTGTAATACTAGTTTTAGAAATTTTAAGTATCGTTTCTACATGTAAAGTAAAAATGTAGTCTTAGGAACACTTAATTTGCCAGTAGTATGGCGTCAGTTTATTTAAAGCTACATTTCTACTTTTAGTTAATTTTTCATAGAAACATATCGAATGGAAATAGACAAGGAAAAAAATTAAATAATTGTCTTTGTTGTTTGATCTTCTGACAATACAAGAAACATGTGTGATTTAATTTATTTATCAACCCAGAAATTCTCTACAATCCGATTACACTTTTATTCTGTCTGTCATTGTTCAAATAAGTGAAGGCTTTCGGATTTCCAAATAAGGGCCCAGTTATAGATTTCATTGGTTTTCATTTTTGAACCTTTTTTTTCGAGATTTAAAAGCGCTTAAGAGAGTCAAATTTGTTATCTTTGGTTTTGACATGAACTTGATCAGTTGTAGATTCTTTCTACTTAAAAAAATAGAATATTTAACTCAGAACTTTTCTTTTAATTCATTTCTGTCAGTTTTCCTTTCATTAATCAACTCCTACCTCAAATGATTTAATTCAGGAAATATTTATTCAATGACAGAAATTTTCAAATGTCAAAAAAATAACAATAATTGGTCGCATTCACAAAGCTAGTGGCTACGTAGTCAAGGGATTCTGATTGGCTAAATCTAAATACAAAAGTAGTTGAAATTGCCCCTCCGATGTAGTGTACAAAATTCGGCTACAAAGTTAGTGGAGAATAATTTTGACGTTTCACAATCAGCTGCTTGGTAAAGACACAAGAATCCAAAATGAAATAAATCGTTTAGTATGTAAATCCAAATATAAAACACTCAAATTGTGTCTCTAATTTGATTTTATTGAATTTAAAAACAAAAGATTATTTAAAGTTATCAAATCAAAAATGTTCTAAGGAGGTTTTTGTATGAAATTTTTATACTCGCAGTTTAGGCAGCTGCTTGCCGAATTTACAATTGAAAATTTAGAATGAAACAACAACAACTTGTGTGTGCTACCACCAAGTCTCCAGCCTATGAACTTGGTGGTAGCACACACAAATTGTTGTTGTTTCGTTCTAAATTTTTTAAAAATGTTTCTTATTTTATATATTTTCACTTGTCAGTAATATGACAATTCCGGATTGACAAGCTTTGTAGTGCAATTTTGCATTCACAAATGAAATTTTGACTACGTAGTCACTAGATTTATGAATGCGCCCAATGATAGCTTTAAGCAGCCCCTTAAAATGACATCTGTCAATTTAAGACACAGGAGGAAATAACCTGACAACCTTGGCGTTCAATAGTACAAGCTTGAACTGTCAAAAAACACTTTCAATTTGAGTGGAAATCAAGCATTATCAATTAGCCCAGTTTTAATAATAAGTTATAAAATCTTATTTTAGATCCATGGGTAAATTAAGATTTCCTTCAAAAATTGATATTTTTTCTTGGCGTATGGAACACAATTGGATTTTTTTTTTTTTTTTTGTTAGTCATTGTAATTGTGTAACTTCGTGTACGTGCTATTAAATCCCCTGCTAAACATTTTTTAAAAATTATATTAGTATTGGTGCGAAGAGGGGTAAATCTGCCGAAAAATCCAGATCTGCAGATTTAATCTTAAATTAAAAATAAATCAATTTATTTTGCCCCATGGAATGCAAAAAAAGGCAAATTTGTGTTTTGTGAGATCTAGATCAAGAATAAGTTGATTTATTTTGCCCATGAAAAAACCCATTCAAAACCAAATTCAAAAAAAAAATAAATAAACTATTACCTTTTGGAGTAAGGTGAAGCTGTCATGCCATTAGAAGAAGCCGCTTGCTTTTTGTTCATCAAAAAACACTAAAAATACAAAATAGAATATTGTTAATGTTTTTTTTGAATGTATATTATAATAACTTACCATTAAAATTTGTTTAACTTCTGGGCTTGCATTGGCACTGCAATTTTCTTTTCGTTTCATTGCTTCACGTTCACGTTCGCGACGTTCCCGTTGTTGTTGTTCCTCAGCTGCAATTTTTTGATCTCGCAATTCCTGGAATACGCCATGTGAGTGCGCCGCAAACTATAGCAATTATAATGTCGAAAAATTTTGTTTTGTTTTTGGAAAATTTTGTTCGTTTTGTTTTGTATTTTTTTTTTCATAATTTCAAAAAAAAAAGACGAAAAACCAAAAATATAAAAACCGAAAAGACTAAACAGGTTCTTAAAGAAACCACAAATAAAAAAATAAAACAAAAAGTGAAGAATTGAAAATAAAATTATTTCGAAAAACTTGTGTTTTAAGATTTAACATATTTACTTTTATGTATGCATATTTATTTAATAAGCTAACACAGAGTTTTTATTAGTGTGATGTCGTGTTTTATGTTTTAAATACATAATTGAGGTAATTCCGGTTATTAATTTAAAATTTTTCACTTAATGTTTTTGATTTTTTAGTTTTTCAAAAAATTAAATTTTTGAAATTCGTGATTTTTATTTTTTGTTTTTTTTTTTTTTTGTTTTCTTACCTGATATTTGTGTTCCAGTTGCAGTTTATGTTGTAGCTCGAGTTGCTTCTTTTGTTCTTGAAACGAGTGTATGAGCATTTGTTTTTGCATTTCTTGTTCCTTCTTCAACTGAAATATGACAGGGGAGTTCTATTGATACATGTTATTGAATCAAGTTATAATTTTTCAAAGAGGGTTTTATATTATTATAAGTTTAAAAATATTTAAATTTAATAAAAAAATTGAATTTTATTTTAAATTTGACTATTAACAAAAGTTTCCCACAAATGTTTTGATTTACCGTTTACTGACATTTTAAATTGACTCATAAATTATTTACGCAAATTGGTTGTGTTGGATATGAATACATAAACCAATGAAAAATTTGAAATGGTAACCTAAACAAAATAAATTGAGGAAAGTTCATTTTATTTATTTAATAACGGGTTATCCATTTTTGCGGTTTCAAAAGTATAGGGCTGGAATTCGACATCTGTCAAACTAAGTTGTTAAACCAATTTGTTTGTTTTCAGTTAAAAATTTGACATTTACGAAAATTAATCGCTTAACTATCGCAAAACTCATTAAAATTGTTAAAACCTACTATAAAAATGGTGATTCTGACACAGCCATATATCGTGCATGAAGAGGAGGTTATAGTTTACATTATCGTCCAATTACGCAATAAAATTGTGAAGAAATTTCAAGAGACTGGATTGGTTACAGATATTGTAAGGCCTGTGCATCACTGCAAAATGGATAACCCTGTACAAATAATAAAATTACGTATACGCCTGAGTGTGCTCCAAGAGAAAATAAGTCAAATAAACTGGAACAAAATGTGTTGTCCTTGTTAAAAATCTAATATTTTAGACCCTGTTTACAATAACTGTCTTTTTGACACAGTGGTACCGCCCCAAAGCGTTTTTTCACAAATAAATTGAGTGGTGTACATTACACACACGTGAGATGACACTGCAGCCTTTTGTCACCACCTCAAAAAACGCGCAAGTGTGCACTGGGGCTAAAAGTTATTGATCTCGTGTCTACTTTAAAAAAAATGTGTTCCAAGTTGACACTGTGTTATTTTGGAAATTACAAAGTTCTGTAATAATTTTCTATATTATTTCTTTTTTACGTTAAATCATATTTGTAAGGCAAAAACAAGAAGGTGTGGAAACGGAACTCGTAACGTAAGCGGCAGTGACCGAGTCATCGAAAATTGATTTCAACGAATCAATCGCTGTAAACGTGCTCGTAGTGGACACTGGACACATGAACCACGACGACGAACGTCGCTCGAATTCAATGACATTTATGTACATAGTTGATTCAAATTCAAAACAATAGTAACATTTTCGAGATAAATATCTCAAATAGTTCCCGTTTAAGAAAAAAGGTAAATTTCCACCTGTGATAGGCAGAGCTATACAAATTATCTGTAAATAAAAATTTAACTACAAAAATAAGCTTTTCAGTTTATATTTTGTATATGAGTACATAACGTACGAGTACTAATAATGATTAATGTACTTAAGTGACACGTGCGCCATAGTATTTTTATTACCAAAACCAAAACACACCAGGCACATGTTACAACTAAACATGTTTTTATCTGATAGTATTATGTAATATAACGTATTAACTAAGTTCATTAGCCCCCCAGTTTGTGTACGCAGATAAAGCAAATAATAAAATAAACAATTATTCACGTACATACATATATACATATATGTTTATAGTTGACGGATACTCAATGTCATAATTCCAAAGTTTTTAATGTTATATTTTCTTTTGATTTAAAAAGCAAACAACCCTCAAAAACATAATGTAAACAATATTTTCGAGCAAATTTTCAACAAGTTACAGAGAAAGAAAAAAACTTTAATAAAAAAAACGCAATACATATTTTTGAAGCAGGGCATAGGATATTTTGAACTTTTGATTGATATTTTTGTTCATGTGTACGAGGAAGAAGATTCAATCTCCAATTCAATGTATGTTACAAAAATTCCAATATTTACATACATACTATATGCACATTTTATTCAACCCTGAAATATCTCTTGTCAATCTATACACCAAATTCTTCCATACATAAGCATCATTAATAATAAATTCCTAGTTAATGATTGAACAATCAAATTAATTGACATTTTCTGTTTTATTAAATGTCAAAATCACAAATCAACATCTTTGTCACGCTTTTTTAATTTTGTCTTTTTCTTTTTAAAGAATGACATACAAAAACAAAATGCAAATTTATACTTTAGAACAGAAAAGAAAAAAATGTTAATAACACGTCATTATGCAAATTTTATTTTCAGTCTGTCATAAATTGACAAGACTTAGATTTAGTATTTAATATTATTCACATTATTTATAATGTGTGATGTCAAAGTCATATATATGTATGTACGTACATTATGTTCAAATGCACATACATATCTAATATAAAAAACAACTATAACAAAAATAACACACTAAACTATAATAGAGTTCTATTTCTGAACACGCATTAAACAAAAAATTCCATTATTTTTCTACAGTAATAAATAGAATCTGGAATTTAATACAGTGCGGTTTATTGGATTAGATGCAACTTAAATTCAATATAAACAAATATTCCAATTCCATCAAATATAACTTAGACTATGTAAATCATTTTAAATGAAGAATAGTGGACTTTTCGGAATTTGTCGACGACGTCAAAACTGACAGCCAACACTTTCGAGAAGTGATAAATGATTAAGAAATTGTATACAATTAATTTGACAGAAAGAACTAAGCACACTTATTTTCTTCAAAAATTGATTTTTTCGTGCCGCATGGAACATGGTTCGAATTATTCTGTTGTCATTGTATTAGTTACATAACTTAGTGGACATGTCCACGAGTGCGGTAGAGCTGCCAAATTTGAAGCTAAAATTTTTTTTAAAAATTGTATTTTTATTGGCGCAAAGAATCTGCCGAAAAATCCAGATCTGCAAAATTGATCTTAAATCAATTTATTTTTCCCAATGGAATGTAAAAACAGAGGAAATTTGTGTTTTGACAGATCTAGATCAAGAATAAATTGATATATTTTACCCATGTAAACCCCGTTAATATCTCCAACAATTTGCTTCCCTAAATAAAGTAATGTCGTTTTTATTTGACAATCAGGAAGAATTGTATACGAAACCTATAGTAATCTCATGGAACATGAAGTTTTATTAATTCATTCATTTTTAACTTTACCAGAACATGTAAGTAATTTTTCATCTGCCCAGGTCGTTCCTTTCCATTAAAATACAAACAATACCAAAAGCCTTCTGGACTATTCTGAAAATGCTTACTTGATAGAAAATATGACAGTTCTAATTTTGAAAGAGCTCACACTCATTCGTATAATTACTCAAACGTCAAACACCAAAATTGTCATTTTCTTTATCCAAATATTGGAAGTGATTTTATTTCAATACAAATGGTTTTTAATGTTTAAAAACATTTATTTCACATAGAAAATTACACCAAATTTCAGAGAATCATTTAGGATCCCAAATCGGAGCGATTCTGGATTGTCAAAAAATGGCTGATAGTTTCCAAAGTTTGGATCTTGACGTTTGTAAACGAACCTTTTTATAAAAAAGCTCTTTTCTGAAATGTTTATTTGATAGAAAATATGACAGTTCTGATTCAAAAATTTCAAGATTTGAAATCAGAAGAGAAAGCAAATACTCTCATGCATTCATATATTTACTTAAACGTCAAAGTGCACAGTTGTTGTTAGTTTCTTAATCCAAATTGTTGGAAGTGATTTTCTTTCAATAAAAGATAGGAGTTTCACAACAAACTTCAGAATAGTAAGAATCTAAGGCGCCAGCGCCAGTTATAGCTATCATTGAAATCGATCCGGAAAAATGTTTGAATCGATATTTGACTGTGATTCACTTTGATTAGAAATGAAAATTATATACTGATCGATCGGAAATCACACAAAGATTTTTTTTTGAGCAAACAAAAGTGTAATTACGCATTTTTTTTTCTCTAAAAATGTATTTTTCTATTTTCCGGACGGAAATTCATTTTCCAGCTGATCTTTTATGATCAAAAGTGAAATGAATCGTTCCACTGATTTGTGTTCCAATTTCACACAATTCCAATGACAGATTTCTGTCAGTAAAAATTTGTCGGTGGCTTTCAACCAGGAAATATTTTTCAATGACAGAAATGTTTAATGAAAGCTATAAACGACCTGTCAAAAAAATTTCAATGTTTGTTTTCAATGATGAAAACCAATGATAGCGCCTAAAGTAAGAGTTCAGTTAGGATCCCAAATCGAACTGAAATTTCGGATTGTCAAACAAAATGGCTAAAAGTTTCCAAAGTTTGTATCTTGACGTTTGTAAACGAGCCTACTTATAAAAAAGCTCTGTTAGATTCAATCACTTTCTGTCATATATAAACTTAAAAACAAAGAAAATTGAAAAGAACTGCCAAAGACTAACGTCAAAAATGATTAAAACAAATTATGATAAACCCAACAAAGTTCAATATTCTATGGAAACAAAGAAAAAGACTGTGTCAAATACGATAAACTGTACTGTTAATTGCAAACCAGTATATTAAGTTTTATGCTATAGAATTGAATTAAGAAAAAAGATTTCCAAAATAGAATTATACTATAGAATATAATATGTAGAATACAATAACTAACCAGAAGTTGTTTCGATTTAGATTTTGTTTGTATTTACATATTTATTTTTTGCCAGAAAATTTAAGCCAAAATCAAGACTTGTGACCTCGAAATATATTGTCAAAAGATATATTATTTTTATATATTTATACATATCTTTATGTAAATGTAAACATCTATATCAGAAATTCAAAACAAAAATTAGGCTTTTTTTCATTTTTGGTTTCTCGGACAAGATCAATTTATTTTTATTTTGTTTTTTTGTATTTTTGTTTTTACAAAGGTTCATACATTAATACAATTTAATTGATCGTGCTATGGAAAAAAACTTATGAATTAACATTCTTTACTCGTACATCACATGGTTTGAAATATCTGTGACCATTACGTTTGAGTGAATCAGTATATTAAAAATTCTGAGAAATTCATCTCTATAAATATAGAAACGAACATAAATATCTTCTTGTTTTCATTTGATTTGATAAATTAATCAACCGCATAAATTAAAATATCGAAATTTTGAAAAATCATTTTGAATAGCTTTATAAAAATTTCAGCGTTCGCGTCGTCGTCGGTCGTCGATGAGTTGCTATATATGTATGTATATATACGAGTGTATTTATATATATTCATTCAATGTTTCTTAATATTTTGTTTGAAAATATATTATTGTAAATTTGTATATTCTTAAATATGTGTGCAGGTTTTTTTTTTATAAGATGTATGTTTTCGAAAATAAATATTTAATTTCCTAAGAATTCTTGTTTTATTTTTTGTATTATTAATACACAACATTTTATTTATTAATAGAACACACATTGAATTTTTATACAAAAACTCTATGGCAGCACTTTCGACTTAGCTAGAGCTAAGCTATATAGGAATAAGACAATTTAAATTGCGTCGTCGTTTCATTTCATGTCCCGTTTTATAAATAGAAAGTTTAATTTTGAAAAGCCGAATAAAAAAAAAATAAATAAATAAATTTGTAAATGAGCAACACACAAATAGAGCTGCTCTATAGCCGAGTCGCACAAGGCACAAGTACAACAACGTATTGTGGTGGCTGTTTTGAAGCTTTCGATTATTAGATGGCTTATAGCCGTAGCTAGCAAAGCTATATGGAACGGACCATAGTATTTTAAACATATTCAATTGGAATATAGGAATATAAATGTTACTCAAATTAAATTAATACCCTTTTAATGTAATACTTGAACATTAGATTTTTTTTTAAATAATTTTGTTTTATCAGTTTAAAGTTTTCCTCTTTCATTTAATAATCTAGATAATGTACATCCGGTAAAAATGGGAAATTAATTATTTTTTTTTTTGAATAAATTTTGATTAATTTAAATTTATACGAGTCACGCACTTATAAGTAAATTATGTACATTTGATATAAATCATTCTTATCAGAGAACATTATAATCTTGTAGTTGTGGATTGTGATTGTTAACTGTTCGAGTGGTTCAAAATGTTGATATCTTTTGAACAGGAAAATCGATACAATTTTTAAATTTAAGAAAATCTATTACTATATTGGTTAGGGTCATGATATAAGCTGATTTTATTTTTATTTGAACTTTGACACAAAATTAAAATAAGCATGAGATTAAAATCTATACGAATCCAATACAAGAGAAATTTCAATTTCTGACGTTAGTCTATGAAAAATGGTGAAATGACAAAACATAAGTCTGTTCAGTGACGCTGTGCTGGACTGTTCTAGACAGAAAAGTACAGCTTTTTGCTGTTCATTGAGGTTTTTTCTGTGCTGAGCTGTTCTACTTTCCTGTTCATTGACAAACCTAGAACAGTTTAGAACAGGATTTTCTGTTCTTGCTTTTGAGTCAGATCAGGTTAGAACAGATTCGTGAGAAATGTCAAAATCGAAGTTGTCATGTTTTTTGTTTACGTTTTGATTTGGTTGTGCTTTGTGTTTTTTTTCTCGTGATTTAAAGAAATTAAAATAAAGCTATTTTGCCAATTTATTTAATTTGTTTAATAAAATAATTATAAAATACATTTTTTTACATTTTACATAAATAAATCTTTTACATTTCATCAAAGAAAAGGTAATAACATTCGTCACACTTTCATTCCAATCATCTGAAGAGGAATCCGACGAAAAATCACTATCGGTGTCTGAACCACTAACATTTTCATTTAGTATTATCTTAGCAATCACTTGATTTTCCATTTCAATAATTTTTAATAATATTTTTCACAGTAAAAACACAAAAAATGAAAAAAATAAGCGAGAAACGAAAAATTCACACAATTTGCAATTTGTTTTGTTTTTTTTTTGACAACTGACGTTTAACTGACTGTTCTAACTTGATCTGACGTTTCTCACGAAACTGTGCTGTCCTGTGCTGTTCTGATCTAGAAAAATCCTCACTGAACAGACTTCATATTATTGAGCACAGATTTATCTGTTAGCTGTCAAAATTGTTGTCACTTAAAACAATGTTGCCAACTAAGGTAAAAATATTATTTGCAAATTGAGTAAGAACATAAAATTTCTCGAATTTGTTTGACAATAAGTGATCTTAATGATTTTTGGTATAGCAATTTTGTATTATATCTGATAAGCATTTATCAACAAGTTTTTTTTTTTTTTATTATTATTTATTTTATATTTTCGATAGAGTCAAAAATAACAGCTATCAAATGTGTTATCTTTTGATTTGTATTTTCTTAAAATAAAAAAAAAACGTTGTATCCATCTTAAAAAAGTTGTAGATAGATAAAATTCTAACGGGGGTTCCCATTATAAAAATAAATTAATACATTTTTGATTTAAATCTGTCAAAACCCTTATCTCGAGGTATACCTACATTTTCAAAATATTCCTTACATCAATACTAATCAAATTTTGATCTTTCAGTTTGACTGGGATGATTTTAGAAATTGTGTTTCGGTACTTTTAAATTCTTCTTTAAATACAAAAACACTGAATTATTTAGAGCAAAAATGTCCTTTTTCATAAGGCCTTTTTCTTTTCAAGCTTAAAGCAGAGAACTGAGATGTCAAAAAAAGATCTTTGTTTCTTTTTTGCTCAGAGATATCAGTGCGTTCGGTTTGTGTTCTTTTTTCAATCAGAGCTAGCTCGGAGCGCATTCTATGAGCTCTGAATAAAATAACCGAGGAAATGGAGTAAGAAGCTGAGCGACGAGCGTGGCTGACTTCACGTTTGTTTCGTGTGGTATGAAAGAGACAGATAGAACATTTTTAAGCTATTGACAATATGACAATTCATTTCTTTAGTGTGTTTCATAAATATGTCAGAGAGCTCTGAGCGTACACTCAATGTGCTTACTGCTCAGGCTCTGTTCAGTGCTCTGCTCTGAGCTTAAAAAAAAACCTCCAATAGCTTAACAAGACAGGAAAGAACACAAATGAAAGACAATAAAATATATACATGTATTTACAATCTTGTTTCATTGGCCAAGAGAAAAATCAATTTCTGTTGAAATCCAATCCAAATTTACCAATAAAAAACCCCGTAATTTAAAAAAAAAAAACTATGCAATTACTTTTTCTCAGAATCCTTTTGGAAAGTTAATGATGGTCTTTGGACTCATCAAATTTTGAACTGTCAGCAACAAAAAGAGTCATCGTCTGGATACGGATAGAACACACAAAATTCCAATCTGGTTAAATGTAGTTTTCGCAACTAACTCCAATTGACGTTTACTCTGAATATTTGTACCATGAAATTTGATTGAATTATTATATTTGCATGCCAAACTAACGTGATCTCATCTTGACTCACAGTTTAACATTTATGTATGTACATATAATCATCTTATAATCTCGACAGATTATTAATAAAAATTCAGTTTAGTATGAAATGCAGTTAAAATTAGTTTAATCTCTTGAAATAAGATAAACAAAAAAAAATGCAGACAAAATAAAAAAAAATATTTGTTTGTCTTGTTTCTTCTTCTTCAAAGTCGTTTAAACAAAAATGTCATTCTCAAGCACATAATGATGTGTGTACTACTTTAAACCCAGCTTAAGGTCAGTCTATTTCTAGAATTATTTGCTTTTGTCGCTAAGTAATGCTACTGTGTGTTGTCGTAGTCATAGTCATAGTTGTCATCGGTGGTGATGGTGGAGGGCGGCGGCGCGGCGCGGCTTGGTTGCAAACTTATTCCTCGCCAACCCCACTGGATAGGCGAGGTTATATACATAAATAAACATACCTACATTTGGCAAAGTATCTAGCCTAATTGATAAAGAAACACACTTTATAAACCGGTTGACAGCAGTTGCAAAGTGCTCTTATTTGGTTTATTTTAATCATACAACAAGTATAAGTTATAAGGAATTTAATAATTTGACAGAAGGTTGGCATGTCCAAGAAATTTAAAAATGTAAGTGTTTTTCTTATGAATCTAGTTTTCAGTATAAATACAAATGTTGCTTTTTTAAAACAAATGGTTTTCTGTGAATTTTAATTCCAGGTTTAGTCCATTTAATTATTAGTTTATGTATTTGACAGAACTGTTGACTAAAAGTTACAGGGATTCAAACTAAACGAACAGAGCCATTGCTTCATGACATTTAAATGTACTAGTACTGCAGTGGGTGCGTTTAAAAATTTGAAAACGTAAACAATTCCACTTAATAAACAAACAAAAAGTTAAATCCGCTAGTGAACTCTGCAAGGACAAAAATAGAATTTCAAAAACTTTTACTGTATGTATAATTTAAGCGAAGTTTTTTACGCTCAAGGTGACTGTTTAAAACTAATAAATTGCATTTCATTATACTAAGTCTATATATGTAGAACATTTTATAGATTTATATATTACTATTTTTATATCCGATAAGTGTGTATAAGCCGCAATTTTTATTATCACCCACTCAAACTGAATTATTGTTGTAGTTTACATACAAATTATTTTGAAACCGATATAAAATGTTTATGCACGTAAACCGCACCTAATTTTAATGCATTCCAAGTAGAACCCGGCTAAAAGCCACTCTATTTTTAGACAACTTGCACTTTGACACTTAAAATTTAACGCTTTTTTTTAATTCGAAACGCTAAATGACTGATTTGCATATATATGCAAAATATATATATAAAAAAAATATATATATATAAAATATATATAAAAAAAATGTATTTTTATCTATTGGTGTCTTAATAATAAAAAAAATATTTATTATAACCAAAAATCTTACGCAATATGTGACTAGTATTTCGTAAACTTTTGACAAACTAACCTCTAACTCTGCAATAAAGTCTAAACGAAGATAAGAACAACACATCATCATCATCATCATCATCCATAATACTAAATCAAATATTTATTTAATTTTTACGTCAGAGTTTTCTGGTGCTTTTATTTTTTATTTTTTGTTTTATTTTTATATTTTAACAAAACATCTCAATTGAAAAATGTATATTTATCCGCGTTCCGGTGTGGGAAAAGCGCATTAAAAATCGTTTGCTTGTTTCTAAATTTACACCGGAAACGCCATTTTATATATATAAATAAGCTTAAATAATATATATAGCAAAAAGAAAATAAATGAAAATTCCTTTTCTTAAAATTGACCGAGCACCATAATATGTTTTTTTTTTTGAAAAAAATTCAAAAACGGCAAAAGTTTATTTTATCCCACTTCTTTAACTTGCGGGCCGGTTCTATTCTTGTAATTTTTGTTTATAAAACCTACACAAAGTTTAAATACTGCTTCTCTTTGTACTATATGATGAAAATTTATAAATATCCAATCAAGTTTCTATTAATATTATGCACATATGAATGTATAGATAGCGATTTATTTATTAATGGTTTGGGTATTATGCCATTTAACCAAAATCTATTTCCGATTTGCAGGAGCGTGTTTTTTGTATTTATTTTGCTTTTTCTTAGGTGAGATTTGTTAATTCTTGTTTATTTAATAAAGTTGAAAAAGTCTTTTTCCATATAAAACCATTTATTTTGTTTTACATACATACATTTGAGTTTTGTTATGAATTAAGATAAATATCCTTACAGACTGATCTATTCAGTAAATTAAATTGATTTATTTTTGATTTAAAATCTAATTTGCAGATCTTTATTTTGAATTTCAACACCAATGGAACATTTATATCTGTCAGTGAGATTTTTTTTTTAAATTGAATTAAAACGTGATAATTGTTATCGAAATATTTTATAAAATAATTCAAATATAAAACCATTTTTAATTAATAGGTTGATTTTGAAAATCCGTATTTCTCCCCTTTTTGATGATTGCAACTGACAGCTGTTACATTGACAAGTATTTGCTGTTAATATTTTATGTCAGAATAAGGGAAGAATTTTGTAGTGAAAATATCAGATTTACAGACACAAAAACAAAATTATTTCAAGGAGAAATAAATATACATTTTTTTTGTGTGTTTATCGAGTTTCCCAAATGGAAAATCCCATGAGTAAGTTGTCAAATTTAAATTGAGTGGTCATTGGAAAAGTGTCTAGTTCAACGCTATTTGTAGTAGAAGATTATAAAACTTGACAATTCAAATCATTTAGACAACCACCATTTTTGTGAGGAGTTCAATGAACTCAATGCATTTCAATTGATTGAGTTCTTTTTGTTGCAATTACAGCTTTATACTACGTTTCCACCGGGCACTAAACCGAGATTTAGCTAGATTTGTCACAAATCTCCTTGAAATATCTCGAAGATTTACCATACAAATTTTAATCTCCTCAAATGAAGATTTCAAATAAAACTCATTGAAATCTACTTGGAAACATTAGTTTGTCAAATCAAACAAATTTTTTTTTCGGAGAATAATTGTTGAACCGACCCATTTAAACGCCAATTTCGTTTATTGACAGATGGAAATGTCAACAAAAACTATCTGTCTCACTTCCATATGACTCAAATTCAAAACAATAAACAACTTTCAAGAAATCACAGACGAAATAAAATGTAAGTATACAAAAATAATAAATATGTACAAGAATATAATAAAACTAATTACTTACAGATGATGAGTGAACAAATACATATTTTTTTTCTTTTCGAAAGGAGAATAATTTGAAGTTTTGTTGTTATGACATAAACCAAACGTCAAATTAATCTCATTTTCTTTGGTGGAAACACCTCATGATTTATTTTAAATCACTTGCCTTAAATCTCTGATTATTTGTTGGTGGAAACGTACCAGTGGCGTAACTATACCGTTCGAGGCCCGTGGCAAATTCATCGGATGGGCCCCTCCCCCCAATTTAAAAAAAATTAACCAACAATAATAATATTTTTTTATTTTATAATACTTATTTATACACTTTTACTTGTAAGAGTACAATAATAAATCACTACGTTAAGTAGGTACATACAAACTTTATAATTATACTTAGGTACTTGATTTTCTAATAATTCACTTTAAAATAAAAATACCTAATTATAACCCTGGGTGTTTCAAAAGTAACGTGAATAGGCATCTTCTGGGTAAGCTCGCTCCATCGTAGACCACATCATAGCTTAGACATGATTGTGGTCAAGAGCAAGCCCATTTCAAATAAAAAATAAAAAAAAAGAAGTACAGTCAGCATCTTATTGATATGGGCACATAGAGTAGTCAAAATGATTTGAACAACAAAAAAAGCAATTTGATATACGCAGTCCGAATAATCATATTGTTAAAAGCACACAAGTTGTTCAAAATATAAAATGTTAATTATTAAAATTCCTTCCTTCGGACTTTCTGTTCAGCAAAAGTGGTAATGATATCATCAAAGTTCAAATTTCGGGCCATAGAATTTTCGATGGATAGAATAGCTAAGTTGCTTTACCTGTCTTGTCCCATAGAATTTCTTAAATAAGTTTTTATCAATTTCAGTTTTGAAAACGATCGCTCGGCACTAGCCGTAGTCACAGGAATGGTGAGAATTAAATAAATGAATTAATAAAAAAACTATGCATCTCTTCACTAGAATGTTTGCCTTTGTTTTAGTTTTTCAAAACATAAGATGAAGGAAAATAATTTGAAAAAAACCGAGTTGGCTAACTCGGTTTGCAACTCGGTTTGCTTGAATTCTAACTCGAGTTGACTCGGTTAGGGAAATTAGCGGTTTGGCACATCATTAGTTCTAAAACTGGGTTACAACTTTTTTTTTACAAATCCTTTGAATTTTTAATACATTTTTGAACTTGCTTATGCAACTCAGTAGGTAAAAAAAAAATCAAAGACGAAACTTTTTTTACTAAACATGTATGATAAATAATAAATGCTGGGAGTTGGGGTTCTCCTCTGACCGGGGGCCCCTTCCAGCTGGGGGCCCGTGGCATTTTGCCGACTTGCCACCCTGTAGTTACGCCACTGAAACGTACTATAACAAAAGTAAAAATGGTCGCGTTTAGATTTCTGACCCATACCCGAGAGTTGTGACCTTTTTATGTGTAAACAAAGGTGTTTAAAAAAATAACTTTTTTTCTATTTCAATTTTTTTATAGAATTTAAACATTTTTGTAATATAGAAAAACAAAATATTTTGTGTATATATTTACCTCCAGAATTTCTTGATTTATATCAGCTGGTGCCGCAGGAGGCTGATTGCCTGTTGAATTTATATCTAACGACAAACTACCAGGTACTACTATCATTCGATCGCGAGCTATTGCGGAATCGCGTGCCATATCTGTAAATTAAATTTAAAAAAATAAACACACATTTATTAAAATGAAATATATAAGTAATGTACAATGTTATTAACTGTAATTTACTTCAATTACACACGCCTGTCATAAAATTTATCAAAATAATTGATTTAACATACAGTGTTGTTTATCTCATTCGGAATTAGTGTATTAAAGGAACTACATATTAAACGATTGAAGTTGTTGATCTTTACTGAACTAATGGTAAAATAAAAAAAATAACCGTTTAAATGTCAAAAAGGCAATTTTAAGGTAAAGTTGGTTGCACGAATTAGGTAAAATTTCAATTAACCGCCTATCTGATCTAAAAGATAATTTTACTAATTTTAAACGATTCTATCTTCTTAAAACCTCTTAACAATTTGCTAAAGTTAAAAATACGGAATGGCTACTTTAACAATTTGCTAAATCCATATGACATCTGTACAATTAATCTTATAAAAGCAATAGATGGAATGGTCCTGTCAACAGTTGGGAACTCCAATTAATAGGTTCGTTTAAGCTTTTTTGCTTTGTTTATTTTCACGAACTGTCGCGCTTTTAAGACATGCTATTCGAATGCCAGTTTTTTAATAAAAGGGAATTCGAGATTTACTAGTTAGAAAAGGGAAACGAAAAGTTTAAAATGTTGGAATCGCTTAGTAAATTGCTAAATACTTAAAAAATTGCTACATATTAAAATGTTAAGCATTTAATAATAAGTTCTTTAAAGTTTTGCTCCAACTGTTTAAAATTCCACAAAAGATAATAATTACTTAAGGACTTTTTAACATTAATAAATGTCAGAAAAGCAATTGGTTGCACGAACTATCAATGTTTTAAGCACTGTTCGATCATAAAAGAATTTTAAACATGACACTAGCTAAAATGTGCTATAGATGGATTTTGGCAGATAAAGTGAGACTTTAACAAGATTAGGTGACATAAGTTGTCAAACTTTAATTAAATGACTAATAGATGTTAAAATTGAAAAATACAATTGTTTTAAATTTCACAGCAGATACCAACTTCTTAATGACTCTTTGACATTAATAAATATAAGAAAATAAAATTAGTTGCACGAACTGTCAATGTTTTAAGCACTGTTCGATTATAAAAGTATATTAAGTAGGTATGATACTAGTTAATAATACGCATTAGGTGGATTTTGGCAGATAAAGGATGTTTTCATAAACGTCGACCTTAATTAGACCTGCCTTAAACATGTTCATAAATTCAGATTTGCAATCGAACAGATGCAGATGAATTGCAGAAGATATTCTCATAAACGTCATAAATGACATCAGTGTCGGGCAGATTGTGCATTCATATTTGTTTGACTACAGAGAGCGTGGGAAATCTAAGTCAAATATGAAGTGCGAAAAATTAAAGTTTTATTGGTAATTTTTTAATGAGTTTGTTTGCAATTTGGCTCAAACAAGATTCAAAAAGTTGAAATCGGTATTTTATAAGAGTTTTAACATTGTTCCAGGGTTTTTTTTAGCTGAGTTTTAAATAATTTAAAACCTATGTATATCCATACTATTTTAAGTTCGGATAAGATTAAATAAAAAATGATCAAGAAGCTTGCATTAAATCAATAAACAAATTGTTTTTGTTATTGTTGTTGTTTATATCAGAGTAATACAAAAATGTTAAAACAAAAATTTTTTTCTATTTCATATATTATATTATTATTATAGTAAAATCTAAACACAACACTCCTTAATAGCATTCAAGGTGTATGACTAAGGCATTATTTCTACGTTCACACTAGACATATTATTATTATTATTAATTTATAACCAAGTCGCAATTAATCAACCCACTTTTCTCATTTCCCCGCTTTCGTCACAACAATATACACTACACTATACTTGTACTTGTTAAAAAGTGGAAAACAAAAAATAAACTTGTGATCTGTACGCTATGCAGTGCATAGCATATCTTGTCAAACCACTTAAGTCAAAATAAACCGTTAACATTTAACTGACAATCTAAAAACAAAACCGCACTAAACATATGCAGTACCTACATATACCTATACGTAGTTATACTTCAGAACCAGACAATAACACAATAGGTACTAAAAACAAACAAACCTAATAAATTATATCAGATTTTTTTTTTCTAAATATATATCTCTCACTCAAAAGTTAAAACAATTCTCACCCGAAAATTATTGTAGAGCAACATTTAAGTATAGTGTCAGTAAAATGATAATTGGCAATTGAGTAGAAAATAAAATTAAAACAACAACAACAATAAATAAAATGATCTATAAAAACAACAACAACAAAAAAACAATACAACACTTTTGTTTGTCATTCCAAATGATACAAAAGAGACAGAGCTAAAAACAGAGAATGAGAGAGGAAGAGAGAAAGAGAGAGGACTTCAAAAGTCACAGCCCTATACAATACAGCCCCTGGCGACATTTCTACACTGAGGACTGAGGCAAAGTTTATTTTTAAGTTTTTGTTGTTCCTATCGCCGTGGCATTGAGCTTATCGATCCAAATCTATTTTTAGAACCTTCACAATGTTTACCGAGAGAACTTGTAGCGTTCATATGTATTGGAAATGTTCTCTTTAAATGTGTGTATGTATGTGTGTACCTGTCAGAGTGAAGCAAGTGGCAAGACGAGGCGAGGCAAGGAGATGAGGAAAAATAAAAACACACATGTAATATCGCAATATGTGAATGGGGGTGCATTTTCTTTTGTATATATTTTTATTTTTATTTTTATAAAAGCTCTACACCTGTATCAATGTGGGGTAATTATAATTACCCCAGTGGCAGCATCAAGTGTGCCATAATGCATCAGGTAGACACAAAGACGTAATCAAAGTTATCTAAGATAAAGAATTTCAAGTTTCTTTTTTACGATTTTTTTTTCTTATTCTTTTATTTTCGCACTCTGTTTATTTTTCTTTATTTTGCGATACAAATTAGAGAAAAAGTGATCTAAAAATAAACCGAACATGATTAGGTTATGTTTTTTTTTTTATTTTTTTTTTGGTGTTTTAGATTTTTTTTTTTCAAAAGAGAAGAAATTAAGAAAAATATTATTTCAAATGAGTTTTACCTACTTTATTTAATTTACGATGAAATGTTTTATTGTTGTAATAAGCAAGAATAAAGACAGAATAAATTAAATAAAGAGTAATTTTCTGTTTTTAGTTTTGAAATTTTGAAGTATTTTTGTTATAAACCATCACACGATTGAGTTTGACAGATTAACGATAAACAATTGATAATTTTGAATTTTGACAGTTTTTCGAGTTTCATAACTGTCAAGGGAAGAAGCAAAACTTATGGAAATTTAATTTATTTGACTTTTTAATAAGGGTCCTTCTATGTCTAAATAATTCAATTTATTTTAGATCATATATATCGCGTTGTATTGGCAAAATAATTTCAGTTTTGTTTTTGACATCAAATGACGTTTTCCTTTCCTTGCAAGAAAACTAATACAATTTGTATCTGTCACTTTGTCTGATTATGTTTTTTTTGATTCTGAAAAAATGAGTTATAGAAGAAAAAGATTTACACAGCAACTTTAAAAGCAATGAAATCCTCGAATTCAAAATATGTGAAATAGATTACAACGTGAACACTGAATAGCGCTTTTGACATCATAAAAACGAATACAATTTGCAAATGCAATTCAATGCCATTTTTGTGTTTAGCGTCAATTGTCAAAACCAAAATAAAAAGACGAAACAAAAAGATGGTTGACAAATTTTGATTAGAGATTTGAAAACTTATAGCATCTGCACAGCCACATCGAATTTAGAGATTTTTTTTTAGTTAAGGTCTGACGTTCGTGTTTATATTGCTATGTTAATGTTTTCAAAGGCATTTAAAACCAGTGGCTTTAAAAAGTGTAAAATGGTTTTCAAAGTTGATGTTGAAGTTGTTGTGTCAATGTTTCTCGCTTTAACAAAAATTAAAACTATTTGTACAGTAATAGTAGAATTAGTTAGAGCAATGGTCTATTCTGATATTTTGAAAATTTGGATATCGATTTAAGGGTGCGTTCACAGTAAATGTCCAAATTTGTCAAGTCTAAATTAAAGAACTGTTTTTTATTTGAGTGCATTTTATTGTTTGAAAATTTAACAAATCAATCTCGAGCATACTGATATCCTCATTTTTGTATCTTATTTTAAGTTGATTATTGTGTTGGTATGTCTACAAATATTTGTATTATGGATATATTTGAAAAAAGCACCGCATCGTTTTTTTTTTGTTTTTATATCACATATCAACAAATCACGTATATTTTAATCGAAATTGATTAATTGCTTTTATTTTAACAAACAAGAACTGTTCGAATTGCCTTTCTTGAGTAATTGTCTAGTTAAAACAAAAATGGAATTTATTCCTATTACTTCAAGTAGTTAACAAATGACACATTTAAGATCATGCTAAACCAAAATGTATGTATTGATAAGGCTTAGGAAATAGGAAATTTTGATGGGACTAGAATCTCATCATTAATTTGAAACAATTTTCAAAACAAAATTATGACTTGTCCCCATTGAAATAGCTCAAAATTTAATTAAAAAACAAAATTTTAAACTATCTGTCGACATTTAAAGTGATATAACTATTAGTTTGATGACTTTAATAGGCTGTTTTTGACAGTTTCAGCAAAGTGAATTTATTTTGACATTTGTTTGCTCTGTTTGTTTTAAATTAATATTGAATCAGTGCAGACAACATTTCAATTCCAAGGAAAATAATGTTAAATTATCATCATTCTTCCTTTTTTTTACGGTCTCAATATTATATGAAGAAGTATAACCTACTTGTGTGTCCAATGGTCATTTAATTAAATTTAACAATTATTTTAAAATAGAACTGACGTATATGAAGCACACTTTACCTACTTAAACGCATGACACACACAAATTTATTATTAACAAAAACAAAAAAAAACTAAAATATTTTTAAAACCTACTTAAAATACCGCTGATAAGATTTGATGTTTATAAATCACAAATCGATTTACAATCAAAGTCCGATGGAGCTGATTGAATTATAGATTTGGCTTCTTTTAACAGATTTAAAAATGTTGATAAGAATTTATTATTAAAATGGGAACTTTATACAAACATACAAACATATGTATATATGAACATAAGTGGGATTAATAAATTTAAAAAGAAAAAATAATAATAATAATAATTTATCGGCAGACATCTAGTTTTGCGCGCTTCGGTTATATTATAAGCAAGGTGAAATAAAATAAAATAAAAATATAAAAATACTGTTAAAAAATTGGGTTTTCCCAAATTATTTGATTGCTAGCTTTTTTTATCGATATATTTTATTGGGAATGTGAAATCTAATTCAATTTATGTATGTACGTACATAAGAAAAAATTGTTCATAATATTAGAATGATTAAGATAGAAAATTATCATCATATTGAGTTTCAGTGTTTTTTGTTTCTATAATAATAAGTGGTTATAAATTTTAGTTAATGAGGAATCCTAGAGTGTATATTGATCTGAACAGAGAAATAAAAATAAATAGACTAATACATTAGTTAATGTGTACTTTTAACTTGTGAATTGTCAAAAGATGACAGCTTCAAAAGTGACAGCTGCCCAAATAACGTGTTGTTCAATATATGCTGTTGCTAGAGAACTCCCACTTTGATAGTTAAGTTTTATCATTTGAACGTGTTGCACGACATTGTAACTTGTCATGATAAATGAATAAAAGAAGATCATTGGCCAGTTTATATCTAAGATCTAAGATCATAGAGATTTCCGTATTCTCAGAATTATAAACAAAGTTTCTCTTACAAATTTCTTACTTTTGCTGTGAGGAGAAATCTGAGAAGAGAATTTTTATGATTCGATTTCTCAAGAATTCTCTATTTCACAATTAAAAATGGGATGGAAGGAAACTCAAAGCTAATGTGATTGCTAGTTGAGAATGAAAAGTAAATTGTGTTTATATTTTACTCTCCTGATCTGTCAATCCGTTAAAGAAAATGCTCAGAATTCTTAGAAATATAAACTGACCAATTTTGACAAAAGTAAGAAAAACAATATGGCAGCCACGAGCTGTCAAAATCAACCCGTCCCTATTGGAAAACCCTATATAATCTTGTTTTGACAGACATCTTATGCGTTACTCAAGATATAATCGAGATTTTCAAAATATTCCACAATAAAACAATACTAGTTTTTTTCCTTATTAATAGTAAAGATAAAATTACAAATTAATATATTTTATCTGTCAAAAAATCGAATACCTACCCGAAAAACCTTATAATATGAAAGTTCACGGCTTTACCTAGAACGACAAAATCGCCTTTTGGAAATTTTCCAAACCTCGGATATTATTGATTGGTATTCAATTTATTTAATTTACACCCCGTTTACTCTATTAAAACCAGTTGTAAGAAAATATGAACATATTTACTTGCAAATTCATAAAAATATAAATTTAATAAAAAAAAAAACTACTTTTGGCCTTGCAACACTAAACCAAGAAAACTCAATTTCATTCCCAAGTGTGTACATTGTACCTATACTATAAGAACAACAACCAGTAACAAAAAGAAAACAAGAAGAAATTAAATATCTTTTTTAGCTTCTTATCTCTCCACCAGTCACATGCGGGGCACGACTTGGCTGGAAGAAAAAAAAATCGGTACACTGACCTCGTTTTTAAGTTTCTGACGTGATCCTGTTTAAATGCCAAAAATAAGTTTAAGATTGTCAGTTTAAGTGTCAGTAATTTTTATTTATCATTATGGTAAGCTTACACGACTACACGTGTAAGAAATCAATTTATTTATAATCTTTGTTTTGAACAATAACTCTAAATATAATTTTGAAGTCATCAAGTAAATAAATATACAATTTTTTTGAAATACCTACTGACATAATTATTTCTATTTGTTGCTATAAATTTTGCTTTCTGCGTAGGCATAACTTAGCTCTATAACCTATTCTATGCACATTTTGTTGGAATTATAGCACTGATGAATCATCAGAATTCACATATCACTATGCCTCTCTCTCAACCAGTTTCCAAAAATAGTATCAAGCTACCTTTTTTCTTGTTAATTCCAAGCTCCATCATCATCATCATCATGATCAACATCAACAGGAAATACTATACCAGAACAGATTTATTTGTTTCTCTCATATTATTCCAAAACAACAACAACAACAACAACCAGACCGGATAGATGAAAGACGTCAAATACAAATAATTTTTGCACAAAACTACGTTAAATTAAAATTTTTCCATATTACCAATGAACAAAACAATTTTAAAATTTTGTATAAAATTAAGGTTAAACAGGTTTTTAATTATAATTATGTCCGTGGCTGTGTTATATTAATTTTTTTTTAATATTATTTTTGTATTTAAAAAAAAAAAGTAAGGAAATTTCCATTCGAATACTTTTATCATATTTTAATCAGTGGAATGTATTTACTTTTATACTCTTACGATGTATGTACGAACAACCATATATGAGCTAAAGGGAAAGTTGTGGATTTATAAAAACAAAACAAAAATAACTATGAACGTATTTTCTGTTCAAATTTCGCATTAATGTCAATGACTAACATGAATTGCAACAGTGACACATTAAAAGCCATCAGGTGTCAATTATTCAAATGAAATAATATACTGCACACAAACAATCTGTCAGCTGTCAAATTAACTGTCATTGTAGAATGTAAGAAATCAAGTTTCTATTTCAACAAGTTTTAATACATATGTCTTTTTCTTTACCTTACTATTTATTATAGTTATGTTCCATTAATCTTTGTTTATATTGACTTGGCAGCACTTTGGCATACAAATCAAGAAGAAAATTCAGATTAAGGCAACAAACCTATTCAAAGGTTTGAAAGATTTTGTAAGAACTATGTAATTACAACCGTATAAGGCATGTTCCACAGTATAGATGCTGTACGATATGTAGTTATTTAACTGACTTAATTTCCTGAGGAATATGTTCTTTAAAGAATAATGAACAAAATTCTTTTAATTAAATTAAACTTAAGTTTCAAGAACAATTATTTTAAACTCATAAGTCAGCTTTATGTATTTTATATTTTAATTTCAAGATAAAGAGTGGAGAAGGAGGAAACATTAACAAGATCACATTATTATTACTATTATTGCTCATCAAAATTTAGCAAGAATATTTGTTTTTGTTTCTACTCCATGAGCAAGAATTTCAATTGTTTTTGTTTTGAGATTGTACTTTGATTCTCCGATAATAAACAACACCAACAATAAGGGGATCGAACTCTCACTCGTTAAAACAAAACAAACAAAACAAAATAAAAACATTAAACCCAGTTCGCAGTTTGCACTTACCCCGGTGACATAGTTGGTGTGTGTCTCAAAAACTTGTTTAACACTTAAATATTACAACTTTGGCGGGCTGTCATTGTCAGCAATAAAAATGAAATGGCGTATATTATTATATCTACATTATAGAGAGGGACACACTACTGTCATACTGTGGCGGGCGCGGAGGAAGGGAATTGAATGGAAATTTATTGTGAATTTATTTTTGTATCTCCCACACATTCTGTTGTAAAAGTATTACTCATTATCTAAATTTGTCCCCAGCAGCGGTGCGGTGAGGAGTGGCGGCAGTGCGGCGGATAATGCCAGAGATTGCTGGTACAGACAATAATTTTATTTAAACAAAAATGAAAAGAAAAACAATGAATGTAGGAATATGAAACAACAAAGTCACCTCTACTTCAAAACCAAAATTACAACTTTCTTGTTTGTATTTTGTTCATTGTACCTACATATAGTTTATAGAGGTACCTTGGGAACTTTTGAAAGTGTCTAGCGCGATTCGGAGATATGTCGGCAATTTATCTCGGCATAATTTTTGCTATTTTATTAATAGAGGGCTATGTTGTTGGTTTTTTTACGATCCAAAAAATTATTTGCGACTAAGAATTATGATTTTTGTACGAGATTGTAGAAAATTTACTGTCATTTATTTTGAAGGTTCTTATGCGTTGATTTTGAAAAATGGTTGAAAGTTTTGTAATAAAATATTTTAAATGAGACACAATGGGATTTAACCATGTTCTGGAAAGGAAGATTTAATATAGTTGACAATTGAAATTTATATCATCTTGACATTAATCAAGTGCTAAATTAACTGTATTGCTAAACTAACATATATTATTAAAATCTCTGACAGACTTAGGCCTGTTCGGATTTATTAGTTTGGAAGAATATATCCATGTTATTTATACTACGTTTCCACCGGGCACTAAACCGAGATTTAGCTAGATTTGTCACAAATCTCCTTGAAATCTCGAAGATTTACCACAAATTTTAATCTCCTCAAATGAAGATTTCAAATAAAACTCATTGAAATCTACTTGGAAACATTAGTTTGTCAAATCAAACAAACTTTTTTTTTCGGAGAATAATTGTTGAACCGACCCATCTAAACGCCAATTTCGTTTATTGACAGATGGAAATGTCAACAAAAACTATCTGTCTCACTTCCATATGACTCAAATTCAAAACAATAAACAACTTTCAAGAAATCACAGGCGAAATAAAATGTAAGTATACAAAAATAATAAATATGTACAAGAATATAATAAAACTAATTACTTACAGATGATGAGTGAACAAATACATCTTTTCGAAAGGAGAATAATTTAAAGTTTGGTTGTTATGACATAAACCAAACGTCAAATTAATCTCCTTTTCCTTGGTGGAAACACCTCATGATTTATTTTAAATCACTTGCCTTAAATCTCGGATTATTTGTTGGTGGAAACGTACTATTAAAGATAGTGAATATTACCGTATTCACGTGAAAGAAAATTGATTTAAACGTCATACGTTATGTCAGAATGTATGGATTGTCATTTTTGACTAAAGTAAAGACAATTAAACTGATTTAAGGTTAAAAAAAATGTTAGAAATGAAGATTTCTCGATGTTAAGAAACTATAGAAAACAGACCTTTATTATGTCAAGGACAGAAAGTATTTGACAGCAACAACTCTGGTATTTTTGATTTTTATTAAATCTCCTTTTTCATTTCTCCATTTAAAAATCAGGAGGCGAGTTAAAACGATGATAAGTCTAAATGAGTCGCCCCAAAAAAAAATTGAATGAAATTTTGGTATTGTCATTTCTGCTCATGGAATCCAACTCTAAAATTGAAATTTTTAACTACTTAAAATTTTTTTCTCTAAGCGATCGTTTATTTTTTGATTTTTATTTCTTGAACTGAAAATAAGAAATTTATTTATTTTTAATAATATTATAATAATATTCAAAATATGGCCAATTATCGACTTAGAATTCTATTTATTTTGTTAGCTTTTCAACATATTTTTGCAGAAGAACGACATTTTCATGAAATTCAAGTTAGTTAAACAACAAACTATTCCTCTATATATGCAAATTTACGTATCTTCACCCGTTTTTTAGAATAACGAAAAAACTCATAAAAATAGACGCAGTGCTGCAGATGAATCCGAGGATATGAACAAAGAACCCCAGACAAATTGTCAAAGCCGAAATATGCTTGGCTCTCAAAAACAAAAAGCCTCAAGCATTGCATTGAAAGCCGCTCAAGAGGCCAAAGCTGCATCAAATGCACAAACTGCTGCCGGACAACAAGCTGCACATCAGGTCAAAGCTCAATTGGCTGAAAAAGCTTTACAAGCTGCACGAGCTGCAGAGGCTGCATTGTCAGGTAAACAAGGCATAGTTGAACAATTGGAGAAAGAAGTTCGCGAAGCTGAGGAGGTTGTCCACGAAGAAACAGCTTCAATGCAAAATACTCAAAACAATGTAAATGCTGCAATGCAAGCAGCCCAACAAGCCACAACTCTATTACGCACACTAACTCAAGCCGTACAAACTGCACAGGCAAATGTTGGCAATTCTGAGCAAGCTGCCTTGGGGGCACAACAAGAATTGTCAGAGAAAACCCAATTACTCGAAGCGGCCAAGAATCGAGTTGAGCAGCTTTTGAGGCAATTAAGTGAAGCTCGAACAGATTTTGCTAGTACAAAACAAGCTGCTTACAAGGCCTCAGCTTCAGCACATGAAGCGAAATTAAATGCTGCTAAAAATCGACGTAGACGTAGAATAAATCGTCACAGAAGGACTGCCACTAAAGGAGGAGGCAAATCA
The DNA here is from genome assembly GCA_951509635.1 of Eupeodes luniger. Lineage (NCBI taxonomy): Eukaryota > Metazoa > Arthropoda > Insecta > Diptera > Syrphidae > Eupeodes > Eupeodes luniger. Next base: position 124,175,614 of record OX608074.1, read on the forward strand.
TTGGAGAATTGAATGAATTTACTATTTTTGTTAATATATTTTTGAGTTATAATACAAATATAGTTTTTTTTTTAACAGAAAAACCAAAGTTTGTTTCTAAGAATTTCTAATTCGAAAAACTCTTACATCATTTCGCTCCCACTTGATGGCACTTTATTAAAATGGATATTTTTGACAGATAGTTGGCATTTTCTTTTAGAAATTTGACATTTATGTCATGATTTTTTAAATAATAAAACATATTAGTACTAAAATGGTACAAATAGTAATACTAAAAAAGTTAACTAATTTCTTGTTGAACAAATTGTTATTACATTTACAATTACTTGCTTTTGCTTTAAATCACAACACAATTTGTTTTTTTTTTTATTCTTTAATAAACAAAACTTGTTTTACTCTCTAATTTAATTTATTATAAATAAAATTAAAATGTCAAAAAAATATACATTATACTCATATACATAAATTGTATGTACCTTAATACAGACATTACATGTGTACATATACGAACATTATAATTTTAACGAGATAGGAATTTTTCCGCACGTGTTTGAAATGTAATTGAAATATTTATTTATAGAGGTCTTTGATTTCATTTATAAAAGTAAACATGTCTTGCAATTCAAACACGATGATGTAAAATACTTTTAAAGTTGAATGTTATCTCTGCGGTTAAATAAAAATGCATTAAAATTGTTTTGAGCACGTACATACATAGATTTGTAAATATGTATGTTTATGGTAGAGTACGATTAAATTTCTTTGATTTTCATCTAAAACAAAAATTATCTTAATATTTATAATAATGTGTTTGTACTAAAAAAAAAAAACATACGTTATTTGGCAGCACTTTCTCAACAACATTTTTAAAATTTTTTGGCATGTTTACTAAATTGCCAAATGTCAATTTTAACTGTCAAAGAAGTAGGTAATAAAAACTATAAAACAAAATCGAATAGGTACGCTTTTTTCAAATGTTAAGATCGAAAAAACGCTTTTGAAAAATGTGACAATAACCACACTTCATTTTAAAAACCAAATCAAAACCCAATCTATTTTACACGCTTATCCATTACTAAATCTTTGCTCCAATTAAAATTGTCAATAATTAAATATAGATATTAAAGTGTGGTCCACACTTTTTATTCAAAGAAAAAAATAATATCTTTACTTAATTTTTGAAGACAGAAAATATATACATAACGGTATATTTCAAAAAATATTTATTCATGTGTTTTGCTTTTTTGTGAATAAATTAATTTAAACAAAAATATAGGTTATTTTTTTTGTCATGATGTTTATTTGAAAAAGTTCCTAAAACAGTTATGTTTAACTTTATTTGAACAAATTGTACAATGCACATATGAACATATGTTAGAACATTGTACATATATTATATATGTACATTCCCTGAAGTTAAAAGTAAACAATTTATGTACTTAATTGTTTTCATTTTTTAAAGTTGCTTAAAAATAGAAGTACAAATATAAAAACAAATATCTACATTTAAAAACAATGTAAATGGCCATGATATCGGCTTGATTAAGAGAATGCCATCTGTCAGCTGTCAAAATTAATGTCAGTAAGAAACAACACATAAGTATATCTATTTGTATTCACATCAGAAAATATGCAAAACAGAAAATCAAAAAATGTTTGCGAATTTAAGAATGTTTTTCTTTCAAGTTCAAGCGTGCTATTAATATAGAGCATTTCACATTGTAACGATAGCAAGTATCATAGTAAACGGATGATCTCTATCTTAAAAGGCATATTTATGACAGAACCTGACATTTTTTTCTGAGAGACTACATCTTAAGAAGTCATACGTCCAGATGATGACATTCATGACACATTTTAAATTAAACACGTGTAACGATAGCTTTATGACTTGCAATTTGTCTGTAAAATTAGGTGCGTTTGTGGCACATCCTGAACAACTACGCTGTCAGTTTCGATATCGATAGTTTCTTGACAACTCAATCGATAATTTTGAAGTCATCCTTCATTTTTTCTTATGTGCCCTGTTCTGTAACTTTTCTATAGTGAAATCGAACTGATGCGGTTAAAAATTAAAAGCAAACAATTATTACAACAATTATAAAATTAACAACAATTTTACCATTTGACAGTTACAGAGTATGTGAATAGATTTTTGAGAAAATGCGTTCTTAATAATAAAATACTAGATCATTGATTAAGAAAAATGCTTTTTCTAGTTATTTATTTTCTTTTTGAGCGGACATTTTTGGATTTGAGTTTTTATGTCACAATTAACTTATTTAATATGATGATTCTATTATGTCATTAGACGTTTTGACATTTTATGTCTTAACAAATTGAAACGTGAGAGTTGTCAAAGGGCAACGTATACATTGAATAAATATAATTATTTGGCCAGTTTATATTTATAAGGAGAATGAAATATAAACACAATTCATTCCTATCAATTAAATTAGCTTTGAAGTTATATTCATCCTTCTTGAATTATCAAGCCAAAGAAAATTCTTGAGAAATCGAATCATAAAAATTCTGTTCTCAGATTTCTGACAGCAAAATTTAGAAATTCGTATGAAACATTTTGTTTTTATTTCTGACACTCCAAAAATCTCTGAGATCCAATAAAATATAAACTGGCCAATTTTATATTTCAAAAAATATGAATTAAATATTTCGATAGGTATTTCCTTTACTTTATTCTAATTGAAAAAATGACATGTTCATAAAACAGAGAGATAAGAAGTTCACCCTGAAAATCAAAATTTTAAAAACCCTACGCTAAAATGAAAGGTTGATGACCGAAATATTGAATTTAAGTTTTATACGCTATTACTACCTACATATACATATGTAAATTGACATTTATAAAATAACTGACAATGATACACTACTTGCTATATTTATATAAAATGTCGACTAATCTTTTTAAAGTGTCGACACTAGCTTTAAATATTCTATTTTAAGAGTCGTTATAACCACTTTAAAACGTATTCAAAGCGGTTTTTTTTTTAGAATCATTTTATATTTTGTAAGAATATACAAAGGCTCACTTTAATTAATCTTCCTTCCTTGACAAACCATAGAAAATATTTACAATTTTGTTTTGCTGCAGCAATAATAAACGGAACAGTATCATCACCATCGGTTCTTAATCGTTTCAACTTTAGTTTTAGTCGATCGAGTATACGGCTCCAAAAACCAGTAAATATAATTTTTAGCAGGTCGAACTATGGTGCTCATAGCCCACTTAATCAATTGATAGAAATATTCAATAAATTGTATTTTCTAATAACATCACCTAATGACAATTTTAAAAATTTTAAGTTTAAAACAATGTTTTATAATAGTTTGGATTAAAATAAGATGTTAAGTAGTTTTAAGCATTATTATTAAGCTTTTGTTCACGTTAGTATTTAACGAATTGAAATAAATAAAGAATTAAATATTAAATAAAATTTGAAATACTAATAAAAGTTAAACATTAAAATAAAAATAGTAAGTAAATAGTATTCAGAGTAAAAAAACGAACATGTAAATATTCCAAATAAAATTTAGTTATTTCGAATAATTGATTATTTTTTTGTTTGTAACCAAATAAAATTATTATTTAAATAAAACAAAAATAATAAATTTCAATTTACCACAATACAAGCATATTTAGTTGCCTCGAGGTCAGCCAATATTTTATTATTATTATTATTTTTTTTTAATTGATAAATCAAACTGAATTTGATAAAGAAAGATGCGATGATGAAAGAACACACACGTTGAATATTGTAAATTATTATTATTATGATTATTCTGTTGTTGTTTTTATTTTTGATTGATTTTTTTTTTCTGTTGTTGTTTTGTTATTCTATTTTTATTTTTATTTTTAATTGATTTTATTTATTATTCCATTCACGATAGGCGGCGGCAGCAACACAACGGTGGCTGTGGCGGTGACGGTTTAAGTTTGAAAAAAAACCGTCTTTTATAAACTTATTAGTCACGCAAAAACTTATAAAACAAATCTATACCACACGCTATAAAATAAAAAAATCACACTTTAGTTTTTCCAAGAAAAAGAATTGGCTATGGGATGTTTTGTTTTTCCTTAACGAAATGAGGCGCACTTAAAACCCACAATCCGGTTGTTGTTGTGATGTATATAAGAAAGTATATCTTTATAGTTTTATATACAAATGAAGTACATAATGTAATAGGGAGGTATATTATGTAGTGTAGTTGTTTTTCTTTGAAAGAATTGATTTTTGTTTTGTTTTTGTTATGGAAGAGAAATCAAATCATCAAGTGATTTTTCTTTTATATCTGAGTGGATCGCGACACGATTTGTTCTTTTTTTTTTTTGTATTTCTTTCTTTTTTTTTCCTTAATTAAAAAAGCAAAATAAAATAATTTAATTTAACTTGTTGTCGTCGTCGACGTCGTGGTCACAGTCACAGTGTTTTGCTGGTGCTGCTTGTCACATGAGATTAATAATTCAATCTTTTATAGAAGTTCGACTTTATTTTTCCACTGATGTTGTGGACTTAATAAATTGAAAAAAATAAAATTACACAGAAATTACCAATTGATTTTGATAAATATGCAGCACTAGTAGCAATAGAGGGAGAACAAAAGAAACCCGCAACCGCAATGGCAATAAAATTTGTTTTTATTTCTTTATTTTTTATTATTATTATTATAACACCAAACAAAATTTTAGTAAAAGGTTCTTTTTAAAGTGGACGGTGGTGGTGGGACGCACTTTCTTCTTTAAACAGGCCTAAAAAACTTCTTTAAAATATCGTATGACAGTTAAACTCGGTATTTGGAGTCGGAGGTGGTTCACAAATAAAAATAACAAACACCTGTTACAACCGTTACGGACAGGTAGTTTCACTAAGAGCAGAAATTTGCTTTTACTATTGTGAATAGTTTTTTTTTTGTTCTAGTTGATTCTGTTTTATTTTAATAACCACGATGATTTGCGTGTTTGCAACAAAATTCACATGTTGCTGCTAATCAACTTAAAAATTAAGGGGCCACAAGAAAAATAAACTCGTAAGTATTTATGTATATTTTCTTCTTTAGCAGAATAACAGAATAAGATCAGTTTATAAAATAGAACACGTCCAAACCGAACGGTGTATCTTCAACGACTGAATCTGAACTAAATTTATATCTGAAAAAATGAAAATTGAATTGAAGACCAACAAAAACAACAACAACAACAAAAAAGATACGTTTAGATGTGTATATTTGCTGTTGTCGACAGTCGACAAAATAACGATGAAAGCGAAGGCGAACACGAATAAAGAAGAAAAAAAAAAGTACAACAAAATAAGAAAATACTAACAACACGACGATGGCAGCTCTACTTCGAATCGAATTCGAATGAGTGAGTTGAGTGAATTGTGTTATTTGTTTTATTGCTATTTAGTGGATAGAGGTGGATTAATAAAAATGTATAATTTCTTTTCTTATTTTGACTTTCGATGATATACATATAAGGGTAAGTTATGAATTCAGTAAAAAAAATTCAACCAAAATACTAAATCAAATATGTCTTTAAGGAAGGATTAATTCGGTTTATTACTCAATATAAGGCCGAGTCTGCACTTTTTTGAATAGTTTTGTTTTTAGTTAAAGTTGGATCCTCAGTGACGGTAGAAAAGTTTTTCAATTAATATGAACAAACCAAAGACTAAATACCACAAATAAAGTAATCTTGCCATTCATGTTGCATGTTATTTCAGCCTAAATCAATCTGTGTTGGATAAATTAACCTACAAATGGATTTCATTTTAAATTTAAAAAAGAGGATGGGATGTGACCCATACTGATAATTTCCTATTAGTGGCTGTCTGTCAATACTTGTATCAGTTTTACAAAATATAATTAATACAATTTTGTGTTAGAATAAAATAAGTTTAAAGTTAATGTCCTTCTTTTGTTCTAAAGATACTTGAGTCAAAAATCATTTTTTATCAATTCTTAGTTTTTTTTTAAGAATTTTTGTAAAAACAACTCAATTAACTCTGGGTTTTTATAAAAAAACAAACAACTGAAAGTTAACAACAATATTTTACATACATATGATGAAATAAGTATTATTTTAATATTTTTCGTCGAAAACGAATTTTTTCCAATTTTAGTAATATTTTTTGAAAATGTTCGTTTTTTTAGAAAAAAAAAATGCTGATGGGAATTTAATACGAAAATTATTTAATGTCAAAGAAAACATTTTATAAGCAATGAAATAATTTGAAGTCAATAATTTCATTTATTCTCAAGATATTCGAGTCGATCATCAGTTTTTACCAATTTTGTGTAGTATTGTTTGTAAATATTTATTTTTTATAAAAAAAAAACTATCAGTTTTAATTTTCTAAACATTTTACTAAATTTTTAAATCAATGGCGCAACATTTTAAACAACATTTTGTTAAGGGCTAAAGCCACTCCAAAATTTTCTTTTCTTTTTTTTTCGTTTTGCTAACTAGTAAATTGTTAGCTTTTAAACGAGCATCCAAACATGTCTAAAAAGTGACAGTTCGTGAAAATGAACAAAGAAAATACGCTTAAACGGACCTATTAATTGGAATTTCCAACTGTTGACTGGACCATTCCATCCACTGCTCTTATAAGAATGATTGTACAGATGTCATATGGATTTAGCAAATTGCGCTAAAAGTTAACGTAGCGATTCCGCGGCTTTAGTAAATTGTTAAGAGATGATAAGATATTAAACTCGATTAAAATTACCTAAATCAACTTTTTAGCCTAGTAAATTGCTAAAAATGGCTTAAGCATTTTACTAAATTTTTGAAAATTTGGCGCCAAAATCTTTTATTGTATCCGAGATGTTCGAGTTGAAAATCAATTTTTACCAACTTTTATTGGTATTTCTTAAAATAGTTTTTTAAATTTTTTTGAATAAAAAAACTTTCGATGCGATTTTTTAAAAAAATTTACGAGATGTCAAAAATGTGATTCTTTGATGCACACAACTGTTTTGGATGTAATATCATTTATTGTTCGCAAAAATATTTTAGATGACAATGATTTGGGTTTGGATTTATAAAAAAACCGTTTGATGTTTTATTTTTTTAAATTTATAACAACTTAGAATCACATCACAATATATTACATAATAAGATTTAATTAAAGTCGCTAGCATTATTGGTTCAAGAAAATACTTGGGGTCAACCAAATTGATTGTTTACTTTTTTTTTAAATTTTGCACGTACTGTTCAAAACGGAGCCTTGTGTTACGCGCCACACGCTATAGTAAACTTGATTCAATTGCGCTGATTTTGAATGTTTTCTCTTAGTTTCACTAGAGTTCGGGGATTGTTGCTGTAAACTCTCTCTTTAAGGTAGCCCCATACAAAAAATCCATCGGGGTTAAGTCGAGGGACCTCGGTGCCCACGGGATTCCCCCAAAGCGATTGATAATAAGTTTTTGAGGGAAAGCTTACCGAAGCAAATTCATTGAATCTCTAGCAGTGTGTGCGGTCGAACCATCTTGTTGGAACCACGCGTGCAATGAAAACAATGGATGAGCCTGCAGGTTCAGCAAAAAGAAATCCGTTATCATGCGTCGGTAGTTGTCACTATTGACATTTGTCGCTAGGCCCCGAGCATACTTAGGGTTTTGTTTATTAACGTGATGGTTTTAATGAAAATGAGTCTCGTCGTTCAAAAAAATGGGATTCACAGCACGAAGACGCTCCAACATCGTCTCAAAAAAATGTTTGCGTGAAACTAAATCACTTTCTTGGAATTTTTAAACGATTTGAATTTTGAATGGATGGAAATTTAAATCCTTTTTTAAAATTTCATGAATAAATAATCGCTCTTGAAAGTCTCAGTGAGGCTGACGTTTTCCGTATGGAAAGTCTTGGATTTTCACGTAAACTCTCTTCAACCACTACAATGTTTTCGGGAGTCCTTGAAGATGGACTGAGCCCTGGCCGTGAAGTGTTCATAGCCAAAGCAGTTGCGCGGAACCTCTGCAACCCCGAACAAATTAAATTCACACTCGACCCATCACTTTGTGAACGAAACTGTTGACGCGCAGTTATGTAAAAATCGTTACTCTTGAAAAATGCCTCGATGGCGAAGGCGCAAAACTCACTCGACATTCGACACTGAGAAATCCGCACGATCACTAACTCCAATGACACCATTCCCCCCGCTCCGTTTATTACTTTTTGAGATAATCGTATTTAAAACATAAATTTGCCAACAGAAACTCTGTATCTCGTTATGAATCTATTTTAAGGTTAAAACTTCTAAGCTCTACTTTTACGCAATATAACCTACAAATCAAACGTTTATATTTTTAACATCTTTTAAACTGTCATTCTAAGGAAGTCTGTTAAAATAACGTACACGAAATCGGGAAAGAACGCCCTTCATACATATAGTTTTGGCCAAAATTGTATCAACTAAAAATGTGTATGTTATCAAAAAATAACTTAATAATTTAAAGAAATCGTGATAATTTTTTTCTTAAATTGAATACATTATGAATTTACTTCTAAATAGACCACAAGAGAAAATAGATTTCAAAACGGTTCATTAAATATGACATAAGTAGGACAGTTAACCCAATTTTTTTTGGTTAAAATAAAACCAACTTTTTATTGCTATCTCTCTTTTTCTTATTAATAGAGGAAAGTTAGTCCGTTAACTACAAAATCCATTGCTCATATTAAAGGTGTTGGAAAACGAGTGCAGTTGAATTTATTTATTAGGTGTCATTTAGTCCACGGGCAATCTAATCAGTGTGCTTAGCTAACTTTTGTAAAATGGCCGGCAACAAATACTCTAACGAAATAAAAGAAAAATGTATACAAAAATATAAAAGTGGAATGAGTCAAATTAAAATATCGGAAAAATATGTTTATAAAAGCGACAGGATTCTGCTATAATAAAATCAATTAAAAAAGATCCTTTTATATCATCAAGAATCCAACTCGACCTGAACGTAGGCGCCAGAACAATTCGGAGACGAGCTGTTGATGGTCGACTTAAATCTTTCAAAACTGTAAAAAAAACTTTTATTTCCACCAAAAACAAAGTGGCGAGATTAAAATTTCCTCATGGCCACATCAACTCGACCGTAAGAAAATGGAGGAACGTACTCTTTTCGGACGAGTCCAAATTTTATTTCAAGGGTTTCGATGGTTTACGTCGTGTTCGCAGACCAGCCAAAGAGTCAACAAATCCACGTTACACCAAAGCTACTGTTAAACTCAGAGGAGGGAACGTAATGGTGTGGGGATGTACGGCTTTCGCAACAATAGGTCCACTGGTGATCTCATGGTTCATCTCACCGAACAGTGGAGCAAATCTTAACATCGTTTAGGAGAAAGTAAAATTATTGCACTTGATATTTCAAAAGCATTTGATAGGGTTTGGCATCAGGCTCTCTTATTGAAAATGTGTACTTTCGGTTTTCACGAATCCTTTCTTCATTGGATTAGTAATTACCTTTCGAATCGTTCAATACAAGTAGTATTGGATGGATTCAAGTCTGAAAACCACAAAATAAATGCTGGTGTGCCCCAGGGCTCTGTTCTATCTCCAACACTCTTTCCCATTTTTATTAATGATCCCCTGTCTGCAACTTCTAATCCAATACATTGTTTCGCTGACGATAGTACTCTAAGCTTTTCATATTTGCTTTCAGAATCACATCCCACTTCTTCGGATGTGGAACTGCAACGACAAAATATGATAATCTCGTTAAATTCCGACCTAAACAGCATTGTACAATGGGGTTTAAAAAAACGCGTGCGATTTAATTCTTCAAAAACCCAATGCTGTCATGTATCGTTAAAGCGAGATATACCCCCCTTGTCATTATCCATGGATGGTACTTGCATCAATGAGACTGAACATCTCGATATTCTCGGTATGTTTTATCACTAACCACCTCTTGTGGAACGATCACATACGCGATGTCGCCAAAAATGCCACAAGATGTTTGGGGTTTTTTGAGGCGATGGCGATGCAAGAAGTTTTTCTCCCCCTCTGATCTGGCTGTTATTTACAAGACTTATATAATATGTACGTCCAAAGCTTGAGTATTACTCCCATCTCTGGACTGGTGCTAATGCAACTTATTTAAGCCTCTTCGACAGTATTAAACGTAGAGCATTAAGATTGAGTGGTTGCTTGAACATCGTCGTTAAGTTTCTTGTCTTTTTTACAGTTATTTTAACGGTTTATGCTCTAGAGAAATAGCCAGCTGCATTCCTCCCCTTAAACAGTTCAACCGTAATACTCGCGCTTCTAGGAATGCCCATCAGTATACCCTCGAGCCCAACTTCAGTCGTACTGTCATGTACAGAGATTCGTTCTTTAGCCGTACTACGCGAATGTGGAATGCCTTACCACACTCTGTCTTTACCAGTCATTGCAATATTCAGGAATTCAAAACCAATCTGCACCGACAACTTCTTTTAACCCCTCTCCCCCATTCCTAGTGCTCACACTGTGTCTTTACAAAAAAAAGGTAGTAATATCCCCTTGAGTGTGTGCTTATTTAAAAAAAAAACTTGTTTGCTGTCAGTTACAACAATTTATCAAACAGACCTATCAATCTTTTACCACTAAAATCTTAAAATTTATATAATACTTTTATACTTTTTTTATTTACACATAAAAAAGCAACTTCATACGACCCAGTAGTTTGTTTAATAATTACGTCATTGCAAATATCTTTGTTTTTTCTATTTTTAATTTAATGTAAATCATATTTCTGTTTTTTTTTTTTTACTTCCTAAAATTTGTTATTATTATAAAGGAATCCTTTTTGAACTGTAAACAAAATAAAAAATCAATTTATTTGTTTAGATTTTATTTTTATATTCCCCCATGGGGGGGGGGGTCACTTCTCATGTGCCATTTTAGTTCTCGTCTGTTTCTATTGTAATTTGATTATGACTAAACGTAAACTGACACACATCCTGGCATAAGGTGAATCAAACAAAATCAAAATAAAATTATAAAAAGAAAAACAAGAAAAAAAAGGATTTATTTTTCAATTAAATTACATAATCGACAGGTTGTTGCTTTGCTACACAAAACACATGTTTTGTTCACGTTTTAAAAAACTTAAATAAATAAACACGAAAACATAATACACACACACAAACACAACACAAAACATGCATAGGAGTACAATAAAATTATTCAACTCACCCTTAGCTTTTAGAAAAGGATTCTCTTCGTTGCATTTGAAACTACGTGAGTGTTTTGTCAGGTCTAAGGACTCCCCTAAAACGAAAGAACAAAACAAAAATACGAAAAACAAATTTAAAACAGGATGCTAATAATAAATTTAACAAAACAAAATGTAACAATAAATTGAAATTAGAAAATTAAAAAAAAAAATCTGACAGCGGTGGGATTCGAACCCACGCTCTTTCGAACTGGTGCCTAAAACCAGCGCCTTAGACCACTCGGCCACGCTGCCTTATACAAAATGGTAATTCAATAATGTATTTTAAGAACGAGTAGAAGAAGTAGATTGTATGAATTATTGTGTTTTGCTTACAGTACGCGACGTTGAAGTAGACGAAGACGAGTACTTTCCGGTATTAAATTAAATTGGTGTGGATGTGTGGACAAGTTTTACTTTTGATCTTATGACAAGTGATCAAATGTTTTGTTTGTAAAGTTGAATTTAAACACATATGTACATCCAAATACATAAACGTAAAATAGCGAAGGGTTAGGTCTTATTCCATGGACTAAGTTCAAAATGTTATGAATAGAATAAAATGTCTACTAAGTGACGTTTACTAAGTTAAACCACCGAAGAAGGTTTATTAGCGGAGGAATAAGATCTAAATGTGTCAAATGTATTCTGAAATAAATAAAAATAAGTGAATATTGGTTGAAGAGTTTAGTATAGATTGTGTAACCTTCTCAGATCACATGCCATTAATTTGTTCCCTAAAATCATCAGTAACAGAAGAAAATACCAACCAAAGAGGTATCTCTAGAATAGAATGGAATGACCAAAGAGGTGTTGCTTATAAAAATAAACTCGAGTCACTTGTTCCCTCCATCATAATACCAACAGATTCAATTGAAGAACGATGCAAAGCAATCAAAAGCTGTATTTATGAAGCTCCCATGCAACAAAATGTTAAGTTTGATCCAAAAAACCTTGGTTTGATTTAGCTTGTTTTATGGCCATGAAAAATGCTCTTAAACACCTTAAATCCTTCAAAAAACTAAACCTGGAAACATGTCGTAGAAAAAAAAATAGGATTTTATGTAAAACTACAAAACAAGCTTATTTCGTTATAGCCTTACTGGGAGTCTTGAATCTGTTCATTCACCCCGAGAGTGGTGGAAGATTGCTAAGCAAATACGTGGACAGTCGATTAAAACCACAACGTCAGTAAAAGTAATTGAATTTAAAATGCATTTTGAAAGCATACTCTCGCAATCAAATGATTCAGCTACTATCTCATACGCTCTTCCTCAGCGACATATTCCAGAGTTAGATTACCCCATTGAGCTGTGCGAGATATATTCTGCTATGTCTTCATCAAAAGATCTGAAAACTCCTGGTTTTGATGGAATACCGTATAAATTTTATAAAAATGCATGTCCATCTCTTGTTGAAGAAATACAGAAGTTATTCACTGAGATTCTTAAAACTGCAACGCTACCATCATCTTTCAGAAAATCCATTATATACCCACTGTTCAAGAAAGGAGATACAAATGTTGTGTCAAACTATAGAGGACTTTCATTTCTCGATACGCTCTATAAGCTGTTTACTACAGGTCTCTTGAACAAACTGTCAGCTTGGTTAGAAAAAAACAACATCATCAATATAGAACCAACTATTCTACTGTGGACCAAGTTTATAATCTTTCATGCATAATTCAACTTCAACTCAACTTCAACTTCAAAAGAAGAAACTCTACACTTTTTTCATCGATCTTAATACTACGTTTCCACCGGGCACTAAACCGAGATTTAGCTAGATTTGTCACAAATCTCCTTGAAATCTCGAAGATTTACCATACAAATTTTAATCTCCTCAAATGAAGATTTCAAATAAAACTCATTGAAATCTACTTGGAAACATTAGTTTGTCAAATCAAACAAACTTTTTTTTCGGAGAATAATTGTTGAACCGACCCATTTAAACGCCAATTTCGTCGTTTACTGACAGATGGAAATGTCAACAAAAACTATCTGTCTCACTTCCATATGACTCAAATTCAAAACAATAAACAACTTTCAAGAAATCACAGACGAAATAAAATGTAAGTATACAAAAATAATAAATATGTACAAGAATATAATAAAACTAATTACTTACAGATGATGAGTGAACAAATACATATTTTTTTTCTTTTCGAAAGGAGAATAATTTGAAGTTTGGTTGTTATGACATAAACCAAACGTCAAATTAATCTCCTTTTCTTTGGTGGAAACACCTCATGATTTATTTTAAATCACTTGCCTTAAATCTCGGATTATTTTTTGGTGGAAACGTACTATAAGGCTGCTTTTGATAGCATTGGCAGGAATGCTCTTATTTATAAGCTATCGACTCTGGGGATATCTTCGAAAATACTGGCTTGGCTACTATAAAGTCTCTTTATAAGGATAGTACTGCAGCTGTTTGGGATGGTTCGTGTTTGTCAGACTTCTTCACCACTAAGAAAGGTGTTCGTCAAGGATGTGTGCTAAGCTCTCTTCTTTTCGTTCTGTTTTTAAATGACCTTCATGCGGAACTTCCAATCGGTATTGGTTTAGAGGATTTTCAAACTAATGCCCTCTTATATGCGGACGATATTGTACTGTTGTCAGATAATCCTTCCAATTTGCAACAGCTAATTGAGGGTTTTAAGACTTACTGCATTCAATGGAATCTTGAAATAAATCTTGATAAGTCGGAAATAGTAATATTTCGCAATGGTAGAAGAAGAGCAGCGTGCGAAAAATAATTCTGAAATAAAGGTGTCTAATCAATACAAATATTCTGGCGTAGTGTTTAATTACAATATTTTTTTGGAATGACCATCTAACAAACATATTGGGAGCATCTAAAAATTCCATCAATGCAACGTGGTCGAGACTGCTGCGAGACAATACCGTTCAACACTCAACAAAGTTTAAAATATACAATGCCACCTCAAAAGCTATAATGTTGTACTGTGCTCAAGTTTGGGGATACCGCGAATACAACCAAGTCGAAAAGTTGCAGCGTTTCTTCATGAAAAGATGCTTTTTACTGCCCGATAATACGCCTAACTATGCTCTGCACATTGAAACAGGTTTACCGAAGGGTTTTCTAACGTCCGTCCCTCCAGCTACATTTTTCTTTCATAAGACGAAATCTAACTCTTCCTTTTATAATAGATAACCCAGCATTTTATCGAAAGCCATTATAAACAAGAAAATCTTCTGGGCTAAGGAATGGTTGGATCTTTTTCATGGATGTTCGTTGGGTTTTTTCTTTTGACATGAATCTACTTGAATGGCCTAGCTTACATAACATTCTCTTACAGAAAATGAAAGAAAAACACTGGACTGAATTTACAGTTATTGCGACACAGTCTCAATTTCATGATGCATATTGCAACTTGATGTACTCTGGCATACCAAACTATTTTGATGACTCAAATTCACGTGATATGATTTCCATAATTTTTAAAGCTCGCTGCGGGCTCCTTAATATCAATGGAAGAGCCTTCCAAGGAGATATCCCAATCAATTTCTGAACAGTTATCAACCATCCAACAATTTGAAAAAATATTGACTGCACCCACATTCGAATACAAATGAATTTATTATATTATATTCCTAGATGTGCTTACAAATTATCTCAATTTGCTGTCAAAAAACCCAAGTCTGCGAAACTTGGTCGAAATTGCAAGTTACCAAACAGGAATCAGATTTATTGTAGTAGATTTTCTTAAGAGGGATTTCTGGTAAACGTCACTTTACTATCCCACGAAAATTTTGGTTTTATTCATGGAACTATTTAACCTAACCTAACCTAGGTGGAATAAGCTTTTTTTAATTCATTCGGCTGATAAAGTACATTATTTTAGGTGCATATAGCCCAGAGCCACAAAGCTTTTAAAGGGGTTTTCAATAGGAACGGGTTGATTTTGACAGCTCTTGGCGGTCATATTGTTTCTTTTACTTTCTGTCAAAATAAAATATCTTTGCTAATCAGTAACTAAAGACAAAACATTATGGTAAGTTACAGCGTCGAGGAACACGTGCAAATGATAAGACTTTAGCCGTGTTTTTTTGGTATTATAGTACAGAGAGAAATTGCCAAAAAAACGATCCGCAGTAGTCCGGTTTTTATATTTGAAAGTTGATACAATTGAATATTTGCCAGAATAATTTATCAAAAAATTACAAAAAAAAAATAGCGAAATTCATACCAGGGGTGAAATCGTGTAAGTTGATTTTTGATAGTTGACTATCAAAATCAAGAAAATACGTCTGTGTAATGTGATAGTCGATTTCAAAGTTTTAGCCAAACAATTTGACATAAAATAAAAACTTCAAGAAGGGGGTTTGTTCGTAGACTAACATGTGGTGTTGAAGCGAGCTTGAAGCTAGCCTAAATTCTTTATATACCTGAATCGAGTTGAAATGAGCTTGATTCACCTCGATTCCGGTCGGGGATCGGAGTCGAGTCAAAATTTGTCAAGAAAAACCTATGTGGAGGAGTTGGTTTTACAGATAATGCGTTATGGTCTGTTTATTTGCATGTTTGTGTACAAAAAATATAGTTTTGTTTTAATCAAATTAAAAAACAAAAAAAATTGCACATGGAGTAGGCAGCATATTCTTATATGGTGCTGAACTATTCAGTTTTTCATTGTTTAACACGAATCAAACTATCTCACTTGCACTTCATAAGAAACATTGAAACACCATTTGCATTTAAAAAAGTGCTGTCAAACGTTATCATTTTTAAATCTTCTTGTGCGGTGGAAACACCAAAAAGATTTATTTAATCTAAACTGAGATAAACCTTTGGTGGAAACATACCAAAACTTAATTATCTTTTCTATTGTTTTCTCTTGCAAAATAAGCCCAGTTAGTCCATTTTCATTAACAAAACTAAATAATATCAACAGTAACAGATTGATTTTTTTTCCCCAATGGAAAACACATGATTCCAAATGAACAACTACTCAACGAACACAGCCATCGGATACAAATGCAATATCAATCGTACCAACATTTGAGAATGAAATCGAGACTCGTTTAAATGTCAAAAACCCATCCGTAGTAAGATTCTACTTTAACTTTTATCGGTAGTATTCATACTACGGATATTGTTTTTGTTATTCGTGTAAAAAACTACTTTACTATTGATAGATTTTCTAACAAAACACGGGTTTTATTAACAAGATGCATTTTCCTTGAAACAACGATGCACGTGGTGAGTTCTTTTTATGGTGAACTTGGTCGTCCTTTCAAGTCGACTATTCAACATTTGGTGGCCAAATTCGAGTCCAATGACTCAGTGAATAATCAACAAACACCCGTACGTCAAGACGCATGATCTACTGAAAACATCGCCGCTGTTCGTGAAAGTGTGCAGCAGAATCCGAAGCAATCAATTCCATCGTTTACATAAGAACTTGGCCTGTCGAAAATCACATCATGGCGAATTTTAAATTGTGATTTGGGCATGCACCCATACAAAATCCAACTGACCCAGAAGCTGAAACCGAACGAACATACGCAGCTTATCACAATTGTGGTCGAAAAATCATTTTTAGCGCAATTCATTCACACTAACGGTTGTACCAACTTCATTTTTTCTTAAGTAAGGTCCAATAAAACCGCCAGCCCAAAACCCACACAAAAAAGTGACAAGTTAGAGATTCAGAAATTTTTCAACAACAGTTTGTTGGATTTGCCGAGCCCTAAATACGGCTGTTCTGCTTTTAGACTATACTCTCTCTGAGGTTAGAATAAGCCTCGTCACTCGCAGTTCTACTTGTCAAATGTCAAAAGATGACAGTTTCAAAAGTGACAGCTGTCAAAATAGGCGGTTATAAAAACTGAAAACGCGCATTGAAAGTACCTGAATATATGTTATTAAAACAAAATTGATGGCAAAAAGATTTAATGGGTGGGCTAGAGTTTAAACTGTAGCTCGATGCTCAGTGTGCAAAACCATAAGATTTAAAAATAGAAAAATCTCTGCTTCTAAACAATTTTGGCATACAAATTCTCCGTAAATTAAATACAAATTTCAATTTCACAATACTACATAATATTATTTAAACTATCAGTAGCTTTATAAATTACATGTTATCATGAAAGCTTTTATTTCTCTAAGTGTACAATATAGATAGTTGATGGGTCATGTGAAGCTCAGAAGATCATTGCTCTTTTGCCATCACAAGATGATCATTCCACAAACGAATCTAAATTAGTATACAAAAATATATTCTTTTTGTTTCTATAATTATGAAAATCTGAAGAAATAAAATTATATAGGTCATTATTAAAAATACAAAAAAATATACAAAATTTTCAGTCAATTTAAATAGTATGTTCGTATGACAAAATAAAACATAAATCTTTGAAAATTTTAAAGCCATTAAACGTTCTACAAATAAGATGATATGAATTAAACTAAAAATAAATGGAAAAAAAACGCCCTTATCATCATTATTGCGAAGAGTTATTGTATCCGTATGACGTTGATGACAATCACGCACCAAACTGATGTCTTGTCAGTTGTCTTGAATACGCAAATTGATAACTTCATATACATATGTATACATTCCGCGTAAATTGTTCATCAAATTATAGAAGAGTAGACAGACATTCTGGCATTACATATGAGTAAGTACGTAAGTACCTATCTGTGTTAATTTTGTTTATAAAAATTCATGGAGTGATATTTAATTAAACATATAAATGTAAGGAAAACAGTGTTGCTTTTCTTTGTCACTTTTAAATGATACTTAGTGATTTTTAATCGTACACTGATTACAAAATTCGATGAGTGGGCTGCAAAGGGAGTCAAGTGTCAATTTTTGACAGTTTTGCAATATTTAAATGTCAAAACGTGACTCTGAATCCATGATCTGTATGATATCTATGGTCTCTATGGTCTCTAAGGTCTCTATGGTCTCAATGGTCTCTAAAGTCTCTATGTTCTCTGTGGTCTCTGTGGTCTCTGTGGTCTCTATGGTCTCTATGGTCTCTATGGTTTTTATGGTCTCTATGGTCTCTATGGTCTCTATGGTCTCTATGGTTTTTATGGTCTCTATGGTCTCTATGGTCTCTATGGTTTTTATGGTCTCTATGGTCTCTATGGTCTCTATGGTCTCTAAGGTCTCTAAGGTCTCTAAGGTCTCTATGGTCTCAATGGTCTCTATGGTTTCTATCGTCTCTAAGGTCTCTTTGTTCTCTGTGGTCTCTATGGTCTCTATAGTCTTAATGGTCTCTGTGGTCTCTAAGGTCTCTATGGTCTCTATAATCTCTATAATCTCTATGATCTCTATGGTCTCTATGGTCTCTATGGTCTCTATGGTCTCCATGGCCTCTTTGGTCTCTAAGGTCTCAATGGTCTCTAAGGTCTTTATAGTCTCTATGGTCTCAATGGTCTCTATGGTCTCTATGGTCTCTATGGTCTCTATGGTCTCTATGGTCTCTATGGTCTCTAAGGTCTCTATGTTCTCTGTGGTCTCTGTGGTCTCTATGGTCTCTATGGTCTCTATGGTCTCTATGGTCTCTATGGTCTCTATGGTCTCTATGGTCTCTATGGTCTCTATGGTCTCTATGGTCTCTATGATCTCTATGGTCTCAATGGTCTCTATGGTCTCTATGGTCTCTATGGTCTCTATGGTCTCTATGTTCTCTGTGGTCTCTGTGGTCTCTATGGTCTCTGTAGTCTCTAAGGTCTCTAAGGTCTCTATGTTCTCTGTGGCCTCTATGGTCTCTATGGTCTCTAGGGTCTTTATCGTCTCTATGGTCTCAATGGTCTCTATGGTCTCTATGGTCTCTATGGTCTCTATGGTCTCTATGGTCTCTATGGTCTCTATGGTCTCTATGGTCTCTATGGTCTCTATGGTCTCTATGGTTTCTATGGTCTCTATGGCCTGTCTTTTGCTTAAGCAAGTTCATGCAATTCAGTCATCTTGATGATTTCATTCAATTTAAACTAAAATACGACGCAATTAAAAATGCTAACATCCCTTCCGTTAGCCCCCTCCCCTCACCACAAAAAAAATCTTACCTCCCACTAATTTTTAAAAGCTTTAACCGACATCATTCACTCATTTATGTCTGCCTTGTCGTCTTGTGTTTTACAAATTTTCATTCGAGATGAAATCTTCCTTTATTCTTCAATTTTGGCCATATGTTCTCAATGCGATTGCGATGGGTTCTAAGAATAACCAGATTTTATTTTAGACAATTCAATATGTTTAATTTTCTTATAGCCATCCATCCGACTTTGGCCTGTGTGATGCATCTTCACTTGGGCATCTTTGCTGAGATATGCACAGTGTATATCAGTACAGTGCAGTGCAGCAAGAGTTATAAAATGCACTCTCCCCCACTTGACATTCCGCCCCACAAAACAAAGTGCATATTTTCAGATGGGTCCCTTCTTTTATTTATACAAAAATGTATCTTGCGCACACAATAAGGCTAAAAATAATTTTACTTTGCCATGGGAAAATTAAAGCACAGATGAGACGAAGAGGTCAGGTGAAATCTAAAAATAACCAAACCGATGAATTTATTTCGGGATCTGTAAAACCTCTTCTTGCAGAGTCTTGAATCTATTTGTGGCTTCTTCTTCGTTGGCCGTCGCTCGTCGCTCCTCGACGACGACACGACTTCGACGTTTTGTTTTGTTGGTCCTCGTACCTTGTTGTTGTTGTTGTTGGTGGGTAACCGCGGGCTCCTATAATGCCGACCATTCCTCTTGAAATTTCTGAATGTTGAATGATGTCCTACAATACTATATGCATCCAGAATTTGTGCGGTGGTGGTTTTTGGTATACGAGTACTCATACTCGTATTCCTATACCGAACATGTTGGAAAGGCCTAATAGTCAATGGCTTAAATGCGGTGTTGGTTAATGAACGTAAATTTAGGTTGTTAAACCCTTTTGAAGGGTAAAATCATAAAACCTACATTTTAAGTCGACAAAATGATGCTAGAGCACGATCTTGAACTTAGCAATACCAAGATATACAAGTATAATATATAACTGTATATAGTTACCAAAATAATTATTTGTTAACAAACTCACGTCATCCGGCAACACTTTGGCAAACATTGACAGATGCAAAGTGTCACAAATAAAGGTACCTATAATAGTACCTATAACTGAGTTCGTAACTTTTGTTCGAAAAATAGACAGAAGAAAGAGAGAGAGAGTGACAGAGAAAAAGAGATTTACGTCAGTGACATTGATGTTTTATTGTTGATGGTCAATACGGGTATTGTCAAGCAAGCCATTATTGCTTTCTATTTTTGCGTGTCAATTGTTGGCATTAGAATTATAGAGTTCATTTTCGTTTATATAGTCAATTGCGTCAATGTAAGATTTTATTTTGTTTAGTGTGGATTATATATCAATGCAACACGTGCTTTTTGGATTTAGTTTCTAGAATTTAAGTCGATAAAAAGCAAATATTTGTGATTTTTTTTAATATTGAATACTAATTCTGAAAACCTGACAGTTTTTGGTATAAAATTTCAGGAAGAAAAGTTTGCTCTATCTCTAGAAATACATAAATCAATTAATAATAAATACATTTTTGGCATCACTGTCAAACTTTTTCGTCTGTGTACGCATAATTGAACCAACAAATACACACGGGCCCTAAGGACAAACCAAAATGTAATAAAGCTCCCTTCGTTAAAGTTTCGTCAAAATTTTGCAAAAAAGAACAAGTGCATGCCGTTTTATTTGCTCATTGCTTAATTGAATTTGACAGAGTAAAGAAAAGAAAAAAGGTGTGTTTATAAAGTTTATGTCAAGTTGCTTGATTTTTAAATAAAAACATTTTGTCTCCTGTCGCTGTTAATTTTACGCACAATACACGAACGTTTTCTTCTATTTTTTGAATACAAAATACTACATAATATTATACAGCAATTTTAACTTTTTAATATTTTTAATTTTTAATTCAATTTTTATTTTTTAAAGGAAAGTGAATAATTTCTTTAACAAACAAATCGAAATTCACAGCAGCCAATATTTTGTTTGACAGATAACAACGTGAGTGAAAAAAAAATAAATAAAAATTCTTTGAGTTTTTGACATTAGCTTATGCTCAATTGTAGTAGGGCCTTAAAGAAGTCAAGCTGTTCATCAAGGTCTGACAAGATCTTACGCATGCTTTTGATGTCAAAAAAGGTTTTAAACAAGGCGATACACTATTCTACAATTGTTGTACAAAACTAAATCGTCAAAAACTAGAAGCACAATTTTATTAAGTTCCATTAAATTACTTGGATACGCTGATACTATTGACATAATTGGAAGATGACAGCGTGATGTCAGTGGAGCGTTTGTGTCATCCTCATCGATAAGATGGACAAAACGTCACCTTAGACAGCCATAACTTTGAGGTAGTTGGACAAATGATCCATCTAACCAGCGCTGAAATCAGAGAGAAAGTAATTCTTGCCAATCGCTGCTTCTTTGGAAGTCAATTAAGTAGTGAAATCCTGGGGTGAAATCGAATTAGGAGATAATTGACTATCATCGAGTTTTCTGTATGTGTAGTGTAAGATGATTCAACTCAATTCAATTCGATTGAACAATTTCAGATTAGAATTGTCACAATTCATTATTGCTATCGTGAAATTTAAAAATAATTCCTATAAAATATCTAAATAAAAGTATCAAATTGGCTGTGTTTTAATAACATTATTACTTTTCTTGTGTTTTAATGTTTTTTATTAACGATAAAACGGTAACTGAGAAAATTTGTTGGTCGTTTGCGGAAACGTCTGGTAGCTCTATTCAGAAACGACATATTTGTTGGAAAATGACTTTCAACTTTTTGTTGTGACATATTTTTAGGTATCAATTTGACAATCACCTTATAGATCAAATTCAATAAGTTCGACTGTCATTTATCAACAATCACCTAAGCCAATTCAACCCCTGTCTCAATGAAATTAAATTATTTAACCTCTATAAGACGCTCATCATCTAGGTTATCACTTATGGCGCTGAAGCTTAAACCTTATCAACGTAATATGAGAACGTCTTAAGATGCTTCGAGAGTAAAATTTTAACCTTCATTTTTAGTTCCGTCTGTATAAATGGAGAGTAATGAAGAAGATACAACGAATAACTGATCTACAGGTCAAAAGAATTGATGTCTAACGACTTAGATGACTCTGCATGAAGCCCAAAAAGTTTTTGAATCAAATCCCAAAGGAATGGCGTTGTAGAAAAAGACCGAGATTCAGGTGGTGCACGCAGGTGGTGAGCGAGGACCTTGACCAACATGGCGAGCGAAACTGGAGAAACTAAGAACCGTGCTGGCTTTAGACGCATATTGGTTGAGGCGTTACTCCATCCCGGACTTTAGCACCAACTTAAGTAATTAGATTAAGAGTTGACTCATCTAATTTGATAACTTAATTAGGATTTTGTCTAGGCAATTATTCTAATTTTTCTCAAAATAATATCGGTGTCATTTTAGAGAATCAGCATAATCTTAAAATTTTAATACCGAATGAATTTTGGTCTCATTATATCCCAAACTAAATCTTAACTCGAAATGTTTGATACAATTGAAGATAATAATATCCGAACCAATGGCGGATATAGGGGGGTCATGACCTCTCCTGGGAGATAATTTTTACTTATTTTTGTATATGAAAACAAAATTCGTATTTTAATTCCTTAAACTTTGTACTTCTTTTAACTGAGGACTGGACCAAGAACTTAACATGAATCGGAAATTTAGACCTATTCCAAAAATTCATCAACTTTTTTGCAATGGACGATCCAGGAGGGGGGGGGTCATATGAGCCATAAAGCTAAGTTAAGTTGTATAAGTACAGATTTCAATTAAAGATTTGTAAGTAATTTAACAACATTCACCAAAAAGTGGTTTGCTGTCAAAAACGCTTAAAATTTTTGTTTTCACGCAATTTAGAATTTGGAAAAACTTTAGTGCTTTAAATTATTTTCATTAAATTTGTTTCTAAGAAAAAAAGCAAATATTCAGGTTCTTAAGAAGAAACCTTGAATAAGATATCGTCAATTTTATAATAAGTTGCCTTTAAATTCCTGAAACTAGCCTTCATTTCCATCTTAATTTTTTTTAACGCACATAAATAGTGAACATTGAAGTAATTTAAAATTTCGAACTAGAGTTTTTAATCAAACATGACATTACGATGCTAGAAAATTCGAAAAAGTGGGTCCGCCGATTCCGTCCGTCTGGCTGTCTGTCCTAGCCCTTACAACCCAAAATATTGTGTCGAAATTAGGGTTTTCAATCGATTAGCGTAATTAGCTTTTTTTAATTTTTTTTTTAATACGAAAAATAACAGCAGTCCTCATACAAATTTGTTTGTTAAAAATCGAAAATTCGAATTTTTTCAAAAATGAACCGATAGATATTTTTAAAACTTTCTCTTAATTTTTATTCTTAATTTGGCTTCTTTCTCAAAAGAAAAAACATATTTTGGTATTGCTCTAGAAAGGTGCCCTTCATAAAACCGTTGTTTTGTTTTTTTAAGTTTTCTCAAAAACTAATGGACCGATTTCATTAATTTTCTCTTTCTGTGCAAGCTCTTGTCAATCAAATTGTTGATAATTATTTTTGATGATCAAAAATTTCATTATTTTTTTTTTTTTTGATATTTTAAAAAATAGACATTTGTTTTACATTCTCGATAGGGTGAACATTTTTTAACGAAATTTAAATGTACAATGTATATTTATAAGCACTTTATCTAGTGATTAGCAAGAATATTTGTAAGACAAAATTTAAAAATTAAAATGATTTTGGGAAAAAAAAATTAAGTTAATATAGCTTTTTTGAGAAATTAAATGAAATTTACATTTTTCAGAAAAATTTATTTTGCAGGGACAGTTTTAAATCTTAAAATATAGGAAATATTTTTAAACAGACTTTTTGGAAGAAATTATCAAGTTCTATCGACCCATTCGTGCATTTTATTTCTTTCTGATTTTCTGTTGAATACAAAAACTTAAATAAAGGAAATCCACTTTTTGAAGTGAATTTGCTTTAGATGTTCTAGAACTGAGATTTAAACACGAATTTCAAGAATATAAAGGTCCCAAAAACAGCAAAATTGACACTTTTGTTAAAATAATGGCTAATTGATAACACAATGAACGTTTCATATCTATTAGCATAAAAGCTGAAACGTGTAATTTGTGAGTACCACACAAAAGTTTCTTCCAATTTATTTGTTTACCTAAATTTGTTTTTATTTCATTTTTAGAAAAATTATATACTTAAATGCACCTATTTCCTTAAATTCAAGAACCAAACATTTTTCTCTCTACAATTTTTAAGTTGTGTTGACTCGTTTAAGATCAAAATATTTTCTAGCATCAGCTCCAATCTACGAGTAAGCAGACTGATAGCGATAGTATCTAATAATAGACTCCCGAAAATTGAGTTCGAAAAAAAACACGTAAAAAAAAGCCGGACAATTCTTGATATCAGATTCTTTCTCATTTTCTGGGTTTTTGAATTTTTGTAGAGTTTTTCGCTAATGGCAATAAAAAAAGAATATAACAACAAAAACCATCTAAGCTATTGTGTTTTAGCTCTTAAATATGGCATATTTAGAAAACTGTTGGAATCTTGGAACGCTTTCATATGTAGGGAGTCGTCCAAATTAAATAGTTAGACTATAACTTGATGGACAACAGTGTTACAAAATAATTTTATAACTAAAGTTGTCACTTTATCCCTTGAATATGCACATTAGTTATTTAAATTTTGCTAGCCTCCTTTACAAAACATTAAAGAACATTTTTAAGCCGTGAGTAAAACCTCGTCTATATGTTAAGTGTCTGCCCCCCCTCCCTAATTAAAAGTCTGGATCCGCCGTTGACCCGAACGAAGACAATTTATAGAAAAAAAAAGAGGCTGGGATGCGACCCACACTGATAACTTCCCATTCCGTCTGTCGATTTGTCTTGCTTAAAAGGTTTGTAGGTTTTCGTGTTTTGTTAAAAACGTTGTCAGTTGAATTATTTAAAACAATTTGAAAATTACCAATAAAATGCATATGATGAAATCCATACTTTGATTTCAAAATCTACCAATTTTAGTAGCATTTCTTAAAAGTTTTTATTTCTTATATAAACAAATACAAATTGGATGTATGAAATTTATTTGAAGTCAATATCTTCTATTGTTCACGAGATATCGAGGACCGGACATCAATTTTTACCAAAATTTGCGTACTATTTTTTGTAGATTTTTTTTTATGAAAAAACGGACTGTTGGATTTTTATAAAATACAAACTGAATGTCGAAAACAATCTGTGAGACAAAATAAGTTTGAAGCCAATATTTTTAATTTTTGAAAAGATATTTGAGTCGAAAATCAATTTTTACGAACTCTTAGTAATGCTCTTTGTAGGTTTTTATTTTTTGTAAGAAAACTGTCAATTCGATTTTTCTCAAAACTTTACCGAATGTTGAAAACAATAATATTTATAAGATAAAATTAATTTGAAGTCGATATCTCAAATCTTTGAAAAGATATTTAAGTCGAAAATAAATTTTTACCAACTTTTGTTAATTTTTTTTAGGGTTTTTAATTTTTTTGTAAATTCGATTTTTTTTCTAAATTTTAACAGATATCAAAAACGTTATTCTTCGTTCTACAAAATAGTTTTGGAGTTAAAATCATTTTTTGTTCGTAAAATTTTCGAGGTGATGAATTTTGTTTCCAGTTTTTTTGATTTATAAAAAAAAACGTTAATTGGATTTTTTCCAAAAATATACCTGTTTGGTATCACGTTACAATATATGTACATATAATATAAAATTTAATTCAAGTCTCTACCATCATTGGTTCGTGAGATATTTAGGGTTAACCAAAATTTTCACCTTTTTTTTAAACTGCTATGGTAGAAAAACCACCCACGCAATTTTTTGAGAGTCCTTTCTGCATATTTCTGCAATATTATCTGTATAACAAAATTTATTTGAAGACGATATCTCTACTAATTCTTGAGCTATGGACGACGAAAAATACGTCGCGAACGTAAGGACGTACAGTACAGACGTACACACGCACGCTGCACAGACAATACAGACATCTCTCTAAAAATCTTTTATTACGACTCTAGGGACCTTAAAACGTCGAGAAATCGGACCGATTACAATAACTTCCTATGGGAAGTTAATAAAAAAACAATGTGGAAACGTTTCAGTAAAAAGAAGCGGCATACGCGAAGTCTTCAATGAAGTATGTTCAAGGGATTGTGAGATCCCTCCACAGGTAAACTTCTTATATAGGGTTCAAGTAGCATAAGAGTTTTTTATTTGTTTGCCAAATGTTTCCAACATATTGTAGCCATTTTTATTATTAGGTTCAATTTGGAAAAGTAAGACGTCAGCTCATGCGAATTCGAAACAAGTAGTTCCCACTACTGCTGAAGATGTTTTGGACTTGTTCAAAACAGAAACCGTAATGAACAGTTTCGGTAAGTCTCAATCCGAAGATGAACCCTTTTACCGAGCCACAATCTTTGAAGATACCTTTAGCTACTGTCACCAACATTATCAAATCTAATTCAAAACCTACCAAAAGATTCTCCAAGACATTATCTTTTGGACGGCACAGTGTTGTGTCATCATGTGGATTTAAGCAGCTCTTTATAGTTTATTTCTCTCATGATAACCATGTAAGTTTATGTACCTACTACTATTTGTATTTTTTTTTTATTTTTATTTAATCAAATTTTCAAAAATGTTATGTTACTATTTTTCCTGATGAAGATAAAGATAAGACCAAATTGGCCTTAAGTCACCTTGGAAAGCGAAGTAAGGCCAACCGTTGAAATTTAGAATTATAACTCTTTCGAAAAGTTTCATATGTATGTCACTTGCACCGACAAATTATAGCAAAAATTAACCTCTCTTTTTCTCAAGTTTACTTGTAAAAGTTTGTGTACCACAGGGTTCCACTTTTACTCCGACATTCTTTACTTTTGGCGTTTTTCTTTTTTAGTTCAGAGCAGAGCTCGAACTGTCAAAATATAATAATTGTGTTTCTTTTTAAGCTCTGATCGTTCAGAGCTTCACATTCGTGTTTCCTTTTTAGTTCTGAACATGTTCAGAGCGCACTCTGTGAGCTCAGAATAAAATAACAGAGTAAACGGAGTAAAATGCTGAACATTCAACTCTACTCTACTCTGTTTGCTCAGACTCTGCTCAGTGCTCAGCTCTAAACTAAAAAAGAAAAACGCCATTTCTATTAATTTTTGAATGCGTTTTCGCTAATATCTCACTAAAGGAACTTTCTTAATAAAAATTTGCCAATTTGTAATTAAAACTGGGTTTATATCTAGAATTCCACAAGAAAGTTTCACTACGCTTTGCTGCAGCTTGCATCAAAAATGTTTCCCTTTTCCCCGATTCAAAATATTGTGATGCGAACTTCTTTAAACCATAAATAAAAATTCATTCACACTTTTAAAATATTTCATAAATTTCAATATTTATCTCAAATATTAAAAGATTAAAATTTTAAAAATAATCTTTTATAACACCTTCACCATTCTTGCAACAGTGCAGTGCAGCGTGCAGCTACATACATATATGATGTAGATTGATATGGATATGTATTTACAAGAAGTTTCTTCTCACAAAATTAATTGACCATTACTCTGTGTACATCTGAATTATCTTTATTTATATCTCAAAAAAAAAAAAAACAAACACAAAAATAAATCCGAATAAATCCATTTGTATAGCCAGCCTTCTGCTTCTCTCTGCCATACCCCTTGCCCAATTATATTTTCGATGGCATACATATCAACTTTTAAGTTACTTTAAATTAAAAAAAGAAATAAAACAAAACACCAACAACAACAACAACTCAAATTTACTAAAAATAACTTAATTTAATTTCGGTTTGTTCTTCTTTTATCATTCGACTACTATTGGTATTTTTATAGATTTTTTAGATTCTTTTTATAATTTGTTGATACTGTTTTGGTTTATTTTTTTTTTTTCAAGACTTAAATTATATTTAAAACAATCTTTATAAAAAGCTACACAAAGTGAAGGTTACTGTCTCCCCCTAAAATAATAAACAAAAAAGAAAATAAGTTTAATTATTTAATTAATATACATAGTTTTTTACAAGTTTGTTAAGAACTCACAAAGGTGTAACATTTTAGAGATGGTTTTCAAAACCATAACTTTTTCCTAAATTAACCAATAAGTTTTCCTGGAATGTGCGAGAGCGTGTGGGGCATGTGGAATCTTATCTTATATTAGATATGCACATAAAACATCTCAAACCACACACCAAGCATACCAAAGGAATCTCTAAATAGCATCTAAGCCATGGCAAGTGGATTCGAAGTGTGTCCTATTTTTGGAAATATTTTTGGATAAATATTTTTATTTTTATTTTTGATGTTTTGTAGTATAAGAAGAAAGCAACAAAAACAACAACAACAACTAAAAGAAGAGAAAATAAAATAACGGTACGAAATTAGAATCGACATTTTTTTTTTTATTTCGTTCATTTCAATCCGCTCCGCTGCTGCTGCTGCCGCTGCTATTGCTCTGAAGTGGAAAAGCTATTTTGGGAAGGCTTTTCTTCCTCATTGCGCAGTTTTGTTGTATATTATTTTGTATAGGGTGTTGTTTGTTGGATAAAGTGCAGCCGCAGCAAGCTGGGTTGTTTTGTTGGGAAATACATATAATCAATTTGAATTTAAATTTGAATTTGAATTTACTGTGATGCGCGAGAGGAAGGGGACTTGAAGGAAAAACTATTTTTGGACAAATAATTTGGAATATAAAAAGTTGTTTTTATAAACATTTACCAGATCCAGATGGCAAGTGAAAAACGATAAATTTAGTGCTTTGCTTTATAATACTCTTTATGTAGATTGTAGATGGATGTTTTATGAATTCGCTGTTGGGGGAAAATTAATATTATTATGGGCAATGAAATGAACATGCGCGTAAAATTGCTTTCCAGTTGTAAAAATATAAATAAAAGAAATAATTTTAATGTTGACTTTATATGCATTTATCAAAAAGAAGTTATATATACATATATATAACTGTGTACGTGAAAATGTACCTACATACATACATATATCTATCTGAGAAACATAATTTATTTACAAGACGAATACTATACTGCTGCTATGTCCTTTGGGTTGAAATAGATTGGCTTTTCAGTCACGGAAGCTAATAAAATGCACTTGGCCGACACAGTTATTTGACTTTGACGACCGTGTGTGTCGTCGTCGTCGTCGCGTCGTTCCGGGTGAGGTTGACACACGGGTGAGTGTCGATGATAAATATTGTTGTAATATATTTGACAGTTGACAGCTGTGGTAGAATATAAACATATAGAGTGTAAATTGAATAGGGTAACAACAAACAATCTATAATTCTTTACTATAAATTTTATTATAAAGGGTGACCAAATAGCGCAATTTTCAAATATTTTACTTTATAGCATAACTGTCAATGTGACCAATGACATCCTGCTGTCAAAATATTCAATATAGTTTACCACTTTGTCATGCAGTGTTTTACACTTGCTTAACCTGTGGGAAGGGAAATGTATATGTATACAAAATGATGTATAGATATTCCAACTCAATGTAAGCTTTGTTTTTGAGGTTGGTAATTCTCATGGTGGAAAAGTTTTGAGCGTTAGAATAATCCTTTTGAACTTAATGTATAGGCTACAAGAAGAAAACATAACTACTGAGCCGATTACACTGTTCTAAAAGGCTTTGTAAGTGGGTGAAACTTGTTACAAAAAATAGTACCTATAATTTAAGATTTAAAAATATATATATTACCTAGGAAATAATCAAAAAATCCTTGATTTATTAATTTTTTTTTCGAAAATCATTAAGCAGCATTCACATGAGCGCGACCAACGAACGACGAATGAATTACAAAATGTGAGTTTATATACGTTTAAAGACATATTTCCACACAAATTCTTAACAAAACGATAGCAATATAGTTTCTATATGATTTATTTATTCGTCGCGAAAAAAATTGTAGTTGATACGAACTGTCAAACTTTATTCGCGTTCTACATTATCCACACTCGCAACGAATAAAATAATCGTGCGTACTTAACCTAAAAAAATCATTCTTGTTTTGGTTTCGGTGGTGAATGGTGTTCGGCTGTGCGACGAATTAAAAACTCTCATGTGAAAAAAATGTCAAAATCGACGAATATTCGTTCATTCGTTGGTCGTGCTCATGTGAATAGTGCTTTAGAGCGTTTTTTTTTTGTTTTCAAATTAATTTTTGAATACATGTATGTATGGTATATATGTACATTTTTTAAATTTTTGTTAAAAAATGTTTTTAATATACAATAATTATTGATTTCCCATAGGAAGTTATTGTAATCGGTCCGATTTGCCAAATTGAAAATTTTGACATTTCTCCACGTTTCAAGGTCCCTAGAGTCGAAATAAAATATTTTTAGAGAGATGTCCGTGCGTGCGTGTGTACGTACGT
Source organism: Eupeodes luniger (assembly GCA_951509635.1). NCBI lineage: Eukaryota > Metazoa > Arthropoda > Insecta > Diptera > Syrphidae > Eupeodes > Eupeodes luniger. The sequence continues at coordinate 124,206,366 of OX608074.1, forward strand.
TCCTATGTCCTTACGACATCTGTATTGAAATCTTTTAAAATTTGAGAAAAATCGAACTGACAGTTTTTTGTATAAAAAATACAAACCTAAAAAAATTACTCAATTTTTTGATTTTCGACTCAAATATCTTTTCAAAACTTTGAGATATTGGCTTCAAATTAATTTTATTTTATAAAAAATATTGTTTTCAACATTCGGTAAAATTTAAAAAAAAAATCGAATTCACAGTTTTTTATAAAAAATAAAAACTTAAAAAAAAACACTCAAAGTTGGTAAAAATTGATTTTCGACTCAAATATCTTTTCAAAACTTTGAAATATTGGCTTAAAATTAATTTTATTTTACAAAAAATATTGTTTTTAACATTCGGTAAAATTTTGAGAAAAATCGAATTGACAGTTTTCTTACAAAAAATAAAAATCTAAACAAAAACTAATAGTCCAGTCAAATTGTCACCATAAAACCCGAATGGTTACATAAATTAGGGTAGTTTCGATTTTTTGATATGTTGTTTGGGTTGGTAAGATGTTGAAAAAGCCAAGTTTTCTAATTCCCCTCACCACCGCGGGCGCCGCCATCTTGAAAAAAACTGCTCAATTTGGGGACTTTTTCCTGTGTTTTCAAAATATCTTCTAAAGTATTGGTTTTAGAAAAACAAAGTCCATGGCTTTTTTAAACTAGATTAAATTACCTACAATTCGAGACCAAAACGAAATGTTTAGCTCTAAAAGTCCCCGAGATAGAGCTCTTTGAATTTTGAGAATTTTTCTCAAAAATGTGAAAAGTACAGACTTTTAGTCGGTTTTTGCTTGATAGCAAGTAAATGGTAAATCCTACGCCAATGTTTGATATAATTACATTTGTAGTAGAGGTAAATAGCTAAAGTTTAAGACCAATCTGGTTCTGCTAGGTCGTATAGACTCTAAGATATAATCTTTTAAATATTTTTGTAGCTTTTATAATTTTTTTTTTGTTTTTTTTTTTTTTTACCAATGTATTTATTGAAAAACAAGAAGATTCAAATTCTTTTACTATATATTTTGCAACGTTCATGTAAAAAAGTGTTTTCTGAACCAAAACTTTACACTTTTATTCGTTTTGAAGGGCCCGCACCATTTTCCTCGTTGTTTCGGCTCCCATTGCGGACAGAGTAACATTCAACTACTTCCAATTCCATGTCCTCACACTCTAGTTATTCATCAACCATCTCGATTGGTGCTGATGGAGCGTCTCCATCTTCATACTCGTTGTCTAAAATGACTGGCATCGCATTCTCGCAAGACTGTCCACTGCAAAATTTGCATAGTACAGAACAATGCAGCCCTGCTTTACTGCAACCACATGCATTCATGCAACCTTTTTTGCATAAGTGCATGAAATACATTGAAGGAGGGACTCTGAAGCAGGATCCTTCTCTGCTTTTTTAGGGAACAGGCCTAATGGTGTGTGCATCCAGCCCCATTTCAAGGGGTCTTTTTCGTTTCCGAGCCATGTTTGCACCTGGTGGTAAGTTCTCATGACATGCAGTTGAGCAGCATCTGTAGTTGGTGGCAATCTAGGCTAAATTTAGTTTTAGTTGCAGCTTTAAGAAATGTTTGGTGCCGCAGTTCATCGAGGTTTTGAGTTGCTGGATCCCCCCCCCCATACAAAGCAACAAGAACATTTTCCCCTGCTTCTGCTACTTGCTCTGTTGTTGCTTGAGGATTGAGGAATGATGCTGCTTTATTCAAAAGTTCTGGATGCTTAAAAAATAAACTAATACATTTGTTTTTACCCTGGCCAAACAGCGCTGATGTGGTATCACACCCACTGATAGCATAAATAAACAAAAGTGCATTAGAAAATTTATGATTGAACGATGTGGTTGAGTAATAACTGTCTGGCGTTTTCCTTCTCCACAATTTTGGAAAAAAAGATTACTGTGTTTTGATGCCAATGCAGTGAGGAGAACGAGAAGGTCAAGTCAAACTTGGGAACAACAGAAATGGCAGTGTTCACAATCATGAGGTCAGCATCTTCGACTGTCTGGTGCACCCAGATATTAGCTTTCTGTAAAGTTTTTTTCAGCAGTTCAATAAAACGTTTCTTATTGCTTTCATTTCCAAGGAGATTTTCTTGTGTACTTTATAACACTGTTTCCGCATGAAACATTATATCAGGAGAAGAATGGGCCTCCCGTCGAAGTCGTTCACAATTTTTGGTGCTCTTTTAGTCATCATCAGGGTAACCATCAAAAATGACAGCTAGGTATATATTGACCGTAATGATTATGCAAGTATTGAACATAGCTATCAGCTATAGCTCCAAAAGAGGCTTGTCGTCGCCACACAACTTTGTGTAGTAAATGGCCACCATCAACCACGACATAATGGGATCCCACGGGTATTTCATTCTCTGTAATATGTAGGTGTGAATGATGTGTATAACAAAGATTTTGTCCCCTTACGCATACCCTTTTCTGTGAATAAAAACATAGGAAACGGTGACAATTCGAATTTTAAAAAAGCAAGCGTGACTACCTTGTTCTTCCGTTTGAATTTAATGCTTTCAAAATTCTTCCCCATCATTTTAGAAATCATATCTCTCCCAATCTGTTCCGACATTATGTCAATTTACTTCATCACCTCCCACAATTCCTGAATCTATTGACATTATCACCTCAATACGCTCTGATGAGAGTATGCGATACTCTGTCCGCAATGGGAGCCGAAACAACGAGGAACCCTTCCAAACGAATTAAAGTGTAAAGTTTTGGTTCAGCAAACACTTTTTTACATGAATGTTGCAAAATATATAGTAAAAGAATTTGAACCTTCTTGTTTTTCAATAAATACATTGGTAAAAAAAAAAAACAAAAAAAAAATTATAAAAGCTACAAAAAGCTAGAAAAATTCTCAAAATTCAAAGAGCTCTATCTCGGGGACTTTTAGAGCTAAAAATTTCGTTTTGGTCTCGAATTGTAGGTAATTTAATCTAGTTTAAAAAAGCCATGGACTTTGTTTTTCTAAAACCAATACTTTAGAAGATATTTTGAAAATACAGGAAAAAGTCCCCAAATTGAGCAGTTTTTCCAAGATGGCGGCGCCCGCGGTGGTGGGGGGAATTAGAAAACTTGGATTTTTCAACATCTTACCAACCCAAACAACATATCAAAAAATCGAAACTACCCTAATTTATGTAACCATTTATGACAATTTGACTGGACTATAATAAAAGTTGGTAAAAATTGATTTTCGACTCAAATATCTTTTCAAAAATTAAAAATTTTGGCTCCAAACTAATTTGATCTCACTGAAAATATTGTTTTCGACATTCAATTATTTATTTATAAAAATTCAACACTCAGTTTTTTCATAAAAAATTAAAATCTACAAAAAATCGTACCCAAATTTGGTAAAAATCAATGTTGGGTTCTCGATATCTCGTGAACAACAGAAGATATTGAATTCAAATTAATTTCATTCATCCAATTTATATTTGTTTATATAAGAAATAAAAACTTTTAAGAAATGCTACTAAAATTGGTAAAAATTAGTTTCGACTAAAAATCTCGCTAACAAAAATAGATTTTGAAAACAAATGAAATTGATATGCAAAATATTGTTGGTAATTTAAAAATGTTTAAGAATAATTCAACTCGGAACTTTTTTAACAAAACACGAAAACCTACAAACCTTTTAAGCAAGACAAATTGACAGATGGGATGGGAAGTTATCAGTGTGGGTCGCATCCCAGCCTCTTTTTTTAAATTTTAAAAATCAAACCCCGTATTGAAAAACACTGTATTAATAATAAAATCTCCCGGGAGTTGCCTTACCGATTTTTGAAACTTCCTTCAATTCTGGCCTGTCAATTTTGACCAAAAACACTCTCTATTAAGATGCTTAAGACATCTTGTTTTGCCTACAAGATAACCAAACAGATAATTTGTGAATTTATTTTGTGCGCTTATTTTCAAGCCATATCCTTACTTATGCATGAAATTGTAATGATTTTTCAGTCAAATTGTTTGCATAATTCAATTTTGTTGCTTAATTGCCTTCATAATATCGCAAATCAAACTCCGTTTTTTGGTATTTTTTTTGTGTAAAAAGAAGAATATACTTGTATTCAAAACCATTTCATCAGATTTATCTGAATTTTGTAATTTATTTTGTTTCAATTAAAAAGTTTTACTTTACTTGTACTGACCACAAAACGTCAGCTGTCAAATTAGCTTTCTTAAAAAAAAAAAAAAAACCAAATCGTGTTTAAAGTAATTGTTTATGGAATATTACTAATTTTGCTTTAAATGATACACAATTCTTAACATACCCCTTTTTTGGTATCATAGTAATAAATAATACACTTTACTTACTAATATAACTCATTTTTAACGTAATGGTTATATTTGGTATCACTGACATTGTCAGCAAAGCATTGGCTGCGTTCTATCTCGTGTTGGATAGGGTATCTTGAATAGGTGGATTTTTAGATGCCATGTTGAACGAGTTGGATAGCTGTATTGAGCTAGCTGTCAAAAAATAATAAAAACAACTTTCAGCTGTTCACCAAAAGCAGAGAAACATTTAAGTTTCGAAGTCAGTCATATGTTGTACGATATAACATTTAATGGATAATTCAACTGATTCGTCGGACGATGATGAATTGATAGGTGCGTAACAATTTAATAAATAAGATATAACCTTAATCTGTAATCTATGTATGTATGTTAAATTTCCTCTTAGCTCAATTGGAATTCTATACGATTAATAATTTACTTGTGAAATCTCCAGTTTTAAACGATTTACGTTTAACAGAAAACTATCCTAACAGAAACCTTCTAAAATTCGGAGGCAAATAGTTTCTTCATCGTCTATTATGTACAGAACATCCTCAAATACAACTTTAACTAACATTTTGTATCTTTTTGTTTACCAACAAATACAAAAAGCTGAAATCAATTAATTCAACCATTTGTTGAATCAGCAGTTCTGTCAGATACCTACATACAACAGAAATTCTTGGATACCTTTGGATTCCTTTTTTGACATCTCAGCTGTTTTTGATCAGCAGTTATTTTACACGTAAAACACTAACAAAAAGGTATCCGGACACCCTATCTGTCTGAGATTGAACGCAGCCATTTATGCTACCTCAAATGTCAGTTGTTGAATGTATCGGGTGATTTTTTAAGAGCTTGAGAACTTTTTTTTTTTAAAAAACGCATAAAATTTGCAAAATCTCATCGATTCTTTATTTGAAACGTTAGATTGGTCCATGACATTTACTTTTTGAAGATATTTTCATTTAAATGTTGACCGCGGCTGCGTCTTAGGTGGTCCATTCGGAAAGTCCAATTTTGGGTAACTTTTTCGAGCATTTCGGCCGGAATAGCCCGAATTTCTTCGGAAATGTTGTCTTCCAAAGCTGGAATAGTTGCTGGCTTATTTGTGTAGACTTTAGACTTGACGTAGCCCCACAAAAAATAGTCTAAAGGCGTCAAATCGCATGATCTTGGTGGCCAACTTACCGGTCCATTCCTTGAGATGAATTGTTCTCCGAAGTTTTCCCTCAAAATGGCCATAGAATCGCGAGCTGTGTGGCATGTAGCGCCATCTTGTTGAAACCACATGTCAACCAAGTTCAGTTCTTAAATTTTTGGCAACAAAAAGTTTGTTAGCATTGAACGATAGCGATCGCCATTCACCGTAACGTTGCGTCCAACAGCATCTTTGAAAAAATACGGTCCAATGATTCCACCAGCGTACAAACCACACCAAACAGTGCATTTTTCGGGATGCATGGGCAGTTCTTGAACGGCTTCTGGTTGCTCTTCACTCCAAATGCGGCAATTTTGCTTATTTACGTAGCCATTCAACCAGAAATGAGCCTCATCGCTGAACAAAATTTGTCGATAAAAAAGCGGATTTTCTGCCAACTGATTTTGGTAATAAAATTCAATGATTTGCAAGCGTTGCTCGTTAGTAAGTCTATTCATGATAAAATGTCAAAGCATACTGAGCATCTTTCTCTTTGACACCATGTCTGAAATCCCGCGTGATCTGTCAAATACTAATGCATGAAAATCCTAACCTAAAAAAAATCACCCGATATTTGCAGGGGTTTGTTCAGAAATGTCGTTCTTTTTCTGGAAATTAAATATTCATGGAAATGCAGTTGAAAATGTGCATATCTTTTCTTAATTTTGAATTTGAACGTAAGCCACCCTTGCACGATAAAAATATTGGTTCAATATCATACATATCCATATGTATGTACGTGTGTTTGTAAAAATAAAATTGTATGTGTAACACACATTTGATAAATATTTGACGTTAGGTAAAAAATTCTTAAGCCAAAAAATTGCATGTAAGTGTTTTTGATTTGGTGTCTTTTTTATTTTGTCTCTTTGGTTTAACTACAACAAATTGAGTCTAAAACAATTCAGTCTTAAGACAATAAGACAGAAAAATTCATATATTTTGATATCAACGTCTAAAGTTCATTGAGTCTGCGTGACCAGTTTTTGACTTAAGTCCTTTTTGCCTAACGCCAAAAATGTTTCGATTGAAGAAGGTGTTTAAATGGCATTTTTGACTTATTCTATCTAAAGAATTAAAATTGTTAAATTTTATTTCTTATAAACTCTGAATAAAAGTTGATGCAAAACAATAGGAAGTGTAAGCTTTAAAAGATCGCTAGAACTAGTACCAAATCGAAGTTGATTCACTTTTCCCTGTCTTTTGAATTAAAAAGTAAAATTGGGTTTTGGAAAACTGATAGCAAAAGTTTGTTCTCTATTTATTTTTTATATTTAATTAAAAATTCTTATTTTAAAATAATGTGAACATAAGAAGAAAGTCTTCGAGTAACCATCATATAATGTTGAGTCTACTGCAGATGAAGCTCAAAGTAGAGTAAATATCATCAAACACACCCTTAAGTGCCTTGCACATGAGCAACGAACTGCGAACTGCGAATGGACGAACAAACGTGATTTTACACATTTCAAAAAGTCAATTCCACACAAAAACACATTTAAATTATAAGAAACCAATTGAAACTAATATTAGGATAATAAAATTTGCATTTTGTTCTCTAAAACAAGAGAATTTTGTAAAAACAATTTGGTAGTAACGAATCGCAGTGTGGTTGCTGCGAACTGTCAAACTCTATTCGCGTTCCACATACCATCCACACTGCAACGAATAAATTGTTCGCGCTCAACTTAACCTCAAAATTATACCACTCTTGTTTTGTTTTTGTGTGAAAGATGATGGCTGAGGAAAATATGGAGAAAAGGGTTGACAATTCGTCGCTACCTGCGAATAGAAATAAAAGCTCATGTGAAAGAAAAGTCAAAATATGCGAACATCCACAGTTCGCAGTTCGCAGTTCGTTGCTCATGCGCAAGATGCTTTAATGTTTATTTTGTTTTGGCACCACCTAATTGCCTCCTACATTTCACAATCCGAAACTCTATCTTCACTAAAATATTTTTACTGACTACTGACTTATTAACCAATAAAAACACGGCTATTGATAGCGCGAGGAAATGGAAACAAAGTTATTTAACTTACTGAAAGTTTAAATAGCTCTTTATCTATTTTAAGATATACTAGTTTCATAAAGGACTTCAATAAAATTAATTATATTTTACAAAGAATTCGTCCTATATTTAACTTTAACATAAACATTACAATTATGTAAAAGATTATTATATTTCCCAAAACTTCCTTTCTATTTATATAAAAGGATTTCCTTTTAAAACTCAAAAAATAATTGTTATGTAAATTTCTTGGTAAAAATACTCTTTCAGACTAAAATAAAACCGAATCCATCAGGGCCATAACATTATAAACTGTAACTATACAATCCAACTTTACTTACCTATGCTATAAGCACTTTCCGTCAAATTTGCAACCTCACTCTTTAGAAAGCATATTAATTTCTATTTTGGGAAAATCTTAATTTACTCTATTTTCGAAAAACTTTTTTAACAAACATACATATATATGTACAGGCTCATATATCCTGTCGTTATTTCAGACAACTCGTAAATATAGAGACACTCCGCCTTTAACTAGGCTATAATTCTAAACACTATGCATAACACTGGGTCTTATATACATAGCTTCTTCCTGTGCTTCTACTGCCTATAGCCTGGCCCGGCCCGGTTCGGTTTGGTTCGGTTCGATTAAGCCGTGCTATATTAGTCTTTATTCTGAAAAAACTAAATTTAGACCTCGTTATGGAGTCGGAGTGGTGTATGTCACTTTTACAACATATATGTATGTATATATTTAATGGAATATACATATCTATAGCTGGGAATCGAAAAAGAATATATTTTTATCCAGATTATGTCATTCTGACGGTGCGCAAATTCAATGCCATCGCCATCAGTGAGTGAAAGCCATTTGCAACATCAGTCCTCCGCAAATAGTATTCTCGTTAAGGTCCTCGCCTCTGATGTCAACCCGCCCGAGCGCCGCCGCCGCCGGCCGGCCGCCTTCTACATCCATATCCACATCCAACCATCCAACAATATTCACCTTTCCTTCCACAAATCGTTTATTTATACGAATAATGTAATTTCATTTCTATTTTCGGATCTTTACAGAGAGCTCTATCCTCAGTATGCGGTCGGTCGGTCGGGTGTCTTTTTTTCTTTCTTTTTTGTATACAATCTAACATATAGAAGACCCATGAGTTTCTGTGCACTTTCCCTTTATCCTTTCACTCTATTTTGCCAACATTGTTTACTGTGTTTTTCTTTTACTTCTGTTTGTATCCAGTGAATTTTCTAAATATAGCTTTTGTAGTTTTTAGCCCAGAACTCTGCTTTGACTTTCCTTCAAAGTTGTCAGTGAAACAACAAACTATTTTAGGTTTTAATATCTCGCCAATTCACTACATATAATGTACTTAAAGAAATCCCCATGCCAATGCTGCATCATGGTCTAGCTCTAGCTCTAGCTTTAGCTTTAGCTCTATCACTAGCACTCCTTGCAATTTCGATTTCAAAAATAACTCAGGTATCTATAGGAATATAAGTAAGTATGTACATATTCTATTTTCTATGTGGCTTGTTCGGAAACGTTTATTTTGCGTGCAAGGCAACGTGTTTTGAAAGGAGTTAAAATAAAAAAAAACAAACCTACACAAATAATGGAAAATAAAGTTCAAAGTTAAAAATAGAAATGTGTACTTATACCTTCTGTGTATAAGCACAAGCCTTTCGAAGTGTTTTGACATTAAAACAAATTGATTGGTTTATATTTTTTGTTTAATCTTTTTTTCGTAAAATTGCGTTTTATTCCTAGAAAAGAAGATAAAAATAAAATTGGTCGTAATACTACTTCCGTTTGAATCTTACATTTGCTTACCAAACTCCAAGTACTTTTGTTAAGCTTTATAATATTTATGTATATAATTTATATAAAACAGTAAAAATAAAAACGTGATAAAGTGAAAAATAATGGTCACACTGGTGGGGTTTTCAATGCTGTTTTGGGTACATAATATATATAAGAAAATACAAGCGATTTAAGAAAAATAACTAAAACGAATTTTTTATAGAAAATCGAACTTTATTTTTAAAAATAGGCTGGGATGCGACCCACACTGATAATAATTTCCATCTCGTCTGTCGGTTTGTCTTGCTTAAAAGTTTGTAGGTTTTCGTGTTTTGTTAAGAAAGTTGTCAGTTGAATTATTCTTAAAAATTTCAAAATTACCAACAATATTTTGCATATCAATTTCATTTATTTTCAAAATCTATTTTTGTTAGCGAGATTTTTAGTCGCAACCAATTTTTACCAATTTTAGTAACATTTCTTAAAAGTTTTTATTTCTTATATAAACAAATATAAATTGATTAAATGAAATTAATTTGAAGTCAATATCTTCTGTTGTTCACGAGATATCGAGAACCGAACATTGATTTTTACCAAATTTGCGTACTATTTTTTGTAGATTTTAATTTTTTATGAAAAAACTGAGTGTTGGATTTTCATTAAAAAAAAAACCTGAATGTCGAAAACAATATTTTCAGCGAGATAAAATTAGTTTTAAGCCTAAATTTTTAATTTTTGAAAAGATATTTGAGTCGAAAATCAATTTTTATTAACTTTTATTAATTTTTGTTTAGGTTTTTATTTTTTGTAAGAAAACTGTCAGTTCGATTTTTCTCAAAATTTTACCGAATGTTGAAAACAATATTTTTTAAAATAAAATTAATTTAAAGCCAATATTTGAAAGTTTTGAAAAGAGTCGGAATTTTTACCAAACTTGAGTGGTTTTTTTTAGGTTTTTATTTTTTATAAAAAAAACTGTGAATTCGATTTTTTCAAAATTTTACCGAATGTTGAAAAAAATATTTTTTATAAAATAAAATTAATTTGAAGCCAATATCTTAAAGTTTTGAAAAGATGTTTGAGTCGAAAATCAATTTTTACCAACTTTGACTAATTTTTTTTTGGTTTTTATTTAAAAAAAATGTCAATTCAATTTTATTCAAAATTTTACCAAATGTTAAAAACACTATTTTTTATAAAATAAAATTAATTTAAAGCCAATATTTCAAAGTTTTGAAAAGATATTTGAGTCGAAAATCAATTTTTACCAACTTTGAGTAATTTTTTTTGGTTTTTATTTAAAAAAAATGTCAATTCAATTTTATTCAAAATTTTACCACTATTTTTTATAAAATAAAATGAATTTAAAGCCAATATTTCAAAGTTTTGAAAAGATATTGGAGTCGAAAATCAATTTTTACCAACTTTGAGTATTTTTTTTAGGTTTTTATTTTTTATAAAAAAAAACTGTGAATTCGATTTTTTTAAAAATTTTACCGAATGTTGAAAACAATATTTTTTATAAAATAAAATTAATTTGAAGCCAATATCTCAAAATTTTGAAATGATATTTGAGTCGAAAATCAAAAAATTGAGTCATTTGTTCAGGTTTGTATTTTTTTTTTACAAAAAACTGTCAGTTCGATTTTTTTCAAAATTTTACCAGATTTCAATACAGATGTCGTACGGACGTAGGAACGTACATACTACGTACACACGCACGCATAGACATCTCTCTAAAAATCTTTTATTTCGACTCTAGGGACCTTGAAACGTCGAAAAATGTCAACATTTTCAATTCGACAAATCGGACCGATTACAATAACTTCCTATGGGAAGTTAAAAATGTAATTGATAGGAGAAATTATTTAATGTTTATTTTATTGTAAAATGGAAGGTATACCATTAATGAAAGCTTTTATTGGAAAAATCCTTTATTTATTGTAAATGCGAATTGGTTATTGTGGATTAAGTCAATTTTACAGAAATCACATTTTGGGGATTCTATAATCGACAAGAATATTTCAAAATACAAATTCTATAAAATTAAAAAAAAAAATTGCAAAAACACAAGTGGTTCTATTAATAAGGTTTATTTAATATTTATTTCAATATCATTTTGCTTGGCTTTAAAGCACTATTCACATGAGCACGACCAACGACCAACGAATGAACGAATATTCGTCGATTTTGACATTTCTTTCACATGAGAGTTTTTAATTCGTCGCGAATGAAGTTTGACAGCCGAACACCATTCACCACCGAAACCAAAACAAGAATGATTTTTGTAGGTTAAGTACGCACGATTATTTTATTCGTTGCGAGTGTGGATAATGTGGAACGCGAATAAAGTTTGACAGTTCGTATCAACTACAATTTTTTTCGCGACGAATAAATTTGTTTTCTTAAATTTATTAATATATGATATTGAAAAGTAAAATTATGCATCATAAATCATATAGAAACTATATTGCTATCGTTTTGTTAAGAATTTGTGTGGAAATATGTCTTTAAACGTATATAAACTCACATTTTGTAATTCATTCGTCGTTCGTTGGTCACGCTCATGTGAATGCTGCTTAATTACGCGCAATTTATAAAATGTCTTTTTTTATCAACTATAGGAAATGTCTGAAATTGTCATCAAATATCTTTTATGAACTGTATTTATTTTAACTTCATTAAATTTAAGTTACAAACTTTCTCAAAATATCTTTCATGCATAATAAACATGTAAATAAAGACATAAGTCTATCATTGAATCTGATGTACATGAGAAAAAATGTTTTTTGACAAAATTATTTCTGTAATCAATCTTCAAGTTCATACAAATTTCAGATATATACAAATATGCCAGCCTGTACAGTTCACATAAACCATGAACAATAACGAAATATGTATATGTATCAAGACAATTATGTTGTCCATATTGAAGGACACATTATTAAGTTGGTCGATAAGGGTATACACTTCTCTTATATTCTTATATACGAAGTGTCTTCACCTTTAATAGACTAATTTTTTCTTTTCTTCATCAAAGTCATAGGCTTTTAAATTCAGTCCACTCAATTAAGGCTCTTTTTCTTAACAATTTGTATGTGTGTGTGATAAAAACCTATACATGTATATTTAAAAGAAATTAAAACAAAAAAAAAACATCCATCCAAACTCATTGTAAATTCATTTCCATGGTGCGTTACTAAAAATAGCAAAAAGCGAAAGACTGGCTTGGCTCAATGCCAACAGCAAAGCTTTAAATTTCATCAACAAGGAGAAGAAGGATCAGAAAAACATATACAAATCTCCTTCACCTCATTTTCCATAGCCATCACATTAAGTTGTGTTGTTTGTTAACTATGAACTCCCTGTGCTGTGCCTGTGCAAGCTGATGTATTCTTCTTTGGACATTGCCATTGCTCAAGGATATTCAACACCATACCATACCATACCAATAACACCCTAAAAGACCCCGAACCTTACAAGAAGAGTTTGCGCCCGGCAAAACTAATCCCGTTCGGCGTTTGGGTATACTATATGATATCAATAAAAACAAAATTAAAAGAAAACAAACAGACTTAAGTGGAGCAGCCCAGCAATTTTTCAGGCGGCACGGTTTTTTCTTGCTTTTTTGTTTAGTATTATTATTTTGTTGCTTCATGTAATTTTATTTCAGATTTCCAGCCATTTGTCTTGCTCTGATTCATGCTGAGCTAATGTGTATAACAAGAGGCACGAGCACACGAAACCTCTTTATCATCATCCCCATTTGTGTCCCTCAACCTCGACGCCACCACCCCAATCCCAATCCCCACCCCAAACCCAACACTACATCGCAATCGCACCCCGGGTTGATTCTAAAAATAACCTTTCTCAATACGAAGACAGTTATACCTCGGTCGTCGTGTGGTGGTATAATGTAACTACTTGTCAGTCCCCTTGCCATGATTTGTAATAGAAGAGCGGGAGGCAAACATAATAGGTAGTAAAAGCTTTATTAAAGGGGATGTTGCATACTCAATTTTAAAGGTTGAATTTTGAAAATATTATACGAGACTTCGTGCAAAGGATTTATGCGTGTTGAACTTCAAGGACAATATTATGGACACGCGAAGATGTTGTGAGAGAAAAAGCTTTCTTTTGTGTTTACAATTATGGAGAAAAAGCTAACTTTTTTCTCTCTCACTGCCTCTGTGATGAATATGAAGAGATTATTTGCCAGTGTGGAACTGTGGATTCTTCTCTTAATAAAGGAACATCAGTCTAAGTTACACACTTTTATTTGATGCCTGTTTCTTATAAGAAATGAGTTACCGAGCATACAAACATTCCCATGGTTGATAAATAAAAGACATTGAATTCCTTGCATAAATATTTTGATTGTTCCTCAAAAAATAACAACACTTTCGAGCTACCTCAAATGCGATTAATGCTAATTGATAGACCGAATAATATATTTTGTACCCACTATCAGGTGTCAAGTCGTTCGATTCAAGTCCTTAGCGCTTTTCGCGCAGCCATTAAAGACATCTAAATGTAAATTAATCTTTTTGTTTTAAAATTCCAGCAGAAGTTTTTCTGCACTTACAATAACAAATATCTTCTGTGTGTAATACTAGTTACCGCAAAAAAAAATAAAAAGTAAGGAAAATTTGATAAAAATTAAATTAAAAAGTGCGTATACGCCACAGTGGACAACTGTTGTAATTCTTTGACGTTAGGTAAAAAGGTTAGGTTTTGATTTGGTGTAACGGCCTTTTTGTTCTCTTTGGTTTAAGACTAACAATTTGGGCGTAGAAAAACTACTAAATATCGTATTAAGACAAGAAGACTGACAGATTCATATTGGTTTTGATATAGGGTAAGTTCACAAACGTCAAATTTTTTGGTAGTGATTAGGCATCACTGCTTTTTTGCGATGCTGATTGTTGCTCAGCTGATTACGATGCGATGCTGATTGACAAAAAGGTTTACGTTTAAAAAAAACTATTGCTTTATGATGGATGTGATACTAATAAAAACTCTCATTGCAATTAAAATCTGGAGCCACACATTTTATCTCCTCTAGAACTTTTCTCCACAATACTGACTTTGATTTTCTGCCGGCAATAAATTCACCTTCATATTTTAATCTGGTTTCTATTAATAATTTAATTTGTGTGCTGGTAAAATATTCTCTGAAATTCATCAAATTAATTAAATTACATTTTCCGAAATTTTTGCTCCAAATCGCGTCCGCGTCAAAAACTTATCAAGAAAATTCTTGATGCTTTTTTTGTTTATACCTATTTGCGCATCAGTTTATTGAACTTTGCAATAATGAACAATTGACATTTTAAGTGATGCCAATTATGTCTATAATTTATAATTTATATATAAATTATATATATATATAATCACATAACCGTCTTAAGTTCATTGACGTATAGTAGTTTTAAAAAAGAGAGAGACATTTTATAGGCATTCAGGTTCAATTTCCAAGATGGAGTGGTCCCTTAAACGTCATTTTTTTAATTTAACATTTATCATACGCCACCTGGATCTTTGGAATACACAACATGCTTTATATATTGCTATTTTCGGTCCTAATCCAATGCGAAAGCAAATTTTTACCTAAATTAGGCACATTTGTTGATACAAAACATAAATCTGATACAAAGCTAAATTCAACATAAGTTTCATGTGATACTTAAATATTAATGTACATAGATTGCACAAATAAATGTACACATGTTTTACATACTTAGCAAAGAACTATATACTGTTTAAAAAATGTCGGTTATGAATCCAAAAGCTGTCATAGGTTGGTAAATCAATTTAATGCACAGAACGAAAAGGTAGTTAAAAAGAAAATAAACATTTAAACAATAGTGTAGAATGCCTATTTGCATAATACTTATTTTAAAGTGGATATAAAATCCAGTCAACTACTGGAGTTCCTATACACACCATCAAAGGTTAAAAAAGAACAATAAATCCCCTAAATTTAAAAATCAAGCTCAAGAACTAAAAGACCCAATTGACAAAAATGTGATATGATCTCAAAAAGAATTTGTTGACACTTCTAGAAGAAGGCCCGTCACTTCAACATTGCCAAGCACCAACATTTTAGAACAATATTCTGAATTGGCAAACATCAAAATTTAATTTTCCAACAGGTCCAATAACTCAAAATCCATTTTGTATAATATATTTTCCCCTTTTTTCACAATTTCTGGCAGCTAATTCAAATAAAAATAATAACAGTATACTTAAATCTAACATAAATATTCTATCAAATTTGGGTATTTTTATGAGAATTTTTGAAATTTCGTTAAAGAAGCTCGATCCCGGACTCTGGCACAACAGTTTTCATAAATTTATTAAATCTTTTGTATAAATAGACATAAATCTAATACATAAGATCAAAAAAGTCTAAAGCACGTTTTGTTTTATTGTGATGATTATTTGGCATCACTTACCGAATATAATAAACTAATTTTTTGAGAGTTATCATCATAATAATAATGGCCGTGGCCGCTATTAACTGTCAAAATCGATATAAGCTATTTCGATAACATGAGTAGAGATGAGAATGATTGAATCCAAATGGAGAATTTCTTCTGAATATATGACCGTTCACTAAATTTAGATCGAAAAATTGAGTCGAAACTTAAAAAAAAAAAGAGACAAAAATTGCCCAGAGACATAACAACATACAGCAGTGATCTCGATTACATATTTTCAAGTACCTAATTCGATTGCAATTCGAATCAATTTTACAAGGATAGTTTATACCGTTTGAAAATCCAACAATGAGTTTTGGGAAGCCTATCTATCCTTAACGTATCACTGTTTGCCACTGGTTTTGGGCTGGTGGTGTGGTTGGACCTAGCTTTTTCAAAAATGAGGCTGGTGCAACTGTTACAGTGAATGGATTACGCTACGAAGCTGGAATTTAAAGGTATTGATGTGAACGACGCACGTTTAGATACTTTCAACAAGACAGGCTTACGTAGCCTTGGCAGCCATTTGGCCAATATTGTTTTCCATATTTAATGGCATACCTTCATTCTTTACAGTATAATAAACATCCAATAATTTCTTTTAAAAAAATACTGACTTATTTAATATCAAATGAAACCTCTTATTGGAAAGTCCTGTTTTTTAAACGTAGAAACTGTTTTCTTTTTTATTTTTAAAAATACATTTTCCGCAGTGGAACTAATTTTGGACAATGTAATGTATTTTATCTATAATAAAATATTTTGTCAGGTTCTCAATAGAAACAAAGGTATTGATGTGAACGACGCACGTTTAGATACTTTCAACAAGACAGGCTTACGTAGCCTTGGCAGCCATTTGGCCAATACTGTTTTCCATATTTAATGGCATACCTTCATTCTTTACAATATAATAAACATCAAATAATTTCTTTTTAAAAAATACTAATTAATTTAATATCAAATAAAACTTCTTATTGGAAGGTCCTGTTTTTTAAACGTAGAAACTGTTTTCTTTTTTATTTTTAAAAATACATTTTCCGCAGTGGAACTAATTTTGGACAATGTAATGTATTTTATCTATAATAAAATATTTTGTCAGGTTCTCAATAGAAACAAAGGTATTGATGTGAACGACGCACGTTTAGATACTTTCAACAAGACAGGCTTACGTAGCCTTGGCAGCCATTTGGCCAATACTGTTTTCCATATTTAATGGCATACCTTCATTCTTTACAATATAATAAACATCAAATAATTTCTTTTTAAAAATACTAATTAGTTTAATATCAAATAAAACCTCTTATTGGAAGGTCCTGTTTTTTAAACGTAG
Organism: Eupeodes luniger; assembly: GCA_951509635.1. NCBI lineage: Eukaryota > Metazoa > Arthropoda > Insecta > Diptera > Syrphidae > Eupeodes > Eupeodes luniger. Next base: position 124,223,519 of record OX608074.1, read on the forward strand.
AAACTAGTTTTTTTTTTAAGTTTTAAAAATACATTTTCCGCAGTGAAACTAATTTTGGACAATGTCATGTATTTTATCTATAATAAAATATTTTGTCAGGTTCTCAATAGAAACAAATACACGCGACTTGTATTGATGCACTTTAAATTATTTTGTTTAACTATAAACTAATTCATTATGAATGAATCATCACTAAATGTGTCATACAAAAAATGTCCGGTTGGACTTGGTAGAGGTATATAAACAAAAGAGCATTAAATTTTACGAACATACTCGTACAATTAATAGACTTTAATAACATTTTCTTTATTTTATGATGTGTCCAAATAAATTTATTATTATTTGATGTTTCTAAACATTCCAAACAAATGTTGCGAATATAAATAGAAATAATGATTCAATTTACTGATGTGCAAATAAACTTATTGTTGTTCCCCTCTGCAATAACAAATGATTTAAAAATAAATCAATAACTTTCTCCTATATACCCAAGTAATTAAACAAAGGATTTATTGTTTAATATACATTATTTAATTCTTATAGCTAGCTACATGTGTCTATCGAAATTTGAATTTCTATTGCTCATTTTAACTCTTATATATTGACATAATTTTGAAATGTCTATTAAATAAACTGTAAATCCATAAAATTTACTATATAGACAAATTAATAAAAACTTAACAACCTCCTCAACAAAACAAAACATATAACAGCGAACAAAATCTCAGGCACAGGATAGACCTAATAATACTAAAAGCCCTATCTGGCATCGCATAAAGTGATCCATTGGGGTGACACTTTGATTCATCTGTGACAATAAAATAATAATTCTCTGTGACAAAGTGCCACTCCACTTTGTCTCATCTCACAGAAAATATATACACAGAACTCAGAAAACACAGAGACCGGACTTCTGATGACTGGGGCGAAATGTTGCTTTATCGATTTTGAGTTATTTTTGGAATATACATATAGCTGGCTCTGATACCTACTGATGGGAATGGCACGAGCCGTAGCCATAGCCGGAGCCGGAGCCGGAGCCGACCGACCACCGTTTTATATTTTCTACTTTTTCCATTTTCCTGATTTCTTTGTTTTTTATTTTTCATTTGTTTTTCGCTTTAAAGAAAATAGAGTATATAACTACAGTGAAAGCAATGGAAAACAATATTCTCGCTATAAGGAGCAAAAGGATAATATATGGCAAGAGCAAGGCAAGCCTGGGACTGGCTTGGCTTGGTTTGGCTCTGCTTTGGGTATTGTATGTTTTGTTGTGGTCGTGTGGTTCGTCAAGCATACACAGACTTTTTCAAGGACATTAGCTCGCTTTTATTATCACCGCCACAACCAGCCACGCTTTAGATGTGGCTTCATAGTTAAATAACTAGGTAGGTACACCAATATTTCTTTTCTTTTGTTTCCTTAATTTTGTTTGTATTTTTGTTTCGTTTAAGTTCGAGTAAGATGGTGCCACAATGGTTATTGCCGTACAGAATTTTTGGTTTCCATTTTATAGCTGTCAAATACAGAAAATAAGTAATTATTATGTTTACCTAAGTTAAAGCATCAGTTTTGACAGAAAATAAAAAAAAAACGAAGAAAAGAGAAAGGCAATGTCTCATTTTTCCTGGAAAATACCAGGAAGGTTTTACTTTAAATTTTGTAAATTAAGGGCCTGAGAAAGACATACAACAACTTAGTTCTATACTCATCTTAATTAAGACCAAAGTTGTTTTTCAAGAGAGAAAAGAAAGTTTTTTTTTTAGAAAAAACGGTTTTGGAATATAAAAATTTTATGAAAATGTGCTTGCTATTTTTCTTAATTTAATGTCATTTTTCTTTTCCATTTCTTAATTTAACCGAATGTCAAAAAATCATTTTTAATATTTGGCCAGTTTATATTTCTAAGAACTAAGAGATTTCCGTATTCTCAGAAATATTAACAAAATTTTTCAATTTCGCTGTCAGAAATCTGAGAACAGAATTTCTATGATTCGATTTCTTAAAATGATGAAATGGATGAAAAAAAAAGGAAATAAAACAATCCCCAAAAACTCAGAACAGCAAATAGAATAATTTAAGGATTGTTTTAGGAGTGAAAAATAAAAACAAGTAAAGTACTTAAAACATTCAAAATAAAAAACAAAACAGTTTCAACTCTATTCTGGTAAATTTTCGTAGAAAATGAAAGTAAAGTCAGATTGGAACTTCGATTTCGTTTCAAACCAATAAGAATAAATCGGTACAGAATTATTAGGTCCGTTCGCGTACTTTCTACACTGAAATTCGTAAAAAGAAATATTTTAAAGAGTGGGGGTAAAATTCTCTCACCAAAAAAAAACTACAAAAAAGTAAGCGAACGGGAAAACAACAAATTTTTCACACAGTATTACTGTCTTGTTGCTGTTCTTTGAAAATTTGTTTTTAAATTTTATAACTGACAGCAAAAGCGAGCAATTTATTTAATTTATTTGAATTTCTATCAAATTTGAAATTTTCACAAATCAGCCAAAGAAATTTCTTGGGTTAAAATTCGTAGGTTGGGGAAATATTTTACTCTCTCAGGAGCGCTCTCTTTTACGAAAAATTACGACATTTTTGAGTACGCGAACAGAATTTGGTTAAATTGCGTATTTTTTAGTAAAATTGGACTGTTTTAGGAGGGTACGCGAACGGACCTATTATCAAACCCAAAAGAACAAAAGTTTAATAAATAATTTTGTATTTTTAAAAAATATTCATATTTTAAAAATATTTGTTAGCTTAGGAGACATTTAACTCTCAGCTGTCAAAAAAACGTTGAATTGGCCTTACGTTTGATAAGAAGACCTGTTTGATCTGCACATCTATTAAAAGCACACAGATATTAGTTTCAAAAGCAAAATTTTGCAACTGATTTCTCAAATATTCGATGTCCAAAAATAATAAGAAAAGAATGTTTTAAAGCAAATGTTCTGAAATCTTTTTTTCTTTAATTCGCCTATTGTTCTGTTGGTAATCATGGATAGGAAAAAAGAGTAAGTTAAATAAAAAATAAAAATGGATAGAAATAAATATTGAGATGTCAAATGTATGTACCTCCATTGAGTTCATATTGAAAACTTTGCAAGCGCTGTTCAAACTGATCTGACTTCAGGAGATTACATTTGACGTTTCATCATTAAAGCTCGTACCCACTTGATGAATTATTACAAAAAAATAATGGGAGTATGATAAAATGATAAGACGGCATAATCGGGCATCTTAAATAAAACCACCTTCAATTTCTGACATTTTCATTTTTGACAGCCATAACAGAACTCTATATAATTTTGTTTGTTGATTTGTTTAGAAATTTCGGAGAAAAGTCAATGTTTATGTGAGCTCTTATTGAGTTTTCAGGGACTTTATTTGTTGGAACGTGTTCATATTGAACTCTTTGATGGGAATCAGTTTGACGTTTCGGGGAGAATACGATAACTAGGCGCAAAAAATTGATAATGGCATTAAGTGGAATGTGCAAAAAAGCATTTTTTTACCATGAGAAGGGGAATCTATCGCCACCGCTGTAGGGGCAGTTTTAGAAAAAATGACTTAAATTGAAAAAAAAATACTAAAAAAACAACGGCAACACTTTAAAAGCCCGAAGTCCGTTCTATAATACAAAATTTGAGTTGAATTATTTATATCAATTGATTTTGTAAAATTCGCATGCAAAATTTAAATTACAAACAAAAATTAAAAGTGTAAGTTAAGACACATGTTTTACGAAATTGTGAAATTAAATTTTAAAAAGGCTTTAAATACTTGATGGTTCTTTTAAATATTTTTGCGTATTTGTGTAAGTTTGTTCACATAAATTCAGTGCTAGCACTCAGTATAAGGACGAATAAACACTGCGCCTAAGTTATCGTACTCTTGCGGGCGATTGTATTGTAGAGGGTGTTTTTTAGACGTGAGGTTTTTAAGAAGAAATAAAACGCCTATAAATTAGTGTTATGACCAACCTATTACAGCTATTGGAGCCGTATGTAAAGGCGTTAATCGTGTCAGGCTTATAGTACGTTTCCACCAACAAATAATCCGAGATTTAAGGCAAGTGATTTAAAATAAATCATGATGTGTTTCCACCAAAGAAAATGAGATTAATTTGACGTTTGGTTAATGTCATAACAACCAAACTGCAAATTATTCTCCTTTCGAAAAGAAAAAAATATGTATTTGCTCACTCATCATCTGTAAGTAATTAGTTTTATTATATTCTTGTACATATTTATTATTTTTGTTTACTTACATTTTATTTCGTCTGTGATTTCTTGAAAGTTGTTTATTGTTTTGAATTTGAATCATATGGAAGTGAGACAGATAGTTTTTGTTGACATTTTCATCTGTCAATAAACGAAATTGGCGTTTTATGGCTGAATCAAATACACGCTTCGGCTTCGGCTTCGCCTGACGTTTACGAGTTCAGCCATAGGAATTCAATGCATGCTATCACAATGGAGCTTCGACCTCACGTTTCGTTTGGCAATCGTAAGGAAAAGAACGTAATGAAACGTAATGTGACTCTAAACGGAAGCTCTAGTTCAATTTTCTGAACATTTGCTTTGTCTGACAGCTCAAGAGCTGTAAAAAAAATGTCAACAAACAAAATATTTGCTCGTCATTCAAAGCAACCTCGAAGCATGCCCAACGTAACGCAGACGAAGCCGAAGCTGAAGCGTGTATGTGATTCAGCCATTAAGGTCGGTTCAATAATTATTCTCCGAAAAAAAAGTTTGTTTGATTTGACAAACTAATGTTTCCAAGTAGATTTCAACACTCGGTTTAGTGCCCGGTGGAAACGTAGTATTACCTGCGTAAACAAACGAAATCACAAAACCGCGCAAATATAGTTGAAGGCCAGGCCACAGGCATACGAGATATAATTCGCTCACCAAAAGTTTTCTTCAATATATTGATGCATAGCGCGAAATTATTGTTATTATTAAGTAAGTCAAATTATGTATAGGGCCCGCCATCTAACGTTTTTTTTTAACTAGTGCTTATTTCGTGAATGGTAACACTTAGCTCATGTCTGATTTGACAGATAATTAGTTTTATCCTTCCGCTGAACGAATATGGTTTTGTATTCGCTTGAACAACGCTGGGAACAACGCTTAGATGCCGATTTTGCTAAAAAAAAATCATCTTTTCAGATGAAGCTCATTTTGATCTTGGCGGGTATGTAAACAAGCAAAATTGTCACATTTGGGGCACAGAAAACCCACACGCATACATTGAAAAGCCGATACACCCAAAACGAGTTACTGTTTGGTGCGGATTTTGGGCCATTTTTCTTCGAAAATGAGCAAGGAGTTGCCGTTACAGTCAATGGCGATCGTTATCGGGCCATGTTGAACGATTTTTTGTTCACAAAAATTGAAGAGGAGGATATTGGCAACATTTAGTTTCAACAGGACGGCACTACGTGCCACACAGCCGAAGCTACACTCGATGTTTGTATAGCATTAAAAAAAAAAAAAAAACAGTTATTTTGACGGACTCTATATATAAAATGGCAAACCAAACTGAGCATAAATGAAGTGACAGCTGTCTAAAAGACCGACTCCGAAAAAAGTATTGCCAGATTGGACTTCAAATTTACTCTACAGACATTGTTGCAGTATTTAGCAGAAAATATTATGGTATTTTGTATACCTACTTTATATTAAATTCCATAGATTTTCTCTTCAGTAGAAAATTAAACCCAACAGATAAACTTTGCTCATCAAAATTAAACAACAACCCCTTCCCTAGAAAAAATTTAGTGGATTCAGGTTTTCCAAAAAAAGTGTTAAACGAAGTGAAGGGATTAAAATAGAATAACTGGTAATAGTTGTATCCTAAATCTTAAAAACAAAAAAAAAAGGAAGTCGATGTATTAAAAGCACTACACAACACATACAAAGTATAAGGTCCTTAACTTTACATCAATATGCATCAAAATGAAGTAAGTACCTAGTTTAATTGAAAAATTGCTCATTTCTTTTTGCACCTCAACAATTTGTCTGCACAAAGCTTTCTTCTTTCCTGAATACTGACCCAGATGGATGAAATATTTCCTTATTTTGTGTTTTTGTTTTTTTTTCCAAAATAAAACGTTTCGTCCTTGCTCTCCTAAACATAGCACAACACACATACATACATACATACATATACGTTCATACAAACGCGGAAAACCCAAGAATTAGTAGGTGGTAAGGGGGTGCGGTGTGGTTTTCTAGTTTCAGAGCTTTATCCTTGAACACCACATTTTCATATACATAAATATATGGAATTGATATAGATACATAATGAAAACGAATTTTGCCTTCCCCAACATATCAGAAATTCAGAAGCAGAGAAAGCAAAGAGAAACATCAAAAATATAAACTCAAGCGTCAAGCTTATGCACATAGCTACATACATACGAGTAAGTATAGATATACTTTTATATTTTTGTTTTTATATAAATTTTAACTAAAAGTTTTGAAAGTACCCACATACATATATATGTTTGTATATATTTATATATTTAGGTAGGTAGGTTAGGGAGGTATTTGGAACTCCAACACGTGTCAATTTTGTTTCCTCGTCCTCTCCGCATGTCTCTTCTGTCTTCTTCTGTTCTTGATGATGGTTCTTTGTCATTTTTGTTGTTATATGTTCGGGAAGAACTTGTGGCTTCGGAACAGTTGTTAATTGTTTCATTTGTTTTTATTTTTTGGGAGTGATGTAGGAGCCAAGAATAATAGAATTTTTCTTGTTAAAATTGATTTTCTTGTCGTTTTTACTTTCTTTTTCTCTTTAAGCTTTAATTTCTATTTGATCCTATAAAAATATAATAATTTACAAATAAAAAAATTAAAACATATGTATCTGTATAGGTATGCGTATCAATAAAATACAAAGAAAGAAATTATGTTTCGTTTGGTATTGAGTGACAAATTATTAATGATGATAAATTGAATGCCAGGAGAAGGAATATGATGACTTTTGACATCTTTATTGAGAATTCTTTCTTTTGTTCTTGTTTTGACAAATTAAAAGATCCATGCATACACAAATGTATGTGAAGTCTTTACCTTTGGAGGAACATGGGAATCAAAATTGGTTAAATCCAATAAGAAATCCTTCGGTTAGACGATACAATAAGACTTTGAAAAATGTCACTTGGGCTATCCTTTAGGTACATTTTGAACGCACTGTCAAGCATTTTTTTTCTCAGCAGCACAACAAGAAAGTAGAATTTTTTAACCTGCTTGATTTTTCCTCCCGTTTTGATATATAAAACTTGAAGATCAATTACAAGTGATATTTTTTCTTATAAATATAAATAAAGGGTGGTTTAATTTTAAGGGCCGATGTTGAATGTGAACCACACCTAAACGTCAAGTTTTTTTTCTGCATTTCATTTGACATTTCTCCATTTCAGGCTAACTAAAGTAGCAATGTAGCATTCACATGAGCGCGACCAACGAACGACGAATGAATTACAAAATGTGAGTTTATAAACGTTTGAAGACATATTTCCACACAAATTCTTAACAAAACGATAGCAATATAGTTTCTATTTGATTTATGATGCATACTTTTACTTTTCAATATCATATATTAATAAATTTAAGAAAACAAATTTATTCATCGCGAAAAAAAATTGTAGTTGATACGAACTGTCAAACTTTATTCGCGTTCCACATTATCCACACTCGCAATGAATAAAATAATCGCGCGTACTTAACCCAAAAAAATCATTCTTGTTTTGGTTTTGGTGGTGAATGGTGTTCGGCTGTGCGACGAATTAAAAACTCTCATGTGAAAGAAATGTCAAAATCGACGAATATTCGTTCATTCGTTGGTCATTGGTCGTGCTTATGTGAATAGTGCTTAAGGGTTATTATCAAAATGGGCGTTCAACTCAAAATGCACATTGTGATTTGTTCGATCAATTAAATCGTCCAAATGTGCATACAAGCGGAAAAATCTTGAGAAAGTTGAGCAAACCGAGTCTGTACAGCTCGTACTGCTGCCTTCCACCTTAATTCGTCCTCGTTCCCAACAATTGCACCCCTCACGCTCATGCATAAAGGCATGCGTTTACATGCTTACATGGTGGAATTGACTCTTGACCATTTCAAGCGTCGTCAATGGTCAGAATGGTGGCAAGAAATGGCAACAGTGGATGATCAATCTTCGAAGAAAATCATCTTCAGTGATAAAGAGCACATTTTAACCTCAGTGGATTTGTCAATAAGTAGAATTGCCGCATTTGCGGCGAAGGATAATCAAACAGTGATTGTCGAAAAACCAATGCACCTACAAAGAGTGACTGTTTAGTGCGGTTTATGAGGCGAAGTCAAGCAGTTACTGTAAATAGTATTCGATAGCGTAAGATGAACTGGTGCCTGCTTATGGGATTCGCGGCGAATCGTTTTGCTAGCGAGTTTGCCATTTTTCAATTATTGCTTTCGCTTTCGCCTTCTTCGTTTTGAATTCGACCAATTAACAAATTCGAAGGCGAATTTAAAATGTCATAATGTTTGTTGGCGAGTTGAAATCCGACAGTTTTTTTTTCGGCGGATTTACAGGCGAAAGAGTGTTTATTATTATTCACTGATCGATTTCGTGGATTCTTTCTTGATTTAAATTATATAAAAATGTAAGTTAGCTTCATTGTCATTTATTTAAATATACACCATAATTGATTTTATTTTTTTAATTTAATATTTTTTATTGAATAAATCACCGCAACTTTCACAAATTCAATCAAAACAAAACAAAATTTGTGGAAAGCTGTTAAACCAAAAGTGTCAAATAACTGGAATATAAGAAGACAAAGTCAAACCAAAAGTGTCAAATCACTGGAATATAGGAAGAAATATTTTCGCTTCGCCGCGAATTCGTTAATAAGGTAATACGACGCGAGTCGAATTTAAAAGGTCGAATCGAAAACAATCCGCCGCGAACCTCATAATCGGGCCCCTGTGTGACCACAATGGTTCTTTTGCGCGACAAATTCAATTGCCGTGATATCTCACCTGGTGGCGATGTAAATTGGCCGCTTAGATCATGTGATTTGACACCGTTGGACTTATTTATTTGAGTTTATTTGATAAGTTGATAAGTCAACAACAATTCAAAAGCTAAAGAATGCGATAATTCGGTACATTAATTAAATTTGGGGCATCGGATGGAGGTGTGTCGTTAAGGGCGCGGCGACCATTTTTTTTATATTTTGTTCCATACATAATTGAACTACACCAATTTTATCATTATATATGTAAATAAATGACAATAGTTTCCTTAATACTTTCTGTTTTATTCAAAATCCTCATCGCCCCTTAAAATTTAACCATAAGTTAAAGTTTATTTGGGTAACGAGCTTTTTAAGGTTATGTTTGAAAACATTTTTTCCGCTAAATGTTAAGTTTTTTAATTTTGCGAGTGGTACGGAATTATGATTTAAGACCTAAAGGGCCTTGCACATGAGAGCGAACAACGAATGACCGAATGGACGAACAAACGTGATTTTACACATTTTAAAAAGTCAATTCCAAACAAAAACACATTTAAATTATAAGAAACCAATGTTAAGATAATAAAATTTGCATTTTGTTCTCTAAAACAAGTACATTTTGTAAAAACAATTTCGTAGTAACGAATTGCAGAGTGGTTGCTACGAACTGTCAAACTCTATTCGCGTTCCACATACCATCCACAATGCAAAATTGTTCGCGCTCAACTTAACCTCAAAATTATACCACTCTTGTTTTGTTTTTGTGTGAAAGATCATTGCTGAGGAAAATATGGAGAAAAGGGTAATTATAAATTGACAATTCGTCGCTGTCTGCGAATAGAAATTAAGGTCATGTGAAAGAAAAGTCAAAAGATGCAATTCATGCCTCAAATATGCGAAAAATTGGCTCAAATTGTAGTAAATTGTTAGGGGCCGATACTTACTGATCGATTTTACTGATAGCTATAACCGGCCCCTGAGACGCGTAGCCTCAAAGTGACATTTAATTTAATGACGTAAATTTACTGATTGCTATAAACGCTCATCAGTAAAACATTTCAGATTCCTCCTGTTTCAAATTTTACTGATGGATTTTACTGATAGCTATAACCGGCCCCTCAGACAATTTTTGTACTGTTGCTTTCATCAGTAAAATTTTTAATGATGTGATCGGAACAGTAAAAAATTGGAACACCAACAGTAAAACGAAATGGAATTTTTTTGGCTTTTGACAGTCAGCTGTTCAGTAAAATGAAATTTCATCATTAAAAAAATTAAAATGGATTTATAAATTAAATAAAACTTTAAATGCACTGTTTCTTTTTGAAAAAAATACTTGAATATAGGATTAATCTTATTGCATCAATCTTTTGCTAGAAATAAATCTGTAACATGTTCAAAAACTAAAAACACAAATTTTACTGATGGATTTTACTGATAGCTATAACCGGCCCCTTAATATGGCATAGCTTTTTTACAATGAAATAAAGATTCATTGATTTCTCCTTAAAAATACTCGTTTTTTTTAACATCAAAATAAAATCTGTAATTGGGACACCCTTTACTTTAAAGCATCTAATTTTTGTTCGCTCTCACTGTCAACGTATTTACTTAACCGATGTGTGTCTCAAATTGACTACAAAAGGATTCAAAAGCTTTTTAAAATAGTAAATAAACTTGATCTTATCTTAGCAGATTCGAAATGTCATTTTTTAATAACTCTTTAATTTTGTGATATACTTTTCTGAAAAATTCAAACATATTAATTATTGTAATAATAATAAGTGTTTTTCGGTAAAATTTACAAATAACGTTAATCGGTCGCTTAAAAATGTTGGCCTTATCGTTGTAATTGAGAAGTTTATATTTTTGCCTACGGCTTCAGACAATGCGATGAACAACTGCTATAAGAATTAATGCCTCATTTAAATTGTTTCCGAGGACCTCTGCTGAGGCTGAAGGTAAAGCCAACTTCATATTTTATTGAAAAATTATTTGTATTGTTTCTTTAACACGGCAAACAATGATTTTTTGGATTTGTATTTGATTTACTTACCATGAGTCACAATTCTTCCGTCAGGACTTGTCATTCTGATTTGCAGATATTTTTCACTTTTTGTTTAAACACAACGGAGAAAAAAATTGAGTATACTATGTGGTTGTCATTGTTTATTTTAAAACTGAAAAAAAAAGAAAGGTTTAAACATTTGAATTAAATTTTTCGAACATGAGGTCAGAAATTTTTATAAAAAAAAATTAATATATTATTTTATGTGTCTATTATATTTATAAAAATTAAATTGCTTATTTTTTGAATAAAAATATATAAATTATCAATATTAATATTTGATTTTCCTCAAGTCATAGAAACCCTTTTGGATACTATAATATTTGTAAGTAAAAGAAATTCTTATTTAATTCCCTTAATTAATTTATATTTAAGACTGAAGATTGAAGACAATTAGTATTTTTTACGATTTTAATAAAAATAAGCAAAATAATCAAAGCAAAAACACATTAAGACCAGAGATCCAATAAACAAAATAATTTAAATGTTTCTTATTTGTTTTTGTTTTCAATGTTTCTTAAATTAGTCAATTTTAGGAAAATCCCACTTATAACGTAAGCAATTGACGCATGTTTTCACACTTTGAAGACACTTTTTATATTTTTAAAACATAGAAAAGTGTCTCCTGCTGTGATTATTTACAAAACAAAACAAGACCAAAATAATTTTAAAAAAAATAATAAAATTAAGAAAATTCGCATCCGTTGAAATGAGGAACAAGTTCGACGAATGTTGCGCTTTAGTGTGAAGAAAAAAGATACGAATAAATTATGTCTGCGTGTGTCAAAAAAGAGTAATTAAATATTACAAAATGTACATAACATCTGATTTTTGTTTTTTTTTTAACTGTTTTTGAGATTTTTCTGTTTGTTGTATTTTATTTAGTATTCAAGAAATGGTTTTTAAAATGTATTGAAATTCTGAATTATAAAAAAATCCTTTTCTTGCGAATAAAACGCGCGCCGCCTTGTGGTAGAAAATTTAAAGTAAATTTTTATTTATAATTATTTTTGAAAAAAAAATCAAGGAATGGTAAAAACCTATTTAATAATTGTTTTTATTTTTATCGAAAACATAAGCTTAAATTTAATTTTGTATTAATAAATACAATTTTCTAATAAAGAGTTATTTATTTCGTTGTTTCAAATTGGTAGCACTGGCATTTGACACCTTTCAAATCATTCGAAGTGACATAAATTGAATGTTTGACATTTAATATAATGCGTCGCTTAGCAGTCAAACAACGCGTTAAAATATCAAAACTTACTAAAAAAAAGTAGTGATTCAAACGTAGCTATGATGTTATTGGGCAAACTGTAACCGTCTATTTGGAGCGAAATGTTGGAATGATAATCGAATTTTTTTGGCCGGCTATTGAAGATCATGAATTGAACGATATTTTCTTCTATAACAAGACGGGTAGAATTGAGACAAACAATTTAAATGAAATGGCAGACTTTTGTAAAGTCTTTTGGGTTGATTAGTAAATATTGAATAAATTTGACATTCAATATTACCGATCAAGCGAAGTCTACATATTTAAAACCATTGCATGACCAAAAAGTGACATTTTGCGATGACAATTTCGTTATGCCCGTCCTACAAGTGTTTAAAAAGGAACTGAGCAGTGCGCAGATTCATGCCACCATGCAAATGAAAAATGCAGATGGCGCATAAAACATTAAACCCTTTGACAAAAAAATGGCGGAAAATGTCATTTCCACTATGACACTTGTGAAGCAAATACATTCCAAATTGTTATTAAGACCATCAACTCTTCCGACATCATAAAATCAAAATTAATGAACTTAATTTTATAAACTGTTTATTTTTACCAAAAACACAAAACGATATCATTAAAATTAATAGTCAAGGCCACCTTTGCCATTATAATCCTGTGTGTCATAATAATCGAGTTCGTAATACACACATCACACAAAAAAAATAAAAAACGGTTTATCCATTCATTAACCCTCCCCCCATCCCCCTTCTCAAAACTGAGTCGACGACGACGACGACAACAACACGGTATTTTATCCACAAAATGATACTTTACGACAATTTAATGCCTGTAGTATATACGTTTGAATTACGCCACCTTAATTTTTAGGGGAACAGGCATAAGACACATCGAGCAAACAAATGACACAGCATAGCACATCAACATCAGTTGTCAGTTTAGTCAGTATGTGCTACAGTGCAAGAACCCTCAGAAATGTGTTACTCATCTTCTCCGTTGTCGTAGTGTCGTCGTCGTCGTCGTTGGTTGAATTGACGGTTTTATTTGTCGTCGAATCGGATCGTTGCCGAACTGAAGAGGCGTTTTCACTTCCGCGTAATTTCCTATGCGTAGCGTTGCGCGGCAAATCTTATTTAGCCTATGTGTGTTGTGTGTTGTATGTGGCATAAAGCGCCTGCATGATGACATTTTCTTGGGTATTACGTAGCACACAAAAAGAACATTCATTCCCATACCCACGACCCACCCGTCAATGCACCACAGCACACACTTGTTGGCTCTTTTGTGACTCTTTGTTGTTGTCCATATTTTATTTTGCTGTTTTTTTTTAAATAATGATGTCCTCTTTGGTTTTGGTTGGACTGTGAGTTGGGTTTAATTGTATTTTTATACTTATCTACAAACATTTTTATATGTATACATACATATGTATATGAATAACACGAACATCATGTTTAATCGTTTTCAAGTTGGGTTGCAGAAACAATTCGATTCGATTCCAAGGAAAATTCTTTGGCAAAAAATATGCCGCCACCGCACCGCTTCCTTTTTTGTTATCTCTTAGACACTTTCTTTAGCGGATTTCCCTTTTTTGAAAAAAAAAATTAAAGGAAGTAGAATTTTAGAGAAATTACTAACCAGCATTAAATGTTTGTATAGGGGGATTGAAGAAATTATACTAAACGTGAGAAATCGAGAGTTGTTAAGAAAACAATTCCTTCACTTTTCCGTGTGTCTCAAATGTCTCATAATCGTGTGATCAAATCGCGTCATTGTCATCCATTGTCAGGCGACACGTTTGACATTGTCAGATGTAGTTGTCAAACACATTTGACATTTTTAGTAATTCGACTTTGACTTTGGGGCAAAATATGTCAACCGTGTGAATTTAAATTTGTTTTTGAAGGTTGGCATATCTGAAAAAATTATAGGATCTGACAAGCGTATGCACTTTGCTTAAGTATTTAATGGCCGCTTTAATCAAATCGGATAACAAATGTTGGTTGTTTTATTTCTTTAAATGAAATTACTAACACTAAGCAAACGAATGGCAATTCTTTTTTAAGTTTGATACAACATAAAGTTTGTGTGAAATAGAAGTATAATTGTTTTGGCCAGCGGCGCACGGCGGCGGCAATGTTGTTTATCAAATTATACTAAGTGTGACTTACTTACTATTTGTTATCAAAATTTAATTTGAGCATACACATAATTATATATGCAGGTTAAGTGGATTCGGAAGCGATATAAGTTATAAATACGTCAATCCAACGAAATCATAATGATCAGCTATAATAACTGTAAATGAAAAGTCAATGAGTTTTTTTCAGATTCAGAAGCTCATATAGGATCATTCATTTCGTGGTTTCAAGTTAGCAGCGCTGACATTTGACATCTGTCAAACTGTTATTCGATTGTTATATAAGAGTTAAATGTTTACTATTTAGAACGTAGCCACATTTCGTGTATAAAGCAATGATAATGGTAGTCATTATCGGTAAAATTATGAGGTTTGAAGAGATGTCGTAAGGCCTGTATATATACATCGTCGTAATGCACGCTCAGTCGAAAATATTGGAACTTACTGGTAAGGTGAAATGATAACCGTTTTTTTTTTACGGGGGATCGAAGTACAATGCACATTTATTGCGTGAGAAGTTTCTTGATCGCGTAATTTCAAATTTTGGTCAAGTAAATTTGCCACCATGATCATGCGATTTGATATCCTTAAATTTTTGTGTGAGTTCTCGAATAAAAACGTGCTTCCGTGAATAATCACAGAATATCCCATGCATTAAAATCATAAAATCGTAGTAGAGAAAGGATAATTTTAGGATTGATCTTAAGGATCAACCCAAAATCAATATAAAAAATCTGTTTTCCTAATCTTCAAAAAAAAAAAAAACTGAAATTTTATGAGATGAATTAAAAAATAAACGTAAGTCAAATATTAATACTTTGCTCCGAAGTTTTCAGATCTTAATTTTCAAGAAGTCAAAGTAATGGGGTTTTCCATGGGTAAAATAAATTGATTATTATTTTTGATCTAGATCTGTCAAAACACAAATTTCCAGTATTTTCGTATTCCATGGGGTAAAATAAATTGATTTATTTTTAATTGAAGATCAAATCTGCGGATTTAGATTTTTCAGCAAATTTACCCCTCTTTGCACTTATACTAATACAATATAAAAAATGTCTACCTTGAAATTTGACAGTTTTATCGCACTCGTTTAAATGCCACGAAGTTACACTAATACAATGATTAAAACACAAAAACAACAATTCAAATCGTGTTCCACCACGAAAAAAAATCAATTTTTGATGGATATCTGAATTTACCCATGGAAACCCTATAAAATAGGCAACAGAGATCAATTTTTGGCAGAAAAACCCCAAAGGGTTAGTTTGCTTATAGAGGGCTAGTTTTGTTTACAGCGGGTTAAGTTCTTACAAAAAATTTCAATGTATCATGTTAAATGGCTCTAATCAATCAAAAACTTTTGACTTATTTAATCCATAATGAATGGGTCAAAATTTTAAAGAACCTACTCTTAAGGGTTTAACAATTTACTAAGGGAGTCTTACATTTTAAACCTTTCTTTTCGTTTTCCTAACTAGTAAATTGCTAATTGCTTTTATTAAAAAATGAGCATCTAAACATGTCTAAAAAGTGACAGTTCGTGAAA
Source organism: Eupeodes luniger (assembly GCA_951509635.1). Lineage (NCBI taxonomy): Eukaryota > Metazoa > Arthropoda > Insecta > Diptera > Syrphidae > Eupeodes > Eupeodes luniger. The sequence continues at coordinate 124,239,532 of OX608074.1, forward strand.
ATAAACAAAAAAAATATCCTTAAACGGATCTATTAATTGGAATTCCTAATTGTTGACTGGACCATTACATCTACTGCTCTTATAAGAATAATTGTACAGATGTCATATGGATTAACCAAATTGCTTAAAGTCAAATTAGCCAATCCGTGATTTTAACTTAAGCAAATTGTTAAGAGATAGTAAGGTGTTTAATCGTTTAAAATTATGTAAATTATCTTTTAAGCTTAGTAAATTGCTAAAAATGGCTTTAACATTTTACTTAATCTTTTAAAATGTATGAATTCCTTTATAAACATTTTGGTTTACGAACGCATTTAAATATAGATATCTAAATTAGTTGAAATAATCATGGAATAAATATTACCCACTATCAACAAACGCGCCCTAAATGTCTTTCAATTTTGTTCAATTCAAAATAATTAGATTTGTTGAGTTTTTATATCTTAGTTAAACTACTGATTTGATGTCAAACCGTTTTACTTTTATTTCAAATTGATCAATTGGCTAGTTTATACTTTTAAGATCTGAGACATTTCTGGATTCCCAGAAACATAAACAAATTTTCTCATACAAATTTCTCGTTGTTACTGTCAAAACTCTGCGAACAAATTTTGTATGATTGGATTTCTCAAGGATTCTCCAATGCATCTTTTAAAAAGGAAAATCAAAATGAAAAGCTTATTTAATTAATATTTTTAAAAAAATCTGACATTTGTATTATAGTTAAAATGTCAAATATCTGTAATCGCCATGATTATATTGACATTCTCTATTTGGGCTAATTTTCTGAACGAATTTGTACAGCACAAAGTACGACGATCGATATTTTCTCTACAATGGCAACTCTTTGCAGATACACATTCCAAATTCCAATTTATATTAAAAAATAAAAATCAAAAAACATAAACACAAACACAATTACGCCTCGTCACTCGCTCAAACGTATACGTATACTTTATTTATATGTATAATTGGAATTTTCCCAATAAGTCACACGGACACATTTTCCACCGCCTCTCTTACACTACCTTATCATTTCAACACATACCAATTTAAGATTTAATATTATTTTATTTTTGTCTGTTGTTTGCATTTCTTTATTAATTCCAACAAGTAGCTGGGAATTTTGTTTTAGATTCTTTTTCTTATTTGATTTAAAATGAAATTATATATTATCCAAATCTGATCTGCCTGACTTTTATGTTCTGCTTGTTGACAGGTTTAAAGTTGAATTATTGCAATGGTTTAATTCTGTTTATTTTTGTATTAATAGAATATTATTTAATAACTGCCAGCGTTGTTAGTGCCACTGCCACAATTTTTCACAAACAAACACGAGTTTTAAAAGTTCAACTGCAAAAATGAAGTTGTTTGCTATTTTTCCATGGACATGGATATGGATACAAATGGGGGGTGGCTGTGACCGAGCAAAAATGCCCACAATCCACAGAAAAAGGAGTTAAGATGAGGAGCAAAAAGGGGGACCAGGAGTTCAGAAATGTTTTATTTTTAAAGTTTTTCAATTAGGTACACTTGTTCTTTGTAATATATATGTATGTACATATATTTATATGTACATAGGTTTATTTATTGATTTCCACTTAAACAAAATGTAAACAGGAGAATCAGAATACGATTGATTTTTGTTGGCGCAATGTTTATACAAAATAAAAAGAAAAGAAAAACGAAACGAAACACACAAAATGGGAACACTTTGTTATTGTTGAATTTTGAAAGTAGAAGTTGTCACAATTTTTTGATATTTCACAACAAGCAATTCGACCAAGTAAATAATTTATTTTCTTTTTGTTTGTATTTTCAAATCCGAAAGAATAGCAGAGCAGCTATAGGAGAAAATGAAGCAAATTCTTCTAAGAACTAAGCGAACCGAACATCAAGACACAAAAGAATCGGAATTGGGGGATATGGGCGAATTATGATGGAGCAGGAGCTTCAGCTTAGGCAAACAAATTATACTTATAGACAAGAAATTCCAAACGAACGCAGCAGGCGGAGCGGACGCATGGACAAAATACGTATCAAATCGAAATCGAGTCGAGTCGAGGCAGGAAAACCGAAAACCCAACCAACAGCAACACGAACTTTGTTGGTTGGTTTTGAATTGGTACCCAAAGTGTAGCTATAGCTGTAGCTGTTGTAGCTGGTAGATAGGTACTTATATTTATTTTTCTTTTATTAGTTTGTTGTTCTTGCTTGCGGGTTTATTCACTTTTCTTTCGATTTTTTTTGTATTATTGTTGATTTTGCTAGGTGTCACTTTAAATGTATAGAGACTGTAGATAGATAGCGCTGGTATTTTATTCAACTTGTCATTTGTATTACTTTATGAGATCGCTTTCAGGTTTATGCGACGAAACGCAAACGATAAGGTTTCTCAGAACATTAATTGGCTGACATTCTTTAGAAATAAATTGTTTATGAGAATTAAATTTTCCGTTTGCCAAAAATTCAATAAAACTCGTTACACTACACACCCGCCGCCACCGACTATGCATACTGTAATCGAATTTAATTCGAATGAGAATTGAGAAAAATGTCAAAACATCTATTTTGCTATGCTCCCCTTTTTTGTGTGGTGAATTGGTGAGTATGGAATTTGACAAAAAAAAAGAGGAAAATGACAAATGGGGATGTGGTAGGTTATGGGTATAAGTTAGGTTGTACATGGGACATTTTTGTGTACACTTTTAAATTATTTGGAGATATGTAACCATGGTTTATGAGCTGAGCATACAAAATAGGCTGGAAAAACAATACAAGTAGAATAATATAAAATAAAACACATGCAGTTGTTGACTTATTGTATGGTCTTGTTATTGTTACATAATATTTTTAAAGTAAATTTACATCAGGGGTGGCTTAGAGTTATGTATAAGTCACTAGGCCCTGGTTCTCTACGAGAAGGGAATCGTATAAAAGCAAACTTTTTATTCTTTATTACAAAACCCAGAAGCTTTTCAAATGAAAAATGTTTGCCTGTTTGAAGTTTGAACGAAGAATAAAGGAAAGTGATACACTAGTGGATAGTGACGGGCAAATAATCAATGTAAACCATTACCTACCAAATAAGAATATACCCGTAGAACATCAGTAAATGTGACTTTTACCTTTTACAGACTGAATTGGTCGATTTTGACTGTAATCCGCATAATTGAAATGTCTTAAATTGGTTCGATTAATAAACATCATAGTTAAACAACATTTTGTAGCCCAAAGTCGGAAATGAAAAAGTAACCCAAACATTAGCCCAACACCATAAAATACCTAGTCTATTTTTATTTAAGAAAAAAATACATATATGTAACAATTTGTATGTTCATAAAAAAGAATAAGTATAAAAATAGGTTATATTAAATTTAACTGTAGAAATCAGAATACAGTCTTTGCTTATATGATTCTTTGTACACAAGAAAGTATCGCATAAGCTGTTTTACTCACAAGGGCGGCTTCACACAGCGGGGGCTTTTTACTTTTTCATCTAATCAAAAACATCCTACACCGTCATAGAGTCAAAAATATGTATGTATGTTCAAGATTGCATAGTTCAAACTTCAAGTCTATCTTATACAAATTATTGTTCTTTGAGTTACAATGTTAGAAAAATTGAAAAATCTGATTGCAAGAAAAACGCGCTTTTTGTTCCAAACAGGGCATTTATTTCTGTGAGCGGTCGCTATTTAGACTTCTTCTATTCAGAAATTATAATAGATGTGGCCTTGACATTTTAATAGAATATTTCTAAGAATATACGCTGTTCAAAAAGGAAGATTTAAAAAGTTTAAAATTTAATCAGTTTTGGAAATGATCCACTTTAAAAAGCTCTCTATTTTGAATGCCCGCTGAGAAAATAAAATGCAAAAATTGAAGTGACGTTGAAACTTATTTCAAAAGTAACTCGATTTCATGTAAAGCAAATTCAAAAGAGTCACTTTTATTTGCGATTTTTTTAAGGTCTCGAACTAACATATGTACAAATCATTAAATATTAGATCACATCAACGATTTCTTATCCTCTCATTGTGTTATAGGAATTATTTTTTTCAATGTTTTGAAAAAGTAAATTACACAATTTTAACCAATTTTTTGAAGAGAAACTTAAAATTACCTACTGCATGCTCAAATTATTGCCGACACTTTCGGAAAAAATATATGGCCCAACCTGGAGAGCTTGGTACTTAATGGTCAATCAAATAAGTCGGTCAAACATTCAACTTGTTGTTCTTCGAAACCAATTTTGTTTTGAAAAACATTTCCAAAAACTAACTTAATTTTAATTTTTTGTATTACCCGTGTCGTGATGGTTAGTGCATAGGACTCTGATGTCAGAGATCTTGAGTTCAATCCCTTCCTTTGTTTCCTAAAGGCTTATTCACGGATTACTGCGTCTTGCGAGGAATTGACAAATCCTCGAATTAGCAGATCGGATTCGGCATAATACCTGTGGTCCCTTGACAACCCTTGACATGAATCGTACACAGAAATGATTGAGAGTTGTAAGTCACTAGGCCTTGTTCTCTAGGGACTGTTGCGCCACCTAATTTTATTTATTTTTAACTTAATTTTTTGATGCTTTTATGCACCAAATTTCGGTGACATTAGTAGATTGTAGACTAATTTCCAGTGAATTTTTAATAGCGAAACGTTTAACGTTAATGTTTCCTTTAATATTTCCTACAGAATACTTTTATTAATCTCCAGTTCTTCAAGCCAAAAAACTTACTTACGTTTTTTACAGTTTGGAAATTTCAAATTTTAATTGTATCGAACAATTGTATTTGCTTTTCAATATACGTATCCATTCTATTAAACTATTATTAATAATTCATAGAGTAATAAAGTTCAGCTTTTACTTGAATAAAAAAACATTGCGCAGGTTCAGACGACATAAGGGACTTGAAATTAAGGCAAGTTTCTAGTATCTGATTGGCCAGCTGCCAAAATATTGCCTTCCAATTAAGGCAACTTTATTGGAAAGTTGACTGGAAAGTTAGTCAAGAAAAATCTCCCTAACAATCAAGTCAAGTCAACTTATGTCAAAATGACAGTTGATCATATTTTTTCGTTCAACTGAAAGCTGAACGTTATTGCTCTATGATTTATTTATTTTCTGCACAATTCCATTTAACGTTTTGTGTGATAGAGTTCCTTGCCAAATTGCAAAAGAAATAAGTAATATTCCTTTAAAATACAAAATATAAATCGTGGTGGACTTGTAGCTTGCTTGAGCAGTGTTTTGAAGACAATAATATTTTTGGTAATTTTTCTACGATGAACTGAAGGCGCAGGTTAATGAAGTAAAGGTCTGAGTTTGAAATGTATGCCACTTCAAAATTTAACTAGTTGCCTTTCTCAAAATGTACGTTCAAAGAATGCAGTTGACTGCATATGAAGTTCCTTACGTTGCCTGAACCTGCCCAATATCAATTGTCATTTTGACAGAAGTAGACTTGACTTGATAGTTAGGGAGATTTTTCTTGACCAACTTTCCATTAAAGTTGCCTTAATTGGAAGGTAATTTTTTTGGCAGCTGGCCAATCAGATAATAGAAACTTCCCTAACTTTTAAGTCCCTTACGTCGGCTGAACCTGCCCATTTTCAATAAAGTTGCTTTAATTGGAAGGCAATTTTTTGGCAGCTGGCCAATCAGATACTAGAAACTAGCCTTACTTTCAAGTCCCTTATGCCGTCTGAACCTCCCCAATTTGTATCTCTTTTGAAGTATGTTTTTTTATAAACTTTTGTCTACTTCCAATGTGTCTAAGGAAAATAAATCATTTAAAGACACTTGTTCCAAAACAATATTTGAATATTTTAATTATTAAAACCAACTCAATTTTGTTAAAAATAAATTTATTAAATATTTTTTTTTTAATTGAATTCCTATTTTCGTATTGCTTATTTCTCATCTATGCCTCCAAATTAATTAAGTTCTAAAGCAAAAGAAGATAAAGCAAATTAAGTAATGTAAATATTAATAATCTAACTACAATCATTATAATTATTTTAATAAATACCTACTTGTGTAAATAATATTAATATTAAGTAGGTTTTAATGTATATGTGTAGCCTATGTATGTGAATTTATTTGACAAGTTATTGTATATACTAGATGTGAATTTCTGATAAATTAAATTAAACACAAATCTATTGATTACAAAAAAATATAAATTTGTATGCAATAAAATAAATCATGAAACAAAATATAATAAGAATTAATTAAGTAACGGCTTTAAGTTCAGTTTATACTGTAAGTAGTGTGTTATCTATACAAAGTTAAAATACAACAAATTAAAAAAAAAATATTCATGTCTTTTTATGGAATTGTTTCACTTAATCAAAACATAATTATTATTTTTATAAATTGAGGTTTATTAAATAGAAAGTGTCATAGTAGAAAATTCGAGATTGCTTATATACTCATATGTTATTCACTTTCATCCTATTTTATGAAAATTAAAATATATCAAATGTTAAATTATTATTTTTCTTAAATTCTAAATTGCCAATGCGTCTTTTTTTTTAAATGAATACACATAGTTTCTTATTTTGTATATTTATATGTATAATGTATTTTCAAATTTATCAGTCGTTATTTTATTAAAAACAACGTTAAGCATTGACATGTCATTTTTTCAAAGTTATTCCACATTAACAAATTGCTAGTTATTTAGTTGTATGAATCCTCAATTAACACAAAGTATTCTGACTACTAACAGTTTTTAGTAAAAAAGTGTGTTTTCATTTCATACATAATTATTTACCCGCTTCATTTTGTCATAGTCACATTTTTTTCAACGCATTTTCTTAATTTTTAAATAAGTTTGAAATTGACACTCTTCATATTTTATTCAAAGTTAAATTGGAAATCTAGCATTTTGACAGTTTAAAACTGATTTAAAGAATGACGTTAAAACGTCATATTGTTTGTTCCTTGTTTATAAATATTTAAATTAAATAGCCATAAGTGTAAAATATTTTTAAAACATATTTGCTACCTTGAAAAATACAACGTAATAATGATTTGAATGTAGCTGAGCTCAGTTTTGAAACAAACATTTCTTTTATCAAGAGTAAATATCCCGGTCCTCTAAGATGGCATATTTTGAAATGTGAATAAAACTAATAAATAAGAATTCAACATTATAACCAAATTTGTTATGATTCAATGAAGTATTTTTATTAATGAAGATTTTAATTAAAAATCATCAAATCCAGAATGAAGAATTTAATCACAGTTGTTATATAATTTGATCTAGCAAAATTTTGTATTTATAACATTGGGGTGGTGCTTGATCTGAGTATTTTCTAATTTTGGCTTCAAAACAAATAAAATATTTGTTCAAGTCTCAATGTTAATAATATTTACTCGTTCGATCTTTCAACAAAACTTTCGTATGGGAAGATATTTAACATACATATAGAAAATTAAGCACCACCCTAATGTAATGTACAAATCTTTTGAATTTTGAATAAGCATTGAATTGGAGACTCTCCTTTTGACCTCAATTATGTATTTACATAAAAAATGCTTAACACAAACTAAGACTGATTAAGATGCCCCAATATTTTGTCATTTGTCACCGAAATGCCAAGTTTCAGCTATGGCCAAAAATTAAGATCTGTCAAAGAAACGAAGCTTATTTCTAAAATCTCCGAAAATTTCAGAGTCTATTTATTTTGACATTTACATTCAAAAATTTGGCATCCTATAATACCTAACATTTACAATAATTATAATTTTTTTACATCTTGAAAGTTCTTGTAAAAGAACTTTTTACATACGAAAACAAAAACAGTTTAAATGTCAAATATATAAGATACTTAAAATAAAGGTCCTTCGTAAAAATATAAAAATTTGACAGTTTTCAAAACGTCATTATTTTGTGTTACAAAAACAAATTTACAAAATACATATTTTTTCTTTTTCTTTTATCTTACGTTTGATTATTGTTGCTAGTAAAATGTGATGAATTGCCATCACTCGAATTACCGCTGTATTCGTCATTCGTATACGATTGATGATGATTGCAACTACAATTACTTTTACTGCTACAATTATTACAACTACTTGTGGTGGATTGGGCAGATTGCCGCCTTTTGATGGAAGATTCTTTTGGATTTTGCTTAATACTATTGCTACTGCAACTATGTGAATTATTATGTGCAAGTGTTGCCATTGCCGCTGACACAACCGATTCGAAATTACTAGCCGCATTAAGGCACTCAGCACTGTGTGAACTATGCAAGTTTGCTTTTATGGGACTTCTTTCCAAAGGGGAAGCGTAATTTTCGGCGTCTTTTCTTGAGTTCGTCGTCGAGGCTGGAAGAATCTGTTGAATTGGTATCATCCATTTGGGTATCACCGTGTGTCGTCGTAGTAATGGCCGCTGATTGGGCGGCGGTGGGCGGATGGTTTGACGGAAGTTGTTTGTGTTGAATCGATTGATGTTGCAATGAGCCAGAGGAAGACTTTGTAATGAATGGTGCAGGGGGGTGGTTACCGGTGTCGATGAGTGGCTCTTGGTCACCAACCCCTGATGATGCTGATGCTGCTGCTGCTGCTGCGGCTGCTGCAGTTGTGATGTCGTGGAGTGATCGGAAGTTTTCACTGTTTGCATTTCCGCAATTGAAGTCAAAGATATGTTGCTGGAGTTGTTGGAGTTGTTGCGCGACAATTGTTGCAGCGGGTGATGACATTGCTTGTTGATTGGACAAACATTGCTGGCTGGAAGAACTGTGTCTAGGGGAGAGTACCTTTCCATGCGGCTGTTGTTGTTGCTGCTGATGCTGCTGCTGGTGCTGTTGGCGGGCAATGAAATTGTAGATTTCCATTGGCACCAAGTCAGTGCTTTGGGATCGGATGATATGACTAAAAAAAGTTAATTTAATATGAGCTTTAATTTTTTCAGTTATTCTATAATGTTATATTATTATGTATTGTAATGGAAGAAAAAAGCATTGTTTAAAAACTATAAATATTGAAAGGTAATAGGTAAATCGCAATTTAAAAAAACAAAAATGAAACAGTGATTAAAGAATGACAGATAAATGACAATCAATGACATATCGATAAGTAAATTACAAAAGGCGGCTTACGTCTTTTAACTTAATCGAAAACATGTCAGCAAAATGTTTTGCTCAGTGTTGCTTTCGGCTCACATAGAATTTTTATACAAATATTAGATACAATTAAAATTATTATTTAAAATATAAAAATTGTTGTTTTAAAAACAAAACATAAAATGAAAATTATTAAATTTATCACTTGTTTTTCTTTTAAGTACAGAAACTCATTTGACATTATATGCAAATATCATGGAGTTTTCTGCTTTTTTGCTCTGAAATTAAATCAAACAGAATTACACGTGATTTTAAATTACTTTTTTTTAACTTTTTTTGTTGTTGTTTAGTTTACAAACACGAACTTGTTAGTTACAACATGCATTCTTAGTTTTTTTGGTTTAAATATTAAGAATATTAAGGGCAGGTGTAGAAGAAAATGAAATCCAAGATGATCGGGACGAATTCGTGGCAAACTATCTCAAACTATCTCAACAAAATTGTAATTGAGCAGCAGATAAGAACGTGAATGGAAGGATCGTTTTACAATTGATGATAAGAACATAGTTTCGATTCGATTCATTTTTCAGATTTTGTTGATGAATGTCACTTTTGAATGAATTCGGAATCATATAATAATAAAAAAAACAAACAGGTCTTGGAATAGTTGTCTTATTTGTTTAAGGACCTGTCAAGTTTGTATGCAGAACAAAAATTGATAGATCTTTTGATTAAAAATCACAGAAATTTGAAGTAATTGAAAAGACCTAAGTTGTAAAATTTAAAAGAAAAACTTTCTTTGTCTTTCGTTAATACGTAGACAAATGTTCGATTATTAATTGTACCACCACAATTCTGGGAGTTGTAGGTTGATTATTGTTTTAAGACTTTAAGAACATATTAAATACAAATTCAAAATAGTGACAACAATAATTTGACATATAACACGAACACATCAGTGAAACCGTTCTTGCACAAAAAGGGAACAGGATTCTCTCTGGTGAAAAAAAAACAGAGGAAAGTGAAGCATGGAAACGTGGGATTTTAAAAAGGGTTTCAAACAGAACATAACATACAAATATATTAAGGAAATATGTACATTGTTTTCTTGCTTATATTGGGCAGGTTCAGACAACATAAGGGACTTCATTTGTAGTCAATTTCATTCTTTGAACGTAAATTTGGACCAAGGCAACTAGTTAGTTTTTCAAGTGTCATAAACTTCAAATTCAGAACTTTACTTCACAAATCTCTACTTCAAGTTCATAGTACAAAAACTACCAAAATCATTATTGTCTACAAAACACTCCTCAGGCAAGCTACAAATTTGTATTTTGTAGAGAAATATTACTTATTTCTCTTCCAATTTGACAAGGAACCCTTTTACACAAAAGATTAAATGGAATTGTGCAGAAAATAAATAATTCATGGAGTAATAAAGTTCAGCTTTCAGTTGAATTATAAAACATCATCAATTGTCATTGTAACATACATAAGTTCACTTGACTTGATAGTAGGGAGATTTTTCTTGACTAACTTTCCAGTCAACTTTCCAATAAAGTTGCCTTAATTGGAAGGCAAGTCCCTTATGTCGCCTGAACAGGCCCATTATTAGGATAAGACCAACTTTAGCGGTTATTTCAAATTGACAAGTGAAGACACTCTGCTAATTTTCTGACAAGTAAACTCGAACAATTATCTTAGCACAAAATTTGATTCTCGAATTTTTTTCCATGCACGAATGCGCAAACGATTTATGAGTTCCATTTATTTCGATCTAAAAATTTAATTTTTAACTCCAATAGAATACGACTGTAGATTAATTGTTTTAGCTACGGTGCTTGTGAACATAAATCTTGTCAAACTGACAGTTGAAAATTATTCTTATGTACAGTGAAAGTGAAAGATAATGGGCAGGTTCAGACAACATAAGGGACTTCATTTGCAGTCAACTTCATTCTTTGAACGTAAATTTTGACCAAGGCAACTAGTTACTTTTTCAAGTGTCATGAAATTAAAATTCAGAACTTTACTTCACAAACCTCTACTTCAAGTTCATAGTACAAAAATTACCAAAATCATTATTTTCTACAAAACACTCCTCAGGCAAGCTACAAGTCTATCATGATTTGTATTTTGTATTTTAAAGAAATATTACTTATTTCTTTTCCAAATTTACAAGGAACCTTTTTGCAGAAAGCATTAAATGAAGTTGTGCAGAAAATAAATAAATCATTGAGTAATAAAGTTCAGCTTTTAGTTGAATTAAAAAACATGATCAATTGTCATTTTGACATAAGTTGACTTGACTTGATAGTAAGGGAGATTTTTCTTGCCTAACTTTCCAGTCAACTTTCCAATAAAGTTGCCTTAATTGGAAGGCAATTTTTTGGCAGCTGGCCAATCAGATGCAAGAAACTTGCCTTACTTTCAAGCCCCTTATGTCGGCTGAACCTGCCCAATTTCTGATCAAACAATATAAAACATTTTAAATCACTATTGTTCAATATTTTACCGATCAATTTGATTTTCTTGATAGGTACATTTTAAATCGTGTTCCATTCGCTCCCAACAAAAATCAATTTTTTGATTGCATTTTATTAAAACTTTTTTTTACTCGTGCACACTAAAAATTTAATAAAAAGGAATTAAGAAACCATGGTCCTACCAACTTATCTAACCAAAATGGAATGATCAAGGTTTTAGGTTAAAAGGTTTTAGGGAACAATGTAAATTGCACAAAAATATTACTTAGGTGTAACTATTCAAAAACAGGATCTATTACATTAGATCGTGAACCTGGACATCTTTTTGTATTGATATATTATAAGGAGCAAAGGATTACAAATTCGAGAGGACTAGAAAAAAACCATGTAAAACCGTTTCAACAAATGCATACAATTAAATTAAACAAACCTCTGATTTGTTCTACGAGGTGGCGGTAAAGGTGCACGGCCAATTGGGCCACTCGGTGGTGGTGGCACCGTTGGCGGAACAGTTGCTTTTTTTGTGCGTGGAGGTATTGGTATGGAACGTTCCGACGACACAGACGGACTATGTCGGCTATCATCGGCACTATGGTGCGAAGAACTACAAAATAAAAATCAAATCAAATATAAACCAAAACCAAAATAAGCTACATAGTACATTAAAAGTAAAAGTACAACAACAAATAAATACATATATTAATACAAAACATACAATACAAAATCAAATACATAAATATTTACATAATCTAACCAAAACCAATATTTATAATAAATTACACAAAACTAAATAAATAAGAAACAATTAAACTAAAATAAGTAAATAAATAAAACAAACAAAAAATTACCTATCATTTGAATTGAATACTGCGTGCGAATTGTGCATTTGCGTGCCGCCGCCCACGCCCACTCCCCCGCCCACATTACCACCGCCGCTGCTACCAGTAGAGGGCGCTGCTGTAATTGGCTGCGTTATTGATGGTGTAATTGGTGTCGTTGAGCCAATGTGATTAGTTACACTATTACTAATCGATTCCAACGGCTGATAACCAGAGTGACGATGATTTATATTAGACGGTGGTGGTGCCGGTGCAGGTCCGAGGAAAAAATGCACAGATTGATTATCAGTGCCATCGTCACTGCATGAAGAATCATCACGTATGCCAACAGATCGACCATCAGTGCCACCACCTCCACCGCCGCCGCCGCCGCCACTTGTCGAAAGGTTGTTGCTACTGATAAGGCCGCTGCTGTTGACACTATTGCGACTAAAGTTGCTATCGGACATACCTGGGCAAATATATAAAATTTCTTTTCTTACGTTGATGGCAGTTAGCATTTTGTCTTACACATACGATTTATATGGACAATCACAAAATGTTGGTTAGTCGTGTGTGTTTGTGTGTTATATTTAAACTAGTAGCTATAATTTTGTATTCATATTCATGGCGATTACAAAATCCGACGAATCAGTTCGGATCAAGTTTTTGACATTTTTAATATGATAAAAATGTCAAAATTGATATTTGACTCCCTCTGCAGCCTACTCAACGGATTCTGTAATCGGTGTGAATTAAATTTTAAGAGATTGACTCAACGGACGATAATTTGCAATATTTTGCATAATTGGACAACAAGTCCTCAAAAATCGGACTTATCACAGACCTTGTCGTCGGAGACGATGCGTACTGCGAATATCAAGACAAATACCATAACTTTAGTCTTAGATAAAATAATACCATCGAATACCAGTCTAATGACAATATTTTTCACGAACTCAAAAATTTAGGGTAAATATTTTTGTTAGAAAGGAAGATATGATATTTTTGCCATTTGTAATACGATTTTTCGCATCTGAGGACTGCGATAAAACCGACATTTTTAAGAGTTCACTGGTAACAGTCGAGCCCTGTATTTTGTCTAACGAACAAATTATAGAGATACAAAAATGTGTGAGGGCTAAAATGGAAATTTCTTGAAAGTATCTTACGCCTGACATATATTTTTTTTCGTAAATTACATACATTATGCATGTATGTAATTAAATTCACGGCTTGATTTGAATCTTAAAAATCTTATTTTGTCACGAAACTAATGCTGGAACCTAACTTTTGTAAATGATTACTAAATAACCGATGTGGTATTCGTAGTTAATTTTTGTTTAAACAAATAACATTATTTCTATGTGTTCATATTTATGTATAAATGATCATTAAAACTATTTTGCAGGATACACAAAACATATAAAGACTATGAAAATATTTAAAAAGTTTAAAAACAATGTTCATTCTAGTATAAACATACTTCTATAGTATTGTAGAAAAGAATTATTACCATTTTTGTTTTTTAAACAAATTATGTTTCATGAAAAAGGTTACGTGATTTCACTTGCAAACAATTAGTTTGATTAGTTATGAAGGAAATTCAACCAAATACAAAATTATCTTACCTTAAAATATCTGCACATTTTACACAATTTTGTTTTATTTTATTATTAGGATTTCATAATTTGTATGTATTTTTATTTTGTGTGTTTAATTTGTCATATCTACTATATTTGGTTTTTGGCTACTACGTTTCTGATTGATAACTATGAGTATTTTTGTATTTTATTATTTTGGGAAATCCATCTTAGAAAAAATCTAAGAAAAAAAAGTTTGAAAATGAAATAAAAAAACCTTTGGTTAGAGAGTAAAGTTGAAAAATATTCTTGTTTTTATTCTATTTTCTCATTTTTAATACAGCTTTTTATTTTATTTTGTTATTATTTTAAATTGTTTTTGTTTTAAATTTAACTTTAGTTATGTATAAATCAGAACAAAATTTATAGCTATTATTCTTATGTGTTTAGATTTGCGTTATTAAGTATATTTTTTTGTTTTCTCAAAGATTTAATTTAACCCGTTCCGGTGACGACATTATTTAACTATGCCAATTAGTTTTATTTTTAAATTATAGTATTCTTTTCTTTCAATAGATAAAATGCTACAGATATTTTTGGGTTAGCAATTATTTAAAAATAAGGAAAAAAGTAGGAAATTGGAAAATATTAAACAAATATCATTGCAAAACATTTTGGAGATAGTTAGTAATGGAAATTATGGAGAACAAAAGGGGAACGGAAAATCATCTGTAGTGAAACTTGGCAACAGTTATTTTAATTTAAACAAAAAATAAATATGTTTGTGAAAACATGATATTTGTGTAAACAAAAAATAACATACAAAAATGTGCTATTACATTTAACACTTAAACTAAGTTTACTGTTTTTGTAGAAAAATAAAATAAAATAGGAATATAAACTAAACGAATATATACTGGCAAGAAATGCATCAATGATAAATAGAAGTAATAGATTATAACGAATTTCTTGAAACACCATTTCAAACTTAGGTTTCTTTGGCATGATTAAATTTTCATTCAAATATTTTAAAATTGCTTTGTTGCATTCGAAAACATCTGATGTAAATGTTTGTTTTACAATATAAATTTAATTTGAATTTAGATCAAATTTTATTCGATATTAAAAATTCAAAATCTTTTAATAAGAGTTACCGAAAAAAATATTATCGATTCCGGTGCAATACAGCTTTAAAATATTACAAACAAGTTAACTTAAGAAAAAACGAAGTTGTTTTTTTATATCAAAGTTATTTTTTAAACAAATAAGAAAAATAAAGTTATATAATAAACGCGAAACTAACGTACAAAAAATATATATTATATTTATTTGATAAATGTCCATCAATAGATAAGAGAGTGTGTTTTTAAACACTTAATGTTTTTTTTACAATAGCACTGTTTTAATTGGTTTATAAAAGTAGTGTCATATGATATCAAACTGTTCCTCAAATATAACTATTGAAAGACAACAACGCTAAGATCATATACAGAAAGTATCTTCACACTATATCTGTATTAAAGGAGAATCCTTATTTCACGAAAAATATTTTATACTAATACTTAAGAAAATAAAAGAGATACAAAGGCAAAACGGCAGTTGAAATTCAACAAAGCTTCAGGCAATTCAAATTCAAAAACCAAACCATGAATCTCAAATGAGTTTAGATAACTACAGATCAAGCTTAAGTAATTGGATTACACTGGTTGACAAAATTACATTTTTTTTCCTGTTGCACAAACAAAGGAATACTGTTTAAAAGGATTAAGATGTCCTAAATTCGAATCTAACCTTTAAATTTTTCTATCACATCAGGTTTTTAAAATATGCCCCTTTAAAAATGCTAAAAACAAACAAAAACGGTTTTTTTTAAGCCTAAGTTCAAACTCAAAATATCTCTTAACAATAATTGTATGATGATTTTGAAAAGTACAAACCTTTCTCTTTTGGATACAATTCAAAGGATTTGAGTATCTTACTTAGTTTCTGGAAATTCGCATTAGTTATGAGTCTTTATTTGAATCTATATGAAGTCTCGAAAAAAACTTGAATTTGATACTTTAATAGTTTTGTAAATTACGTTTTGGACTACATTTTAATGCTGATTTCGAATCCAAACTCATATTTTAACTATTTGCTCAAGTTTTAAAAATACCCGTTTTCAACATCATTTTTACATTTTTTAATATATTTCAAAAACTTGCTATAATAGAATTATTTAGATAACAGATTCGTTACAAGAACCAAACTTACTTTTAAACCGTTTTGCCTTTTTCTGTTGAAAACTATTTTAGCAAAAGTGGTTAAGCGTTTCTTTTAGTTTTTTGTAAGACATGTGATATCTAACAAATTTTGAAGTTTTTTTCGAATAGCTATTATATGAAATAATATAAATATTTCAATTTAATATTGAATAAAGGGATTTTAGATTTGGAAAACATTCACGGATTTGATTGAAAAAAAGCTACTTAATAAATTTAGACAGCCTCAAAAAGCCGAATATACGTGTTTTTTCGCATTTTAAAAAGTAATATCTCAAAAACCTGATGTGATACATTAATTTTAAAGTCGGATTTAAATTAAGGCCTCCAAAACCCTTTGAAAAAGTGCAATTTCAATGCCAGTAGAAAAACCTTGTCGACCAGTGTTATTATCCAATGGACTTTGACAAATCAACAAGATAAGGTACATGTCACTAATTCGACTTAGACACAGGTCAAGCATTAAAATTCGAGCAAGCTTTCCGTTTTTGACCGTAGCTCCTAAGCAACTATAATTCGCGGATACAATACTTATGTTCTTTACTATAATATGAGATTGTGAAAAAAGTTACACATAGTTTATGCTGTGGAATGCACAAGAAAATAGAAAACCAAAATGTGCTACAGTTTAAAAACTTATCATATATTATAGTGGAAACGAAATGTTTAATTTCTATCTATACTAGAGCGTTTCAAAAAAAAAAAAAAAAATTATTTTTTCTCGGAACCAGGCTCAAAAGTTTCGTTTACATGCCAAAATAGGCCTCTGAAAATATGAGCCCTTAATATTAATATTTAGGTATTCCGCATCGCACTTTTCGATTTCCCATAAGAATAACACAGGAAAACTATTTTTTTTTTTTCTGATTTTTATAACTAACGAACGATAAGTTGCATTGTAATACCTCTTATGTATTTTGTAGAGAATTGAACGCTCTACAAAAAAGGTCTTAAGTCACTTTTTGATAAATCAACTCAGTCGAAAGTTATTTAAGATCAAAGTTTAATTTACCCTTAATTAAGGCGTTTTCTTTACAATACTCTTAAATTTGTAAGATTACTAGTTTTAAAACAAACTGAAAGTTTATTTCTAAGCTCTCAGAGTTAAAAAAAAAACAAAACTCTTATATTTTGCCCTCAAAGATTGCTGAAATTTTATTAAGCAAACAGTTTTAAATAAATTGCGCACGAAAACAGCTGAAATATTTCACATGACCAGAAAAGTTATCAGATTTATTAAGTTTTCATTATACTTATAACTAATTAAAAATATTTTATTTCAAATAAATTTGAAATCTTTCCATTTAAAAATAATTTTTACGCATTTACATAAAATAGATCTTGCTGAAGAGTTGTCTTTTTGCAGTTAGGATATCTCAGACGATGTTCGCGAACTACTTGCAATAAGTATTGCAGTTGTTCTTCATCCCTCGTAAGGGAGTTGTTATATTCCTCAATCAGAGCAACCCCTCGTTCAGCTACATCATTTGTCACTTTCAATGTGTTGAAATATTCTAAACATTCCTTATATGAATGATTACTGTACCATGTTGAAACATCATACTCCAAAAAATCGCTTGGTAAATCGAATTTTTTGAAGAGATTTATGGAATTTTCGGAGACGAAGTCACTCAAATCTTTTTGTAAGAAAGATTCTAAATTTTGTTTATCAATTTGATATCGTTGACGCATTGGTGAAGAACTTCCTCGATTTTTAATTGCCGCAACAATTTTTTTCTTCACATCAACTGATACGTTACTGTCAAATAACGAAAGAGTGACCAATTCTTCATTTAAATACCACAAGTGCTCAATCATTTTCTTGCAAGCTCTTTGTAATACCGGTGGATCTGTGGTTTCTGATTGAATCAAATTCTTCATAAATTGCAAGTCATTGTTTGGCGCTTGGATAGCAGAAGTTGAATTGTACCATACTTTAATATAAAATAAAATGACAAAAATACAAAATCGGCGTACATTTTTCTCCTCTTGAGCAGTAAGATTAAACTGATTGCGAAATAAAAATATTTTCAGGCTGTAGATGGCCTTTGACATCCATCGCGCATGGTGCATGGCACCAGGTCGTTTAAAAGAAAATGTTTCTTCAGAAGAACTATCGAGGAATACTAAAGATAAGAGTAAAAGCTCTCGATAATCATTTCGAGGCTGTGACATCTGGAAAAAAAGCAATTAATTGAAAGTTAGGAATTAAAAAATCTACAATAGGAGCAATAAACAAATTGGACCTTTAAGCAATTGTTAATGAAAGTAACAATTTCAGATTTTTTGTCTATCAAAGTATTGGCGATAATTTCATCTACCATTCCGCTTTGATAGTTGGACTTGTCAACTTTATCCCAGTAATTTTTAAATCTAACGAATATTGGAACATTAGGACCAGATGTCGTTTTCCAAAAAACTTCGAAAACTCCCCTCAAAATGATCTCCATTATATGATGGCGACATGGAAGCCAAACTAATTTTCTGTTGAATGCTTTTTCGATCAGAACACAAGTACCTTGGTGAATACCTAAATAAAAAAAGGTACAGCTAAGATAAAATCGAATATACAAGCTTTATCAAAATTATAATGTTGTGAATATTTAATAAACTATACCAGTATTTACAGTTGGCGTATCAAAACACATTGCTCTCACATATGGAGCAACTTCCCACTCATTCAAAGTGTCAATAACAGCTGAAGCTTGTTTAAGAGCACTTCCATCATCAGCTTTTGGAACTCCGAGAAGCTGATCAACCCCAGAAACTGATAAGAGAACTGCAATACGGTCTACAGTTTCCGTACCTTTAATATCACTCAGAATTTTTCCATCCCAATGCACTACAAACCGATCGTCTTTGTGAAATTCTGATTTCAGATCCCTAGCAATAGATGATCTATATTTCATTCGCTCTCGGTAAATTGTGCTGTAACTTAGATTAAGTGTTGACAGATCAATTCCTACACTTTTGTACGCAGCAGCTAAAATGAAGATGGCATTCCGATGAGTTACTTTTGCTCGATCAAGTGAAGCACAAAGTTCAGGTGTCATTACATCAATTTTTGGAAATTGTTCCGGTTGACTGAGTTGACTTTCAAAATCAGAAACATCAGCAGATACATAACTTGATGTTGTTACTGAGAAGTTAGATTGAAATATTGCAGATTTTTGAGTTGTTAGAGCCATGTTAGGGTTAGGTTCATTTGTATCTGAAAGGATTATTTCAAAGTATATGATAATAGTAATAAATGAATAATTTAAGTAGCCGTTGATTAAGAACTTACCAACAGGCTCTACGTCCATAGTATCTACAGCATTTCCCTCTGAATTCAATTCAAGACTATTATCAATAAAACCAAATCTACTTTTTGATCGTTGACCGGATAAAAACAATTTTTTATCATCAGTGAGGTATTTTTCGACATTTACTTTGGCAAGGTCAAATAAGTTTGTAATTTTTTTATAAAAAACTGCTTCATTTTTTTTCTGTGTCACTGACTGTCTTCGTTGAGAACATTTTTGTAATTTTTTTTCTTCCTCTAATATTTTTTCGAATTTTTTAAAGGCATATTTTTTTCCACACGTTGGAATGCCAGCTTCAGACCACTTTTGATCAAGTTTATCAATCGTTGTTTGTATGCTTTTTCTATAATCTAGTCCAAGAATATTTTTTTGATAAAAAAATACCGCTATAACCTCTTTTATTGTAGGAAGCTTACGTCCAACAAAATTCTCAATTGGATCACCAATAACATCGATCAACTTATTCATTTTTAACACAATAATGCAATTCACTGTAGAAATTTACGTTTAAAAATAAGGAATATTTACTAACTTTTCACGAATGCTCACAGATCATGTAAACAATACAGTTAATAAATGGAAAATGGAAACTTCAAAACAGTAAATTAGACTAATGAAATCATGACATTTACCCTCAGCGTCATCTAGTAATAGATTTAAAAACGACATCGTCTCTGTACCATAGTACAGCGATAATCACGGTCTGTATCGTGATAATCGCGATTCACCGCTTACAGCGCCACCACTCCCCCACCATTTTTTGAGTGAATAATGATTATTGCGATACGAATCGTGATTATAGCTAAATTTTGTAACGAATTCAAATCATTTTGAATTGTTTCCATTTGTTTTTAATCATTTTGAATTGTTTTTCTCAATTAGAGAACAATCTTCAGAAGTCTTATTCATATTTAGTTATATTTTGTAAAATTTTGTGTTCAAATTTTTTCTTAAAACATGATATTTTGCTGAACCATTCAGAAAAACGCCTTAATTAAGGGTAAATTAAACTTTGATCTTAAATAACTTTCGACTGAGTTGATTTATCAAAAAGTGACTTAAGACCTTTTTTGTAGAGCGTTCAATTCTCTACAAAATACATAAGAGGTATTACAATGCAACTTATCGTTCGTTAGTTATAAAAATCAGAAAAAAAAAAAATAGTTTTCCTGTGTTATTCTTATGGGAAATCGAAAAGTGCGATGCGGAATACCTAAATATTAATATTAAGGGCTCATATTTTCAGAGGCCTATTTTGGCATGTAAACGAAACTTTTGAGCCTGGTTCCGAGAAAAAATAATTTTTTTTTTTTTTTTTGAAACGCTCTAATCTATACCCCCAAAACTACCGAACACTTAAAATATAGAAATAAAAGTTATACATTTCTAGTCACTACCTTTTTCTTAATAAATCAATAAGCACCCAATATTCATTAATGCATTTTTGCCAGTAATGGTTTAGAGACCAACGAAATTCAAGCTTTTATTACACCGGAAAGGATTAAAAACTTATATATGTAATAATAATAATAATCTAAAATTTCAAATATTATTTATGCATTCAAAGCTCAAAAGCTGTTTATGTATTTTATTTACAACTAATAAATTATTATGTATGTAATAGTAAGCTTTTAATATAAATATATTAAAATATAAAATTTGTTTTTATATAAATGCACTTTTATTAAAATCTACTAAAAGTAAATTTACTACAGAGATTCAATAAAGTAAAACAAAAAACAAATATGTTTTTTAAGTTTAAAACTATGTCCCGCAAACCTCTGTTAAAGATGGAAAAAAAAACTTACAAGATCAACAAATTAAGTTTATACAAATTTAATTTTAAATTATTTAGAATTTCAATAATAATGATTAAATTAAATTCTAAGCATAAATAAAACAGCTTTATATAGAATAAATATAAAGATAAAATAGTGCACCATTTCTAATTGTAAAATGATAATAAGCATTTAAAAAAATAATTAAGTACCCCTACTATTACATTTACAAAAACAAACTTTCAATTATTATAAATACGTAAAAAAAAAAAACAAGCCACTCAATTCGAAAGGAAAAAACAAATTCTACTTAAAGAGGAAAAATTACAAAAAAAAAAAACAATTAATATTTAAATTTAAAATTACAAGCACCGTTTCTTTTTTAAATACTTGATTTTATTTTTTTCTTTTATATTATATTGAATTCTTATTTTGATTTGATTATTGTGATGTCATTAAAAAAGAAAACAATAGTAGTTTCTTTTTGTTTAAAACAAACGTTAAATAAAAATAGTAAACTTAAGAAGAACAAGATGTATATGCATTCGGTTTCGGAACATATCATGATGATCACTCCGATGAGAAAAGGGAAAAATTCTCAAATGTCTTACCTTGTACGGATTCATCGTCAAGATCATCTGTGCTATTTGTCATTCGTCCTAAAATATTAATACAAAGAAAAAACAATAAAAAGAGAAATATTCATCATCTAGTAAAATTTAAAACTCACCTCTCGAACCCTTAACTCCTCCAGCTCCATTTCTACTATAGAGTACACTTTCTAAATAGGCAAGACCATTATTGTTCACTATATTAAAACCTAAACATGTTTCAATTTGTTTCCAGCGATGTAAACGTTCTTGAAGTTCATTTGTTACATCACTTAAAGAATTACGTGCTTCAACAATGGAACGATCAACATCATCGATACTTTTACCATGAGTCGATACAAATGCACCGACTAAACTCGAACGTTTCTTACGAAGCTTCTCGCATGCTTCACGTGCTGATTGGAGTTGTTTTTCGGCGGAGACACGTTTTTTTAGATGATTTTTAGATTCGAGTTCGTAGGTGTATTGCAGCCAGGACTGCAATTGTGCTGGTGGTGCCCAGCAATTATCGACAAGTTCGATTTCGGCACGGGATAATTCAGAACGAAGCATTTCGATTTCTTTTTTCAATTGTTGAACTTCTAAGTCCGAACTTGAGGAAGTAAGTGATGGTGCTTCTTTGAGACGTCGTTCGAGATCCATTTTTTCGGTGGCGACATTCTCTTGTTCCATTCGAGCTCTTTCAAGTTCCTTTAAAAAAAAAATTAAATTAAATTAAAAAACTTTTAAAGTTTTAGGCTTTTGCAGATGTTTTCATGATGAAAAAGAGGACTTTTTTGTATTATATACAGATACACTTAAGGACGACGCACGCTCAAATATATTAAAATTTCATAACAATTGTGGCTTCACTTTCATCTCTCATTTGAAATATTTTCCTATGCAAATGGAAACTTTTGGAAAAAAAAAAACATGATTCCAATGGTGCCATGCAACAATTCAGTGAGTTGATCAACCAATTTTTCGGAACTGTTAAACAATAATTTAGTGAGTTGAATAAGTTAAACGCATAGTTACATACTCAGCTCTAAATTGAAATACGTGGCTAAATAGCAACTGGCTTGCTTTTGTAAAAGCCGAGTGGACAACGAAATTATGTAACCAAAATTGTTGAAGATATTGCTATTTAAATTTATTTTTAATAAATTATTTTGGACACAGTGCCTGAAGCGTATAATTGCATTTATAACAGCAAACAATACTAGAGTCTAGGTACTAACTCTTGGAGAACAATTTTAAACTATATTTCATAAATAATATCACAAAATTCACATACAATTTATGCTCTATATTTTTAGTTATACTAAATAAACAAACACTGAAATATTATAAAACTATTTTAAACTACACTATTATACAAAATTAAAGTTTAAGTTTGTAGAAAAATAACTATCTGCGCAATTTCCTAATAATTTACGTTATGCTCCATCAAATTAAATCGTTTCGAAGAATGACTATTTCCGACACCGATATCAATAAGCAAATGAATAGTTGATGGAAATAATGTTTGCTATATCAAAGCTAAACTCTATTAATAAGGGTTTTTTTTTATTAACATTTTGAAACTTAACACTATAAGTTCATTGGTTTGGAACATGTTGCCGTCGTCGTTGTTGTCATCGTTGTAAGTCGTTGTCAAATAGTTCTATTTTTTTGTTCTCACATATTTTATTTAATGTGTATTTCAAAAAAAAATTCATG
The DNA here is from genome assembly GCA_951509635.1 of Eupeodes luniger. Taxonomy (NCBI): domain Eukaryota; kingdom Metazoa; phylum Arthropoda; class Insecta; order Diptera; family Syrphidae; genus Eupeodes; species Eupeodes luniger. Next base: position 124,263,156 of record OX608074.1, read on the forward strand.
GAATATGTTTTATCAAGTTATTCGTCAAAGTCACTTCGCAGTGTAGCCGCCGCCGTCTCACATTTGTAATTCGATACTATTCCGGAAACATTTAAGTTTTGTTATTTTTTTCAGATTTTTATTGTTTAGCGATCACATGATTGAATGAAATCTTCTTAAATTGTGCTTGTAAACTTGTAATCACCTTTTGCATTTCCTGTAAGCTTTGTTCGGCTCTTTGAAGTCCCTCCATGTCTTGTGCCATTCGGCGGAGATGTCTTTTGGCATTTTTATTTTGTTGGTAAGCATACCAGCAGCCAATAATTGCACTTAGAAGCAAAGTTACTAATATGTAGTCTTTCCATCTAGTTCCAGTTTCTAGTAAAAAAAAAACACAAAATATCATTATTCAATTTAAATCAATTTAAAAGCTTCAAATACTTGCATAAGCTAGTACTTACCTCTCGGTGGACCGAATAAAACTACATCCATGGCTTTAAGAGCAACCTTTTGCTTGTGGATTGGATCTTTAATCCCTAGCACGTTACCCACATAGTGCATATTATTAACTGCCAATCTGAAATGAGATGATCATTTGAGTGGTAATTAAGCTTGTTTTTGCTTTCTATTCATTGTAAACTTTTTTTTTTAAATGCGAATAAGCCAGCTAGACCAAATTATACACCTGTCTCATAGCTCTCGGACTGTGGGGAGTTCTCTAGAAGATATAGGGTAAATTTAAACAAGTAGGGTAGGAGGTATGGAGTGTTGTGATTTCAAATTGTGAGATACAAATGATTTTACAATGCCAACAATTTTCGCAGAAAAGAGTAAAAAAGTGGTTTGTGTGTGTACATACGATACACCAGCATATTATTATTCTCTTAGAATAATGACTAACAGTTAACAGTATCTACAACAAGGTATATTGTGTTTATTAACAATAGTTGTAAGTTTTTTTTTTTTTTTTTGTTAAATATACTATTGGGTGGCAATTAAGGTTTTTATTTACGCATTGACATTATTACGGGCGTGTGGAAGCACTTTACATTTATTAACTTTTACTTTTGATGTATGCACCAATGAATTTCCTAGTGTTAAAACGTTTTAGTAATTATATTAAGGAAATGTTAGATGTTAGGAAAAACAAAGATTAAATCAAGCTTCACTTTCATATGGAGACAAATCATGATAATTTTATACAAGTGGAGCTATCTAGTGGTTTGTTTTTGAATCATAGGTCATTTTGACACTGACAGCCGTTTCCCAATGGAAATTTTGACAGAAAATTAGTAGTATACCTCCGCCGAACGAAATAAGTCGCTCAACACTTGAAAAACGATAGGAAATATATTATTGAAAATCTATAAGTAAAAAGTGAGTGATGTGTAGCTCAAACATTTTTTGAAAAAAAAAATGTCGACTGTAATGAAATACCCACTACAGGCAACGGCGTTTGTAATAGAGCCATATTAACCGACTTTTTTTTAATCAAATTGAAGGCACGTATTTGTCGATATCATCCAAGCAATCCGTGAGCTATATACTGAAACCATTAATAAGGTCTTGTAAATTCGGAGTGGCAGAATGCCCTACTGCGGCAGATTAATTTCTCCTCCCTTTAGGAACATTAATAAAGATTTTATCTGTCACTTTGACTGAAGTGCGAAATACAAACACAAATTTGAACATAAAATTTGACAGCTATGATAAGAAAATATTTTTTTTGTTTTATTGGAGACAAAAAAATCAATCTTTTAAATTTAACAACACAAGTATATACATACATACATACATACGAATTTCTTTGACTCTAACTGTCAAAACAAAAATTTCACTAAAATACTAAATTTTCTAAGAAAAAAATAATAATTTACCTTGGCAAAGCAGCGCCAGTAACTTTATGGGCTTTAAATAATTCCACATACTGTGGCAGTTGAACAGACTGAGCTAGCCAGTCGGTAGTCTGTTCTATTGTCCAGTTATGCACCTATAAAAAAACATATATTAATTTACATTCATATAAACAGATTATAATATATAAATATACCTCAGATCGAAGCCACGCTTCCCATAGTTCTTTGACTGAAATATGCATATCATCATTAAAATGAAATGCTTTCTGACGTTTCTCATATCCAGAATCATACTTAAGCTCTTCCCTCAAGAACTGTAAGTAAAATTTAAAAAACAATTTAATATACATACAATATACATACAATAATTCATTACAAAGTAAAAAGTTAAACCTTAGCAACCCCAAAATCTGAGAAAAAATATGTAGTTAAAGTTTAGCTGCCAAAATTCGAAAATTTCGAATTCGAATATTGTTCATACAAAAGTTCATTCACTATGACCCTATAATTGTATTGACAAATTCCAATTCCTTCTATTTAAACTGCCTGTAATTCATGTATGTACTTTATTAACATACAAATAATGAATAAGCAAATAAATAAATAAAAATTAAGTTTTATATTTTGATTTTAAATTCCAAACGTCATTCTCGAGCATTGAATTTAAAATTTAAATTAATCATTTTTAAACATGTTGGAATGTTTTACAAGTAAATCTGCTTTTGATGTACTTTTGAAGAATACTTGTTCCGCCATCAACATCAACGTCAAACATATGTACACATACAAACATACATATTTTATGAAAGCCCCAAAAAGAAACAACTGAAATATTTAAAATATTCATTCATATGCTGAATGAGTGTGTAATGATGTAATATTGTACATTAAAGATCACTAAAGGCTTAAGGCAGATTGTTTGTGCTGTTTTTTCAGTTAACTGTGTACAAATCCAAACATTTTTATTTTTATTTAAGTCAATTTGCGGCATTATAATGAAAAATTAATAACTTATTGTGATTAAATTTCGAAAATGAAAATGTCCTGCATTTCGATCTTTATTTTTCATTTTCTGAACATGCCCAAAATCGCTCCGTTTGTAATAGAATTTATTGTTCGTTGAATTGAACTTGCTTCATTTTGTGGAGAGGAAAGTTGAACTTACGAATAAACAAACGTGACATAAGAAACAAATTAATTTAATTTTGTTTTGAACATATTAGTATACATATGTACATTTTTGAAAATTAAAATAAAAATAGTTTTCACGCACAAAACATGGGTTAATTCAGTACCACAAATGGCAGCTGTTCTGTGTTGTTTGAGAACCGACTTTTTTTTGATAACTTGTGTCAACCCAAGTACAACGAACGAACCTATTGTTTGTAAAGTATGTGGCATTCCAATTATTTAAGATTTACTTGGAGCAATATGTAAAACAAAAATAATTTTGAATAATTCTCCTAATTTTTTTTTTCTTTAAAGTTTTGTTTGGTTTTCTCCCAATAAAATATTCGCAGTCTTACATATGAACTTTTTGTTTTAAATTTTTCGAAGTCAATTCGAATTATCGAACATGGATGTCACTTTCGTTTTTACTCTCAATTACTATGATTATGATTACAAAGTTTTGTCAAGTTCATAGAAAACAAATCAATAGATCTTACAGCTATGTACGTACAAATCACAGAAAATCACACATATTTTAGGTAAATGTAAACACCTTTATCAAGAAAAATTTCGAATAAGGTAAAATAATGTTTAAGAAAAATTGATTAATTTATAGCTGTGGCGTGATTCATAAAACGAATCTAGTGTGATATTGTGTAGCACTTTCCGAAAAAAAAATACAACGATTCATCCCAACAGACTTATCAATTGTCTAAAAGTCATTTTCGGAACAAAAAAAAGTGTTAATTCATGAAGTTGACAAATGTTTTCTACAGGTGATTAATGTTATATTTAGTATCTATCTTATACAAATCGTGCCTATTTTGTTTCTTAGTTTCATTGACCACGCAGTTTACCTTGAGTGTACCACGTCATGGTCAACTTCACTGTATGTACATAGATTCTATTTCAGTTTTGCAAAATTAATACAAATTGAATAATTATCATAAGATTTAGATAATGTTTGCCTGTGTAAACAACAAGCATTAGGTGTACACATGACATTTTTGTTAGGTTTCGTATATTTTCCGCAACACAAAATTTCCTAATTTAAAAAAGTAGTAGAGCAATGGTAAACATTAAAAACTCCGACAAAGTTTATTTATCAATTTATTCATTGTTATCAGTTGGAGAAGGGGAAATACTGTATGTACATAATTTAAATTTTTATATTTCGATTTTTGAACGAAGAAAGAATAATTTTTGTTTCTTTTTTTCAGTTAAATAACGCTTTAATATTTTTTCTAAAAGAGCGCTAATTAAAATGTTATCTTCACAAATTGCGCAAATATGGAGGTATTGTATTTGTTGTATGTACTCGGTACAGATTTATTTATACATTTTTCCCGTTCTTTTGTTAAAAAAAACAATAATAATTAGCTTGAATCAGTATGCAAACTGGTGATCGTAAGCAAACAATTTTCAATAGAAAAATAATAATATTTTAAATTAACAAACAATATCTTTGAAAAGGTATTTACATATATACGAAATGTACATGGTACATATGGGTATGAATTAGATGATATATTTGCCAAACAGGTGGTATTTTAATAGCACTATGCGTTGTTTACTTAAAAATATTGTATGTACATCGAAATAGAAATTATTAAAACACCCAAGTCAAATGAAACGTGCAGTTGAAGAAATTTCGAAGTGTTTTTGTTAAAAAAAAAAAACAACGTTACCATTAACAACGTGATACTTATGTAAATACATTTATACTCGAAGTTAGATTCATACGAATTCAATTTTTAACAAAAATATTGAAGAGAAGAGAGAATACATAAAATTAACACGAACTCATTTTATTGGGAAATATTTTTTTGTTGTTTTGTTTGATCAAAGATATTAATTCTGAGTTCAAAACACAGCACAAATCTGAGAACCGATTTTTTTCGGTCTCTGAGACAAATTATTTTGTTGTGTTTTTATATTATGTTTGATTAATTTTATATCTACATTTGGCGACATAGCTTTTGTTTAAATTGACAGTTCTAGTTTGAATGAGCAAGATGGTTTGTCATTACTTGTTATTTACTGAATTCACTCAATTATATGGAAGCAGTAAATGATTTCGTCGTACCATAGGCTGCATTCAGTCTCAGACACATAGTGTATCCGGATACATTTTTGTTAGTGTTTTACCTGTATAATGTAATTGGTACAGCTGATCCAAAACAGCTGGGATGTCAAATAAGGAATCCAAAGTTATCTAAGAATTTCTGGTATATGTGGGTATCTGACAGTACAACTGATTCAATACATGAAGAAAACCGAAAATTGATTTCAAATGTTTGTGTTTTTCGGTAAAAATCCGAGGAATTATTAAAATTATGCATTCAAAATTTTATTTCATAATAATTTTGGACCTAGAAGTCTAAATATTTGGCTGCATTTTGTGAACAGCTTAATGTTTTTTTTATATTTTGCCAGTTACATATCTTCAAAAAGGTAACTAAAAAATCACTTATCGAGGATAACATATCCAACTTGAGATTGAACGCAAAAACTCTAGTAAAGATATAAATCCTCGGTAGCCATATTGGTTTGCCTACAGGCTAAACCGGATATCGGACTCATAAACTTATTCTTAGTATGCGTGTCATTTCTCCTCTAATTTATGAAATTTCCCCAAAAAACTCACTAGTTCTATGTATGCGTGAAAACACGTCAATTTTTCTCGTTGAATCCGTCCACATTACAAATACAACAATGTAAACAAATGTGTTTTGAAGGGTGATACGTACGAAGGATTTATATCTTCATATAGAGTGTTTTTGATTGAACGCATTATTGCTTTTGACACCTTTCAAACTTAACTGCCATTTTTTAATGTCATAATATTAGCTGATTGTTTGACATTTACGATATTGGATTGAACAAAAATACACGTAGCCTTTTCGTAACTTTTTGCGATGATCATTGCCATATCTTACTGACTTTTTAATTGGGAGAAATTTAAAAAGAATAAAAGCGTTACTAAGGTCGAAAGGCATGCTGTGCAAGTGCAGCTATTGCTTATGATCTGAATTTTTTTGTCCGGCAACCGGGCTTTATTGGGTGAACTTTTTATCGACGACTTCTGGTCGCTAATATCATGGGAAAGAAACCCCGGTATTTAGGTGAACAAGCTCTATACTCTTGACACATTTAAGGCCAAGCTACTAATATTCCTCTGGTTATGGCTAAGATACTCCCCAAAATGTGAACAAAATGGATACAAGTTTAAATTTGGAACTAATGTTGTACCAATAACATTATTAGCTGTGCAAAAAAACTCCTTACACAGGTTATAAGTCTATCATAAGTTGTGTATTGTATTGTGAGGAAAAAGCACTTATTCCTTTTTCAATATGAAAAGAAATCGTTTTACTTAAAACTCTAAATGAAATTGTGCAATAAATACGTATGTACCTATGTACATAAATCACAGAGTTATGAAGTTGAATGAAAAAACATGATCAGCTGACATTTTGACGTAAGTAGATTTGTATTGTATTTCCAAGCAACTTTCCAATAAAAATGGGCAGGTTTAGACGACATAATGGACTGGAAAGTAAGGTAAGTTTCTAGTATCTGATTGGCAATCTGTAAACAAATTGCCTTCCAATTGAGGCAACTTTACAGGAAAGTTAATCAAGAAAAATCTTCCTAACTATCAAGTCAAATCCACCTTTGTCAAAATGATAGCTGATAATGATTTTTCAATTAACTGAAAGCTGAACTTTATTACTCTGTGATTTATTGATTTTCTGAACAATTTTATTTGATGTTATATGTAAAAGGGAAATGAAATAAGCAATATTTCCTTAAAATTCGAAATACAAGTCGGGATGGAATTGTAGCTTGTCTATGGAGTGTTTTGTAGACAATTTTATTTTTGGAAGTTTCCGCGCGATCAACTTAAGGTAGAGGTTAGTGATGTAAGGTTCCGAGTTTGAAGTTAATGACACTTCAAAAACAAACTAGCTGTCAAAATGTTGGTTCAAAGAATGCAGTTGACTGCAAATGAAGTCCCCTTTGCTGTCTAAACATGTCCAATACCTTAATAGGAAAGCATTTTTTTGGCAGCTGGCTAATCAGATACAAGAAACTAGCCTTACATTCAACTCCCTTCTGTCGTTTGACCTGACCAATGTTTTTACACTTAATGCCCAAAATCCAATCTTTGTAATGAAATAAAATGTATATAGAAAATGTATCGCTCTGTTTGTTTAAATATGAAGCTTTATTTCGAAAACCGATAAAGCAACCCATTTTGACATCTGTCAAATAAGTAAAACTTTTGTAGCGAAAATACGGGCTGACTCTGAAAGACTTGTCGATCTACTCTAAACTAAACTTTACTTCTCATACTTATATTAATTTTTTCGATAAAAATATGTACAAACATAAAAAAATTTGGTAAATTTATTAGAAAAAAAAAGATTGACTACATACGATATACATATGTAATTTCACACAGCATAGTATATACAAACAAAATATCTAGTCCTCCTATTCATTTCCGCTTTTATGTTTTTTTTCCTCATCTATAAAACTTGTTGTCATTCATTATACTACCTCTCACACTATACTAACAAAATAAGAAAGAAAAATTAGAAACAATAAGTAAAGTATATGTATGAGTATGACACATTGGCTATATTCACCTTCATGATCTACATTTTCTTTTTTTTTCAAGTTCATAAAAATGTTTCATTACAAAAATAGAGAAAAATATACAAATAATGAATATGTATTATTGTATATTTAAAAATATAATAAAATCATGATATTTATGTACATAATACTCACATCATCTGACTCACTGAGATCAATGTTGCCATTGTCATCGTCATCTAACTGTCGATGCAATGTGCGTATCGCTTCCATTCCCAGACGATCCTGGATGTTGCCACTATAGCAATCTAGGTCGTCAGCATGACAAGCGCCATCTGCTGAACCGCTTCCAAGAGCACCTTAAAGAAATTAAACAAAATACAAACAATTAGAAATGTTATTAAAGTGAAAAAGTATTTGATTAAAATTGATACTTAAGTGTTTCAATTAAAATTAATAGAACATTTTGAAAGCGTTTTCAAGTTTCGCTCAACTATTATTAACAGAAAATTATGCCTGATTTTTGTATTCTTTTTAAGTTAAGGATTTAATCTAAGTTTTTCCACAAAGGAGATTTTATTTTTAACAACAAATATAGTTTAGGTATTTTTAAAAATTCAACTTAAAATGCATATCTTCTTGCTGACGTAGTAATATTTTCCATATTAAAGAAAAAAAAAAGCTCTTTCTCTTTTCTTCTCTTTGTATAAACAAACAAATAAAATGACAGGTTTGAAATTAATGCTTTTTAAAGTAAAAAAGTGTGTCGTGTTAAAAAAAAAAAAATACAAATCTGTGGTTATATTCATTTAAGAATAATTATTTCTATGTAGTTACGATGATTGATTAAATGGATTTGAATGTTTGCCAAATAAATTAAAATGTATTCAAATTTCGAAAGAGATTTAGTGGAAAAAAATCAATTTTTATCTGTCTACTTTATGTTGTTATTTTTTTCTATCCCCTTTCATTTACAACCGTTTAAATACATGTGAACGAAAATATTTGTTGATTAGATTATTTTATTTCCCTATTTTAAATATGTATTACTTGGTTATAAAAATGTGTACGAACATACAAATTTTGAGGCAACTCATTTCAATGGAATTTAAAAATTATCTCAGACGTGATTATGCCCACTAAATAGACGTAGTTCTAAAATTTTGTTTCTCGTCAGATCAATAACCTATAACTATCAAGCCAAAGAACAGTCAGAATTGTTTTCAGCCGTTTTTTGTTTTGAGTCGACGATTTAAAAAAATCCCATAAACATAACTCTGGTGGTTGGACCTTGTCCCGGACCGTAAAATCAATATAAAAATATGTTATTTACTTAAACCTTACTAAAATAGTTTTGGTCATTAATTTATAACTCATACTATTTTTTATATCAGTTAAAGGAAAGCCAAAAATTAATATTTGCACTGGGGCGTATGTGCTTTTTTTACTGTGAAGGTTGAAGTTTTATTTTGAAAAGCCTACTATTTAGACAGCTGTCACTTTTGGGCAATAGTACAATAACTCAGGCGACAAGATATATTAACGGATTTTTTAAGAACAGTTAAAAACAAACATTTTTTACGATGGGAGGGGTTCTATCTCCCCCTTTAAGCGGGAGGGGCAATTTAAAAATATTATTACTTAAAATGGAAAAAATAGGTCAAAAATAACGGTAATACTTACAATTAAGTATTATACATTTTTTTAAAGCCAACATTCTATTCTGTCTATTTATTTATTTATTTATTGATCAATTTGAATGCTTAGTAACTGTAAGATACAATATCTTATAAGGTAGTTACAGTTTTTTTTTTTGAAAAATTTAATTTTTAACTGCGAAAATAGTTTGTCCAATACCGCACAAGTCATTTCAGTGAACATATCGATAATCGATCAAAAATAATTTTAAGTAAACGCAGCCATTCGTTGTCAAACGTCAGTCGAGGAAGACAACACTAACAAACCCGGCTGTCAGAGTATTTATCGTCAAATAAATTATATCTAAATGTACCTTTCTATTCATTATTTGTAGAGCGTACATCAATAGTCTGAACATATTTATTACGTTAAATTATTGATGAAATTCTTTTTTACGACACGAAATAACAAAGTAACCTTAAATATTTTCCTATTGACAAATTCAGATCGCATTTAAGATGGCCGACCGCGCCGTATAATCCAAGGGCGCTCTTATTTGAAATCGTCATTTCGGGAACGGACATAGGTTAGGTTAGGTTAAAGTGGCTGTTGGTTTGGGACGTCCAACACACTTAGACCAAAGTATGGTCCGTTGTGATACCACATGGATCAGTTAATCAGCTTAACTCGTTGAACCAATTGGAGCTTCGAATGAAGCGTAGGAGACAGGTAATGTCTGAATTTTTTAGATCACTGGTATCGTTAAAGTAGTAGTCTCCAAGGTGGATTCTACGTCTTTGTGATAAGGCAGGGCATGTGCACAGAAGATGAGAGATTGTCTCCTTCGTCCATGCAACTCCTACAAAAATCATTTGCAGGGGCTCCAACTCGAATAGCATGCCTTCCTATTAAGTAGTGCCCAGTCAGGACACTTATAACGTAGCTAATGTGCAATCTACTCAGAGAGATTAATTGTTTTGAGCGCTTGGTGCTAAGATTAGGCCAAATTCGTTTAGTCGCTACACAGGTGGTGGTGTTATTCCACCTGAAGTTTGTTTTCTCTATGGTATCTTGCTTTAGCATGAGTTTACATGTAGCTAAGGGGATACCTATGCTAGCATTGTGAGCCAGCAGAGGTAAAGTTGTTCCGCTTTTTGCAAGTTCGTCAGCTTTGCAATTTCCTGGAATGTCTCTATGGCCCGGCACCCAGAAAAGGTGAATGTTGAACTGTGTAGCCATCTCCGTAAGAGATGATCGACAATTTAGGGCTGTTAGTGAATTTGTAGAGACAGATTCTAAGGATTTTAACGCAGCTTGGCTTCTCTAAGCCAGGATGGGACTTCTTTTATAGCCAGGATTTCAGCTTGGAACACGCTACAATGATCGGGTAGACGAAAGGAGAGACTTAAGTTAAGTCTATCTGAGTATACGCCACCACCAACCCCATCCTCCGTTTTTGATCCGTCTGTATAAAAGTTTATAGGACCATCGTTCAAAAATGATGTATTCTCCCAAGAAGACTTGGGAGGTATAGTCACCTTGAAGCTATAGTTATTAAACTGAGGATGGGGTATGGTGTAGTCAATATTACTATTTATAGTTCTGAACGAGTTCAAAATAGTGGTGTGGCCAATTCCATTATTGATCCACAGAGAGGAGGCCTGAAGCCGTATGGCAGTGTTAGCGGCCAGTGGGAACGGACATGATTTGACGTATTTTACTTGTAAAAGATTTTGTATGTATTGTTTTTATTATTGCTTATTTAATATAAGTAGATACATATTATACTCATGTTATTAAACAAAGCTTAAATTATGTGTTTTGTTTTGTTTTTGTTGATTTTATCAAACTTAGAAAAGCGTTCCCGAATTGATGGTTTCTGTAAGATATTCACTACTAAGCAATATTACTAAAAATGTATAGAATTTTGTGCGCTGCCCTGTCAAAGTTTATTAATATACAAACTTTGCAACAGTATAAACTAAAAGTCATCATTATAGCTTGTAATTTTTTTTTGTCATAAAACCAATTTTGGAGTTTGGGTGTATGCAACAGTGGGATGTGTATGGGGGGCATCTGCTGATTTTTCTTAAACTTTAACAAAATATGTATTATTAACAATATTTTGTGAGAGATACAAAAATTTGAAGTTTGTTTTCATAATGCTTGAGTCGAAACCATTTCGTACCAGTTTTTTCTTGTGGTTTGTGTATGTTTTCGTGTTTAATACAAAAAAGTTGTCAATTGAATTTTTTTTTTTAAAACTAATCCATATTTTGCATTATGATAAAATAAGTTTAATTTCAATACCTGTTTTTTTCCCGAGAAATTTGGTCGAAACCCATTTTTTGAAAGTTTTTATTTCTTATACAAAAAAAAAATACCGATTGGATTTTTTAAGAACATTATTTTACATTAACAACAAAAATTTGCTTAGCATGATATAATTTTTTAGTCAATACCTTAATTTAATCTCGAATTATTCGAATCGCATATTAGTTTTTTCCAATTTTAGATTTTTTTAAAATCTTGAATAAATGTTAAAACAATATTTAAAATGAATGGAATATCTTAAATTTTTGCCAAGATGTTCGAGTCGAAAATGAATTTTTACCAAATTTAGTAGTTTTTTTTAATGTTTTTACTTTTTGTGAAAAAAAAACGTAACTTCGATTTTTCTCAAAATGTTTATTTATTATTTATTATATATTATTGAATATATAATTATTCTGGAAGTAATAACATTTTTTGTTCGTAAAATATTCGATGCAACAAATATTTTGTTTTCAGTTTTATTTTGGTTTATTAAAAAAACGTTAGTTAATTTTTGTTTCAAATAAAATAAAATTTAATTGAAGTCGCTAGCGTTATTGGTTCGTGAAATATCTATTTGGGGTCGACCAAAATGTCCATTTTTGTAAAACGCTATAATAATTTTAAAAAAACCGCCCACTCATTTTTTTTAAAGTCCATTCTGCATCTTTGAATGTTATTATCTGTAAAAATATGTATTTGAAGTCAATATCTCTACTGGTTCTTGAAAAATGGACGACAAACAAATGGAAGTTAAAAATGTGCATGTGCGCCGCCGGTGCGTATGTACGTACTTTTCTGTTTTGACAGCAAACGTAATATTGATTTATATAAGTTGGTTAATTTTGATTGGCCCAGTATTTAGACAGCGGTCACTTTTGAAACTGTCATCTTGACATTTGACATATTAAAACTACGCTATTATTATAACGATAAAAAAACATCAACAATCCACTGATATTGCTAAAATTCCTAAAAGGTGCAATTTTACAGGAATAGTTATTTGACCGTGTTATTTCTTGAAAAGATGATCACAATTTGCCATTGATTTGTAATTTAACACCATTAGGCATGTTTTATTTGGGAGCCACAAAAAAGAAACGTATATGCCAATATCCATTCAGATCAAATATTGAATTCGTGAAATTATTGAAGGTATACAGCTCTAAAAGTGTGAATTAGTCAGAAAATTTCAAGAAAAGATTATGGTACTCCAACCGTTTTGTTGTGACAGCTTCAAAGTATCAATTTTTAATGGCATCGTCTAAAAATAAAATAAACATTTATTGAATTTTCTTACGAAATGCTCGTATGTTTTTTAACAAAAATTTTAGAGACATTTTCAGACTTCAATTGTTTTCAATATTTTGTAATATGTTTATAACATTTAAAAATAGAATACAAATCACAAAAAAAGTCACAAATTACTTTTGCAGTATCAATGACTTGACTGTCATTTTAATTTAAAATCACTTCCACTTGAAACGTGTATATAGGTAAAAATAAGCGAAAAAAAGCTAAACAAAAAGGCAACACAGTTTTTTGTGTACTATAGATTTTGTTTGTCGTCGATTGCTTTTAATTTCAATTCAAAATGGATATATAGGTTTTTATTATCACGTACATATACTTTACATATGGCAAGACAACTTGAACAGTTGGTTATTGCCTTAGAATTATTGTAAATATAATAAACTGTTATGGCAACAATTTTTAAAACATTTCCCAGACACAGCCGTATTTGTTCACTGTCATGCCGGCAACAACGAGTGAATTCGCGCTAGAAAACCGGTTTAATTTTTGTATCTAACAAAGTTATTGACAGAAGAGATATAATATCTATAGGAGTACGTACTCGTACATACAGTACTTACGTATATAGACACATTTTATTAGGTACATTATACGCACATGATCTTAGTTAAGGTTATGTTATTGAAAATTTGCAATTCAAGTCTAAGGTGTACTTATATCTATAGTTATGTAGGTAATTAATGTGATTTTGTTTAGATTTTTCCGAGATAGATACAAGCAAAACATGATTCATTATATAGTTAGATTCTTGAAGGTTATTAATTAGTTTTAAGTATGAAAACTCTTTATTGTTAATATGTATGAAACCCTAGGTATACCCTAATCAATTTTTCGTTAATTAATTTTATTTACGCTCGTGTTCACTTAAAAATCTCAGTCAAGAGAATAGTTATTAATTAAACAAAAACTATATAATTTAAATAAGGAAATGAAGAGCGCGCCATCTGAAATGTCGGTAAGTTAGTTTTCATTACAGAAATTACAGTTTGATTTGCTGTCAATTTGGCATAATGATTGTGCTAAAAACTCCAAATGTCAAAGTAACTCAATTTTCATATATAGAAATTAAAGATGGCGCACTTTTTATTCACCCCTATTACCGATGTCGTAAACGACAGCAAAATATACGACACGACACAATCTGCATTCCATAAGTCTTTTCAACTTTTGTCACTCATTTTGTTGTCGTGTGTAAACGTCAAGTGTGTTGAACGCTTTAATTTAGCATTCTGTAAGACGAAAGGAAACGACGACAATGAAAAAAAACGACGGTATCTCTCGTTTGAAAATTTGCTCACGACGAAGAAATGGAAGTTCGCAAAACTATAAGTTTCCTTGTTAAATAATTTATTTTATGGAAATTATGAGTACTTTATTTGCGATAAATAAAAAATAAATATTTTTGCACATTTTCAGTTAAAATTAACAAAGCAAAACCAATTCGAGGCACTTGTCCAGCTGATGGAAAGCAACGAGCAGTTGGCTAGGGGATTTTTGAAATGTATGAATAAAGCCGATTTTAAAAAAGAACGGAATGTAATAGCTGATAAACTCAACAGCAAAGGTCCTCCAATAAGAGATATTGATGGTTGGCAAAAGGTTTGAATCAGTTTATTCTATTTACATTAACACATTTTTAATATTTGCTTTTTCAGGTTTGGGCTGACTTTGAATTTAAAGTAAAAAAAAATTGTTCAGAACAACCAAAAAGAAGTGAAAGGAAATGGAGGAGGGTCAAACCAATTGCACATCCTATCTGCGCTTGAGGATGCTGTTGCAAATCTACTTAAATATAAACAGATGGTTAAGCAAGGGTGGAAATGCAATTGGTGTATCGCAGCTCCCAACTACTTCAACGTCTTCATCATCCGGACATACATAAGTCAAAGCAAATTCAGGCTACAAGCGCAGATGCCGCGCTTCACTGTCCTATTTGTACAATTAATTGTGCCTTTGCAATATTTCGCTCTCTACCTTCTTCATCATTGTCACTATCGCTGCTTGTGTTGTACTTGTAATACATTTCAACACTTATCATTTTAATAATTTATTTATTTGGTAATAATTTAATAAAAACACATTCGTTGAATATCGAGTAATGAAATGATTTAGAATTTTTCATCGTTTAAAAATCTGCTACAAAATAGTCGCGTCGAAAAAGTTATAGAATGCCACTTAAAAAACGACATGACAAAGAATACGAGAGTCGTCGAAAAAACGAGACGACATCGGTAATAGGCATGATTATCAAACTTGTTTCACTTAAAAAGTAGAAAATAGGCTAATTAATTTCTTATTTTGTATTATTTTCGATACATAGACAAACTCCATTGTTGTTGCAAGGAGAAGTGAATTTCATATTTATATCTGTTAAAATGATTTTGAATAATTCAATTTTGCCAATTGTGTTTTCAAAAATAAAAATCAAAAATAAATTGATTTAGTTTACCAATGGAAACCCTAAAAACCTATTCCAATTGATTAGCATAGTTGAAAAGTTTAATCTTCTGTTACAAAGACTTAAATAAATATAAGTTATTAAAAATGGTACCTTAAATAAACATGAAAAATAGTATATTTACTTAAATATTTGTATTTTAAAAATAAAAATAGTAAAATACTCAAATAAATGTATAGCTAATCTTCATGTCTTAGTTGTTAACAACAAAAACGAGAAAAAACTCATAAATTAAAAATACAAAATTCGTGTACGATTTGTCTAATAAATAATAAAAATAATAATGAAAATTTAATTGAAGTCAATTTCTTTTTTAGATATAAACTATTGCAAGATCATATACATAATGTCTATTACAAAACCAAAGCCTTTCGTCAATGGCAAACTCGTAATTCTATAAATCGCTATCTAAGCGCATTATACGTTTAAATGTACAGTACCTATATTTCTATGTAAATATATTACGAAGGACATTGACGGCCGGTGGCACTTGTTATTATAAAAGAAATCAATTGTTTATCCGTATAATTCATTGTGTGCCACGTGTATTTATACGTACATATATTGTGTATACATATATAGCCCATACCACTTACGCCATATACGCCACGCAACTTAATTGGCGGCAAATAAGAAAAAATAAAGACAAGCGGAACTGTCGTCGAGTTGACAAAAGACACGATATGGATCAAGTGATGCATACACAATATTAGTGATGCCGAAGATTGATACACAATATGCAATAAATCATGTGAAGATTATTACTTTGAAAAAATCTACTTGACGTTCCACGAAAGTTTTAAAAAATCTCCTCCCACAGGCGATTCGGATTGAATTTATAACGACTTTTTGATGGGGTTTTCCATTGGTATGATTTCATCAATTAATCAATTTTTTTTTTTTTTTTGAAAATATCAATTGATTTACGAGTATTTTTGAACTGAAATCAAATTTGCGGATCTATTTTTTCTAAACCTTGCACCCACAACAATATAATTTGTATCTGTTATTTTGATGAATAAAGTTACCGATTTTTCAATTTTTAATAAATCGTAAAAATTTTCAAGTAAATTTGTTGAAACTTGAATGTAAACTTGACAGCTATGGCGACAATACTTCCATGCACAATAAGAAACACTTAAGCACTGATCAAAGAGAATGTATTTCCAATCGTTTTCCAATTGTGTGATAAAATTGATATTTTTTATTAGAATCCAAATCTACCCATATTGAAAACTCTATATACACGCCGGCCGCCGTGTAATTAACTTTGTCAGTGATTATTGAAAAGATTACTCCTCCTTAATATGAAAAATTATAATGTTATTGATAACTTAAATATATAACTTCCCCCTTAATAATCATCAGACTATTCGAAATAAAATAAGCAACGTTATCTTATAAATTACGGAGTGCCATTGAAATTAATTAACTTAATGTCTATTGTTGTATTATTGTTTTTTTTTTTGTAGTATTATAAGCCCTATCATCTATAATAAATCCCATCATTACAATATATTTAGGTATGAGAAATGTTATGTAACTACATATTTAAATATATACCTAATCGAGATTTGAGATGAGAAATTTATTTATTTAATTGTTAGATAAAGGTACATACTTTCAAATGGAATTTTTATTTAATGTGAAAACAAGTTGTTGATTATAGTATTTTCTGTTTGAGATAGCTCATCTTATTCGATTGAAGGTACCTACAAGTTCCAGGAATGTTTTTTTTTTTGTGATTTTATAAATGCTCTTGCTTAATACTACGTTTCCAACGGGCACTAAACCGAGATTTAGCTATACATTTGTCACAAATCTCCTTGAAATCTCGAAGATTTACCATACAAATTTTAATCTCCTCAAATGAAGATTTCAAATAAAACTCATTGAAATCTACTTGGAAACATTAGTTTGTCAAATCAAACAAACTTTTTTTTCGGAGAATAATTGTTGAACCGACCCATTTAAACGCCAATTTCGTTTATTGACAGATGGAAATGTCAACAAAAACTATCTGTCTCACTTCCATATGACTCAAATTCAAAACAATAAACAACTTTCAAGAAATCACAGACGAAATAAAATGTAAGTATACAAAAATAATAAATATGTACAAGAATATAATAAAACTAATTACTTACAGATGATGAGTGAACAAATACATATTTTTTTCTTTTCGAAAGGAGAATAATTTGAAGTTTGGTTGTTATGACATAAACTAAACGTCAATTAATCTCCTTTTCTTTGGTGGAAACACCTCATGATTTATTTTAAATCACTTGCCTTAAAGCTCGGATTATTTTTTGGTGGAAACGTACTATAAGCTTAGCACAGATTTTACAACATTGTCGGATCTGTCAGGAAACAAAATTTGGCCAGTTTATATTTCTAAGATTTCTGAGAAGTTTTATATAAGCATAAGTCACTATTCGTTCTCAACTATACCAATCAAATTGGCTTTGCATTTCGTTCTTTCTTTTTTGAATTGTGCGATAGAGAATACTTTCGGAATGAAATCATACAAATTCTATTCTCAGAGTATTGGTAGAAAAAACGAAAACAATTTGTTTATATTTCTGAGAATACAGAGATTACTGAGATGTTAGAAATATAAACTGGCCAATTGTCACAAATGTCATACAATTTTGTGAACTTGCAATTTTTTTGTGACAGTAATGTCATTTGCAACCATTGTCAGACAAAATTGTTTGATGTCTATGTTTGAGTCATCTGACTGAGGAATTTTCCATCCAAGTAAATGTTAAATACGATAAATCATAATCAACCGGTGTCGAAGTTTAAAATAACTCTAATTTCATATGAGCTTGAGTTGCAATCTCTTGACATCTGAGTCCCAAAAATAAATGTTTTCAGAATATTTTATTATAGTTAGGAAAAACGAATTGATTTAATTTTTTAAAAACTTGTACCTAACCTTTAGATCAGATAAGCAAGCATTGGTCGCATTCACAAAGCTAGTGGCTACGTAGTTAAGGGATTCTGTTTGGCTAAATCTAACTACAAAAGTAGTTGAAATTTCCCCTCCGACTTAGTGTAAAAATTTCGGCTACAAAGTTAGTGGGTTCACTAAGTACATAGGTACATCGCTTTGAAATTAGACATTTATTTTATTTCCAGTTCGATACGACATATGCAAATAAGTTACTAAGTTTAGCTAGATATTATGATATGTATATTATCACTTATGGATCATGTTGACGACAATAGTGATATTTTTTATCGATGTATTTCTTTTATTTGATCTGCATTAAAACAGGAACTTTTCTGTCTGTCAAACTGACAGGCACAAATTGTATTGATGCTATAAAGCCTAGTACATACTTGTGAACCATCTCGTGAACCCATACAAATTTCGGTTTTTGGTTCACCCGTGAACGTGCTCGTGAAGCTGAGTGGAGAACAAAGTGGAGAGTTTTCGTTCACGGGCAATTCACGTGCAAAATGTACGGGAACTGTTGGTGAAGCTTTGACATTTGGTTACAAAAAAAAGGACAGTTTTCAATTTGTACTGAATACTGATACTGATTCCTCATTTAAAGTTTGTGGCTGCTTTGCGTGTGGTTTTAAAAAAAAAGTTAAAATGCATTTATATGAAATAGAATACAAATGTTCACAACGTGTATTCACAAGTGTGTACCAGTGAGCAATTTCAAACGTTCACTTTCTCCACTGCCGAACGTTCACTTCACGAGGAAGTATGTTCTAGGCTTAAGAAGTAAATCTCCAAAAAAATAAATCTCCAAATAGGATTTCATCATATATAACAAGTAAATCAGTTTATTTTTTCCAAAAAGGATCATAAACAAGTTTTACGATTGGAGTTTTGACAGATGAGAATCAAAATTATTTGGTTTATTAGAACTCTACGAACAAACCCCATATTATAATAAGAATTCAATATTTTCGTACTAACACAAATGAATAAAACAGATTTGAATATTTAATTATTTTTGAAATTTCTTTTGTTGTTGTTAATTTTTGTTTTTGTTTTTTCGAAATCCACTTTCATTTTTTTGTGATACAAGGCAGCTGTTGAAGAGTTTGCACATTGCTTCATATTGAAAAATTCTATTTCTTTACTTATAAAAAAACACACGTTTTGTCTCATGTCTGTCATTAGATCAAGCACCTGCGTTTGAAGACGCCAATGGAACTAGACCACATCACAAAAACGTAATGAGATTCACTTGAGTATAGAAATTGACAAAATTTCCTAAACTGCATTATAATAATTAAATGTTTAAATGGTTTCTATATTGATTTATTGTGTATTTTTAATTTTCACTTTACTTTTCGCAAAAACTGACAAGGAATATTTCGCACCACATATTGATATTATTTTTCTTTTTTTAATTTTATGGTGAGATATTGTTTACAAAAACAAACTTTCTAATGATCGATGAAAAAGTATTTTTCCATTAATTTTGATCTTAAGGTCATTTAAATGTAAATTTTAATGGTATTTCTTTACATTAAAATTCTATATTATACATTTATATGTAATTAAAAAAAAACATTAATATTCTAAAGACTTAAGCTATTAATTTTAAATGGAAAGTGTTTTCCATTGAGGAAAAATTCTTTGAATTGATCTTTTGCGAGAACATTACTTGAATTCTATGAAGATACATTTAATAAACCATTTCAAAGAAATTTATTCGTAAAAGTTTTGAAATCAAACAAATGGATTTTTGTTTCGATGAAAAAAATCATTTATATGAGCACATTTCTCAAATAGGTTCACTATTAAAAAAATGTGAATAATTAACAGAACATGTCAAGATTCAGGTCATTTTCAAAATAGGCCATTTTTTATTGGAATTCTTAAATAAAATATAATATATTCGATGAAATATTATTTCATTTTTACTTAGTTTAAAGACTTCATTCATTATGAAATAGTAAACCAAACTGAGCATAAATCTAGTGACAGCTGTCAAAAGGACAACCTCTAAAAAAGTGTATTGCCAGATTGAATACATCTAAAAAAAACATCCGTTACATACGGTAGTTCAGAATTACATAAGCAAAACCTATGCTCAAAAGTAATAACATCTCCTTATAGATCACTCATAAATTTATATAGGGTCATATATTTTTTGGTAGCAAAACTAAAGCTAAATAAAAAGCATTGTTCATAAAATGTGTGTGGCATTCTAAAGTTTAGATTCTATTAGTTGAATAATGTTGTTTTAAATGCGACTAGAGTTCAAAACCTAAAACTTCTGACGCAACAGAGCCACATAATATTTTTTACACTTCAGAATTTTCAGAAAGTAGTTAGCTTACAGCAAGCATCACACTACGATCAGAGGATATTCTTAGTCATGATCTTCAATCGCTGGCCAAAAAATATGTACCTTGTTCATCATCGGATCATAAACACCACTTGAACTTGCAGCAGCACAATTTTCAAATAATCGGTGTGCACTTAAATAATGCACATGCCTTTCGAAATCAAAAACCTTCCACTCTCTCCAAATTAAGCATCTTGCACATAAGCTACGAACTGCGAACTTTGGATGTTTGCATATATTGACTTTTCTTTAACATGAGCTTTATTTCTATTCGCAGACAGCGACGAATAATTACCCTTTTCTCCATATTTTTCTCAGCCATGGTCTTTCACACAAAAAAAAAACAAGAGTGGTATAATTTTGTGTGGACGATATGTGGAACGCAAATAGAGTTTGACAGCTCGTAGCAACCGCACTGCAATTCGTTATTAGTTATTACCAAATTGTTTTCTTGTTTAAGAGAACAAAATGCAAATTTTGTTATCCTAATACTACGTTTCCACCAACAAATAATCCGAGATTTAAGGCAAGTGATTTAAAATAAATCATGAGGTGTTTCCACCAAAGAAAAGGAGATTAATTTGACGTTTGGTTTATGTCATAACAACCAAACTTCAAATTATTCTAATTTCGAAAAGAAAAAAATATGTATTTGTTCACTCATCATCTGTAAGTAATTAGTTTTATTATAATTCTTGTACATATTTATTATTTTTGTATACTTACATTTTATTTCGTCTGTGATTTCTTGAAAGTTGTTTATTGTTTTGAATTTGAGTCATATGGAAGTGAGACAGATAGTTTTTGTTGACATTTCCATCTGTCAATAAACGAAATTGGCCTTTAAATGGGTCGGTTCAACAATTATTCTCCGAAAAAAAGTTTGTTTGATTTGACAAACTAATGTTTCCAAGTAGATTTCAATGAGATTTATTTGAAATCTTCATTTGAGGAGATTAAAATTTATATGGTAAATCTTCGAGATTTCAAGGAGATTTGTGACAAATCTAGCTAAATCTCGGTTTAGGAAACGTAGTATAATATAGTGTCAATTGGTATCTTAAAATGAGATTTCAAGGAGATTTGTGACTAATCTAGCTAAATCTCGGTTTAGGAAACGTAGTATAACATTAGTGTCAATTGGTATCTTAAAAAATCACGTTTGTTCGTCCATTCGTTCATTCGTTGTTCGCTCTCATGTGCAAGGCCCTTTATGAAAACTATAATCATCGCTTTATACGCAAAAGTGGTTTCTTTTTAATCACAACTTTTTTAGTAAGTTTTTATTGGTTTTTGCGTATGTAAGGAACAAACATTCAACTAGTATTATGACACTTTTAATGACATCTGAGTTTGACAGGTGTCAAATGATGAATTAATGAACTTACTCGAATGTCTCATAACAAGCACAATGAATTTTTCAGTTAGAAAAAAAAGATAACTGTATTTAAAAATGGTCTTATTTTTTCCTGGGCTACAGCTTGATTGCAGATCCGGTAACAATGAACCAATTCTCAATACATGAATTCGGTCAAATCATGCTACTGTATCTTTTTCAGTTCTTTGCAAGCGTCGGTGTCGGCGCCAGTAATCTGGCAGTTTTTATTACCTCTCACAAAGCTCTTTCACCAAATTGTCTAAATTTAGCTTAATTCAATAATAAAACCAATCATTTCACCCAAAATAGTGTGCTAATAAATTATCTATA
Source organism: Eupeodes luniger (assembly GCA_951509635.1). Classification (NCBI taxonomy): domain Eukaryota; kingdom Metazoa; phylum Arthropoda; class Insecta; order Diptera; family Syrphidae; genus Eupeodes; species Eupeodes luniger. The sequence continues at coordinate 124,285,521 of OX608074.1, forward strand.
TCTAGGTAGATACGGCATACTTAATTCAGAAATGTTTAAATAAAATAACATCATAATCGACAAACATTATTTCAAATGATGAAAGGACTACAAGCTTATAGAAGAAGGAAAAACAATATCAAAATTATTTGATTACCCATTGGTCTTGACTTTTGCGCTACCTACTAATAATTATGTTGCGCCAGAAGTGTGTAATATGTCTTTCATCGCATCACCACAACCTCACCAGCAACCAAGAAAACAAGCACTTTTGATCTAATTTCTGCTTCTTTTTATATTTTTTATTTTATCCCACTCGTTAAAACAGCGGAAACATTTTTTCGAAGAAAAAATGGCAACACTATTCATCCTACGATTTTTCTCTTTCTTTGCATGAAGTGACAGATGACAGTTGGGAAAGATATCTCCGCGTGGTGTAATAAACACACAACAGAACAGATACCAGAAGATATCACAGAACCAGACCACAGTGAGAGGACACACATGCCGTAGTCGACACCACATCCACAATGACCATCATCGCGTCGTCGACGAATCGAACATGAAGCTAATGCAGCCTGAACTGAATAAAAATAAATTGGCACCTGGTTCAGCAACAAATTTTGGCTAACATTCTTATACCCAGAAGAGGTGAGGGGGCATTCACTTTATTTCCTCCTTCCCCGGTTTGCTCTATTTATATTTTACATTCATTCGTGTTGTATTATTTTATTTTTCTTGAGAAAAGAGGTCAGTATGTGCTTGAGATTATCAATTAAGCGGATTTAGATTGGATGACAAAGGGAGATGACGAGAAAATATCTAGAGATATGTACATATTTACACATAGCGTCTCATCCGGCGCGGCGCGTTGTGAGTTTAGCAGATGATTATGAATTGTATACCAAAACTTAACTCAAAAGAATTGGGAAACAATTTGGCAGAGCTGTTTGGCTTGATGTATAATTTTATGCCGGTACTGTAGTAACCAGTATATTGCATATATTCTACGCGGTTGTTTATTTTTTTCTTCTAACCACAAAAACACAAATCGCTAACAATAATTCGAAATGAATACAAACAACGTGATTAGAACATATTAATAAAAAGTTTATAGTTTTTTTTTTTTTTCTTCTTAATATCATTTATTAGATCCCCTCTTTTGTATTTATCTTCTCTGATTTTTTGTTAATTGTTTATTTCTCCTACTTGCATGAGCTGAATAAAAATGTGTGGTATTTCACTTGTGTTCAATTTAGACTGTCAAAATGTTTTTTAGAAGTATTAATTTTTAATTTATTCTTAATTTTATTTTGTGCGGGTAAGTATTTGAAATTATAATTAATTATTAACTATACAGATCTGGATTTTTCGAAAGTTCTAATACCGCTAAGTGTCAGAACAACTGACAGATAATAAAAATAAATTCATTTGGAGGAATAAATCAATTTTTTTTTTTGAAATCGCAATTTACTAATCAATAGAGTTTTCCATTGGAAAAATTCAATTTAATAACATTTTTTTTGTAGCCCATTGAACACGATTAAAATCAATTCTTTTTAAGGGTGGAGATATTGTCGTTGTTACAGTGAAGTTATCTTTCATAAGCTTGATGCACCAACAAATTCCTTTTAATCTCTCCCCATAGTTGATGATGAATTATGGGGTTTTCCATGGCTAAAATAAACCAATTTCTTCTTGATCTAAATCTGTCAAAACACAAATTTCCCCTATTTTTACATTCCATGGGGCAAACAAAATTATTTTATTTTTGATTTAAGTTCAAATCTGCAGATCTGGATTTGTCGGCATATTTACCCCTATTTGCATCAATACAATTTTTAAAAAATTGCTAAGAATTTGATTTGATTCTACCGCACTTGTTAACACGTACACAAAGTTACACTTCTACAATGACAAAACAAAATTGCAATCGTGTTACATGCCCCACGAAAATAAAAAACAATTTTTGAAGGAAACCTGAATTTACCCATAGAAAACCTCATTAAATTAACAACATCAGGCAAATTTGGTTTTAAATCAAAAATAAATCAATTTATTTTGCCCAATAGAACGCTAAAATAGAAAAATAGACATTAATAAGATTTAAAAACCAATAGCACCCTATTTGCAATCATTAAGGAGGTTAAGACGACATAAGGCGTTTTTTTTAGCTCTAAAAAAGTTCTGAATAGAGTACCAGAAACAAAGCGTGTTCAGAGCATTTAGAATTTTTTAAAGACACCTGGACACTTAATTGCCACTATTTGAATATTGTCAATTTACTTGTAATTTTTTTTCTACAGATACAAGAAATAAGATTAAAAACTTAAATTAAAATGGAAAAACTAATTATAATCAAAGAAGCATGAACTGTTTTGAGACAAAAAAAAGTCTAATTGCACAGTTATGTGCTAAACATGTATTTTTCTATTTTACGGTCGGACATTCATTTTCCTGAACAGCTGATTATTTTATGTCTAAGGGGCCAGTTATAGCTATCATTGAAATCGATCTGGAAAATTTTTTGAATCGATATTTGACGGTGTTTCCCTTGGATTAGAAATGAAAATTATACACTGATCTATCGGAAATCACACAAAGAATTTTTTTTTTGAGATAAAAAGTGTAATTGCGCATTTATTTTTCTCTAAAAATGTATTTTTTTACTTTCCGGACGGAAATTCATGTTCCTGAACAGCTGATACTTTTATGTTCAAAAGTGAAACGAATCGTTCCACTGATTTGTGTTCCAATTTCACACAATTCCAATGACAGATTTCTATCAGAAAAAAATGTATCAGAAAGGGGCCGGTTATAGCTATCAGTAAAATCCATCAGTAAAATTTGAAACAGGAGGAATCTGAAATGTTTTACTGATGAGCGTTTAAAGCAATCAGTAAATTTGCGTCATTAAATTAAATGTCACTTTGAGGCTTCGCTCTTCAGACAATTTTTTTAATGTTGCTTTCATCGGTAAAATTTGTAATGATGTGATCGGAACAGTAAAAAATCGGAACACCAACAGTAAAACGGAATGGATTTTTTTTTTGGCTTTTGGCAGTCAGCTGTTCAGTAAAATGAAATTTCATCATTAAAAAAATTAAAATGGATTTATAAATTAAATAAAACTTTAAATGCATTGTTTCTTTTTGAAAAAATACTTGAATATAGAATCCATCTTATTGCATCAATCATTTGCTAGAAATAAATCTGTAACATGTTCAAAAACTAAAAACAAAAATTTTACTGATGGATTTTACTGATAGCTATAACCGGCCCCAAAATGTTGTTCAATATCAGATATTTTAAATTAAAGCTGTGACCTTAAATTAAGGCAAGCTGGTTGACCAGATGTCAAATTTCATTTCAATTATTGGAAAATTGACTGGAAAGTTAGTCAAGACAAATTTCACTTACTTTTAAGTCAAGTGCACTTACATATGTCCAAATAGCAGCTGGTCACATTTTTTTATTTAACTTAGAACTGAACTATTTTATCCTGGGATTTATGAATTGTTTGCATAAATTCATATACATTTTTTTATAAAGAATGATTCCCTGCTGAATTGGAAAAGAAATAAATACTTTCTCACTACCATACAAAAAAATGGTTTTGTAGGTTATTTTAGGTTTTTTTTGTTGCAGATTAAAATGATTTGGAATTTTCTGTGCGAATAACTAAATGCAAATTTAAAATTACTGACGCCTGAAAAATTAAGTACATAGTTGCCTTAGTCTAAATTTTTATTTCTTAGATCTCGGAGATTTCAGTATTCTTGGAAATACATATAAACAAAATTTCTTACTTTTGGTGTCAGAAATCAGATGACCGAATTTGTATGATTCAATTTCTCAAGAACTCTCTATCGCATAATTAGAGAAGGATGTAAAGCAAATTTGATTGTTAGGTGAGGATGGATAGTAAGTGAGCTGTGTTTATATTTCATTCTCCTGTTTTGTCAATTGGAATGAGAAAATTCTCAGAAATCTTAGAAATATAAACTGGCCCAATAAGAACAGTGTGACGGCTTTGTATACATATACAATCTATAGTATTATCATGGAGCAGTTTTTTAAGTTCGACGTAGCCAAAATGTATAGTTGTAAGTTTTGTATATGTATATAAAAGATGAAGTAACAGAAATGTCGCCGTAGCCATTAAGTGTCGCTCCGTATAATCTCGAGATCATAACACTATGGCTGCGTTCAATCTCAGACAGATAGGGTATCCGGATACCTTTTTGTTAGTGTTTTACGTGTAAAATAACAGCTGATCAAAAACAGCTGAGATGTCAAAAAAGGAATCCGAAGGTATCCAAGAATTTCTGGGGTTGAATTTCAAGAAACTTGAAAATTGATTTCAGCAAAATGTTAGTTGAAGTTGTATTTGAGAATGTTCTGTACATAATAGACGATGAAGAAGATATTTGCCTCCGAATTTTAGAAGGTAATAATGATCTATTTTTTTAAACTTCAACAACAATTTTGACTTCGAAGCTTAAATGTTTTTCTGCTTTTTGTGAACAGCTGAAAGTTGTTTTTATTTTTTGACAGCTATCTCAATACAGCTATCCAACTCGTTCAACAAGGAATCCAAAAATCTACCTATCCAAGATACCCCATCCAACACGAGATTGAACGCAGCCTATATGTAAGCCTTGTATGCAAAAATGACGTGTGTTTGTTGATGCGTAGAACTGTCATGGAAGAGATTGAATTTCAAATTGAGATGAATTTAAGGACATTTGCAAACTAGATTATTAAAATTAAAATTTGAGCTATTTTTAGGACAAACAATTCAATTTCTAATTGTTTCAAACAGGAAAGAATAAAAAAAAACTACAAATTACCAAAGTAATTAATTTTTATATACATATGTACATGCTAATTTGAAACATCTCACATTTATTGAAGTAAAGTAATTTGCTACAATGATTTAGTTTATTAAATTTGTTGAACTTAAATAATAATGCCAAATAAAAACAAGTTTGCCCAGAAATTTGTTTTAACTTGGTCGAAGTTGAAAGCACGAGTTACAGTGCAAATTCAAGGTCATTATCATCTTAACCAGTTTTTATTTTTTATTAGCATAATTTTTTTCTTTACTTACATACATATATTTTATAGCACTGTCAAAAAATACTAAAACGAATGTAGGTATGATATTTATGATGAACTTAATAAATATTTCCATTTTTATTTATATGTATCATTGTTTACCTATTATTCAATTTTGTCTACCAAAACTACTTTTCATTTATACAGTTGTAAGGTCTTGTTTATAAATTTTTAACTTCGCGTGGTTAAGCAAAAAGATGTGAAATCATGATTTGTATTTTTTTGTGAAAGTTTTAAGTATCTGATAAAAATGACAAATCGAAATCATAAACCGCAAAGTTTGTTCTGCTTTCCTTTCTTAATAATTGTTGCTAAGTTTTTGGAGAAATCTGCATTTACATCTTCGCATAGAATCCATTGCTGGGACATTTATATATTAGGAGGAAAAATTACTTTGTTTTAAAACTGAGTCCTTTTCTGGTTTGGTTTTTAAATTTCGATTTTAAAAATAATAATCTAAATCTTAATTTAACACTGTAGAAATCTAAACTTTTAGGTATTCAAATGCAATTAATATTTAGGTTATAGACTAGAAGGGCACAGGTTAAGAAGGATGATTTAAAATTGCTATGTTTGAGGATTTGAAGAGATATTGGGCAGGTTCAGACAACATAAGGGACTACATTTGCAGTCAACTGCATTCTTTGAACATAAAGTTTGACCAAGGCAACTATTTAATTTTTGAAGTGTCAAAAACTCCAAACTCGGAACTTTAGTTTACTTACCTCTACATTCAGTTGATATTGCAAAAACTACCAAAAACATAATTTTCTACAAAACACTCCTCAGAAAAGCTACAAGTCCAACTCGACTTGTATTTTGTATTTTAAGGAAATATTACTTATCCTTTTCCAATTAGAAATCAAAACCTTTTACATGAAATATCAAATGGATGTGTTCAATAAATTAATCACAGAGTAATAAAGTCCAGCTTTCAGTTGAATGAAAAATTATGATAAGCCGTCATTTTGACATACTATGTAAGTAGCCTCATTTGGAAGGTAATTTTTTGGAAGCTGACCAATCAGGTACTAGAAACTTGCCTTACCTTCAAGTCCTTCAAATCGTCTGAACCCGCCCATTGTTTTCTTTTCACTCCAATAATTTATTAAGTCAAAGAAATTAAAAGAAAATGTGGAACAAATCTTCTCTTAGGTTTTTAAAAGGATTCAAAAGGCTTTTATCTTAAAGGCTATTCAATTTTTAAAAAACTTAAAAAAAATTAAAGCGCATAGAATTTTACTATAATAAAATAATTTTATGAAAAAATTACCTTCTTGTGAATTAAAGAAAACATCATGTTTATGATTATATACGACCCCCAAATAAAGAAAAGCTTTGAGTTTAATTTGTATTCTTTTCATGATCTTATATATTATGGTACCCATAACACTTAAGAAATTACCTACATTTAAATATGTCTGACGATCGTGCAATGAGAATTTTTTTTTTAATATTTCCGCAATTAATCTAAACCAAACACAATATTTTTTTAACTACATATACATATGTATGTTTTATTAAATATGTTAATACTCACTAAATTCATTGCTAACGGCTTGAGACATTGCTTCACTGAGTAGATTATACGAGTGCCGATGATCTATGTGGCCACTTCCAGGTGCTCCATGATGATGAGCGTAGGAGGAGGCCGCATGGGATCCACCGGCACCGCCACCACCACCAACAGCACCTGTTGTTGTCGTTGTTGTTGTTGTTGACAATTGTGAAGCTTTTAAGCCACCACTATGTTGCTGTTGCTGCTGCTGCTGCTGTTGATGATGTTGTTGCTGCTGCTGCTGCTGCTGCTGCTGCTGTTGTTGTTGTTGTTGTTGTTGTTGCTGTTGTGGTGTTGGCTTTTGCGATGGATGGTGCAATTGCTGGTGGTGTTCTAGCTCATGTGATGGATGTGGATTGTAGCGATTACCACCAAGAGCACCGGCAGTAATCACAACCGAATCACCAGGGGCTCCGCCACCGGAGACACTGTATTTATGTGGTGAAGAAACCAGAGATATCACAAGTATAAGGCAAATGTTCCAAAGCATTTTGATCTTTGGTTTTGTGTAATTTTTGTTAATTTATTGTCGTTGTAAAAAGTTTTATTTTTCTTCTTTTTTTTTGTTATGTTAATTTTGTCACTTTAAGGAAAATTTAAATATATTGTTAACAATTGCAAATTATTAATAGTAACAAGTTGATTTGAAGTTCACCCTAAGGAATAGTACAATCATAGTAGATTCATAAAGATTTCTAAAATATTAATACTATTAATGCATCGAGGTATTCTTAATCAATTATCCTCGTTATAAGGATAAATAAAATATTTTTCCACTCATCTTCAATGAGTAAGCTGATTTCCCAGTTTGGAGATAAAATTAAGGCCCATGCATACTCAGGTAGTTATCATTTTTAGGAGAGGTCGAGTAAGATTAAAAATAAGTACGCAGTAAGCTTTGAAAAACAAAATAAATTAACAATTTCTATTCTACATTCTTCTATTCTCTACAGGGTTATCAAATCCGGAAAAAAATATAATGCTCCAAAATGACATCATAATATACACACGCATTAAATGAGAATCTATATGTTGTGTATATAAGTATGGGCATACATACTTATTGTTATTTAAGTAAGTATAGATTAACGAACGAATATAGCTTAAAATGCTAAAATAAAAGTGATTGTAGAAATTGTTTATATGGAATAATTTAGCTTTTAGTTAAGTTTACTTCTTTTTTTGTTATCACTCATTACTTTTTTATTCACTTTGTCATTTTATTGACAGTTTATATTGGAGAGAATAATATGAAGGTAGATACAAGTTTTTGTATAAAATAGTGAAACAATACAAAAGACAGAAAAGTGTGAACAAATTTCATAACATATGTATGTGCATAGGTACGTATGTGGGTATCTAAATATCTGTTTTTAGTTCCACCGAAACTCTTCGCACATGTTCTTTTTTTATGACATCATGTTAACGCCAAACATTTTATTATTAGTAATTTATTCAAATAACAAAAACATTAGTTTTTTATTTATTTTAAATTTTGAGTCGAAAACAAAACAGTTAAAGTTAGCTGCCATTTCATTTAGTTTCGGCTGAATTATGAAGTACAGTAACTGATCAGTAGACGTATTTGTGTGTCTTTTTTCGTACGATAGTTAAATTATTTTAGGTGAGTATAGGGTCATTCATTTCGCGGTTTCAAGCTAGTAGCGCTGGTATTTGACATCTGTCAAACTAAGCCGTCATTTGAAATTTTTTAAAGGAGAGGAAAATTCACTCAGAGAGAGTACTACTTGCCACAAAGTAAATAAAAGCTTTTGTTTCACTTTGTACATGAACATCAGTCTGACAGTATTTTTTTGTGAAATTTTATTTTATTTATAAATCCGAAATGTCTTTTGAAAGTATTTTAACAGTGGTGTCGGAAATTTTTAAATTCTTCAACGTCCTGTGAATCAGAAAATGATTCAATAATAAAAGAAAAAAATGATTCAATAAAAGGAAACAGTGCAAAAAGAAATTGCATTAAAAACTATCTTGATGAAGTTGTGCCTAACCTTTTGAAATGTTCTGGGAGAAAATTTGAAATTAAATATTTATTTTATTTTTAATATTCGAATTTTTAACTAGCAAAAATAAACAATACAAAGAATGAAATGAAAGTGACAATGAAAATAAGCTAATTTTTACAGTTTTTAAACTCCTTACACTCTTGAAGCAGAAATTTGAAAGTTTTTCAATGGAGAGGACATTTTTACTCTCTCGTTGTGCTCTCTTGTTGCAACTTTCTTGAGTTAACGAACAAAAATTCTTGAAAAGTTGTGCTACCTCGAACGACGTTATAGAAAGTTTGAGTAACCAAACAAATCTAATAGCTCAGTCGAAAATATTTCTGCAGCAATTTTAGTCATATCAGAATTTATCAATAATTGTGATTTTTTTTGAAAATATTGAAAAATTGGCTTGTCACCTAATTTCATACTTTAGCGACGTTAATTGACTATTAAGATTAAACAATATAAAGGCGTTATAACTTTATCTGTAAGGCTACGCAAAATACCACGTTTACACATATAGTCCCTGGATTTTAGATGCATTCAAACTTATATTACACAAATAAAGGCCACGATACCGTCCAAATGGGCAAAAACGGGTTTAAAATTACATCAAAACAATCGTATTCTTCAATTTGTCTTGAGGTGGTTATTTGAATAATAATGTTTTCCACACTTATTAAAATAAATAAATTAGATGGCGCAACAATCCATTGACAACTAGGGCCTAGTGACTTACAACTCTAACCATCACGCGAAGGTAAAACTTCATAATGAGATCAAATTTTCATACAAAATTTATTATTTTGCTTTACTTTCGAGACGCAATTATGAATGACCCTGTATAATGATCAGGAATACGAATATGAAAATATTTTAGGCATGATCCACCGTCGAACATAATTCTTGATTTGTTAGTCAGTACATTTAAAAGTACGAAACATGTAGACATTTTAAAACTTTTATATTTTTGTCTGAATTCGTAATTTTGTTATCGTAAGAAAAAAAAAAAAAAAAAAACAGAAATGACGAACAAATTATATTCATGATAGGTAGATGTCAAAATAGATGGCTGAGAAATTAGATCCACAAATGATTCATCTCAGAAGTGTCCGAAAAAACAACTAAGAGCTTAGCTGAAAATTTCTATTCCACGTAAATTTTTTAAGGACTCTGATATCTTAGTGAGACATTAATTAATAATTTATACCAAGATTCAACGACATTTTAAAATTAAAAAAAAAAAACTAAAAAACCAATAAAACAACATTCTTTTGAAGTTCAACAAAAAAAAAATCCCCAAGATGATCTTCAAATCAACTTATTCATTTTCTTCAATCAACAAGTCCAATCGAATCGAATTGATGTGTACAACAGCAAAAACAAGTCGATCAATTTTCATCAAGTGACAGGGTAAGGAGGTCACTAAAATGAAACATTTGGGCGTCCAGACATTTTTCACACACACGGAACCCGAACGCGTCTTCAACCGGCTGCTGTCAAAACAATTGTCACAAACAATTGCATTTAATTGAACACGTCTCGTCTATGGAAAGGTCACCAAATTTAACTATAGGTATGTGATTTTGGCTGACAAAAACACCGCCAGCCACCTTTAAATTAAAAGAACACGAAATTATCAAAATTCACAAAACAAATTAGAATAAGATGAATGCACAAAAACAAAACAAAAATATGAATAAAACGCAACCGAGAAACACAATGCCTCTTTTTTTTTTAATTTAAATGTTTGTATATTTATCTATTCAAAGGCTCTCATCACTGCATTAATGTGTTTTGTGGCTTTTCTGATCAATTTTTAAAATTAGATTAGGTAAGAATATTACTTATTTTATTTTTTTGCATCGGAACCCCATAGACGAATAGTATAGTCGAAGGAAGACAAGAGGAACACCGGAGCACCCGAGCAGCGACAGCAGTTAAAGCAGCTAGAAGAGAAAAGCAAGACCGAGCCCGAGACCGAGCGACAGAACGCAAACAACAGACAGACTGCTTCTGCTTCTGCCTTTGCTTATTTTATTTTTCTTGAGTGCGAAAACGAATAACAACGGAATTTATTTTGCAACACGTCACATTTTCATCAAATATATTATTAAAGAACTACAAATAAGATGATATTTTTTAAGCACACTTATAATCAGAATCAGGTAGAGAACGGAATCTAATTTAAATAGAAACTTTGAATTATAATGCAAAATTGCGTGATGAAATTATTAAGGTTAAATCTAGAAAAATCAACTTATTTTCATCTAATATAAGGTAGAAGGGTATAACTTCGTTTCTTCTTTCTTTTACCCTGTTTTATATTATTAAATTGCGCGACCAAACTGAAGGCATTTTAATTTATTTCACGAATATGCTTTTGTATTTTTAAGATTCTTTAATTGATTTAACAAAATGTTTAAAAGTATTGAAAGGAAAAAATTATTATTATTCTATTTTATTACTTTAGCTAGCTACCAACGATAAAATAAACCAACCGAAAACAAAAACTTCATTCTCAATACTGTGCACTGGGGCAATTTTTTGAAGTCTGTATAAAAAAAATAATAGAAACTTTCGAAAATCGAATCATTCGAACTTAGGGCGGTATAAAACGGGAATTGGGACACTGGAAATAATTTGAATTCGCCGCCACATTGGGATATGTTCAATTGATATGGTAGTCCCATTTCACACGATGAAAGATGTTGGTGGATATATAAAGCATTATTCACATGAGCACGACCAACGACCAACGAATGAACGAATATTCGCAGATTTTGACATTTCTTTCACATGAGAGTTTTTAATTCGTCGCGAATGAAGTTTGACTTTTAGGTTATGTAGCGCACGAACAATTTATTCGTTGCAGTGTGGATGGTATGTGGAACGCGATCAATTTATTCGTTGCAGTGTGGATGGTATGTGGGACGCGAATAAAGTTTGACAGTTCGTATCAACTAGAATTTTGTTCGCGACGAATAAATTTGTTTTCTTAAATTTATTAATATAATGATATTGAAAAGTAAAAGTATGCATCATAAATCAAATAGAAACTATATTGCTATCGTTTTGTTAAGATTTTGTGTTCAAATATGTCTTTAAACGTATATAAAATCACATTTTGTAATTCATTCGTCGTTCGTTGGTCGCGCTCATGTGAATGCTACTTAATATATTAAATTTGATATTTAGTTACTTATACATTTTTATCATAAACCAACAAAATGTAGCTTCATTACAGTTAGAAAAAGTTAAAACAAAAAAAGTTCGTCACATTTTATTGAAGTTAAACTAATAATGTTTTGAATTTCAAAAAATGTCTGTACAATTAAATGAGTTGCACAGATTTATCTCGTGGAAGTATGAATATAATCTAACACAACACGTTATGTGTGGAATACCAACGGACAATTTGCAATGTATCATTTTATTTCGGTAAAAAACAATAACCTTACAATTTACTTTAATTTTATAGCCTGCAATTTTGGGTTTGTCGTCTTTTTCTCAACTTTTTTCTATAAACCTCATTTTCCTAAACTTTTATTTTATGAATTTTCATTCATAATATTATAAAATGATTCAATGAATATAAGAACATATAAATCCCATCAAAGGAGCTACAAATTTCTTAATAAAAGCGTACACTCTTTTTGAAGTGGCATAAGCTCAAGTCATATATAACTTCTATGTCCAGTGATTGGTCATCAAATTTAAGTTTTCTTTCTGCCTTACAAACTAAACTATACTTTTTCAAAGTGTTTTTTGCTGTCCTGAATTGGAATAACAACTTTTAAGTTTTTGTAATATACCCTTAGCGAACAATGCGTTTCAAATCTTTCCTTATCATAAATGTATGTATTGGGTAAATACTTGTTAGTTACTCTTATTTTCCAATGTTTTCAAGGTTTTGAAGAATGAGAGTTGAGAAAAAAGTGAAAAATCACTCAATGTAATCATTCAGAAAGGATGTAATTTTTGCTTATTCGATTGTTTTTTAACATGCCTTTGCGTGGCGGTGAAAATGTTGCTCTGTATAGATCACCGTACACATGGCTCAAAGCTTCTTTCTTGAAACGAAACTTAAAGCCGAGATTTCTACAAAAGATTCGATTCTGTTTGTTTTCTTTAGAAATACGCGATTTGTTCGTGGGTTCATACTGCTTTTAAAAAAAATCATCGAATTCATCCTAAAACGCATTAAAAAGTCACCCTTTTTAATAATTAACAAAAAGAAAACCAAGAACAACGTTGCTATTCAGGTACCACATTGTACACTGTTAATGGTCAGATATCTGTGCTATAGGGTACTTTATCCACCCAATATGCTATTTGACATATTATAGTTAGCACTACTCAGTTATTTTTTTATCTGCTGATTAAATTTAAGAATACCCGTTTCCAAAATTGTTTTTATATTTTTCAATAGATTTTAAAAACTTGATGTGATAATCTTATTAAGACCACGAATTCGTTATAAGAACAAAAACATGCGTTTGTACTGATTTGCGTTTTTCTGTTAAGAACCCTTTTAGCAAATAATTCTGCGTTATTTTAGGACTCATATAAGGTTGATGAAGGCTTACAACTAATTATGATGTTTGAAACCTGAAGACAATACAAATATTCAACCGTAATATTGAAAATTAGGATTATAAGTTTGGAAAACCATTACGAATTTTATTGAAAAAAAAACTACTTTACTTAATTACATAACCTCAGAAATATAAAGTTATTTCGAATTTTAAAGTGTTATATTTCGAAAACCTTACCTGATATATTGATTCCGGAGTCGGATTCGAACTAAGGCCATCAAATACCTTAAAAAAGTATGATTTGATTTCAGTAACAAAAAGCCTTGTTGAGCAGTTATTGTTGTTTCTTAAGAAAGCTAATATCTTAAGCGACCCTTTGAACATTCCATTTATCACAAAATTGAACGTGACATTAATGACATTATTTTAAAAAAAATCTTAAAATATTTTAGTATTTATAAACTTCACATTTTGATTGCGTGATGTTACAATGTCTGTGGTTTAAGTTTTAAACAAAATCATTCCAAATCGGCTGATTAGCTAAATCCATAATTTTTTTTGAAGATATATAAGTTGAAATAATCATGGATTTAAGTTAACCCACACTGCGAAGAAACTAGTTCTAAATGCCAAAGATATATTTATAAAGGATATATGTAGCGTAGAATAGAGGCATTTGAAACTAAACTAACAACCCGTGATCTCTTTCAGGGGCTGGTTATAGCTATCAGTAAAAATTGAAACAGGAGGAATTTGAAATGTTTACCGATGAGTTTTTAAAGCAACCAGTAATAGGGCCCATACACTACGCAAACACATTTGTTCAAACGTGTATTTGAGGAAACATAGTTTCGCCTAACACTACACAAACATGTTTGAGAGATATTACTTTTTACACACCATAATACCGGTAAACTTTTATAAAGTTCAATGAATTCAGTCCAAAAAATTTGTTCCTCTTGTTTATTTATGTTAACTCTATGAAAATTGTCATCGGTTTGAGCAAAATTCAATACACACCACACAAACATGTTTCTGCAGGCACGGAAAATTCAAAATTTTTGATTTTGTTCAAACCGCTTGCACAAACACGCATCATCGCTACACAGTACACACTACTCAAACAGTTTGCACGAACATTTTTACAACAACAAAATACATTCGTTTGCTCAAATAGTTTGTGTAGTGTATGGGCCCTATTAATTTACGTCGTAGTTGATAAATTCTCCAAGAATAATTCTTGTCAAGAAAAGTCCTTTCTCAAATTAGCAGAATTTCCCTCCGGAAAATAGAAAAATACAATTTTAGCGAAAAATAAATGTGCAATTAAATTAAATTTCAAATGCATTTTTGTATTTTTGGAAAAAAAAAACTTGACATTAGAATTCATCATATTACATTTATTTTTTTCTGAAAACAAAGCTCTAACATGTTCTAAAATGTAGCACAAAAATTTAACTGATAGGATTTACTGATAGCTATAACGGCGCCTGTTGATTGCTTTGAATATTAATGAAAAATAAAACTAACGTATTTATTAGAACTCGACCTCGGTCATTTACCGAGTTCTAATAAATACGTTAGTTTTATTTTTCATTAATATTCAAAGCAATCAACATCACTATCTTTTAATAACTGTCAAGATGAATTAAAACGCAATTCTCAAATTTACAATTTCTCCAATTTTATATGACCAGTCATTTCATTCACAATTCTGTTATTTTTTTGTGAAAGCCTGATTTTATACCAACGAAGATTTATTAATGTATTGCGCAAAACTTTTATAACTGTATTTTTTAAATTTAAGGCGAACAATATTTTTCGGGATTAATAAATTCCCATTCGCCTGCTTACACTTATTTTGGAAATGAGTCATCTCATCTGGCATGTCATCGACCGTCTGTTGTCTGCGGTAAACAAAAAAGAAAAGTAAAAACTCAAAATCATTTGGTTTTGCCGGCCGTCAAAGGATTTGCAAACTATATTCACATTCCTCAGTTAAATAATTGTATTAATTTAACAAAACAAAATGTCCTCCTCAATTGTAATACCATCAGCATCAGATTTTGTTAAAGTCAATGTTTCCAATTCCAAAACCGATAGCATTGCCTTTGAAAAGAAATTTCCAAAAAGTTTAACAATTGCTGAGCTCAAAGTAAGTACCACCTGGTTATAAATTATAAGATTCATCTTCCTTTGGGACATCGTGACTTAGTATAGTTTAATAAAAATATTAATTTCAATTAGAAACAATGTAAAAGTGTATTGCTTCAATATTTCATGCCAATGTTTCTTTAGGAAAAACTGGAAATTGCAACCGGAGGCAGTGCTTCAACCATGCAAATTGAGCTCTACAATGGGGATCGTCTTTTGTGTAAAATCGACAATGATAATTCTCTTCTTGGTTCGTATCCCATTGAAGAGGGTATGCGTTTGCATGTTATAGATAGCTTCCTAATACTTGCCGATGAGGTTGAAAAATTCGAATTGACCGACACTCAGTACGAACAAAAGCAAGATTCAGTGCGAAATTTTCTGAAAAAGAATCGTCTTGGCAAGTACAATGAGGAAGAGATGAAACAAATAGAGGAAAAGCGTAAGCAAGCTGCTGAAGAGGAGCAACGCAGAGCTGATCTAATAACAGTTGGATCCAGATGCAAGGTGAGTAAAATATTATAATCTTTGAACTATCCCGTAATAAGGCACTTACAAAAAAAAGGTACAAGTAAAAGGAAACCCCACTCGCCTAGGAACAGTTATGTTCAAGGGTGAGATTGAAGGCAAAAAGGGACTTTTCATTGGAGTCAAATATGATGAACCTTTGGGCAAAAATGATGGCTCGTAAGTTTGAAGAAAAACAATTTTCAAAAAATAATCATATTAATTATAATTTCTGTTTCTTTAGGGTTGATGGCAAACGCTATTTCGAATGTGAAGCGAACTATGGTGGTTTCGTTGTTCCTTCGGGTATTGAGATTGGAGATTTCCCACCTGAAGATTCTGAGTTGGATGAAATATAAATGAACACATTCATATCCACTGATGCAAAAAAATATACTCTCCTGTTCGAACAACAAGATGCTGGATCATTATTATTTTCTAGATTTAATTTTTTTTTTATTTAGTATAGTTTTTGCCAATGATTAATTGCTAATAAAAAATGATATCACAAAACAAAAATTCACAAAAGAAGAAAATATAGATTGTGTGTATTTTTTTTATCCCTACTAGAGAAACCTTACCTACCACAACTAAGGAATCAAATATTGAATGATTGTTCATTCTAAGTTTTCTGTAAAGCATGTTAACATTTCTTGGTTCACTAAAAGCTCAGACCCAATTGACCCATGGTCAACTTATGTTTCTAAGATTTCTTAGCATTTTCTGAAAAGGATTTAGAGTGCAGGAGAATGGAATGTAAACACAATTCATTCCCACCAAGCAATCAGTCTTAGAATTATAAACTGCCAAAATTCAGCAGGTGCAGGAAATGAAAGTCATTACTTAAAAGACCTGCCTTGCTTGTAATCATTATCGAAGTCTTTAACAGCTAGAGAAGTCTAAAACCTTGTCTGAGTCAAGTTCAAGTCCTGAACTCTAAAATCTTTTTCTAAAAGTAGTAAGTTACTAACATTATGCATAGTGACATAATTAATTTAAATTTAGTTCAAAGTTTAATTCATTTTTTGCTCCGGATTTAATTTTTAAGGAAAATAGATTATTTAGCTAACTAATAACTTTTTGTCAAATCCAATAAAATCGACCAAAATTAAATACAAAATTACACTGTCAACAAGGCAATGTACATAAGTTACTTTATGCTTTTTATAAGTAAGTTTTTGATGAATCCGATCTCAAATTCAATCTTTAACATCAGGTTTTTTCAGATACAACTCTTACAATTCAAGACTTTATATAAGGCTTTTAAAGGCTATGTAAATTCATGAAGTAGTTTTTTTTTTCAATAAAATCAGCGATGTTTTTTTAAATCTATAATTTATTATATTACTTATTTTCAAGTCTCCACCTGCCATATACATCACTCTTAAAAGAACGCCACATATGCTAAGATTATTCTTAACAAAAAAACGCAAAACGGTATAAAAGCTATTTTTGATCTTATACGAACTCGTAGTTTTATGGTTAAATGGGTATTACAAGTTGTTAGAATATAATGAAAGAAACATAAAAATAATGTTGAAAACGGGTACCTATTTCTGAGTTTGAGCATAGCGCATAGCTGAACTCGGAATTTGGATTCGCAATCAGCACTAAAAATTAATTCTAAAACGAATTTTTCAAGAATATAAAAGAACTATCGGCCTGTCCCGGCTTCGCACGGGTAGACATAAATAGGTACAGATATTTAAGTTATAAGCATGCTAATTAAAACGACCATGAATCACTAAATTAGAAAACATTTTTTTGTCCTATCATTAATACTCTTCGCAGCGTATACAATGAAAGACATTTTATGTCTAATTTTTTTACACCTTCGGTTGGTTTTAATAGGAATTTTTAAGGATTTCTTTAGTAATCTAGTTCTAAATATAGCCTATGTTACTCAGTGATAATGTAGCTTTCTAATGAAAAAAGAATTATTAAAATCAGTCCAGTACTTTTTGAGTTTATTCGTTACATACAAAAATACAAATCTTTCCTCTTTATAATATTAGTGTAGATTACATTCAAGGTAATTCAAAACTTCAGAATCAGACAGAGTCAAATGAAGATCCATAACTATTGAGAAGTTACGAAAACTAAGTTAATATACTTAAATGATTTAAACTGAATCTAGAAGATAAATATTTGTACTTTGCAAAATCGTCATACAATTTATTGTTACTTAGATTTAAGCAGCCTGTATTTAGCTGTCTTTAGCATTTTTAAATGGCATATTTGAAAAACCTGATGTGGTTAAAAAAAAGTTAAAGGCGTGATTCGAATTCAGGAAACTTAAAACAAAAATTTGTTTGTTTGGCAGCAGAAAAAAAAGAACAATTTATTTTGACCCATGGAATGCAAAAAAAAGGGAAGTTTGTGTTAAGACAGATCTATGTAGATCAAGAATAAATTAATTTTTTTGCCCATGAAAAACTCCATTAAACTCAACATTTTCGATTCCACCAACTTATGGGCTTTTCCAATAACAAACAAAATTGATTATTTCGTTGTTTAAGGGCTAGTTTGTCACAGCGGGTCATTTTTAATTTATGATAGTTCAAACTAGGTTCATTCTAAAATGCGGCTGTAAACCAATTTTTTTTACAAAACAACCCATATTTTGAAACTTTTACTATAGATTAAGTTAATTAGTCGATTTCGATTGATTAGCACCAAAATCTTAAAAAATGTAGTTAAAAATTAACCCATTTTAATCAATATAACTCTTAATCCGTTAATAAGACAAATTTTACATTTTTTGACTGGACAGAATAAACTGATTTAATTTTGATTTAAAAAACAATTTGCAGGTGCTAATTTTACGGAAACTTAAAAATGTTTTACAAATTTAAGTGTCGATTTTATGTTGCTTTTATTTTGCAATCGGAACCACACTGAACTCTTCTGAAAGTGTTCACTTCTAAAAAATGACAACATTGACCCGAAATACAAAATTTGCTTATGAATTTAAAATCAGATTCCAAAACATTCGACTTGCATTAATAAATTTAAAAGTCAAATTGAAATTTGTCATTTTTCGTATCCTTACTATGCGAAGTGATTTTCCTTTAACAAACATTTGTTTTTGATTTTTAGAAATTGATGTCATTTAAAACACTCATAATACTTTGGAATATATTTTCTCCACCAATTTTTACAATAGTCAGAAAACGACATTAGTTTTAACAAAAACTGCCCACTTAAAAAAATTCCTTTCCCAACTCAACACTAGTGCTAATTAGCTGACAAAATTTACGGCGAATTGGGCTCACAATCTGTCATAACAAAAACCTTCTGAAAATGGAACATTTTTCGAATCTATTATTTTTGTATGTCCCCCGGCAAATAACCCACATGGGAAATGTCAAAATTATTTTGAGTTTTTTTTTCTTGTGTAGCATTCCACTAGTTCTCTCCTCGAAAATAAATTAAATTGGAAGTTGAAAATTTTCAATTTCACAATTGCCGACAACTAAATAAAGTAGTTTGAAAATCTCGAAAAGATGACCAACGTCC
Organism: Eupeodes luniger; assembly: GCA_951509635.1. Classification (NCBI taxonomy): domain Eukaryota; kingdom Metazoa; phylum Arthropoda; class Insecta; order Diptera; family Syrphidae; genus Eupeodes; species Eupeodes luniger. The sequence goes on from OX608074.1 coordinate 124,304,906, forward strand.
TTCGAAATGTATCAACATTGCGGTTGGTATCATTCGGCAATACATTTCTTCGACAGAGAAAAATAATTCTCCATCCAATAACCAATTGCAATGATATCGAACGAAGAAGGTACCTACATGATGGAGCTGATGTAAGTACACAATGGACCATGATTTAGTTTTGTGTCGCAATTTTTTTTTAAAGATATGTTCAAATGTAAAAACAAGCTATTATTGCCGATTACATAACAAAAACCAAAACGAGTGTACCTCTTTGAAATGGCTTGTTTTTCTAATAATAAACCCTTGACCATTGAATTTTTAGCCAACAAACACACCTTTTGCAACTAGGGTGAGCTCACTAGTCAACTTTGGAACTGAACTAGCTCCAAAGCAAGCAACAGAAAAACTGTCAACAGACGTTTTGGAGGTACTTAAATTTTGTTTAAATATAAAAGATCCTAATTTGGTAATTCCTACAGAGTAGTAAATTAGTTAAGGACTCTCCAGACCCCACAAATGATCCAAATAAACCAACCTTAGAGCAATTAGATCATGTCTTCAATGTACTGCGTAACACTCTCCCAAAATTGTTTATTCAGCCAATGGACTATTCGGTTTATAGTCCAAATTTGATTTTCGAGAATAACATCAAAGGAAAGCACACAGTGTAAATAAACTAGACTACACAATTCTTACAAAACAAAAGAGATTGTTAAGTTATACTTTCTTTATTTCAGAGGTCTGTATCATTACGTGAAGCAAGTTGCCTTGCTACGAACAGTTGGTCATTTGAAATATGCTTATGTTAAGTTTGAAGTTCTTAAAATCACAAAACACCCAGAAGATTTTTCAATCAGAATACGATGGAGTGTTAGAGGTATATCGGGTTTAAAGGTGAGTTCTGTAGTTTTGTAAAAATATTTTGAGCTGGTAAATAATCTTCAATATTTATTTTAAGGTGATGTTTCAATTTTGGAAAGTCAAACTTTGGAAATTTAAGGAAATTTTAGACCAACAAGAAGCGTAAGTATATCGATTTTACATAATACTAATCTATACGTATACATTTATGTATATAGAAACTCGATATACCTATTTGGATGAGTACAGTAATTCATACTTGAAAATTGTCTAAAATATTGTTTTAATTATTTTTAAAAGGTGGTACGATGGGTTCTCTACTTGCTACATAGGACCAGATGGCCTCATTTATAAGCATGTTGCTGACAGGGTAAATATTAACTACAAATTAAACAGATACTTATTGTTAGATTGGAATGATTGAGTAAAGACTTGGAGGCACGACATAATTAAGATCATTTTTCGTGTCCTACTTGAGTCGAAAACCAGCTCTTCTCTTATTCAAAAACTAGCCCAATCTTTTTAATTATTATATGCAATTTTGAATGAAATGTATATTTATAAAATGATCTTTAATTTTAAGGTGATGCCTGATCAAAGCAAAGAAGCCAATACCACAGTAAAAGAAACACCATTAGCAGCAGCATCTGTAGCAGCAACAGCAGCACCAAAAGTTGCATTCGTGATTGGTTTAACATCTGATATTTCTAATTGCATTACATAACTTGAAAACAAAACAAAACAAAACAAAAACAACTTGCATGTCCTTAAACACTGATTCACATAATGCTTAATACTGTAATATTATTTAAATGTTTACTATATATTTCGCCTGAGGCACTTGCAACAAACGAAACTATACATTTACAATAGATTGAATCCTTTTATTGTAATTTATGTTCTTTATTTAAGAAATACCCATAGCTACATAATATATAAAAATATATTTATTGTTAAAAGTTGTTGTTATTTTAGTTTTATGTCAAAGGTTTTCCCTAATTTTAAAGTTTTAAAGGCTATACTTAATGTTTGAGAAAATTAGTGAATAGATTTGTCTAAAACTGATAAGGGAACTGACTGAAAGTATATTTCAAAAATTGTTGTATCAAATCATATTTCGGAGATATATTCAGCAATATGGTAACGCAGTCTATTTTTTAAACTTGTTTTCGATGTCATGAAAAAATCAATTTTTTAAATATCGGAATTCAAATATCCCAACGAACAGCTCGAAGGACAGATTGACAAAACATCATTATTTTGGACATTTTATACCAGTTGTTTTTTTTACAATTGTAATTCAATATTTTAAGGGGGTATTCTAGTGTAGAATTTTGAAAAAATCAAACATTTTTTTTTTTTCATATTTCCAAAGTTTAGACATTCAAGAATATGCGTTTAAAAGGATTTTTTAATATTCCTATTATTTCACAAGTTAATTAAAGGTCATAGAAACTGGTTTTGAAGGTCATAGAAACTCGGAAGGTCGAGCGCTCGGAATTCCGGACTTCAGAGGCGTCAAAGGAGGGTACAACTGCTCGTCTTCATCAGAGAACATCGAATCAGTATTTTGAAGTAGAGGAAGGATTTTTATATGGATTAAAAATATGTACGTATTCTGTATCATTCTATAAGTAAAATTGACGAAAACTTGTCTCAAAGTTCTGGACGCGTTTTTCTCGAAACTACTTTTTTCGAGCTGGCGGTAAGGATATATCGAGTTCTAATAGACCGATATACTTCAAATTTGGAGAGGATGTTCTTTATACATCTCTTCATCGTGTGGTCCTTGCCCAAAAATATAACTTCTCATTTAGTATTTTTAAAAAATTCGGAATTGTTGAAAAATATGCAACAAGAACATTTTTTTTTCAAACTGCTGCCATTTTGTTAAAAAGTATTTTTTAACTTATCCAAGGGTCAAACGATAGCGACATCTATAATAATTAAGAATCCGTCTGGTTTTTGTTTTTCAGATCACCAGGAGGGTTGGTAGGATGCACGCCAAGACACCCTCTTTTATTTAGACCCCCCACTTTGACTGCTTGTAACTTTGTTAATTTTAATTTTTTTTTTTTTATTAATTTTTTTTATGTATGAACAACAAATCAATAAAGAAATGATAAAAAAATGTATACTAAAAATATTTGTTGTTTCCTTTATACAACGCTTCAAAAACCGGGAAATTCATGTCTCTACACTAGAATACCCCCTTAAATTATATTTCGAAGGAAGTAAAGAGGAAATAAAATAATAACTAAGCAGCTAGTTTTTGCATTACACTTTCCCTCAAAGTGAGATTTAAATCAATTTAAAATAAAAATTGGTATTCTAAATTATTCACTCATCGATTTAATTTTTCGAAATCAAATTTCATTGTTTTACATTTTGATTTTAACAATTTTCAAGTGATATGAATTCGACTAGAAGTAAACGTTGTTAAGTTGCCAAAAGAAACAAGAACGCAATTAATTGTGATCATTTTTGGTTACTGATTATATTTTGAATTTATTTAAAAAAAAAAAAACTACTTTAAATAGGATTAGGTATAAGAATTGTGTATAGGAAACAGGTTTCCTGGAGAAGCATCAAGATGGTGTGGCTGGAGGTTTCGTCAAAGGCGCTTTAGTGGCTACTGAAGCGCTGCGAAAAGAATTTCCGAAACGAAAATTATTATCAAGATGAATAAACAATGAAGAATCTAGTGTCCTTTAATCTTTGTAATTAAAATAAACAAACGAAAAATTCTTCGAAATTATGAAACCTTTTTAAAGTAATATCCCTTGATTTTCAATTTACTCGCAAGGCTCCAGTTTACTTGATACATATAATTTATAGAAGCAAATTTGCTGATTGCTATAAACGCTCATCAGATTTCAGATTCCTGCTGGTTCAATTTTTACTGATAGCTTTAACCGACCCTATTTAGATTTAATAAGATAGATATCTATTAATCATTTTAGATATGGATACTGATTCTCGTAAAAAAAACCCCTTTATACTACGTTTCCACCGGGCACTAAACCGAGATTTAGCTAGATTTGTCACAAATCTCCTTGAAATCTCGAAGATTTACCATACAAATTTTAATCTCCTCAAATGAAGATTTCAAATTAAACTGATTGAAATCTACTTGGAAACATTAGTTTGTCAAATCAAACAAACTTTTTTTTCGGAGAATAATTGTTGAACCGACCCATTTAAAGGCCAATTTCGTTTATTGACAGATGGAAATGTCTACAAAAACTATCTGTCTCACTTCCATATGACTCAAATTCAAAACAATAAACAACTTTCAAGAAATCACAGACGAAATAAAATATAAGTATACAAAAATAATAAATATGTACAAGAATATAATAAAACTATTTACTTACAGATGATTAGTGAACAAATACATATTTTTTTTCTTTTCGAAAGGAGAATAATTTGAAGTTTGGTTGTTATGACATAAACCAAACGTCAAATTAATCTCCTTTTCTTTAGTGGAAACACCTCATGATTTATTTTAAATCACTTGCCTTAAATCTCGGATTATTTGTTGGTGGAAACGTACTATTATAGTGTATTATAGTATATAAAAGTGATACCACCACTTTAGCCATGTTTTCCCCCTTTAAAAATAATTATTTATTTTCAAACGCCATCTATTGTTTCCTTGCTTTAAATAGTGTTTTTATGTCAGAAAAACTAAAAACATCTTTTACTACCTATAAATTTTGACAAAATAAACAAAAGACAAAAATCAAGTTCAAAAGTTTCTCAATACTTCCGCTGAACATATAGAGGGGCTAGTAGCGTTAAGGAATAGATAACACCAACGCGTAGTTGGATACTAGCAGTTCTTATCTAGAAAGCCAATGACTATAATGCTGAGTCACCCTTGTAAAGTATTGTTTTTTCAATATGCATCTATTCCTATAAATAGTTGAGCCGTTAATTTTGAAAGTGGCATAAGTCACTTAAGTCGAGATATTTAAGATATTTGTTGTACCGTTAATTACCAATACTTCTCTCGAAGAAATCTCAATAGTTCTCAACTTATTGAGTGCAAATTTTTTAAAAAAAGAAAAGATACCGTTCAATTGTATTTAGTGTTGCCATTAACTCGATTTTTTTGAAAAAGTGACTTATGCCACTTTCAAAATAAACGGCTCAGTTATGGGGCATTCTCATGTTTCTGCATGTTCAATTATTAAAAAATAGAGCGTAATAAATACATGTCAACAATGAAAAACAAATGTGTTAAAGACTGATTTCACGAATATGAACACGAAAATTAACACTTTGTCTTCATATCTACATTATGGCACTTCTCTAATGTGATGTAATGGCACGAACTAATGTGATTTCAATATTTTGCATCATCTTTGTGTACATTTTAAAGTGTAAAAACAACATTTCAATCCCACTATAAGCATTTATTAAGACTGATCGAGGTGTGAAAAAACGTTTTTAAAAATCTCTTAGCGAACTGTCAAGGAGTTTAACTTAAATTTTCACGGTTAAATGCTTCATAAGCCTTAAAAATATCTTTATTTGCATTTAAAGACATTGTTTAATTGCATCACCTCTATCCAGCTTTTTAAAATAAGATTCTAAAATTTTAAAACCACTATAAATAAATAAAAAATAAATCCATCTTTACTTTAACCACAATTGTTCCCATAATCGTCCTATAAAATCAATTCTAACTCCGTTTCCTATTGCACATTCCAATCGAACAGATCTTTTTAATTTGTTTTGTTTTTTATTTGTTGGTCAAATAAATGACATTTACAAAATAAAATAAAAATATACTTGAAAACGAAAACATGAAAAATTTCTTAAAAAATAGTGTTCTAGTTAAAAGTAATAAAAAGCAACAAAATGAAAAGTTTTTTAACATTTTAACTTACACATTAGTTGCAATTGTTATTTTTGGTGGTATTTCTCTGCTGTGGGATTTGTTCGAAGAGAAGAAAAACTCAGCCAATGGATTTTCAAATAAAAAGGTATCCCTTGATATCTCAAGAATTTCGGAGTATGTTTTAGAAGATGATGCCGAATTGGCTCGAGGTAGGAATGGTAATTGTTCATTTTGGGATTGTTTCAATGTCTATCGATGTGGACAGAGGGAACAAGACAGAATCACAATCTATGTGTACCCTCTGACAGAGTATGTGGATCAGGCCTCGAAACAAGCTTTCACTTTGACTCAGGAATATCATGAGATTCTCAAGGCAATAGTAGAAAGTCCTTACTACACTCCGAATCCAAATGAAGCTTGTCTCTTTGTGCCCAGCATTGATACGCTCAATCAGAATCTCTTGGATACGAAGTTGGTGGGAAAAGCTTTGGCATCGCTGAACTACTGGGAAAATGGAGAGAATCACATTCTTTTCAACATGCTACCAGGAAGTTATCCCGACTTTAATCGTGTTATGGACGTCAACACAGATAAGGCGCTCATCATGGGCGGTGGCTTCGATTCGTGGAGTTATCGGGTGGGTTTCGATATTTCGATTCCCGTCTGGAGCCCCCGCTTAGGAGTTCACAATAGAAAAGTAAACCAGTCAGAGAAGAAGTTCTTGCTGATCGCAGCTCAATTGAACATGTTTCCTCAACATGTGAGGCTTTTGAGAGACTTGGCAGAAGAAATTGGCCCAGATGTGCTTCTTCTCACCACCTGTCAACAGCAACAGGTCGAGGAAATGGCGGCTGAACCTCAAAGAATAAACACCAGTGTTCGATGTAGTTTGCCCAAAGGCAAGCGCCATGAGTATCCCCGTGTTCTGGAGAAGGGCAAATTCTGCCTCATTGCTCGTAGTGTCCGTCTTGGACAGCCCGATTTTTTGGAAATCTTGGCTCACAATTGTATTCCAGTCATTATGGCAGATAACTACATTCTTCCCTTTAAGGATGTCATCGATTGGGAGCTGGCATTGGTTCGCATTCGTGAAGCTGACTTGCACTCCGTAGTAGAAAAACTACAATCATTTTCGGCGGAGAAGATCCTCGAGCTCCAGGAGCAAGGGAAATGGTTGTATGAAAAGTATTTCAAGGATCTACCCACGATTACCCGAACCACGTTAGACATCCTTAATGATAGAGTCTTTCCACATCTGGCAAAGACATCGCTCCAATGGAATACCCCAGATAATTACAAAGCAAGTCACAATCCCTTGTTCTTGCCATTGATTGCATCAAAGGCGCAAGGATTCACGGCAGTTATTTTAACATATGATCGGGTGGAGAGCTTATTTACGCTCATTCAAAAACTCGCAGTAGTTCCGTCGTTGCAGAAAATATTAGTTGTTTGGAATAATCAGAAGAAGTCGCCCCCACATCGTAGGTTGAAATTGTTTGTTTTAAATTTAATTTCTAATCACCTCATCCTCATTTCAGCTTCAATGTTTCCAAAAATACTTAAACCTTTCAAAGTGATCCAGACTAAGGCGAACAAACTTTCAAATCGATTCTTCCCATATGACGACATCGAAACCGAGGCTATTCTAACCATTGATGATGATATTGTTATGCTCACTTCAGATGAACTTGATTTTGGGTAAGTGCAGAAGACAGACTTCGATTGAAGAGAAATCCTTAACATGTGAATTTTCAGTTACGAAGTTTGGCGAGAATTCCCCGACCGAATTGTCGGCTTCCCTAGTCGTATCCATGTCTGGGATAACATAACTCTACGCTGGCGTTACGAATCCGAATGGACCAATCAAATCTCGATGGTTCTTACTGGAGCTGCATTTCATCATAAATACTGGAGTTATATGTACACCAATGCAATGCCAGGCGATATAAAAGATTGGGTCGATGAACACATGAATTGTGAAGATATAGCAATGAACTTCCTTGTGGCAAACATTACAAATAAGCCACCAATAAAAGTCACACCCCGAAAGAAGTTTAAATGTCCCGAATGCACCAATACTGAGATGCTATCAGCAGATTTGAATCACATGATGGAACGCTCAGCGTGTATCGATCGTTTTTCAAAAATCTATGGCAGTATGCCGCTGCAGAGTGTTGAATTTCGTGCTGATCCTGTTTTGTACAAGGATAATTTCCCAGAGAAACTGAAACGTTTCAATGATATTGGTAGTTTGTAAGGGAGAAGAGTGTTCTTGTTACAAAACACACACACCAAAAAATATCATAGTTTAATTAAATTAACCAAATATTAAGTAAGTAATTACATAGTTAAATTTTAAATATACATAAATAACTGTTAGGCAGTTGAATTAGAAATTCAATGAGATTCGCATGAAATTTAAGAATTGAAAATTCCCCTTAAAAGATAATTAAAATGAGATTGAAAGCAATTAATTAAAGTTGAAAGGGGAATTAGGCTAAAACGTATATTTTTATTTTTTGATAAGCAAACTTTGTTTATTTTCATTGCACATAGATCTAAGACGTTTTATAAGTAATTGCTGATAGATAAGTGACTCCTAAAAACTTTTCGAAATCACTAATTCAAGAATTTTTTGATTAATTTGTATTTTTGGTAAACTAAAATCGAAGGATCAGTTAGGTTCTAGAAATCGAGAGAAATCAAATTTAAAATTAATTGATTTTGTATGCTCCACATTCAAAATAATTTAAACCAAACTTCCATAAATCATTCGAATCAAATCAAAACGAGCTTTTGACAGTCTTAAAAGACGATAACCCTATTTTGCTGAATTAAGTTTGTTTACTATTTTTCGATTTTATTTCGAGTGAAAATTAAATGCAGAGCCTAGCTGTACAAGTTTTTTAAAGTCACTTATAAAATTAAAAAAAAAAAGTTAGTAAGAACACGAAGTCTGAACTATCGAGATCGGAGTCACCATTCATAAATTCTAGTAAATTGCGCATGTCCTCTATGTTTTTTTGCAAAACTAAATTTGTCTCCCAAAAAGTTGCCTTCTGTTTTTTTTTTTATGATTTGAATGTCAGCCTCGGTTATAAAAAAATATTCCTAGGTTATATGTTTTAACGTCATCAAAATCCGATTTTTAAGTCTTAACAATTTTGTTTAAATCTTGTAATCGGTAAATCCTAGCATTTGTATAATAGAATTTACCGTTGACAGGATTAAAAACAAACCTGTTAAGACTTCAAGGAAAACATAACCATCATGAACGCTTACTTATTAAAAGAATATACATATGTATATATTTTTTAAATATTAGTCGTGTTTATAAGTTTAACTCAACAGATGGATAAAAAAGCAATGTATAAGAGTTTATCAAGGCTCTAAGTAACCTTTTTATAAATACCATTAACATTATACATTAACTTATCATACTCTAAAACCTCATAAACAAGTTAATCATAGAGAGCGCACTTCAAGTATTCTCTTTCCTTAACTCTTTGGAAAAAAGTTAGCTAATTTAGAAGTTGGCATATTAGCAACTTGGTCACGTAACTTCAAGTGAGCCTGGCTGAGAAGTTGGTATATTAGTAACTTAGTGATGTAACAACAAGTAAGCCAGGCTTCCAGATATTTGCAATGATATTCAAAGCGCTTATGCTCAATAACAAATACAAACTACTTATACCACATTTTTGACTATGCAATACACCAAGCATGTCAAACTCAATGGTTATCACGAGCCAAAACAGCAGGATCTAAATTTTTATGGGCCGCAAAAAAAAAAAGAAAAGATTTTTGTATGAAACAAATTTATTTAAAGAAAGAACAATAGCAATATTAATTTTTTTCTGGCAGAAACTTGGCATCTCTTTTCTGTTACCATCTTCTCAGCTTGTGGTGAAATTTTGTTGGCAGTTATTACTTTTAGAACAGACCCCAAATGTAAATCAGTTATTCTGGATCTTACAGGTGACTTATTTCCTTTCATCAGTGAAAATAACTGCGCGTGCTCGCATCGATAGGTGCTTCCAAACATACAAATGAGTTCATAAGCCAATCTTCGAGTCTTCTCAAATCTGACTGGCAAGTACTTGTAAAATTCAGGTATCCCAACTTCATTAAACTTAGATCTCAGATCGAAGTCACATTAAATTTCGATTACCTCCATTTGCATTTGGTTAGGTACTGACTGTATATTTATAGAAAAAATCGATGAAAATAAAGAAAACTTGTCTTTCAAAGACTCAAAATCTGCGAAACGTTTTTCAAATTCATTTCTAAGGCTTAAAATTTTCTCTGCGTATTTCTAATAGGACAATAGGACGGTGTTGAAATGAAGAAATTAAAAACATTTTCATGGGATTCCCCGGTTTGTTTTAAGTGTGTTTAGTTCATGAATGTATTTTTGTTCGTTTGGAGAAAAATTGAATGTGCAAAATTGGAAAATACCTGCAAGTTGTAAATTTAAGATTGGGCCGCAAAAATATTTGATGTGGGCCGCATTCGGCCCGCGGGCCGCGAGTTTGACATGCCTGCAATACACTGTTCTATATGTTGTGGATTTTATTTGAACTGAAAATGTGAGTGATTCGGTTTACTGAAATCATTGCACAAACAATTAGAGTCCTGGTGTTATTGGAAAAATTGCCTCATTCACTCCCCAAAGAATGTTTTCTCATAGTCTTGTTGCATTGCCTAATATCAAGATTAACTCCTCTCTAATAAAATTTTAAACAAAACACCCGTAATCTTCTCGGAACATTTCTAGTTTTCACAGAAGCACAGCAAAACAGACTTAACGTTGCATTCGTAGAGTTTTAGTTTGGTTTCCTGTAGTATTACTTAAGTTTCACACAATAGAAAGTATTTCAAATATATGTACTTCAGGTTTTTTTTAGGCTCCTCCAGTTTTAGTAATCGTTGAGAAGTTTAAAATATTAAATTTTGTTCAGTAAAACTTTTGACGATCTTCAAAATTTATATATCTCTATTTTTATTACTTAGTTTGAATATGTTCTTTTACTTTTCGAACAAATTCTGTACATGTACAAAATATTTAAGCTAAAGTTGTTTTTGATAAAACAACAGAAAACGGTTTAAAACACAAACTTGTTTTCTTAACAATGCTTTCACATCAAGTTTATGAAACCTATTTAAAAAATATAATAATAGTTTATTAAACGCTTTCAAATGTGAGCTTATACATATGTATGTACCTAGAATCGAATTTCTGATTTGAAATCAAAATTTTTGAAACCGTAAAAGCATAAAATTCGAGGTTTTTCGAAAATATAACGTCGCCGTTCTCTAAGTCCATTTTTTGTATGTTTGAGATATTTGCATTTAAAGTTTGAAATACACACAGATATCAGATTTTAGGAGTTTAAGTTCCTTATAATTTAATAAGAGAGAAAAATAGAACTTTTGTGAAGAATTGATAGATTAGTAATTCCTGTCAATGAAAATGCTTTCTCAAATAAGTAGTTCGGAATAGTTGAGAGTTGTAAAACACTAGGATCTGGTTGTGCGCTTAATTTATTTTGTATGCAAGAAATTTGCGAACTTGATAATACAAGAGCTGGAAAATTAATGGATTAAAGTTGAAGTTCTTTGAACAAACTAAACCTTAACCACCCTCAACATCCTCATCATTCCATACGTTATTGACCTGGTCAACACGCTTTTGCTTGAAATAAGCTGCTGTGGTAGACTGATCTTGAAAATATGTCTCTTTTCTACCAAATTGCATTTAACCCAATATATGGTGCATTTTATACCTACTCGTACAGTTATTTTTTAAATAAATAAAATTGTGTTGTTGTTAAATAAAGTTGAAATATTGAATGTATTGAAAACTTTCACAGCTGAAAAATATTTTCTCGACACCAAAAGTTCTTCGTGTCAATTTTATATGCAATTTAATCTCTATGCAATGTTTTGTTGAAAAAGTTAAAAATTACAAAACTTTAACCTTCCATCAATTTCTTTTCTAATCTTACCAAAACCTTAAAGTGCAATAAAAATCTATGATAAAATATTTTAAAGAAGTTTGCAATTAAAGAACTAAAATGCGAGATTCCGTTGCAAATTATGAACAGAAGAAAACACTAAAAATATTTCAGTTAAACTAAATTTTATTAGTTTTTCTTTTTTTATATACACTACAAATTTTCATAAATAACTCACACACACATCGTCTACTTTATGTTTATTATTTTTCTTTTTCAATAATATGCTTTTAGCTAGCGTTTTTAAACAAAATTCAAATGCAACAGTTCATTATTTCTCACCATTAATACGAAATTCGTAATAATAACATATTCATATTTTTATTCTTTTCGTTGTTTTTTTTTTTTTAATTCGAAAACAAAAGCGCCACATAAATGACAGTTATTATTATTTTAGTAGTTACGAATTTCGTAATAAGCGTGATTGTTGTTTTCACAATCAATATATTAAATTATTATTAGTTTAGTATATAATACAATTTTTGAATGTATGTAGTATTTGTATATTCTATTATAGAAAATAATTTGACTGCAAATTTTGTTAATGATATTTATATATATATATATATTTACTATACATAAGTTAAACTAGTGACATCAATAAAACATATTAAACATAACAAAAACGCAGTGTTTACATTGAAATCTTACTGCTTGCTTTTTTTTTTGTGTGTTTGTATAGATTATCCAATCGAGGTTTTTGTTTTTTTGTTTTTAATTTTTGTAAACTATGCAATAACCTGAAATATATATGTATTTATATATATTTATATATTAGTTCCAGCTCTATGAATAAGGTACATTAATGTAGGTCTCTATTATTTACATCATTATGTTGATGCTGAGTGGGTTATTTCGGTTTGCAAATACAAAATAATAATAAAACAAACAAAAACTAATATATTTAATAAAAGAAACACATTATTATGATGACTTATTTTTACATATCTGTTGGCAGAATATCCGGTATAAGATACTTGCACAAATCTAACTCATTATCAACGAAAATAACTTTTTTGGCAGTGTTCTCGTCTAACCAATTCCGAATCACTGGCCATATTGTTGAGAAGAGTCCCGGTGAATTGATAATCAAACAAACACCCAAACGCTCTGGATAATGTTTACTAAGCAACCAGATTAGATTTTTAATTAATTGATAATCCATACAAGATGTACTGAATTCGGCCAAATCGAAGACTATACACAAACTATCGGTGACTTCTTCGAAGCATTTTTTACATCCTTCCTCCAGGCAATAGACAATGAATTTGGTCAGTTCATCGATGTCACGATCGGATGAGTTGTGATTTTTCGCTGGAATATATACAACTGGACGACCAGTACAATCGCGATGTCTTAGAACCCGGGCTTTGTTGCTGTGCTTTTTGAGATCTTCGCTTTGGGCGAGAGCCTCTACACCGTATTCTTCGCGCCATTTGTTTGTTTTTAAAATTGCCTAGAAATAGAAAATATAATTTGGTCATGAGATTTTTAACAGAATCATAAATGAGCTATATTTTTAACTATTTTATAATCGAGCTAAGGTAAAAAGGCTAACAGGCTTGAATATTCACAATACCTAATATTATACGCTCCCGGAAATTTCACCACGATTTTTAACTTGGTCAGATTTATCGAATTGAACATTTGGACATTTCACAACGTTTTAAGTTTCCTTAAATTGTGTACGTACGTTCGGAATAGCTTTGTTCGTCGGCTATATCTCAAGTACCAGAAGAGATATCGACTTCAAATAAATTTTGTTTTACAGATAATAACATCAAAAAATGCAGACAGAGCTTTAAAAAAAAAAATGAGTGGGTGTTTAAAGCAAGTAAAAAAAAGAAGGCAACAATTTCGTTGACCCCAAAAGTCTCTCGCTCCAATCACGCTAGCGACTTTAATTAAATTTTATATTATACATTGTGATTTCATACCAATTTGGTATGAGTTCTAAAAACTTTCAACTAACGGTTTTTTTTAATAAATACAAACATTTTTGTCACCTCGAATATTTTCGGTTCGGACGACATAAGGGGCGGGAAAGTAAGGCAAGTTTCAAGCATCTGATTGGTCAGCTGTCAAAAAATGAAATTCCAATTAAGGCAACTTTATTGGAAAGTTAGCCAAGAAAAATGGGCGGGTTCAGGCGACATAAGGGACTTGAAAGTAAGGCAAGTTTTTAGCATCTGATTGGCCAGCTGCCAAAAAATTGCCTTCCAATTAAGGCAACTTAATTGGAAAGTTGACTGGAAAGTTAGTCAAGAAAAATCTCCCTTACTATCAAGTCAAGTCTACTTATGTCAAAATGACAGTTGATTATTTTTTTTCATCCAACTGAAAGCTGAACTTTATTACTCATTGACTTATTTATTTTCTGCACAATTCTATTTACTGTTTTGTGTAAAAGGGTTCCTTGTCAAATTGGAAAAGAAATAACTAATATTTCTTTACAATACAAAAAACAAATCGTGATGGACTTGTAGCTTGCCTGAAAAGTGTTTTGCAGACAGTAAAGTTCTTGATAGTTTTTGTACGATCAACTGAAGGTAGAAGGTTAGTGAAGTAAGGTTCTAAGTTTAAAATGCATTCTACTTAAAAAACCAACTAGTTGCCTTGGTCAAAATTTACGTTCAAGGAATGAAGTTGACTGCAAATGAAGTCCCTTATGTTGTCTGAACCTGCCCAATCTCCCTTACTATCAAGTCAAGTCTACTTTATTTGCAGTCAACTGCTTTCTCTGAACGTACATTTTGCCCAAAGCAACTATTTAGTTTTTCAAGTGTCATGAATTTCAAATTCAGAACTTTACTTCACAAACCTTTACTTTAAGTTCATAGTAAAAAAAGTACAAACAAAATTACTGTCTACAAAATACTCCTCAAGCAAGCTACAAGTCCATCACGATTTGTTTTTTGTATTGTAAAGAAATGTTAGTTATTTCTTTTCCGAATTGGCAAGGAACCCTTTTGGAGAAAGCATTAAATGAAGTTGAAAATAAATAAATCATAGAGTAATAAAGTTCAGCTTTTAGTTGAATGAAAAAAACATTATCAACTGTCATTTTGACTTGACTTAATAGTTAGGGAGATTTTTCTTGACTAACTTTCCAGTCAACTTTCCATTAAAGTTGCCTTAATTGGAAGGTCATTTTTTGGTAGCTGGCCAATCAGATACTAGAAACTTGCCTAACTTTCAAGTCCTTTATGCCGTCTGAACCTGCCCAATGAAATATGGCAACCACCTGCTTGGACACACTAAAGGACCTGGAGTAGTTGCGAAGTTGGGTAAATGGAAATTTTCAAAATTATTAAAATGGAAAATAAACTTTGCACTTAACTTCGCACATTTGTCCCAAATTCTGTAGTGTGTCAAAGTGGGAGTTGTATTTGGAAAGCATATCCCCATATATACCTCACTATTAAAACGTCTTAATGCATAATTTTTTAAAAAAAAAACCTCCCAAGGGTACCAGCCACGAACCGAAGCCTGTAAAGACGATCAGGGGAACATCGTAGTAGAACCGCAGTCTATGTTGAGAATATGGAAAGACCACTTCTCCAAATTATATAACGGCGATGACGAACCGAATTCCGCTGTAAGGGAGATAGAACCACTCAACCTAGGCGACGTAGATCAACAATTCCGCCTACCCGACCTAGACGAAGTGAAGATAACTATATCTAAACTGAAGTCAAATAAAGTTGCTGGAGCTGACGGCATCACTGCCGAACTATTTAAAGCAGCAGGCGATGACTTGGTAGGGAGCATGCACCAACTCATCTGCAAAATATGGTCGGAAGAAAGCATGCCCGATGAGTGGAATCTCAGCATAGTTTGCCCGGTACATAAAAAAGGAGACCCTTTAAATTGCGCCAACTACAGAGGGATCAGTCTCCTTAACATTGCATATAAGATCCTTTCTGCCGTATTATGTGAACGTCTGAAGCCATTCGTCAACAACCTGATAGGTCCTTATCAGTGTGGCTTCAGACCAGGAAAGTCCACTATCGACCAAATATTCACATTACGGCAGATCTTGGAAAAAACCCAGGAGCTTCAAATCGATACCACCATCTCTTTATCGATTTTAAAGCCGCGTATGACAGCATCCATAGGGAAGAGCTCTACAGAGCAATGTCTAGTTTTGGCATCCCTGCCAAACTTATCCGTTTGTGCAGAATGACGATGGAGAATGCACGCTGCTCCATCAAGGTCGGAAAAGATCTCACCGATGCATTTGATGTCAAAAAAGGTTTTAGACAAGGCGATGCACTGTCATGCGACTTCTTCAACATCGTTCTGGAAAGAATTGTGCAAAACTCAACCGTCAACACTAGAGGCACAATCTTCCAAAGTTCCATCCAATTACTCGGATATGCAGATGATATTGACATCAAAGCGTGATGTCAGTGGAGCGTTTTTGAGCATTGCGAGGGAAGCGAAGAAGATGGGTTTAGTGGTCAATGAGGGCAAGACCAAGTATATGCTTTCATCAAAAAAGGACATTGAACAACGACGTCTTGGACAAAACGTCATCATGGACAGCTATAACTTCGAGGTAGTTAAGGACTTTGTCTACCTAGGCACCGCTATAAACACAGACAACGACACCAGCGCTGAAATCAAACGAAGAATAACTCTTGCAAATCGCTGCTTCTTTGGACTTAGAAGGCAATTGAGAAATAAAGTCCTCTCTCGAGCATCTAAAATCACCATCTATAAGACACTCATTATCCCGGTTCTCATTTATGGCGCTGAGGCCTGGACCCTGTCAAAGAAAGATGAGAACGTCTTAGGATGCTTCGAGAGGAAAATTCTTCGGGTGATTTTTGGTCCCGTACGTATAGATGGAGAATGGAGGAGAAGATATAACGACGAACTGTACGGGCTGTACAGCGACACTGACCTAGTTAGCAGAATAAAAGTCCAACGGCTTAGATGGCTGGGTCATGTAGAGCGAATAGACATCAACGCTCCAGCCCGGAAGGTCTTCGAATCCAATCCCGAGGGACGGCGCAGTAGAGGAAGACCGCGAGTCAGGTGGCGCACTAAGGTGGGTGAGGACCTCAACCAACTTGGCGTGCGAAACTGGAGACAGCTAGCTAGGGACCGAGCTGGCTGGAGACGCATGTTGGTTGAGGCCCAGGTCCGCCCTGGACTGTAGCGCCACCTTAAGTAAGTAAGTAATGCATAATTTTTAATTATATATTATTTGATTTTCTGACCTTATATCCATTTTGCCTTCTTAATTTCTTTCTATTTCAAAATTTACGACTTATTTTCCAAAAAAAAAAAAAAACTGGTTCTTTGTCCAATTTGAACCATCATTTTTTCAAAATTCTGGCGTAGGTAATTATGGGGAGCAATAATTTAAATAATTAAGGAAAAATTAAAGCGCTAAAGTCCGGTGCTAATATAAAAGCCGCCAAAAATGTTATTTCTTCAATTTTGTTACGTCACGGCATTTATTTCGTATGGATAGGGATTATCCCGAACCTACTTAAGATTCCAAAACAACTCCAGAAACAACAACTGATGTAACAAAAACAAAAGTTTATTGTACTCTACACTCTTGCTCTTTTTTCTTTCAACTTTAGGTTATTAGTAGGTATACCGACATTACCCAATTTGAACAAAACTCCAATTATTATTGTCACTTTACCTACTTTCGTGTTTCAGTAAACCCCCTTATGGAAGGAATAAGGGTGAATGTTTTATTTATCAGTTTATTTGCATTTACATAATATTTCATTAAATACAAAAAAAAAAAGAAAAGAAATTCATTCAATTTATTGTTTGAATGTTAGCAAAGCTTAATTGAAAAAGGCTCTAATGAATAATAAATACCTACATACATATAGATTTTATTTTAACTTATTGTCTTGTCCAATTGACACTCGTAAAAAGATTTGCTCTTCATATCAATTAATTTTAATAGAAACGAATATAAATTAATCACTGTAAGTGTGACGTTGTAAGTCGCACATATTGCTACAATTTGACCTTCAAAGTAAAATAATATTAAAGTAAACGAACTCCAACTACTACCTACCTACATATGTATATAGGTACCTTACAAATGTAACTATCTACCCCATATTTTTATATAGAAAATGAAACTTCTCAAGTAAACTTTTTTTTTTAATTTTGAGTCACACTAGACATAACCTGCATGTTTTGTAACAAGATGTTACATATGGGTGTAATTTAAACTATTAAACAAAGCTTAATAGTAAACATATGGTTATTACCTATATACGAATTAACGTGACTCAATAACTATTTGTTTTCATGTCTTTCTAGGAACAATGTAACTTTTATCTTATCACAGAATTGCCCCAAATACGACAACGACACATTCTAAAAACAATATTAGGAACAGGAAATTGATTTTTTCCCACTCTGATATTATATTCCATTCCAACTGTGGGCACCAAAATAGAATAATTTAAGTTATAGGGCACTCTCATCCTTTGATAGATATATTCTTTTTTATTTTTGTAATTCTTGGTCTATTGACATCTTTCTGGAATCTTTTAATTAAGGATGAGTAGGTTTTATTGATTTACCTACCTGAAATGCAGCATCGGCCGTTTTAAAAGCTCGTAGATAACGAATCAAAGAGAATTCATTATGGTACTGTTTAGGATCAGCATCTGCAATTAGTTTCATTCGATTCTTCAAATCCTGTAGGTCATCTGGATTGACTGGTGCAACTTCCGTTTGTGACATGATATAACTTTGTCCAATGAGATGATAATTTATATGAAGGTTTTGCAAAATGCGTGTTTGGTCAAAACATATGCAAATTATTTTTTATTTAAGCAGCTATAAACGTTTTGTTTTTCTTTTTATTTCACTGTTCTAGATTAATAAGAACCCCCTTATGGTTACAAGAAAATAATCAATTACAATTGATTTATTTTTATTTAAAAAGAAAAAGTGTATCCGTATCTGATTTCTTACGTAGGTAGTTTGCTCGATAAAACTTTGACAACACTGGATAGTGGATTTGGATTGGGCTCTGCTGGTTCTGGTTCTGGTTTCTGTTTCTGGCTTCTGCTGGCTTTGGTAATGGCCTTTAGTAGGGTGAGTTCGGTGGTCGGTAGAAAAGTGGAACTACAACAAAAAAGAAAACAAAATTATCTACACATAGCTATTTGTAGCTATTCATCATCAGTTTGTCTTCGTCAAATATTCAACAAAAAAAAAATAATGAATGAAGAATAAGACATGAAAAGAAAATCATTGATTGGCTGACAGAAGAGAAGGTACTCTTTTTTGTGGTGAATTTCTATACAAAAAGTGTTAGAGGTCTATTGATTTTAAAAATTCCTACTGTTTTTGAGGGAAGTACTTCTTTTTAAATTTCTGAATTTAACATAGTAAAGACATTTAGAACTCAGTAAAAATAGATTTTGGTTTAATATGAAATGCAAAGCGGAACTAGTTATTGTATGTTGTGGGTGAACGATTCTCTACCAATGCTTCCTTCTTTTGGTTTTTATTTCTGTTGAATCTACCAAACGCCTTCGAGCACTGGCTGATAACGCTATCGGCTTCGGCGGCATTTTGCTTTTGGTTTTTGGTTGACTTGTTTGTTTTTAACTTTTTTGTATTTGTTTAGTGGGCTTTGTCAAGTTAATTGCCAAAAAATGGTGTTGCATTTCTTATTTAATACCAGCATAATGATTCAATTAATTGAACATCAGCTGTATGAAATTTGTTTAATGTTTACGAATAGAATTTTCCATAGTGCTAGAGGTAGATATTGGAATAGTGGGAATGTGAACGAGATGGAGAAAGCTAAAGTAAAATGTGGGAATTGTGATAAGTGTGGTAAGTTTAATCATTTAGGAAATTTTAAACTTTTAGGCCGTGTGTGAATTGCGTTAAAACAATTATTTTAACCAAGATTTCTGCGCAGGTTAAAAAAATTTCCCTCGATAATTTAAGAAATTTCCCTGAACGAAAATTGGTTTTCTTTTTCGCGGAAAAATAATTTCTCTTACAAAACATATTTTTAAGAAAACAGGGTTAATAAAAAGTCTCTGAAACTTAAAACAAATATTTTTTATTTATTGTTCTCGATTCTAATGTCATATTTTAAAACAACAGTCAAAAATATTCAAACAAAATTCCCATTTTGATTAATTGATTTATTCGGTGTGGTAACACTGAAAAATTGAATGCAAAAGCAAGAGCAAATTTCTCTATCAATAGAAACGTCAAATTTTAACACACTTTAACCTGCTCCACAGCTCAATAAATTTTAACCCATTTTATTCACCTCATTAGTGTCAAATTTTAACGCTGGTTAAATTTTAACACACATTTTAACGCAATTCACACACGGCCTTATATGCAAACTTTTATATGGAGCCTTGTTTAGTAACTCAAAGTTTAAAACCTAAAAAAAATTAACAAAAGTTGGTAAAAATTGATTTTCGACTTAAATATCTTTTCAAAAATTTGAGATACATATAAGCTTTAAACTAATTTTATCTTTTAAAAAATATTGTTGTCAACATTCAGTAAAATTTTGAGAAAAATCGCATTGAAATTTTTTACAAATAATAAAAACATAAAAAAAGCATTACTAAAAGTTGGTAAAAATGGATTTTCGACTCAAATATCTTTTCAAAAAGTTAAGATATTTGCTTCAAACTAATTTTATCTTATAAGAAATATTGTTTTTAATATTCGATAGAAAAATCGAATTGATAATTTTCTTACACAAAATAAAAACCTAAAAATATAACAATACTAAAACTTGGTAAAAATTGATTTTCGACTCAAATATCTTTTCAAAAATTAAAAATATTGGCTTCAAATTAATTTCATCTCACAGAAAATATTGTTTTCATAAAATAGTCCGTTTTTTCATAAAAAATAAAATCTACAAAAAATAGTACCCAAATTTAGTAAAAATTGATGTTCGGTTCTCGATATCTCGGGAACAATAGAAGATATTGACTTCAAATTAATTTCATTCATCCAATTTGTATTTATTTATATAAGAAATTAAAATTTTTAAGAAATGCTACTAAAATTGGTAAAAATTGGTCTTCGACTAAAAATCTCGTTAACAAAACTAGATTTCGAAATCAAACTATTTCATAATATGCAAAATATTATTGGTAATTTTAAAAAGACAAATCGACAGACGGGATGGTAAGTTATCAGTGTGGGTCGCATTCGCATCCCAGTCTCTTTTTTATTTTGGTCTCTTTTGTCTCTTTATAATAATCAAAAGGGTTAACGAAAAACATGAGTCTTATACAGGGTGTCCCACAATCCTCACCACAGAAGACAAACATGAAACATAGGTTCCTAAGGTACTTTTAAGATAAAAAATGTTTGAAGTAATTTCCTCGTTTCTGCAATATTTTCAAGCTGTAAAACGGTTTATATAATTTTTAAAATTCTAACTTCTATTTTTTAAATTTTAAACTTTTCTTGTTTTTTTGACGCTAAAACTTTTTTTAAATTCGGATAAAGTTTCTCTTGTCATTTATTAATAAACCCATTTTTTTTTTTAATTTTTACGGTTTTGATTTCGTACTTAAAAAAATACACGTAATCAAGTATTGTTTTCTTTTTTTTTGTTTAATGAAAGTCCATATTTTTTTGCTTAGACAAATGTATGTATTTTTTCCATAATAATTTTAATGCTTTTGTTTAAAAA
This sequence comes from Eupeodes luniger, assembly GCA_951509635.1. Lineage (NCBI taxonomy): Eukaryota > Metazoa > Arthropoda > Insecta > Diptera > Syrphidae > Eupeodes > Eupeodes luniger. The sequence continues at coordinate 124,326,306 of OX608074.1, forward strand.
AATGTTAAGTATTATAAGCGAAAAAATTGCCCAATTTTTGGGCAGTTGTTAATTTTGAAATTGTCATTTTTTAACATTTGACTACTCCATTGGATAAGGCGAATCCTTCCAAAAACCTGATATTTTCAAAAATACTATAATAATACTATAACAGAATCCGATGAGTGGACTAAGGTCTGTCCTTTCTCTAACTATTCTTAACTATTGTTGTTCCTAAACGTAAATATTGTTACGATTTGCAACAATATGACGTCATTGTGTTGAAGTGTCAAATAGTTACGATCTGTAACAATTCATAACTCAGCTCGAGAGTTGAAAGTGTTGAACTATCAAAGTGAATGATAAGCTTACAAACAAGTTATAGTCGTGATTCAAACAAATTTCAACATTTTTTTTTCTGATATAACAACAACAGTTAACAGTTGTACAAAAAAGAACAAACCGCTGCAGAAGGAATCAAATGTCAATTTTAATTTCAACCATTGTACAACTGTCAAAAAATCACTCCGAATTTCTCCGCAACTGATTTTATCAAAACAGATCAAGACCAGTTGTAAACGATCTTGACATTTTTGTCGTAGCCAGAATTTTATATGAATACGAAGTGTGTTCAAAAAGTACCCGGAATTTTCGTTATTTCAAAAAAATATTTATTTATTCGTTTACATCAATGTGGTCCCCTTCAAAGTAGTCCCTCCCAGATATAATACACTTATGTCAGCATTTTTTCCAATCTTGGAAGGACTCTTAATATTCACTTTTTGATATGTCCTTGAGCTTTCTCAGCGATTTTGCCTTTATTTCTTCAATCGAGGAAAAACGCCGTCCTTTCATGGGCCTCTTCAACTTTGGAAACAGGAAAAAGTCACACGGAGCCATATCTGGTGAATATGGAGGTTGGGGCATGACTACGGTATTGTTTTTGGCCAAAAAATTACGAACAAACAAGACGAGTGAGCAGGTGCGTTATCGTGGTGCAAAAGCCATGAACTGTTTTTCCATAAATCTGAGTGTTTTTTTCGGATTGCTTCACGCAAAAGTCGCAAACCTTCAAGGTAATACTCCTTATTAACCGTACGACCTTGTGGTAAGAACTCTTGATACACTATGACTATACCATTATAATCGAAGAAAACAGTAAGCAAAACTTTCACATTTGATTGAACTTGACGTGCTTTATTCGTTCTTGACGTTAGATGCTTGCAGGTGGACGATAGTGCTTTGGTTTCGACATCATAACCGTACACCCATGTTTCATAACCATTTATGACCCTTTCAAGCAAACTTGGATCGTCGTGTTCATGCGTTTGTTTTTTTGGTCAAAATTCAGCAGTTTCAGCAAAACACGTCGAACCTTAGCAACTACCACAGACAAAGTAAACAGTGAATATAGCTAAAAATTGCATCATACTTTAGGGGCATGTATACCAACACAATAAAAAAATAATTTTGACCTTCGGACTCTCCAGACCCGCGGAATTTAAAAATTTCGGGTACTTTTTGAACACACCTCGTATATATAACAGTTTTGAATGAGTCAAAAAACCAATTGTTTGCTTTATTTTCCGTGTTGATATTCGTAAAACAAATTTAATTAATTACATTACATTGCTAATTTCTGCGCTCTTTTGAATAATTAAACTTTTTATAGGTCTTGCAAATTCGAAAAGTCTTCTTAAAATGTATTTCTTGAAAATAAGAAATACTTTGCCTTAGGACATTTAAAATAATGTGTACAAAAACATATCAAGATGGTCTCCATATTTTTACCTTTTACTATATTTAAATCATTCGCACCTATTTCATGCCCTTAAGTACTTATCTACAGTATTAACAATACTACACCATAGTCAATAATAATTATCTCTTTGTTTATAAAACATTTAAGTCAAGAAAACAAAACATGGAAGTGACTTCAAGTGTAATACCACAACACAACCGACCGAAAGATGACCACAGCACAAATTGCGTCATTATATCATCGGTACAGAGTTAAGCTTCCATTCAGAAACATTTCTAGGTTACACTACAGCCACTAAGCGCTGCTAGACTTTGTGTAGCCGATTTATCGCAATAGCAAGCCTCCCTCAGCTTAGAAATGTGCATACGATTTTATCAATCAAACCGAAAACTACACAAAGTGGCCTTCATCCTACTATATACAAGCTGCAAGCTGCATTTTATTATTTATAAAGAATGATAGCAATCATAATACACAAAGACGATTTCCTTTTTTCTATGCAATTTTGTTAAAGATAAGATTTAAGTTTTGCAAAATTGCATATAAATAAGCTTGGCAAAATATTTTTGCAAGCAGTTAATAAATAAATGTTGTTGAAACTTTGAGTAATTAAACGAAAGTAAAAATAAATACATAATCTTTATTAAAAAGCAAAAATGTTTTCTTCCGAAGATAAATTGGAGGCACGACCAATTGAAACGAATAAACAATTGTGGGAATTTGATATTCGAAGCAAGGATGTGAATTGGCGCGAAATAGTGGTACCATTAGCGCCAAGACAGAATGCAGTCTATTTGGGCAATTTGTTTCCATATCTCAGCAGCAATCGTCGCAAACTCACCGAAGAAAACAAGAAGGAAGTTCTCGTCTGCCATGACATGATGGGGAATTATTTAGAAGATCGGTAAGTTCATGTAAAATCTTAATTTGAATACGTTGAAAGAGCTCTTAAAGAGTGAAATTAAATATGCCTTGTGATATCCAACACTAAACAATTACTTTATCGCTTAATGATGTTTTCCTCAAGCGAAAATCCTCAAACTTAAAATCTCCAAAAAGTAAACCCTTATGTCAAAAATCTCCAAAAATATATCTCCAATTGGTGAATCATGCATTTAAATCGAGCGATTTATTTTTAAGGCCAACATGAATTTTCAAAAAGAAAAAAATGGATGGAACACAAAGCAATAATACAATGGTTAGACTACAAATGTTAGACCGATGAGTAGACTGCGGCGTGGGTCAAATGTCAATTTTGACATTTGTATCATATTAAAAATGTCAAAAACTCGCTCCGAATCTATTCGCAACTCATTCGTCGGATTTTGCAATCAGTATGAATACTTAAAAGTAAGGTGAAGTGAGAAACAAAAGTATAGTTTGATTGGTTAAAAAAAAGTCATGTAACTGTCACACGAGAAATTGAGTAAAAACACATACACGGGGATTTGGAGATTTCGAAAATAAAAAATTGATTTCTTGGAGATTTATTCCATTTCGAGATTTCGATAAGGAATATTTAGAGATTTCGTACACCTCCCTTTATTTCTCTGTGCATGTCCCAATGACCTTAAATTGTATCCCCAGTCCAAATATAATATTTGAAATGAAATACTTAAAATTAAAATTCTTTTCGTCCCAGGTTTTACCATTCCTCTATAAAATACGATGACTATCGATTCTTTCATTGGTCCGGAGTAGATTACTTTTGTTACTTCAGTCATAAGTACATTACCATACCACCTTGTGGCTGGATCAATGCTGCACATTCTCACGGAGTAAAAGTTTTAGGTATCTTAAATAATATTTCTAATATTACGATATTTAAAAATAACTTTCTAGGAACCTTTATAACTGAGAGTTCTCCACCATTGGAAGAAGTTTTGCGGACTAAAGATAGTATAGATAAAACAATTGAAGCACTTGTTAAACTGTGTCAGCACTTTTACTTCGAAGGATGGCTTCTTAACATTGAGTGTAGAGTTGCCAAAGGTCTCATGGAGAAACTTTTGTAAGTTAGAAAAAAGTGCATATTTTGTGTAAAGCTTCTAAACATTACCCTTAAATTTTAGTTATTTCGTGGAGCAGCTTAGAGCTCGTGTAAGGAATGAAGTGGAAAATGGTGTAGTTTTCTGGTATGACAGTGTGATCGACACAGGAGATCTCATTTGGCAAAATGAGATCAATGAGCAAAATATTAAATTTTTCAAGCTCAGCGATGCAACATTAGTAAATTATACCTGGAATGAAAGGAGCTTAGAGAGAACAACTGATGTATTGAAAGCCCATGGACAACCTGCTTCTAAGTCGTTTTTTGGAATTGATATTTTTGGCAGAGGTCAAGTGGCGAAATTTCAAACCAAACAAACATTGGGGAAAATTTTCAATACTAACTTCTCATATGGTTTCTTTGCTCCTGCTTGGACCTTTGAGACTCTTGGTCAATTTGGATATGATATTAAAAATTCTGATGGAAATGATCAAGTGAACGAAGCATTTCTCTTAAGAAATGACAAATTTTGGTGGTCGTTCTGGGAGTACATTCCAACGCATCCGTATGTCATGCTTCCATTGTACACCGACTTTTGCCTCGGATCTGGAAAGGCTGTCTATGAGTTTGGACAGAAAGTAAGGAATAGCAGTCAGTTCTTCAGTTTGTCAAAACAATCATTACAACCATCTGTGCCTCTGTATGGTTGTGCCGAACGAAACTTTGACAAGGTTTACAATGGTGGATCTAGTTTGAAAGTTGTTCAAAGTGAAATAAGCTTTCGCCTTTTCACGACCGACTATGAAATTGATGGAACGCTTATTTTCGCATATGCATTTAAATTGGATAAAGCAGATGGACATTTGGATTATATTCTGAGGTTGCAAATAGATGAGGATGATGGCGAATGTTTATTGTTTCTAGGGGATTATTTACTTTCGAAAGTCGAACCTGGCAGATGTTATTTATCTGCAATAACCGACAATTATATTGATACACTTAAAAGAGTTCTCGATGAAAGTGCAGTAGATTTTAAAATCCCATTAATTGGAGATGGTAATTGGAGAGTTCGTTATTATGTGTTAAACTTTGATACAACAGTGTATGTTAAAGATATTGGTGTCCTCTTTAGAAAGGCGTCATTTGCAAATGACGTAGCCTACTTGGGAGCTGTTTATCTAAATAATATTGAGAGTATCACTCTGCCTCGGGATAGTAATGCAATGTACCTCAAAATAAAAGAGGACTTTTTAATGCATTAATGGATTTATAACTTTAAGAAAAAACTTAAGCATATACAAATAAATAAACACGATTTAAATTTGTTACATTTGCCACTACTTGTTTTGAAAATTATGATATTGAGCAGTACTAATAAAAAAACTTTTGATTATTAATTATAAGCAATGAATTAATATAACCTACAATTTATAATGCAACTAAAAAGTTGTTTTATTCTATACTCGTAGTAACCGTGTTGTGACCGTTAGTGCGTAGGACTTACTTCCTGCCTCTACTATCAAAAAGCTTCTTTACGAGTACTGCCTCTTGAGAGGTATAAAAAAATCCTCCCATAAAAAGTGCTTGTGATGAAAAGCAAAGGGAGGAATCAAAGAAAATTTGTTTGTATTGTATAATGAAAATTCATGGTCCAATTTAGATGACAATTGCTTTGCTGCTTTTTTCTTCCAAGCTGACAAAAAATAACTTGTACTTAAGTGATTCATTCACTTTGACATTTCAACACTATCAAACTCATCTCCCGAGCTGAGTTGTTAATTTTTCCAAATTGTAACTATTTGACTCTTCAACAATGAGTTAAGGAACAATGTGATGACGTCATAATGCTACAAATCCTATGCATTTCAGAGTTTAGGAACGGCAATAATTAACGATTGTTAACAATAGTTAAAAAAAAAAAGAAAATATCTCTGATGTTTAATACCTTTCAAACTCAGCTGTTATTAGGAGTGTCATTACAATCAATATTAGTTAAGTGTTTCCTATTTACGACAATGGATCGCTTAAAAATCGAACAAGTTTTACAATGCTCAAAACAATCGAAGCCACTTTTCACGCAACGCTATGCTTATGGCCATCATAATCGAACGCATCCGCAACAAATCCATACAATTGTTAAGGAATTTTAGGAGAGTAGAAGTGTTACTGATCGTGAGGCTTGTGCATCATTATAATGCACGCTTAGTCTAAAATAGTAATTTTAAGAGTGCAATTATGGCTTTATTATGGGAAATCTCTCTGGTTTCGTAATTTTACGGCTTGGTAACTTCAATTACCCAATAAGATTATGTAATTTGAAACCGTTAAATTTTCGTTCTATAGGGCTTCCGTTGCTTTATAATAAAATTTACTTTCTAAGCTTTGCTTTCAAACCCGAAATTGAATGTAAAAAAGCTTAATGGCACATTTATTTTTTTCCGAAAATGTGTTTTTCTATTCTCTTGGCGAAAATTTATTCTTCTGAAAAGCTGATCCTATTTTGTCAAAAAATACAACGAATCGTTCCACTCGTTTATGTTACAGTTAGAAAAATGTTTGGGGTACATTTTTCCAATGACAGAAATTTTCAATGACCTGTTGAAAATATTCCATTGATTCAATGATGAAGACCAATGATAGCAATTGATTTAGCAATTTCCAACAAACAAAATTTTGCATAACATATTGAAAGTTAACTTCAAGACAGATAAATTTAAAATACTAAATGATCTCGCCTTAATTTTCTACACATGTAATCTGGGTGTAAGATTTCCTCACAGGTCAATCATAAAAACTAAAAACTTGGCAGCACATAATTCAACACCTTCATAAATCTACTACAATTTACGCCATCTTTTTCGGCATCGCGAAAATAAAATAGACAACTTAATTTTTACTTAAAAGAAGAACATTTTTGTTAGCCTCATTCCTTAATTGAATTAAAATATACTATTTTATCAATTTGAATAAATTAAAGACTTGCAAATTATTTCTAAAATAGAAATCTATTCCATCGTGTGTTTATTTAAACAACATTTATTTTATTTTGTATTTGAATCAATAAAAACTCAACCTATAATTCTATAACAGGTAAGCTGGAAACATTTTAATTTAATTACTATTAACTTTTTGTTGTTTTATATGTATGTGTATTAATAAATTTTAATAAACGCGTATTTAAAGTAAAGTAAGCGAGTGAAAATGAACCTAATCCCAGGCGAACCAATTCCGCCTGGCTTCGAAGATGAAATAAATCGTGTTCCTGAAATTCAGTCGACTATTAAAAACTATCGTGAGAATGCTCTAATTGGGATCGAGTACACCGTTGAGCTGCAGAACGATGAGGAACGTGAGCCCTCCTACATGTGTTTGCTGTGCGAAAAACGCGGTGACCCACGTACCATCATTTGCCATTGGACTAGCTACAACCATCGCCTCAAGTACTTGGAGAAGCACTTCCCAACAGTCATTCGAGAACTGGCTCCAGTGCGCTACAAGCCCGATTCTCGTCAAGCTATGAACCATTTGATAGTTGGCATTTGCAATGCCATTGAACATCATTATGGTAGATTATCGGTTAGTGTTTATCACGCAGATGATTTTCGTTCGTTGCGAGAACGCATAATAGAAGACATTAATGAAAAGTACCATTACGACGAAAAGAGTGGCCCATCATTCACCAATGCCATAGATCGCGAGTACTTGAACAAAAATACGCAGATTTTGCAAATCACCATCAAGACTCCTGCTTCTATAAATGCAGAGGCAGTTGCTCCAACAGATCGTGATAGTTTGGATGAGATCTCGAGCGAAGAAGAAACAACACGAAAGGTATCTGGTGTATCAAATTCCAAGAAGAAGCGCAGAAGTCAGTCACCGGCTTATAAAGTAGCTCTTCCAAGAGTTCGGCGTTCTCCTCCATTTGAAGAGGTATTATTACATCCTAATGTTTTAATCATAATTTGTATGGTGTTTCTTACAAACATTTTAACTCCAAAAATATATTTACAGCAGATTTGCTTCCAATTTATTATACTTTTCTGATATATTTTCAAAACATGTTGCAATAAGAACTTGTTGTTCTTTTACTATAAAACTGTGCTAACCCAACGGTCTTTGGACTATTTTTTTGTAATTTTGTTTTTAGAAACAATTCAATGCGTAAGCTCCAATTTTTACCTACCTTTACACACTACACTACGTTACTTAGACAGTTTTAAGTACCTACTCGCCTTTGAGTGCGGTTTTCGGTAATGTGTTTGAGCCCCCTCCAGCTCTTCCCCAATCTCGACGATCCCACCTCGACTGTGTCTCTCGACTTTGCTGCCTTCTTGAGTGAGTGGTTTGCATTGTATTGTCTACCCTCCAATGTAGTCATTAAATTTTCCAAGAGTATGTCCAATCTACTGCCATTTTCTCCGTCTCCTGTCAAGACTGCCTGCAGCATATCACTAATAACCATTAAAAACAGAATTGACAATAATATGCAGCTCTGTTTGACGACCCTTTTTACATTCAACTCTTCTGACAACCTACATACTCCCTGTTAGACGTGACTCGTGTTATTATAACTCGTTTTATAAAAGTAAACAGTTTTTCCAAGATACTCCTTCTCCCCAAAACAAGTAAGGTAAACTCTGCTGACGCTTTCAAAACCATTTCTATTTTGTAGTGCCTATTCTAACCGTTTGAATTAGACCAAAAGAATGTTAATTCCCTCACACAACATTTGCCAAATCCATACGTTGTAGGGCCTGAAATTAAACAACATTGTGCACCTTAAAAAAAAAGTCCTATTCTTATAATCTCAAGTTATACCATAAAATAAATTCTTATTGAAAATAAAATAAATTGCCAACAGGTTCGTCCAGGAGATTCCAACAAAAAGAACAACAACAGCAATGTCACATTACCAACACCTAAGGAACTTTCAATCCAAGCATTCCAAATTGCCCAAGAACGCTATAAATGGGAGAAATATCGTTGCATGCTTGAAATTGCAGTCAAAGGTCTTGAGAAATCCTTGAAAGACTACGAAAAAAATCCTGAAAAACATCCACTCTATCCAGAAGAATGGAAGAAGTTTTGGAATCGTCGCTACAAAGAATTGCAAGCCGAAAAGAAAGTAGACCCCAACAAGTATGACTACAAACCCGAATGGATTGTATTTTGGACGAAACGCATGAAGGAAATACATAATACCGAAGTTGAAGAGAAGAAAAAAGAAATCAAAATTAATCTTGGTCTAAAAGAAGACGCTGAAGAAAGAACCGATCTACTTAAACAAAAGTATAAGGTACAGACGTCCAATGCTCATAAAAGTGCTCGTAGTTCTTCGGCTGAAAAACTATCCAAATCATCTGGATCTAATCCGCCGGCACCAAGTAGTAAGAACGACTCATTACATGCCCAGAAACCTTTAGCTGTAATTGATATCAGTGACGATGATGAGGACGATCGAAAACACAAGTCTACCAGATTGAAAGGTAAACGAGGTCGCCCACGTTCTCGTAGCCGTAGCTTATCACCATTGAGTGACGACTACAGGGAATCACGCCACTCACACACTTCGTCCTATCGCAGTCTATATGAACGGTCTAGGTTAGTACCAGCTCGTTCGTCGCATTATCCACCATCACGGGCAGTAGCACCAGACTATTATCCTAGTTATCATAGTGGCCACTTTCCACCACCGCCAACTTATGGACCTGGTTATAGAGTTCTAGATCCGTACATGTACCCGCAGTATGAGAAACAGGGCGGCAGATTTTCTCCTCCTCCAAAGGGTAAGTCTAAGGCAGAGGAAGTCAAAGAGGAGCCCGAAGATGAAGGACCGCTAACAGTTGTGGCTGTTTTGCGGTTGCTGACAGCTCTTGAAGAGCATTTGGGAAGTTTGGGACCTAAAGTTGTTGATCTTTTGGGTAAGGCGTTGGCATTGGAAAAGGTAAAAGCTAATTCTGCCGATGATATGCTTGTGAACGAGGACAATTCAGTGTTTTTCGAGACAATTAAAGAAAAGTTAAAAGGACTCCTCATCGCTGATGTTCTAGATGATCCACAAAAAGTTAGAGCTGTGAAGAAAGCTGTTAAAAATATCGCAGCTATTATTCATCAAGTCAACGAAAAAGGTAATTGTAATTTGATTATACATATTTTCTTTTATATTAATGTATGTAAAGAATTTTGTAAGTCATATTCTCAACGACCGACGGCGGAATAGGGCGGTTCGGTTATTTTTGTTTGTGTTGTGAAACAAAAATTTGCTAAGTGCAAAATGTTTTTTAAAAAATTAGAAATCGAAAGATATTCTTCCGAGTCTTGACAGGTAAGTGGTAGAATTTAAGTTTATTTTGTTTGTTTTTAGATGCTCAATGGAAATCTTCAAATTTTGAAATGTTTGGTAAGTCGAATTTTGGGTAATGTTAAGTATTTTTATTTCGAATTATAGATTCTTAAGGAGAAAGATTGAAAAAATGTTATTTAATCATGTTCAAACGTAAAGGTTATTCATACCAAAATAAGAACATGCTTTGAGAAACTGATTTATAATTAAAAATACACTCCTTAATTCGAATATATACATAATAGTACAATAAAATAAGGCGAAAGTAGGGGTCAACCTCTGAATGAGAGGTAGTAAGCTGTAGATTTGTTTATACCTTTCTTTTGGTGTTCTTAGCATTGTGTAGGAAGTGTAATAAAATCGCGTTTCCGTGTCGTAAGTTATGCACTACCAAAAATCGCAAAACCGCTTTTTCATGATTAACATCGTTTCTATAACTCAAATCATGTTAACACCTTTACCAAAATAGTTTGCTAAAATTTGTGTCTTAAACATTTCAGTGATAGGAACAAAAATTATATCTTTCCAGCTTATTATCTCTCATTCCAAGGTAAAATCCTTATTTTACTGAACAACAAGGTTATTTTCTTAGAAAAATATAAACTTGTTTATATTTTCTGAACTCAGTTTCTGAATTTTAAAATTTAAATACAAATATCTATATCCAAAGCGTATGCAAATATAGTCGGGAATTTTCTTTCAAGTTCCTTTTTCTTGATGTGATGTGAAGTGCGAGTGATTAACGCTGATTTGAAGTTAATATAAAAAACACGTGAAGTTGTAAAATAAAAAGTTCTATTCCAGTTACGTGTCAAATTTAGTTCAAGTCCATCCTAGTGCTCAATATTTTTGAGGCTTGCCCGCGTAGCAACATTGTTTGTCCTTGAAAATTGTACAGGATTTAGTATGCCGCGAGTACGGACATTAGGATATCTGTTTTTCTGTCAGTATTACCTTGTGCGTTAGTGCGTATTATTGTAATGTCAGAAGTGTGGATGCAATCCTTGCCTGTGTCAACTAATTTTTTTACGGGTACTGCTTCTTGCGAGGAATTGATAAATCCTTAAAGAATAATTGGTGTCATGAATAGAGCTTTCCCAATTTAGCCGTTTAGGATGCGTTATTAAAACTGTTGGTCCTTTCCTTTCCATCCCTAAAATTGTTCGCACAAACATATATAGTTGGGAGTTGTCAGTCACTAAGCTCTGGTTCGTGAAAAGCTTACTTTTTTATTTAGACGAAAAAGATCATCTTAAATATGAACATTATTTTTTCAATCATCTGTTATTCATTTTGCAATTTCATTTTTAATTTCTATTACATTGAAATAGATCTTAAGGGACAGGATGTATATAGTGTAAAGGTTAAGCTACATAGTTTATTTTCCTCTTATAATCGTACTCTCTTATGTGATCAAAAAACTCTGACCCCCTGGCTGTTGACTTAAGACTGAATTCATTGTACTTAACCTACTTTTTGTAACCCTGTATGGGTATATGTAGTTTGACCCCAAAAATGTCATCGTTTTTTATAACATTAAAAAAAAAAAACAAAGTGAATGTACATTAAATTTAAAAACTGCACATATGCATAATTTCATTGAGAGTGCCTTATGTGGTAAGGAGGTCAATTTAATTCGAACATCAGCAAACGAAAAATATAAGATAAAATCATGCATAACCTTCCATTTGCCCTTCTTTCAATGCTCATAAACTTTATTCATTTGCTTCCTGTTACAAATAAACAAAAGAAGGTCTTCGAAAAAAAACAACACAAATTAATTATCTTTAACCTTATCGATGTTGCAAACGCAAATGATAGCCATTGAAGTGTCTTCGTTTTTAACTTACGCAATACGATTTTTATAATTCACAAAACCTTATAATTATTGTATGTTCATTATAAATGCAAAAATTATTATTCTGCGGTTCATTTAACATTTAAAAGCAGTTGTCAAAAAGTGCGGTTTACAATAATGAAAACAAAAAAAAATGTTAACATATTTTGATGTTTCTTCAATGTTTATATATATATATTTCACTTAATACATAAGTAATTATAATTTTAATAATAAATTAAATTTATCCACAAATTGTATCCATAATTGGCAAACCAGTTTTCATGACATCTGGTTAAAGTAAATTTAAACAAAAGAAAAACTACACTATTGGATACTTTGCTCATCATTTATCCAACCATCTCCTCCTTGTGCACTTAAATATTAATTTGAACAGTTCTTTGTTGTGTATTTTTGTTGTTTTTTTTTCTATTTGATTCACTTTATCTTCTCTCGTGTTTTTCACCCTCCATCCGAATCACCAACATTATTATTTTCATCGTGAATGTAATTCTCTCTATGGGAAGGTGCTGCAGCAATTTCAAATTGACGAAAGAACATCATAGTTCTCGTGGACATGATGTCATTAGGGCTTTGTTTCAATGCTCCACTACTACTTGTACTGGGATTAACCTTTTCATCGATATCATTTCCAGAGAATCCCGTTGAATCATACCATTTTCGTTTCCTGGACATTTCACTACAATATTTATTCGTATTGAAACTCGTTTTGAGTTTGTTTCTTTTTTTTTTTAGATTATATTTTTGAAGTTTACCGAACTATGCACCAGCGATGCCTGTTAACGACTGTGTGTTTATAATGTTTCTTACCTTTTCGTTTGTCCGTAGAGTCAACAGTAAATACCACATTTCCAAGGTCAACAATGGTTAAATTAAAACTCCAACAAAAAACAAAAACAACAAACAGAAAAACTATCTTTGTATCTCTCTACCTATTCAATGTCAAAAGATGAGTTTACTTTTTCGTTGTTGTTGTTTTTTGTCTGCTTAACTGGAAGTTTATTCGCGTGCAAGAAAAAGGGCAATAGACTATGCTATGCGGCCAGGCCAGTGTAGAGTCAATTAACATTTAGACGTGTTGCTGCTAAGCATGTTTGATATGCAAAACCGATCGCATTTCTATGTTTATAACATTTATTTTTATTTTTATGCTTTAGGGGGTTTGGTTTTTATAATTGGATGGTTTGATGGTTAAAATAATTGAGCTGTGTCAGTGACGTTTTTCTAAGTTTGTTTTGCCTTCTTCTAATATCTCACAGCTCTAATTGTTTTGTGGTAAGATCGCTAAGTCGATTGAAGGGAAGTGACAAAATAAATAAATATTTTTTTCGTTGACAAACTGAAGTAATATGGGTTTGGTTTACTTTGGCTTGGCTTACTAACTTCAATTATATTATAAGACTTGTTACAGCAATAATGCAATTGTTTGGTTTTTTGTATTTAATATATCAACAATACAAAATCTGAGGTTGTCTTTTGAAAGATTTTCTTTTATACACATAATGTAAGTGATTCCAATTTTTGTGGTAGTCTGGCCAACCTTCACAGCCTACAGAGTTCATTTTCACGCTTTACCTGATATACAACACCATCCATACATGAGTTGAGTATATTTACCAAATGTATACGAAAAACATGAATACCATCGACAACGACGACGATGACGATATGACGATGGCGGGACTTAAACAACCACCTTGAGCCTACTTTTAAAGCTCTTGTACAACATATACAACGTATAGCAATAACATTCGCACGACTGATGACATTAATACTTTTTTTTTTCTTTTTTCTTGTTTTACAATTGTGGGTAAATAAATTGAGATTGACTGAAAAATTTAATAATTTTCCCATCGAAAGATTTAGGTAGGTAATCATTGTCTTCCCACATTTGTTTTGTTGGTAATTTTGATTGTGTATATGAGAGAGGAAAAGGAAAAGGTGAAAATAAGGATAATGTTTTCCTTAAAAATAGTAACAGTAAAAAATTGTTGTGAAAAAGATGCCTTTTTCGAAATTATGTAAAGTAATGTAATAAAAAAAAACATACGGAAATTAAGGTATAGTAAAAAATCCTTTCCTTGTTTTATCCAAAAAATAGTTTTATAAACAATTTTATATCGAAATAGCCAGTTCCTCCATTCCCTCAAACGATTTTGCCGTAAAACCTCGCATTTTCAGGAACGCTCATAATCTTTAACCCTTGAGCTTATAAGCGCCCACTTTCTTAGCATTGTTTAATGGGGAATACAATACAAAATCGTCTAGAATTAAACGCGTCGAAAACTCAACGCAACTTATTGTTGTTTAAGCGTGATTTATCTACCTTTGTCTATCGTAAAGTGGTACTTGCATCAAGGGAACTGAACAACTCTAAAGTACATCTTTTGTAGTACAAAAATGTGAAAAATACCCCAAGGTGTTTAATTTTCTTAGGCGATGCAAGGAACCTCTGATTGGGTTACTAAAGATTGATTCATTGTCGTAGTTTGATTTATAATGTAAAAAATTAAACTTTTAATTCAGATGGGCCAATTTTGTCCAACTAGTACGAGCATTGCGACTTGTGTATCGCGAACAACACGAGTAAAAACAGCTTCAATCGTAGCTGAATTATTTCTGTAGACCTGAGGCTTTACATATCCACAGAGAATTTAGTTGAAAGGTGTGACATCGCACGATCTAGAGAGCCAGTTTCCCGTTGAAAAATGTGAAATTAAGTGCTCACTAAAATGATTTCACAACAAGTCCATTGTTTCACATATAGACCAATGATTCCATCAACCCATCAACCACACCGTAACGTTTTATTTTTAATGCATGTAACGGTAGCACTTGGTGCTTTCGATTTGTGCATCAACAGGAGCGTTCAAAACTATTAGAGGTAATAGAATCGTTGACATAGCTACGTGTCGCTTGAACATCGTTGTAATATCTCATGTCCTAGAATTTTTAGACTTATGTAAGCGGATTTGCTCTACTGAAGTAGCAAATTTATATTCGTCTCTTTAAGCAATTCAACCGTAATACTCGCTCACCAACGACTATAAAATCGTTGAATTAGTTATGTGTCGCTTAAACTTCGTTGTAATGTCTCCAGTCTTAGCTTTTTTATCGTTGTCTTAACGGATTTTGCTCTAAGAAAGTAGGCAAAGTTATTTTACTCCGCTTAAGAATTCCATACGTAATACTTCGACTTCCAAAAATCCTCATCAGTATACCCTCGAGCCTAATTTCGACCGTATTGTCATGTACACAGATTCGCGAATGTGCATTACTTTACCACAGAAATTCAAAACCACCAATGTACACCAACACCTCCTTTCCCTTTCCTAATGCTCGTAGTTTGTCTGTGGTAGCCAAAAATTTTACCCAACTTTGTCTCCCTCCTTACTATTCTCCTTTTAATACTCAGAACAATGTGCTTAGTTTTATCCACCAAAATTTGTTTCTATTTTTCTAACGGTTTAACCTAATTAGAGTGCGACAGTAAAAAAAATTGCCTTTACAAATTACAAACAACTTAAGGCCTCAGCCACGCAGTAAGCGGCTGAGCGGCTGAGTGGCAGCTCTAAGCGACGTATGGCCAGGCACTGAGCGACTGCTTTTGAGCTATTAGTAGTTAAAATGCCGATGTCAATAACAGTTCGCCGTATTTTACTGTCGGAAAATCGTTTGTATGTGTACAAATTACTTAAACGTATACAAAAAAGAAGACAATTTGGTGTTCATCCGATTAACCAATTAAGATCGGAGTTTGAAGAATTTAATCATTTATTTTTGAATCTACGAACATTTCCAGATAGATTCTGGCAATATCTACGTATGTATGTCTATCCAATCTTTTGATTTGCTGCTTGAAAAAATTAACAACTCAATGTTTACTTTGGCCATCTTTACTTCTTGCCGCTCAGAACATTACTAAAAATTAAAACAGGCCGCTCGCTCATAGCGTGGCCGCTTCTTTGTGATTTCATGTTTTATATTTTTTTTCCGCTCAGCCGCTAAGCCGCTTACTACGTGGCCGCGGTCTAAGTCTTTGTTACGAATTTTTTTGGACTCTTAGCAAAAAAGTATTTAGTTGTTTTTACTCCTGCAAAATCATCCAATGTGGTATTAGCACTTTTACACTTCGACTCATTAAGCTGACCGTATTCATTATGTTCAAGACACAAAATCACTGATAACAAAAAAAACCTATGTAGGAAAATTTTAATGATCTGAAAATTATGTTTGATCTAATTTTGAACAAAATTCCAATAAATTAAATAAATACATTAATTAAATAAGCATATACTTTTCGGTTTCGGTCTTCTCAGTACCTAAACTTTATTTATTTGTTTGTTTAAGTGAGGCTTTAAAAACTAGGACAAATTGAATAAATCAATTGTGTTCAAAAAGTTGGTGATAGATAATTTTTGCAGTTCCTGGATTTGGTTGGTATGTATTTAGTGAGCTTATTATTTTTTTTTTAATAAAAATGGTAAACGGTTAATATTTATCTTATTAAAAATCGATAAATGAATGAATAAAAACTTAATTCAAAATACTTTAGGATAGTTATTAATATCAAAAATGTATTTATGAATTTGCTTATAAGACTTACGGCCGAAAACTGTACAATTAAATGAATTTTTTTTCTGTAAGAATATAACCAGTAGAATTAAGAAAATGAAGACATGTATTAAGAAAATTGATGGGTCTTTACTGATACTATAGTCTTAAAATTATTTGAATTAAAACATACACAAAGATTATACAGGATTATAAATAATAAAGATCTTACAATTTGTAGTCAATTTACAAATATCAAGGATTTATAATTATATTTTAGAGATACCGCTAATCAAGAAAAAATGATTATAATTTAATCTTATTCTTAACGATAATTTAACAAGTCTTAATACAATCTTTTTTTTTTTAAATAAAATAAAGGACACGTTAAAACACCTCATTGTTTCTCCTTAGAAAATCTACAATACAATTTCGAACCTTCGGTTTATATGTTTATTTTTACGATTAGCCGGAAGTTAAGTTATGTGAAGTTTGTGAAAAAGTTGCGCAGAAAAAAACTCCTGTGATAAATCTGTTAAACAAAAAATGTGCCTTGAAGACCTTTAATAACTTGAAAGCTACTTCAATTGATTGTGTAAACATAGCACTGTCATCTATTTCTATCTTGTCTTCATGTACATTCTACACACATAGCAAGTGAGTAAGTTTAAAATTATCTTGATATTTCAGATATTAAAATATAATACAGTAAATATTAAAGGAGGTCTTCAAACAAATTAATATATATTATTATCAATTCCTTTTATTATAATATTCAGTTGTTTTTATAAAGTCTCATTTATCGCGTCTATTTCAAATGCCTGACGATTGAAAATTAAAGTCTCATAGGGTTCGTATTTGATCAGTTAAATACGAGTACATTTTAATTCTAATTCCTGGTAGTATGTTTAAGTGCATTGTTAAAAGTATATTAAGGTGTAAAATGCTGATTTTATGTTTCCAGTGTCCTTAACAACATTCACAACGGAAGGCAAGTTTTAACGGTAGGATGTAGAAATAAATAATAATTATTTTATTTTCACAGAAATGTATTTATTTTGTTATATAAACTTAAAATCCTAAATTCATTTCTAACAATTTAACAATTTTTTTCCCATTTTATTATTTTCGTGTTGTTATAGGAAAATCAAACAATTCTGGTGATTTACCAAATACCGATGAGAATAAACTTGCCGAAGATAAACCAAAAGTTCCAAAAACTTCCAAGCCAACAATTGCAGATTTACCATTTGACAGACAAATTGTTTCAACAAAACTAGCAGCAGCCTTAGTTATGCAAGGAAGAGAGGATGTTTCGACAACCGATATGGATAAACTTATTTATTTCTTTATACTTTTGGTAAAATTGTCAAAAGAAAAAGAAAAAGTCGATGGAAAGGCAATTCAAATGAAGGACGTTCTAAATGAGTTGGGTATAGCTCCGAAAATAAGTCCGGAATTGGTTGAGGAGATAATTGAGCAGGAAGTTGCTACAATGGCAGCTGAAGTTGAGATGGAAGTTGAAGCTAGTGAAAAGGAAGCAAATGTCTCGAGCAGTGCGAATGCTTTGGAAAGCCTAACCGATTCTGATTTACAGACTTTGTTGCAGAACTTCAAGCATTTGTCCACTGAGGAACAACATCACTTGATTGCGCATTTGAAAAAACTTGAAACCGCTGATCCGTTGCGAGTAGAGAAGCTCCGAAAATATGTTAACTTAGATACAGATGCGAAGGAGCCATCTGGCTCAGTATCAGCTGGCAGTGAAAATAAATTTTCAGAGTCATCAAGATCGAAAAAAAGCGCAGCAGACGACTCCCCACCACCAAGAAGCAAAGATCAGTTTACCGATGATGATGAGAGCCGCGGAAGTAACGTGCGGAAATTTATTGATGATGATGATGAAGATGATGACTATAATTTCGAAGATGTATTCAAGGCTGCTTCAAGTAATATCACCCGAAATTCTGAAGATCGATCAAGACACGCCCCAACCAATAATCGTGTACCATCACCACCTGCAACTAAATCTCAGCAGCACTCGAATCTTCGACAGGTACAAATAGAAAAATCGCCACCTCCATCCACGCAACCAAAACAATTAGATAAATCAACTGCAGACTTCAAGAAAGCCCTTGCTGGGGTTTCCATAGCAGATACTCAAAATCTCATTGCGAATCTTATGGGTTCGTTGCAGCAAAGTTGTGGAGGAAAATTCAACCCCAAACACGATGACGCCGCAGGTTCTTCAGAAGTAGAGCAGCGCAATGTTGTTGCACCGCCTTCAAGGAATCCTCAACCAAGTACGCAATCGTCTGTTTCAGTGCCCTTCTACCAACAACAGCAGCAACAACTGCAACAGCAACAACTACAACAGCAACAACAACAACTGCAACAGCAACAAATGTTATATCAAAACATGACTAATCAACAGTCTCAAGATTACTATCAAGGCTATAATAACCAAGTAGCCTATCCTAACTTTAATTACTCTGGTCCAATGCAACCGGGTATGACGGCCCCACAATTGGCTCCATTTAATGCAAATTTTATGCAGCAACAAATTCCCGATCAGGCAAATTATAACTGGAACACCGGAAATGGTGGTTACAAGTAAAATCTTAACGCCTGTGTCGTGTCGTATGCTTGAGTGTTGTGTTCCCGTGAATACTTAGAATTAAATATTAGTTATTTGTAAGATGCATAAACTGTGAACTTAACCAGAAGAAATAATATACATAAATATTATTAAAAAAAATTAGTGTTACCAGTCGTACACAACAAGAACGAGGATTGATGTGTGCTACAATTTTTGGAGACCACCTAAATATTAATGGTAAGTACATTTTCTATTTTAATTTATTGTTTGTAAATATAATTGTTTTTTATTTTACTTTTTTAAACAAATAGACAAATGTGCAAAAGACGTTTCGGGCATTCGTCGTTCTACGGTCGTGAAATGTTAAGGAACCATTAGTGATTAAATAACCAACAGTTCCGTAGTTATCACAGTTTTATAATAATTAAAAAAAAAATATAATTACATTATATAAACATAGTTTAATCGCAGCATTGTTCATAAACTCGCTTGAAAAGACCGTGTTTCTTAAACAAAAACATCTCTTCTTCTTAAATGTTCTTAGGTGACAAAAATAAAATACAAATAATTTTGTGGATATTGTTTTTTTTAAATTATTTTATATAAATTCAACGGAATTGGTAAGCAAATAATTTAAAAGGGCTTTAAAATTCTAAAATTTATATTAGTTACATTGGTCGTGTTGATGTAGTCCTTAAAAGTTAAGGTATGTATGTACCTATGTAAGTTGAGGAGATACAAAAAATCAGTCACTTAAATTAAGAAATCATATGAATTATTTATTTAAAAACAAGTGAGTAATATAACTAAAATTTAACTCAAATACAAAAATGTATAGACTGACAAGTTTGAGTATGTCGTGTAAAGACCAAATTAACAATTTTAACATAATCTACTAAACAAGAAATAAAAAACGTCTTAAAGAAATTAACTAACAAATAAATATTAATTATCAATATAAATCATATTCAACGCCACTAAAATTCACCCATGTAATCCTAAAAATACTAACATAACAATTACATTGGCTTCTACTCTTATGTACATATGTATTTAGGATTTGTATTCAAAAAATCTTTCTTAAAAAAAAATCAGCCAAATATCAGCTTACCATTTTTTTCTAGTTAAATG
This sequence comes from Eupeodes luniger, assembly GCA_951509635.1. Taxonomy (NCBI): domain Eukaryota; kingdom Metazoa; phylum Arthropoda; class Insecta; order Diptera; family Syrphidae; genus Eupeodes; species Eupeodes luniger. The sequence goes on from OX608074.1 coordinate 124,346,522, forward strand.
GTTAAGAAATTTAATTTGGTTGGATTAAGTTCTTGCCAAAAAATGTATTGTAAGCTGACCTGTAAACAAGAAAAATTTGCGCATTTACAAGGTTTTCTCATTTGTTTACTGATGATGATGAGTCCGAGTAAGAATACCGGGACCAAACACCAATACACCAATTTTCGATAGTCGTAAAGCAATTTTGAATTTTTTAATTTGTATATAATCAAAAAAAACTAACATCTGCAATCTATTTCTTATGTATACATTAAAGAAATCATTGAACTGCAAAATCAAAAATATTGAATTAATCGTAAATATAAAATCTATTCTTTATTTTTAATAATAATTTATAGTAAACTCAAGGATTTATCTTTTCAATATTTGTGATTAACATCTTATTTTTAAACTGTTGTCAACTTAATCAAATATCAATTATTAAGTAAAAGTAAAGCAAAACATCACAGAAAAATAAAATAAATAAGGTGACGCAACAGTCCGTTGCTTTGCGAGTGTGCGAGTAGTATTGTTGTCAGGGATGGAGAGGACCTACAGTTTTAAGCCAGATCCGAACGGCTTATTTGAGAAAGCACTTTTATTACAAGAATTACTCTTGGAGAATTTGTCAATTCCTCGCAACAGGCAGTACCCGTGATAAAAACTTTAGAGATGACCACGACAATCTGGAATGAAAGTCCCACGCACTAACCATCACGCCACGGGTACGGTACTGCAAAATATTAGATATAGTCGTCCAATATCACCACCCGATCGGAGAGGAATTTTCATGGAGCTTCAAATTTGTACTAAATGTATACATTTTTGTATCATCTTAACCGTTCAGTTAAAAACATGGGAAAATATGGCACAGTTTTTGATAAAGGTTATAAATGTCAAACTCGTAGAAAAGCACAAAATCTTCCGATGACATTTTTTTTCCTATCGGGAATTTCTCAATAAACAATTTTCAAATATTGCTAAGCAATATTTTAAGTTCGCTGTAATGAGCTCTTCAGAATTCCTTCAAAAATTGATTTTTTTTCGTGACGCATGAAACACGATTGGAATTTTTTTGTTTGTCGTTGATTAGTGGAACTTTGTGTACCTGTGAACGTTTGCGGTAAAGCTGTCAAATTCCAAATTCAAAGTTTTGTACAAATTGTATTAGTATTAGTGTAAAGAGGGGTAAATCCAAGAGAAAATCCAGATAAGAAAATTTAATCGCAAATCAAACTTAAATCAATTTATTTTGCCCCATGGAATGCAAAAACGGGAAATTTGTGTTTTGAGAGATCTAGATCAAGAATAAATTGATTTATTTTACCCATGGAAAACCTCTTAAGCAAATACAGATATGGACATTAAAATAGACACAGAGACAGTTGCTAAGAATTAAATCGAATTAAAACAACACATGCATTAGAAGTAGTTTTAACCGTTATCAAAAAAAAGTTAAACTCTTGTGCAAAATAACATGGGTTTTATTTTTTGTTGCTTGTTGATTGTTTGGAGATGAACCGTTCCTTAGGTAAGACTGTGTTTTTGGTGGACATTAAAATAAAACACATTGGAACACAGACCTTAATATTTAACTAGTATCAAAAATATTAGTTTTTAATAATTTTTTTTTTTTACTTTTATAAAACAATAAGTTCACTTTAGGAAGTAAATTTAAATTATTTTAATAATATAACAATTAATTCTAAGGAAAATATGGGTCGCGGTAAGCATTATTCCCTAGAAGAGAAAGCTGTAATTTAGTTCTACGAACTGAGAGAAAATCTTTGAGGGAAATAGCCAGAATAATGAACAGATCTCTCAAGTTGATTGCAAAACCAATTTGACCGCTGAGAGCCAAAAACAGCTGGGATAACAAGCAAAACAACCCCAAGAAAAGACTGAAAGATCATTTGCGCCTCAAAAAAAGATCCTTACAAGTCTTCAAAGGAAATAAAAAAAAAACTACAGCCACCAATAACTTCCAGAACTGTTCGTAGAAGACTTTTTGAATCTAACTTGCTCAATGTTGCCCTTTCTAAGGAAACCAAAATATAACAACGCGGTTTAAAGTCGCCCACGATCATTTTGCATTGAAGTGGGCAAAAGGAGGCAAAAAGTGGAGGAATGTTTTGTGGATGGACGAAACAAAGATAAATTTGTTCGGAAGTGATGGCAGACAAACCGTTAGAAGGCTTCCTTTGAAAGAACAAAATCCCAAATACATCCAGAAAACGGTCAAGAATGGTGGCGGTAGTATCATTCTTTGGGGTTAATTTTCTTGGTATGGCGTTGGACCAATACATTTGATTGAGGGTAAAATGGATCAAAATATGAAGGTGAATATCATGAAGGATACAATGCTGCCTTATGCGGTCGAGAACATGCCTCTCAAATGTTGTCTACAGCAGGACAACGACCTTAAGCACACATCCAAATTTGTTCAAACGTATTTTAAAGACCAAAAAATCAGCGTATTGGAGTGGCAATCCCAATCGCCTGACTTAAATCCAATAGAACATTTTGTGGGAGATTTAAAATGCGCGATTAGGAAACATTTAACAAAACATAAAGCTGAACTGTGGAGGATGGTTCAACAGGACTGGTACAATATTTTAATTGACAGATGCCGCCGATTATTTGACTCAATGTCCAACAGATGTCACACTGAAATTAAAGCTAAGGGCCAGGCTACAAGATATTGAAATAATTTTGAAATCCAGTATAGCTTTGCATTTAATTTATTTTTTTTAAATCTGTGTATCTATTTTAATGTCCACGAAATTCGTTCCTTTTTTTACATTTATGGATTTAAAATATTTTGAGTTACAATTTTACTATAAATAATGGGTAATTTTAGTTTGAAAGAAAAAAATAAAAAAATAAAGACCAAACTTGAAAAAAAATCTTTTTAAGTCAATAAAAAATTGAATTTGTAAAACTCTGTTTGGTGCATCTATTTTAATGTCCAGATGTATATTAAGGTTTTGTGACTAAACATATTCCCATAATAATGCAAACTTATCCAAGATCTTTATAAAAAAAGGGTAACTTTTTACATTTTTTTTCTTAAGAGTTGAAGACCTTGTATCAAAAGGGGCACAAGTCCAACTTTAAGCTTTCGTTCTCGGGTGGTGGCAATACCAAATACAGTTGGTTTTGTCATGAAAGTTAAGCATTAAAAATAAATTTAGGTAACGCGACAGTCAGCGCAGAACTCAGACCTAGTGACTTACAACTCTCAACCATTTCTGTGTGCGAGTCATTTCAGGTAGGGAGGGGGCCTACAGTTGCACAGGCAAGGATTAAACCCAAGACCTCTAGCATGACAGTCCTACGCACTATCCATCAAGCCACGGATACTACGGCATAACCATTCATGGGAATTAAAAATAATAAAAAAAATTATGTATTAAAGAATGTGCATGTTTCACAGTCTTAGGTTAAATAAATAATACAAGTAATTACTGTGATTTTCTAAGTATGGAACTGCTCTTAAAGGCTAAAGATTTGGACCTGCCTCGCTTTCGATGCAAGATTCTCAATTGTCGAAGATGGAAAAGAACAAGCGGCGATATTGACTTCAAAAAGATAACGTAAACATCAAGATTTGCAGAAAGAACTATAAAAATCAAAAATATTACTTATTTAATTCTACTATTCTCGAATATCTCAAAATCATCTTAAACTCAATTATTGATTGCATACTTTTCGAAGTTCTTGAAAATTAACCTTGTTGAATAAAAGTTTTGAGGGAAGTTATCAGTGTCGTTCGCATCCCAGCTTCATTTTTAAACATAATTGTTATGAAATATAAATAATAATTCGATAATTAAATTTGATACAGTCCATTGGCCTTTCTTCTTTTGTAATGAAATTAAGTTTCATGCCAATAATAAATCAATCAATACCCAAAAGAGTAAAGACCTGTAACAATCAATCGAATTGAGATTTCTAATTACGCATTTTACATGATTTGAATATTAAATATTTTATTATTTCGAGGTTACAGCGAGTGATTGTTTTTTTTTGCAATTTATCTCTGATTGTTATTTTCAAGTTAAATATGACTTGGATTGATTTGATTGCGCTGCGAAGAATGTGCACACGATTAAAGCAAAGCAAACCAGACAAATACTTCATCTAATTTGTAAACATTTCACGTATTTTCGCGGACCTAAGGAGAAGAACTTCTTTTGCAAGATTGCATTTTGGTGTTATACAGTGGTTTGGTTTTTAGTGGAAAATCGAAAAATGTGCAAAAAATCATTTTAATCGTTTACTTAAGCTTTTGGTAAAAATGATGTTTTATATTCTTATAACAATAATAATGGTAAATCAATATGCAAATGAAGAGAAAAAAGTTTTTTTTTAAATTCTTAATTAAAGAACTAGCAGGAACCGAACTTATAAATTGTCCAGCCACTTTTATCACTTGGCACTGTTGAAATGACTATATCCCGTAAAAAAACTATTGTCAAACGCAATCAATCTACGGTAAGTTTTCGTTATGGCTTTTATCGACAATAGTGCGTCTATCTTCATGGTGTGGGTGGTTTTTGTATCTGAACTTGTTAAAGTGGCCTTGATTTCCCAAGTAACCGATCAAAAATATAAGAACACAAAAGGTAAATGTATAGAAAAAAAAACAAATCTTTTATTATTTTTAAATTGAAAAAAAAAACAAGTTGTTCTCTTATTTGTTTTCCAAAGTTAATAAAATTGGATGTTTTTCGAATTTCAAAAATAAAACACTCCTCTTCAAGTCCATTTATCAATTGATTTTGTTTAATCATTTCTTAAAGACATTTTTTATTTATTTATTTACAATTTCAAATCACTCCCACTGTAAGGGGAACAACGATTAAAATTATTTGTCTTAATAAAAGCATTAATTACAGTACAAATTTCAGTGTGCCTCGATGTCGATGTCGAGGTTTTTTTTTTTTTAAGGGCCGACTAATATGGATATACACTTTCACTTGAAGCCCCTTTTTTTACTTTTATTTACTTAGGTAAACATACCTTTCTGATTACATATATGTAATTATTTCTTTTAAGTATGAATATTCATAGAAGGTAAGTGACGAACTGGTTTATATCAAAGCGCCATCTACAAACCTAATTATGTATTTTGAATTTGTTTATATTTTGTAATGTGCAATGAAGATACAATAATCAACGTCGTGTTTACCTTTAAAGGAATACAACGTACTTTGTATATTGCCTTATGATGAACATTTGTATGAGTTTTATTATATAATGAAATGGAGTAATAATTATAATGACATAACATGCGGAACAAAAATTAGATTTAAAAATAAGACAACAAACCAAAACAAATTCACACCATTTTAGTCAATACAAAAAAAATATAATATGGGTATGTTATGTACATTTTTACAAATAATTATTTAAATTTAAAAGTTGTTACAAAAAAATCTCAAAATAAAACGTTGATATTAATTACTTTTTTTTTAATTTGTTTTATCAAAATTGGGTTACCAGTTATATGTGGCAATTTTAAATTAAACAATCCTTGATTTTACGACGACACTAATTTTGTGTGTGACCATAAATTTAGGTGTGGTTTAAATCTTGAATCTCATGAGCCTATTTTATGATATTTTCAAATCCATGCAAGTATGTGATTATAATAAGATTGACTGACTTTGAAATGAGTAACTTATTTAAGAGTTAGATAATTCGACGGTCACTGCTTAGATTATAAAGAGCAAAATAAGCCTCAAAGGGTTTGAATTTGTTAAAACTAATATTTCAATTGTTATAAAAGCAAAATTTAGCGGAATCAATGGAAGCAACAATAAAGAAATGATTATAAAGTCTTCAAACAAAAGAGCTGAGGTACAAACCTTATAAAGACATTGTGTTAAATGAATGATAAATTATATGTACATATGTATGTATATATGTATTTAAAATAATGGTTGTATGGTCCAGCAATATGAACTTAAATCATTCGAGTCATTGATGCTTTTAAAATAAATAGAGTTCTAATTATTTTACATGTTAAAAGTATTAGTGTATGTTATTCTATGCACGATGATGTGTTCAAAATGACTAGGTCAATAAATATCTTTAAAGAAAGTTCGTCAGCTACCACAAAAAACCATCAAAAAATACTTCAGTTGATTTCGCTAAGCCTAATTTGAATTTAAACCATTTAAGGTCATTTACATCGCACCTTTCACTCTATCTACCATCATCAAAAGAATAATAACTCCACCTTATCTCGCGATACAATTTTTATATGTACCCTGGGTTGAATTACTAATTTCATAGTGCCACAGCTACCCTTGCTCATACATTCATATACATATTATATATACAGTACTACTCTACTAAGTGTATCGAACTTTCTTATAACCTAATTGCATAAGTAAAACATAAAATTGTGCGCTTACCTTGAAAAGTCAAGCCATTGGCATGGTTTCATGACAGTCGAGTCTTTAACAATAATGTACATAAATACAATAAGTGCCTATTTTGCTTTCTCTTAAGTGAATCTATTCAAGATTACTATAAATTAATTTTGGTAAAGTGTTGTATATGCAGTTACGAGCTCTAACCTCGCCTCTAAAATGCATTCTGATCACGAACAAGTTTTGCGATCAGCTAATTTAAAATTCAACAAGCATCAGCAGACTACTTCCACTTCCACAAAAGAATCTCAACATAAAGACTCCTCCAAGTAGAGTAAAAAAAAAAGAAGCAAAACTTCAGAAGTTTATCATTATAAGGTAGCATATCTGCGCCTTGCGTTCGTTCATAAGTATCTAGGTTTTAGGAAGAAAAGTGTGAAATGTATGTGATATGCATCAGAGAGGCATACGTATGTCACCAACAAATGATCTACTGCTATGCCAATATCATTGGGTGGAAATTATTTGATGATCTCTTCAGTCTTCAGTAATTTTTTTAAGTCATAGGCCACATACGCTAGGTGAAAGCTGTATGAGACCATCCATCATCAACAATAACTGAAAACTGATCTTCACTTAAAACATACTAACTTTACTCGCCATCTACACTGTACTACACTCTGATCGATAGTCTTACTCATAATTTTACTTTCGTATAATGACCATTTCTGGTGTCATCTCCGCTGTTCCACAAGCCACAAGTGTTTTAAGTTGTACCTATTTGGTTTACAGGGTCGCATTTGTTTATATTTACAAAAATGCTACATTCTGCTTTTTATAGAGGTATTTAAAAAAATGCATGAATGCCATGGGCAAATTCAGATTTCCTTTAAAAATTGATTATTTTTTCGTAGAACATGGAGAAGGATTGTGATTGTATTTTTGTTTGTCATTGTATTAGTGTAACTTTGTTTTACATTATACCGAGTGCGGTAGAGTTGTCAAATTTCCAGCTAAACATTTTTAACAAAAGAAGTAAATCTGCCGAAAAATTCAGATTCGCGAATTTGATCTTAAATCAAAAATAAATCAATTTATTTTGTCCCATGGAATGCAAAAACAGGAGAAATTTGTGTTTTGACAGATCTAGATCAAAAATAAATTGATTTATTTTACCTATGAAAAACCCAAAAAGTTTGTGGGAACTATTCCATCTAGATGAGCTATTTCCCAATTGTTAATTGTGGACAGTTGTTATTTTAATTAATTAAAAATTTTAATTGGATTTGGAAGCCTAAATATTTTGATTGCAGGGGTCTGATTATGGGATTCGCTGCGAATCGTTTTGCTAGCGATTTTGCGATTTTTCAATTATTGCTTTCGCCTTCTTCGTTTTGGATTCGACCAATTAACGAATTCGAAGGTGAATTTGAAATGTCATAATGTTTGTTGGCGAGTTGAAATCCGACAGCTTTTTTTTGGCGGATTCACAGGCGAAAGAGTTTTTATTATGATTCACTGTCCGATTTCGTGGATTCTTTCTTGATTGTAATTATATAAAAATGTGATTGAGCTTTATTTTAATTGATTTAAATATACACCATAATTGATTCAATTTTTTAAATTTAATAGTGTTTATTGAATAAATCACCGCAACTTTCACAAATTCAATCAAAACAAAACAAAATTTGTGGAAAAGTTGTCAAATGACTGGAATATAGGAAGAAAAAGTCAAACCAAAAGTGTCAAATCACTGGAATATAGGAAGAATTCGTTTAAGGAAATACGAAGCGAGTCGAATTGAAAAGGATCCGCCGCGAACCTCATAATCAGGCCCTAGTAAACTGTAGTTGAAATTCAAGCATATTGGAAATGCTCTTTTTTGGTGAATTTGTAAGTAAAATTTTTCAGTTTCGAATGTATGTACATATAGGGTCATTAATTTCATGTATAAAGTTCTAGTATTTTACACATGTCAAATTCAACTGTTATTTGTAGTGCCAAATGTCAATTAAGCCGTTGGTTTTCAAAGTGGTATAAGCCTATTTTAAAATTTTTCAAAATATTTAAGGGTTTTTGTAGAGTTTTTAGAAATATACATAGCAAGTAAACGTTGCCGAATTTAGAAGATGTATTTGCATAGATTATAAACATGTTGAATTTAAAATTTATTAAAAATCTTAAGGGAAATTTATGGTTTTCAGATTAAAATGAACTTATTCTACTTTCTAAAGATATCAAAGTTCACTATAAACGTAGGTACTATTTATTTATTATTTTATAAAAGAATTTATTATAGAAAATCAAAGATTTAAATTAGACTTTGTTTGTATAATGGATGATGTAAGGTCAAATGTCAAAATATTTTTATTTATTTTAAGATTGGTTTATCATTTCTACATGAATAGACTGGGTCTGAGCAACGCTTTCAAATTATGCAAATTTATTTTAAAAATCATTCTGTTCTGAAAACAAGATTGCTGTTGATAACAATTTTGTTTTGATTGAAAGGATACGTCATGTCATAATAAACACTGTCTCTGTAAGGGAAGTCGCTAGTCTAAGCCGATAAGCCCGAAACGATACGATTTGGGGGGCAACATTCGCCGCATTATTGTCGATACATATATGACCAAAAATGTTAGAAAAAGACATTGAAAATTGGACTCGAGATAAGACGCAAATCGTAAATCTACGAAATCCTTTTTTTTGGTGAACTCGAAATATTCAACGGTTTTACTAAACCCAACACGAAGTTAATTACTTGGGTGCTTTAATTATGTGTTTTTTTGTTAAGTACAATTTTTCATTTTCAAGATGTGGTATTTAACACCTGTCAAACTCAACTGTCATTTGAAATGTCAATGGGCATGTCCAGGTGACATAAGGGACTTGAAAGTAAGGCAATTTTCTAGTATCTGATTGGCCAGCTGCCAAAAATTTGCCTTCCAATTAAGGCAACTTTAATGGAAAGTTGACTGGAAAGTTAGTCAAGAAAAATCTCCCTAACTATCAAGTCAAGTCTACTTTTGTCAAAATGATAGTTGATAATGTCTTTTCATTCAACTAAAAGCTGAACTTTGTAACGCTATGATTTATTTATTTTCTGCACAGCTTCATTTAGTGTTTTGTGTAAAAAGGTTCCTTGTCAATTTGGAAAACAAATAAATAATATTACTTTTCAATATAAAATACAAATCGTGATGGACATGCAGCTTGCCTTATAAATGTTTTTTAGACAATAATGCTTTTGTTAGTTTGTGTACTATGAACTTAAAGTAGAGGTAGAGTAGAGCAACATAAGGGACTTGAAAGTTTGTAAAGTTGCTAGTATCTGATTGGCCAGCTGTCAAAAAATTGCCTTCCAATCAAGGTAACTTTATTGGAAAGTTGACTGGAAAGTTAGTCAGGAAAAATCTAAACTCTGAACCTGGTAAATAATGGGGGCATTCACTGAGCTGAAGTCATTCTGATTGGCTTAATGCAACTACAAAATGTCCCTTTTAACTTAATTTTAATTATTTGTTTTAATTATTTTGATCTTGCTTTTGTATTCCAACTAATGTCAGCTTTTTTCTTACTCATGTATACATTAGGCGTTTTTTATTGGTAAATTTATACGCAGCGCAGCAAAATCTTACACCCTAAACAACAACAAAGAAATAGTGCGGATAAATAAGGCAGCAAAAATAGTGCATATAAATAGTTCAGATAAAGTTTTGGAATGCTTGGAATAGAATGACACTTGATCCAGTTCCAGAAATATTTTTTACTTAAAGGTTGGCAGGATTTCATTATTTGGGGATGCGTTCGTATTTTTCTTGTGCTCTGTTTTCACTAGAATAAAAATAAATTGGTTTGAAATATTAATCTACGATTAGACTGTCAACGTAAATTTTCAATGCGTTGACTACTTGACATCACCCAAAAATCATCAATAATCACAGTGCTATCTCTAAATTTATTGACGTGTGATGTGTGTTAGCACTCGCCCAAAACTAAAGCGAAACATTTGATGCGAAAACAAAACTTTCGTCATTTGTCGGGTTTAAAGGCTCTCCCAAACCAACGCGATCATTGTGAATGATTCGCCCTGATTCGCTTCGCGTCAGTTATCGCAGTGTAAGTTTATTTAGAGAAGAGAAAGTTTAATTGTGACGCTGAATGTTTCGCGTTGATTTGTCCCCTTTCACACAGGAAAACTGAGTTGCCAGCAAATGGGAGCTTGTAGGCAAGACGTGCTTACGGGGAAGGACAAAATCTCCCCTCACACCCTTCTTTTGGCTTTTAGTGCCTGTCTACATTGGATTTTTAATGCTGGGTTTTATTATGTTCGTTGTGTACATACGATGAAGAGAAAATCAATCTGCACATCCCTATCGCACACCCTTGAAATCTATCTATCTTTCACTCATACAATACAAAATCTTTCATGTTGAATCCAAGAATATTGTTTGCATTTGGGCTGTAATCTACCCATCTCTCTCTTTTTCACTCACATAATCTACCTGTCTTACTGCTTGCACCTAACATTAAAAATTAAATGTGGACAGGCACTCTTATGTCATTTCAATCTTTCAATTCATACTCAACTCTATTCTGACTGGACCTGCATGTACACATTAACTTGAACTCTTATTCAACTTTACATAAAAACAATAATAGTTTTTCAACGCATCCCTTGAGTACGTATTTTCAACAGCTGATCTTGACATAAGTATGATTGCACAGATACCAACTTGAAGATTTAAAATAAAAGTGCATATAATAGTGAACATATGTTTTATTCACACTTTCCATTACTGCACTTACTTTCCATTACTGCACTAGCTAATAATTTACCAATAAAATACGCCTATTATAAAGCTATCACTTTTTAATAAGATATTATATCTTAATGTGTATAGCATATCGATAAATTGAATAAACTAAACTAAAAAAAACTAAAAAATGAGTTAAAATTTCCCCTCCAACGTAGTGTACAAATTTCGGCTAAAAAATGACACTGAGTTTTACGTTACACGAGCAGCAGCTCGGTAAGGATAAAAAATTCAAAATGAAATTTATCGTTCAGTATTTAAATATAAATATAAATCATTTGATTTTATTTAAAACAATTTAAAAACAAAAAAGAATCAAAACACAAACAAACGTAACAAATCATGCAATAATTAGTAATTATGATCAACCGACTATGGATTCAATCGGCAAAATTGTGAAGAAATTTTAAGAGAGGAAGCGTTACTGATGTTGTGAGGTATGTTCATCATCATTAAGCCCGCTCAGTCGAAAATGTTTAACCAAATTTAACGATGTACTGATACGTTCGCAGCAATTTAAAAATTGTACGAAACTTTTTGATCGGTAATTAATGATCGTGACTGCAATATGTGGTTCCAACAAAACGGAACAACAAGCAACACAACACGGAACAGTATGTATTTATTGCGTAAGAAGTTTCCTAGTTGCGTAACTTCAAGTTTTGGCGACGTAAATTGATAACGAGGATCATGGATTTGACACAAATTTTCTTATTTTTTTTTAATTAGTTAAAAAGAATCGCATAATGCGAATATTTCTGGGACAGCCTTTTGAATACTATTGTTTTTCCCACCTGATGGCAAAGTTGAAACTACTATAAAACTAATTACCTGGATGTGAAACAGGGCCCGGTCCCTAAAACCAATTCAATCAAAAAAATTAAAAACAGTGACACAATAAACGTTCATTAAATTCTAAAAAATGTAGTGGAATCATTTAATAACCGTTATTTATAATTTGTTTAGATTATCAACGAGCGCCCTAAAATAATTTCAAATCCGATCATGGATAACTGGTCAGTTCATTGATGTGATGTATCCTCTCCTGTGTGGTTTTACTAAGTCTAAATTGCTTTTAGAGTTCCTCTCATATGTAGGTACATATCCCGTGGTTGGAGAATGGTTTGAGAAAAGAAAGTTATGCTGTAATTACAAATCTCTCAAAGATGAAGATGTGAGACTTTATTGTTAGATCGCTGTCTACATACATACATACATGTACATAGTATATTGATTATAACAATTATTATTACTGTCTATCTATTGACTTATTGGAATTTCGATAAATTCCGAACATTGTTGTATGTTTTCATTATTGAAACCGACAACCGCATTTATACATTTTAGTTAAAAAAAAATCCTTTAAAAGTAAAGTTTAGCAGCAGAAATAATTATAATTATGGAAACAATTTACACTTGGATGATTTAGAAAACAAAGTTTATTGATAATTATCTTAAAGAAAGTCACATAAAGTTTATCGTTTTTATCACATAAGTACATATGCCACTTTTTGATGAAAGAGTTAAATTTAAATGTACATATTTCAACTTCTTATGGAATGTGGCTTTATTCATATCCAAGTAGGTATGTTTAAAACTTACGCAATCCAAATTCTTCTAGATGTTTTTTTTTTTTATCTGTAGCTTATTTGAATCCAGAGGCGTGCATGAAATTAAATCATAGAACTGGTTAAGCAATTTTTTGTTTACATATTTCTAGAAACTAGAAGTATGGAAGTTGTGTATTTTATCTTGACAAAATACTGCTCTTAAATGTTTAAAGATGGATATATGTACATATCAACAGGTAGTTATTTTATTTACAAATAATAGAACAGAATAAGCAATGGAACTGATGGTGTAATCTATGCATAAATGCACGTGATTGTGATATATTATTATCTGAGCTGCACATAGGTAAGTAGGCGTTTAAGGTTAAAATTTAAAATCAAGAAAACCTTAACATAGAATAAAGTTTGTCATTTTTATATTTGAAGGATTCTAAAATATGAAAATTGACCCAAAACTGATCTAACATAAATAATTTGTCTTGTCCTATTAATTACTAAAACAAGTTTATGAAATTATAGAAAACTTTGAGAATAGTCTGAGAGTCTGTAAATGGTTGAATCCAATATATCAAGCTAACTTCTAGTTATTGATATCAAGAGTATTTTTAAGATTGATTCGTTGTAGAAATAATTTAGCTATAACTAAAACAATGACACTTATTCCTTTTAAACAAATAAATCACTTTTTTTTGTTTTATTTGTGTTTCATTGAAAAAAAATAAATTGATTTATTTTTCATATTCTTTATAATGAGGTTTAACATTGCTTAATTTTTTCAATGGAACATGGTTGACATTTTTTTTATGTTTGGATAAGTTTAAGCAACAAAAGAGACTTGAATAAAAGGTAAATTTCTAAAATTTAACTGTCAAAAAACTGCCCTTTTTGGAAAGTTATTTCGTTTTCTAGACTCTTCTGAAAGTGTTGGAAAAATGAACCGAAAACTGAAAAATGAAAATTCATGAAATACAAATTTCTGGAAACAAAATAAGTAACAGTCAACTTCGCACGTACCCAAATCCTCCTATGCAGGAGCAGCACATGGTAATTTCCATTTTGCTTTCTAACTTTTGGTTTTCAATACCTACATATCTGGAAAAATTTCAAACATATTTTTCTTATTTTCCAAAGAAAAATATGGGGTAATATCGGCTACGGTGATTGTTGATAAATGACAATCAATCGAATTTGATTTATGTAAGATGATAGTCAAATTGATAGCTAAAAAGCTGTCACAACAAAAATATGATAGTCATTTTCAAACAAATATGTTTATTCTGAAAAGAACTATCAGACGCTTCTTATTTATGTACATAGCTTTTTTTCGTTAGTAAAAATATTCTTGTCACCGACAAAGCTTACGACATTCGAACAAAAAAACAAGAAAAGTAAGAATATTATTAAAACAAGGCCAATTTGATACTTTTATTTAAATATTTTATAGAAATCATTTTAAAATTTCACCATAGCGACAATGAATTATTACAATTCATATCTGAAATTTTTCAATCGAATTGAATTGAGTTGAATTATCTTATACATACGGAAAACTTGGTGATAGTCAAAATATTTGACTTTCAAAAATATGATAGTCAATTAACACCTTATAGTACGTTTCCACCAACAAATAATCCGAGATTTAAGGCAAGTGATTTAAAATAAATCATGAGGTGTTTCCACCAAAGAAAAGGAGATTAATTTGACGTTTGGTTTATGTCATAACAACCAAACTTCAAATTATTCTCCTTTCGAAAAAAAAAAAAAATATGTATTTGTTCACTCATCATCTGTAAGTAATTAGTTTTATTATATTCTTGTACATATTTATTATTTTTGTATACTTACATTTTATTTCGTCTGTGATTTCTTGAAAGTTGTTTGTTGTTTTGAATTTGAGTCATATGGAAGTGAGACAGATAGTTTTTGTTGACATTTCCATCTGTCAATAAACGAAATTGGCGTTTAAATGGGTCGGTTCAACAATTATTCTCCGAAAAAAAAGTTTGTTTGATTTGACAAACTAATGTTTGCAGGTAGATTTCAATGAGATTTATTTGAAATCTTCATTTGATGAGATTAAAATTTGTATGGTAAATCTTCGAGATTTCAAGGAGATTTGTGACAAATCTAGCTAAATCTCGGTTTAGTGCCCGGTGGAAACGTAGTATTAGCCGATTCCTCACTTGTTCGATAAGAAAAACCGAATTGCCAAAAAACGAATCAATTAAGTAAATTCATTTTTTATTGATTTGAACCTGTCAAAATTTTGATCTTCCGATTATTTGAATTTCATTTACCATAATAAATTGATTTACTAACTTCCCATAGGAAGTTATTGTAATCGGTCCGATTTGTCGAATTGAAAATTTTGACACTTCTCGACGATTTAAGGTCCCTAGAGTCGAAATAAAAGATTTTTAGAGAGATGTCTGTGTGTGCGTGTGTACGTACGTTCGTACGTCCGTACATCAGTACGTCCGTAAGTTCACGACGTTTTTTCGTCGTCCATAGCTCAATAACCAGTAGAGATATCGACTTCAAATAAATTTTGTTATACAGATTATAATGCAGAAAGATGCAAAAAGGGTTCTCAAGAAAATTTCGTGGGTGGTTTTTTTTACCATAGCAGTTAAAAAATAAAGGTTAAGATTTTGGTTAACCCTAAATATCTTACAAACCAATAACGCTAGAGACTTTAATTAAATTTTATATTACATATTGTAACGTGATACCAAACAAATATATTTTTGGAAAAAAATTCCATTAACGTTTTTTTTATAAATCAAAAAAAAGTGAAAAAAACAATGTGTCACCTCGAAAATTTTGCGAACAAAAAACTATTTTATCTTCAAAACAATTTTGGGCAACGAACAATAACGTTTTCAACATCTGGTAAAATTTTGAGAAAAATCGAATTGACAGTTTTTTTTACAAAAAATAAAAACCTAAAAAAAAACAATACTAAAACTTTCGGCTCAAATAGCTTTTCAAAAATTAAAAATAATGTCTTCAAACTTATTTTATCTCACAGAAAATATTGTTTTCGATATTAAATAATTTTCTTATAAAAATCCAACAGTCCGTTTTTTTCATAAAAAAATAAAATCTTCAAAAAATAGTACGTAATTTTGGTAAAAATTGATGTTAGGTTCTCGATAGCTCTCAAATTAATTTTATTCATACAATTTGTATTTGTTTATATAAGAAATAAAAACTTTTAAGAAATGCTACTACGAGTAAAATTAGTAAAAATTGTTTTTCGACTAAGAATCTCGTTAACAAAAATAGATTTTGAAACGAAACTATTTCATCAAATGTAAAATATTGTTGGTAATTTTTTAATCTTTTAGAATAATTGAACTGACAACTTTTTTAACAAAACACCTACAAAGCTTTTAATCAAGACAAATCTACAGACGGGATGGGAAGTTATCAGTGTAGGTCCCATCCTAGCCTCTTTTTTTTGATTTAAGATAAAATTTGTAGAACATATAAGAAAATTGTCACAATCGAACAAATTTTTAAAGTTCCATCAGTCAAACTGACAGATCAAATTAGTGTTTATGTTTATGCAAGACAAATCTCCCGAAAAATTTGATCTTATATCAAAAATATATCAAAGCAATAAAAAAATTGGAAAATCAACGTTTTGACAGATTTCGATCAAAAATAAATTGATTTTTTTTTACAAATGGAAAATCCCTAAATAAACTACCACGTGTTGAAATCGAAAGCTCAAAATTAAAGAAAAAAAAACAACATCAAAATTGGGACAAATTTACAAATAAATTTGTATATTGCACTCTAAGAATGCAATCCTCCTTTGCACACATTTTTCTTCCAGTCATCTCCCAATCAACATAAAGCAACCTAATAACAGGTACATGTACACGCGCGCAACCAACTGAATAACCACATCATCAGCTCCTAGCGCGTTGTTTGTTTGGAGCTCAGCACAGCTATCAGCTCACCTGCATATACCATGTAGCGTGTAACCATCTCGCGCACCACCAAAACAACCATCTTTCATTTATGCGCCTACCTACCAAAACACCACTCGCTGCTGCTTCATCATCACCAAGCTGCGACTATAGTACTATACCACCGATATCGCTAAGCATTATACCTCCGTTCCAACTTCGCAGATACATCCAATCAAATAGGTACTGCCATGGTTTTAGTTTACTCCAAGCCACCATCAGACTAACAACAACTCATTTAGAAAATAAAAGAAACTCATTTTTTTACTACTACTGGCTTTGCGGATTTGTGTAAGATTTTCGGATTCGGATTTTGCGAAATCGTGGTTGGAATAGATCTTTGTTTTTGTTTTCCCAAACGAGTATATGAAAAACGATATGTCTTCGAGAAAAATCCGCTAAGGTTCTATTCAATCTTTCAGTCAATGTGCTCATTTGTCGTCATTTTGTCATCGGTGCTTGTTCGGCTTTTAACTTAAAAGTAAAAAAAATTAATTGTTTAGCATGCCTAAGATAATATTGTGAAGAAGTTCGTTAAGATCGTCAAATATCACAGCATGGTACCAGCAGTGTCGCAGCTACTTAAATTTTAAACTAAAGTATTTTTCAACATTCAAAAGGTGCTCACGGTTCATTCTTTTCTCAAAAGTGTGTCAATCCTACTTCATACAGATACAATAGCTCGATAAGTATCTTTGAAGCAAAAGTCGGAGAAAAGAGGTGCGCGGTTATTGCAATTCAGTACTTGATCTTCGGCGGCCAAGTAGTGTGTGATCTTTCTGCAACTCGCTCTTAACTAGCTAAACTGCATATCGCCTGCAGCGAAGACTCAGTTTCAGTTTCCGCGCTAAATTCATACATATACACTGGGATTTCGTGCCGCGCTACCCGCTATCAACATCATTCCATGAAAATGGAAAGTGATTGCTAAATTGTGGTGCAGTGCACTGTTGTAACGTTTTATTTGTGGAGTTATTAGTTCATTTAACCGCAAATTACAAAAAAAAAAGGTGCAGAAAAATTGTAACATTCATTCCTGATCGTGACTCTTGGATGCTGTCAGAGAGGTTATTATTATTTTTATTTTTGATTTTCTAGATCATCAGGCAATAATGTGTTTTGTTAGTTATTAGAGTGAAATTTTCTAACTATAAAGACAGGGAATATTTTACATATTTTTGCTAATTGGAAATATTTATCTTTCTCGTGTACTATATATCGACTAAGAGAACTATGATTTTGACATACCTGTAACACTAAGATCGATTCAAGTTATTGGTTGTACAAGATAAGTTTTATTGTCAAAACAATGATTTTAATGCGATCATTTTTATTCGCGTGACCTCTCCTTAAAAACCAGTATTATAATACATTTTCGAAGAATAATACCTAAACAAATAAAAAATTGAAATATGTTGTCATTTATAATAATAAAAATAACTTAATTTATGACCAGTTAAAAGTAAGAGTTATGTACATTAGGTTAAAAAATAACAAGTTCAGAAGTGGTCAAACCAATACGAAAAAAGTTCACTGGGGCGTATGTGGAATATTTTGTGTGTTGTTTTTCTTTTTTATTAAAATCATTTAAATCAAACATTATAACTATTTCAAACAAAATTTGAAGGTGGTTTTTACAGCATGTTCTTCAAAACGATACAAAAGTATATTCTTCAAAAGGACACAAAATTAAGAGAAGAAAACGTTTGGCAATAACTTGAATTGATTAGTTTTAGAATTGGTATTAAGTTAAAGATAAAACTTCGATAAAAAAGGATCGTTCTTTTTGTACGAAATCATACCGTTTTAGTTGAAATATTTCTTGTTCTTTTTCTTAAGACTCTGTTTTTAATACCAACTCAAATTCGCATATTGACGACAAATACCTATGAGTAAAAATAGATTGTGTTTTGCAATTGGTGTTGGTGTTTTTTCTTGTCGATGGAACTAGTGTTGGTTTAAATCTCTAATTTTCAGTTAAATTTTGACTGATGAAAAATGACATTGATGGTCATTCAAAACTGGGGACGAATTACCGCACAGACATCGAAACATAGTACGTGACTGAATTATTTGAATTTGGAATTACCGCAAACGTTATCAAGCAATCTAGTACAATTATTTGACATTTTCTCATCAGCTATAGAACTGATTTTCACTTGCAAGTTAAACAGCTTACCGATACAAGTTCTTTTGAATAATGCAAAAACTATCCTCTTTTTATGTCCAATTTAAACAAAATTAATTTCGAACAAAAAATGTAATCTTATAATTTACAAATGTCCAGACATCAAAATTTGACCAAAAATATATTGTCAAAATGCCAGCTAGGAAAGGCGTCCTCCAAAAGGTTAACATATGTCACTTCACGTATATGCTCAACATTAAATAAAAAAAACCTCTTTGTTCAGCGTGAACTTTTTAATATAATATATATAAATTACGTGTCACGATGTTTGTCCGCGATGAACTCCTAAACTACTTAACAATTTTAATCAAATTCGTACACCGTGTGCAGTTTAATCCAACTTGAAAGAAAGGATAGCTAACATCTCAATTTATGATCTCAATATTATTTTATTGCAAATTATTTGTCTATTATTTGACAGTCACAATTATCTATTAGATCCAAATGATTCTAATAGATGGCGACATCTGTTGACTGGATAGAGTAATTATTCAAAAGATGGCGCTATTTATGTCAAACTTCCAAACGTTTCATATAAGCTACAATTTAATAGCATAACCACCACATGTTGCTGAGACTAAAGTATTAGTTAAATTTATTTTGTAGTAAAGCCTAGTACGCTGCTGATGCGAAACGAAATTTTTCGGTGGTCTCCAAGTGCAGAGCGAAATGAAAACGAAAACCACAGCGGAAAAATATTTGTGGAGAGTTCTGTCTGGAAGTGAATTTCACTGCTTGTCTTCATCACTTGTTGCACATCACCGATAACATCCTGAGTTTCCGATTCAGAAATGCAATGTTGGAACACATTAGACAAATCCATTTTATTTTAAATTTTAAATCAAATATAAATCAAAGTCAAAACACCGAAAGTCACGAGTAAACAATTTTTTTTTCAATAAAAAAATTAAACGTCAAAATTTCGCAAGCAATTAATGTGCTGGGCAATTAAATTGAGAACGAAAAGAGTGTAGAATTGTACTAAGAAATCTAGTACAGCTCTCCACTAAAATGTAACATTTCGTCGTTCAGCAGCGTACTGAAAAACGAAAAGCACAGCGAAATTTTTCGTTTATGATTTCGTCATGTCATTTTTGTATGGGAATTTTCGTTTCGCATCAGCAGCATGCTAGGCTTTAACTCAATAATTGGTACAAATTAAAAAATAAAACATATAAAAACCCAATTCACTAAAAACGACAGTTAAAAATTGCTTTGGTTTTGATGCAATGACAGGTGTAGGTCTTGAGAAAATATTGATCTAAAAATTTGATTTTAAATGGTAAATAAATCAATTTATTTTTCCCAATCAAAAGCAAAAATAGGAAAACGATCGTTTTGAAAGAATAAAGTCAAAACAAATTGATTTCTTTTGCGAATGGAAAACATTACAGAATTCAATAATAGCAAACTCTTATTTACTCGTACATCACAAAAAATAAATTAAAAGAATAAATATTTGATATTATGAAGGTTAAAAATGTAACGAACAAAGTTCAATGTTTATTTTAAGTTTTTTTTGTATTATTTTGAAAATGTCACTTACGATGAAATGGCAGAATGGGGTCGATGCTCAATAAACACCTCATATGTGTAATATACCTCGATCGAGAGAATAAATAGCTTATAGAATAAGACTCAACAGTGAAAACATCCTTTGAGATAAATGTTTGTCTGAAACAAATGACTGGCTTGAGAATCTAGCAAAAACGAAAGTTTCGATTATTACAAAAACTACCAAACTATAAAGTCCATAAATTAAGTTGTCAAATCTCTTTTCAATCGCATTTTCATAAATTATAAATTTAAATACAAATGAAGAATTGAATGAAACAAATTTAACCACAAAATGTGGTCGTTACTTTAAATACTCAGGAATTAAATCCAGTTTAAAGGTTTAGTTTTTGCATTCTCTTTTTATTTTACTAAAATTGTTGCTTAGTTCTTGCATTCAAATTAGTGAATTACGTTTATAACTATCGGATAACAGAAATTCTATATGATCGACATACACATTCATTTTCTTAGCTAGATAAAAATCTTTTAAATATATGTATACAATATGTATACAACCATTGACTCTAAGTTTTGTTTAAACAGTCAGATACAAAATTAAACGATCTAATCAAAATGTTAATATTGCTGGATCAATTAAATGATACTAATTTTTTTAATTAGTCAAAAAAACTATGCTTCCTACCAAAATAAAAAAAAACTTTATAGTTAGCACGAATCCGATAAATATTTTTTGAAATGTCAAATATAAAATATATTGAAAAACTATTGTTGTGTATATTTGATCAATGTTCATTTAAAAAATAATTATTTATCTACCATTTAAAATATAACTTAAATAAAATGAAAAGTTTGTATTCAAAGTTAATGTCGAGTTTAGGAACATTAAGAAATACAATTCAACCTTAAGTTTGATTAGAATTACATCAAGGGTTTCAAATTTACTTTTTACAAAGAGCGAACCAAAATGAATGGTCCAAACTTAATATTGTGAATAGTCAGGGGCCCTACTCTGTAAACTGTAATGCGTTTCGAGAGCAAATATTTTCGAAAACGAATATTTTGTACACTCTATTTCTAATGCGGTTAAGAAATCTAGTACTTACGGAATGACAAATCCGAATTCGGATTTTTCGTACCTGGCAATGCATTTCCGAATGTCATTAGCTTTCGAAAACGGAAATTTTGTTTTCCACACCAAGAGAGGTAACGGATTGCAATTCGAAGGTAGTTTTTAAAGAACATAAAAGGAAAAATTGTCTTAAATTGTGTGAAATAGATAAAATGTAATTAAGGAAATAATAATTTTATTCAAAATTTAAGCAAATAAATTTCATTACAGGGAATCATCAGCAAAAATAATTTGAAATTATGGTGGAATTCATGTGTGCTCATCCCTCGTCTTGTTTGTGATTTGTTTTAATTTTTTTTTTGACACATCTCATGAGAAATACTTCGAACTCGGCAAATATATTCTATAAATAGAAAAAGTACTACATGATTGTTTCGTTCGATTCGAACATTTTACAGCCATAAACGAAACGAATATCAGTTTCGAATCGGATTGGCTTTCGAAACGCATAACAGAGTGGGTTCCCAGGTCAAAACCAAACAGAAATTGGCAGCCTATATAATCCGCATTTAAAAAGTTTTTCGAGTAACAACTGTTTAAATGGCTATTTCCGGCTTCTACATTCAGTCAGTTTTTAGTCACCCTGTCCACAAAAGGTTTTTGGTCTTAAATAATTTTTGTACAAAAATTCCATATAAATAGTACGCAATAAAGAATTTAATAAACGAAAAATTCGGTTCTGCTTTTTGTTCTGCAGTTCAATGAGCGAGATTGACAACTGTGTCAAATTATTTGTAGAGGTTTCTATACAAAGAATTAATTGGTCTCATCAATAAAAATCTATATATGTACATTTTTTAAATTGGTTTATTTATGTCCGTATTTATTGCATTTCCGATGTCGTTTTGGAAGAGGTCTCTTGTGAAATTTCATTTTTATTATCAGCGCATCAAAGTCAAAATGTAGAAAGACTTGTAGTTATCAAAATAATAAGATATTGATATATGTACATATACAATATATTCGTATAAAAATATTTGTGAAATAAAAAAAAGTAAGCATACGCCTAAGTGTGCCAACTTGAAAAAATTAACTTTGTACTATTGCTCCTTTTAAAATATATAATTAATCAATAACTTTATTTACCTATGTAAGTGCCATCTATTGGATTCTTAAATTGTTATAATATTTCCTAATTAGTAACATGAATCACTTTGATTTGATAGACTTGTCAATAACTTGATTCCAGTATCATTTATCAGGTCATTGGACGACTTGAAAAGAATTTCACAAACAAATATAAACGTGTATTTATGTTTTTGTAAGGCTATTAGTCAAACGGTGTCAAATTCTATTTAACTTTTCAGACATAAACCAACATCCGTTTTCGTGCCTGTAGAAAGATTATAGAATGTTTAACACGACAACTTGCGGTTACCTTTTTGGTTGCTGGATCTCAACTCACTTAAGGAAAGACGGACTTAAATAGACTTTTTATCATGATCATTTTAAGACTTCAAGTTCTTTTTTTTCGATTCGCGTAAAAATTTACTTGCACCTTAATTACAAACAAAAGTGTAACAATTGCGTAAGGCATCTCTGTTTTTATGCATATAGATTTTTATATATGTATCTACATTATGTATAACAAAATGTAATTAGTATAAATGCATCTGTTAATTTGTTTGCAAAATGTAAATACTGAGTCTTTGTTTAGTAACAAAAAAAAAGTGTAATTAAGTGATGTTTGCCTTAGCCTTTGTTACGCAAATTATTGAGACTTCAATCAATTTTGTCATTTTGATTTCTTGTGGGAATTTTGTTTTGTTTAAGACAATAACAAAGAAAGGAATGGGATCATATTCATAAGTTCCAACAATTTGTAAACGTACTTATGTCCGTAGTGATGATAAGGTCTAGGTTTAAACCAAATCAAGGGAAGACCTGTGTTACTTAAAGTCAATCAGGTAAAACATGAATTTGGTATTGATTTAAGAAGCTACAAATAGTAAAATATGAAAATATTAAATAAAGTTTTAAACTAAAACGTAAACTTTTACAATAAAGTTGTGTCTGCCCTTTTTTCAAAAATATGTTGGAATGCAAGTAAAAGACGATTGTTGTTGTTTTTATGGGTACCTACTACAAAAATACATATGTATGTACTCGTACATATATACATACATAAACATTTCGTAATTTCTTAAGCTAGCAAAGCTTGTCAAACGAATGTAACCTTTTAACAAAGGTTTAAAATTTGTATTCTTTGGTAACATTTTTGTTTTACTTCTAAAGATCAAACATCGTGTTATTAGCCAATGACAAAAAAGTAGGATGCACTTAAATGCTTCCTGATAGAGTACCTTAAGATGTACTACATGTATGCATAGATTCAAGTTACATGTATTTTACAAGTTGGGAGCTAAAATAATAAGCGCTCTGCAGTCTAAAGACAATTAATGTGAATCTTCTTGAAAAAAGATAAAATATGGGAGAGGAAAAACTACCATTGTTAAGGCAATTCACTAAACAATAATATATGTACATAGTTAGTTTTTATAGTCTTAAATCTATTTGTTCATCTTCATTCAACATAAATAATGATTTGGTTAATGCGGAAGTTGGTATGAGAAATAAATGTTGCCCTTTGATAAAACAAAAGAAAATAATATTTTAGTTTTTACTGTACTTATACGATGTAATATTGTGTAAATTCACAAACGACAATTTTTTTGGCAGTGATTAGCCATCACTGCTTTTTTGCGATGCTGATCGTTGCTCAGCTGATTACGATGCGATGCTGATTGTCAAAAAGTTATACGTTTACAAAAAACTTTATGCTTTATGATGGATGTGATACTAAAAAAACTCTAATTGTAATTCAAATCTGGAGCCACACAATTTTACCTCCTCTAGAATTTTTCTCCACAATACTGACTTTGATTTTCTGCCGGCAATAAATTCACCTTCATATTTTAATCTGGTTTCTATTAATAGTTTAATTTGTTTTTAATTAATTAATTTATAAACAATTTAGAATTTGATTAAATACTTTTCATTGTCTTTTTCCGCCATTTTTGCTCCAAATCGCGTCTGCAACAACTTGTCAAGAAAATTCTTCAGTTTATCGAACTTGGCAATAATGAACAATTGACATTTTAAGTGCTGCCAATTATTTGCGTTTATGAACGTGCTACAGGGCTGAACGACAATCATCTCTGCAGTGATGCGTAATTGAATTTACACATTGTTTTGAAAAACATGAATTTTTCTCCACAATACTGACTTTGATTTTCACCTTCATATTTTAATCTGGTTTCTATTAATAGTTTAATTTGTTTTTAATTAATTAATTTATAAACAATTTAGAATTTGATTAAATACTTTTCATTGTCTTTTTCCGCCATTTTTGCTCCAAATCGCGTCTGCAACAACTTGTCAAGAAAATTCTTCAGTTTATCGAACTTGGCAATAATGAACAATTGACATTTTAAGTGCTGCCAATTATTTGCGTTTATGAACGTGCTACAGGGCTGAACGACAATCATCTCTGCAGTGATGCGTAATTGAATTTACACATTGTTTTGAAAAACATGTCATGTTTAACTATTCATAAGTCATAAAATATCAATGAGACTGCTAAAGAAGAATGAAATATAAATACAATTCAGTTTTCATTCTCACCTAGCAATCAAATTAGCTTTACATTTCATTTCTTCCTTTTTGAATTGTGCGATAGAGAATTCTTGAGGAACCGAATCATAAAAAATTATATTCTCAGATTTTCCACAACAAAAGTGAGAAATTTATATGAGAATTTCTGTTTATATTGTATTTCTAAGAGTGCGCACACATCAAAGAAACATTTTTGAAAAATTTCAGAAACATTTAATTTAACAATTTTGAAATTTTTCTGCATAGTTGTATACCAAAAAGTAAATCCATAAGCTATGTTAAGAATTTTCTAATAAGAACTTGACAATTTGCTCAATCGGAAATCACGTACGTTCGCCACTTCAATTGGTCCATCGGCTTTAATTTTTGAGTCAGCTGGACCTTTTAAGAACCAAGACTCTTACGCAAAATGAGTCATAATGTGGTTTTTGAGAACTCCGTGGTATTGACCAGTGTTGGGCATTAATTAATTAAAATTTTAATTATCTTAGTAATTGATTGAAAAATTAATTGCAATTAATTTAATTGCAATTAATTTTAATTGCAATTAATCTGTTAATTGCATATTACAATTAATTTATTTAAATTAACGCATGTTAATTGCGAGACACAATTAAAATATTGCAATTAATATTTTTAATTGTTGTAAGAAGCAATTAAAACTAACAATTAATTATCATATTTCACTGTACACTCTCAAATAATGACCCATTTGTTGCCACTTGCCACGCTCTCGTTCAAACTTAAGGCCACGTACGTTTCTTCTGTCCTTGTCTTTCTGGTATCACCTCGCAGACTGTAGCTACTCCTCCTTCTTATATTATAATCAAATTTATTTGCAAGAACAATTAACAATTGATTAATTGTTAATTGAAAAACTTACAATTAACAATTAATTAATTGTTAATTGAAAAGTCACAATTAACAATTAATTAATTGTTAATTGTTATATCACAATTAACAATTAATTAATTGTTATTTTTAATTGTACTTTGCAATTAAATTTTGCCCAACACAGGTATTGACTGATTTGGAGACCTGAACGCCAGCAATA
Organism: Eupeodes luniger; assembly: GCA_951509635.1. Taxonomy (NCBI): domain Eukaryota; kingdom Metazoa; phylum Arthropoda; class Insecta; order Diptera; family Syrphidae; genus Eupeodes; species Eupeodes luniger. Next base: position 124,372,759 of record OX608074.1, read on the forward strand.
TTTTCGACCAACCTGTTGCCTCACTGGTACGGCAACATTACACAATGAATATGTACACTTAAATTTGTCCACTAAACTTGATATTGCTTTCTGCTAAAGCGAGAATTACTACCGAAATTGAAAGTTGCTTTTAAGCATCTTGCACATGAGCTACGAACTACGAACTGCGAACTATGGATGTTCGCATATTTTGACTTTTCTTTCACATAAGCTTTATTTCTTTTCGCAGATAGCGACGAATTGTACATTTTGTTTCCATATTTTCCTCAGTCATGACCTTTAACACAAAAAAACAAAACAAGAGTGTTATAATTTTAAGGTTAAGTTGCGCGCGAACAATTTATTCGTTGCAATGTGGATATTATGTGGAACGCGAATAGAGTTTGACAGTTCGTAGCAACCACACTGCAATTCGTTACTCCCAATATTGTTTTTACAAAATTTTCTTGTTTTAAAGAACAAAATGCAAAATTTTATTATCCTAACATTAGTGTCAATTGGTTTCTTATAATTTAAATGTGTTTTTGTTTGAAATTGACTTTTTGAAATGTGTAAAATCAAGTTTGTTCGTCCATTTGTTCATTTGTTGTTCGTTCTCATGTGCAAGGCCCTTTTAAGTTGCGATCACCGACTCCGAATTTCGGTAGAAAAATTTTGCAGATGTTTCTCGTTTGTGTGCTAATGCTAAATATAATGAACAAATTGACAATGACAGTCCGATGATTAGTAAAAGGGTGCGTTCACAAATTTAATTAAAGGTTAAGTCCCTATTTATAGAAAACCCGATGCATCACAACATTTTGTTATAGACTGAGAGCCAGCAACAGAAAAAGTAACGTCATTTCTTTAAGAAAATATTTGGTCTCATTGTATAGTCTGAATATAAATAAACATTAAAATAATTGTCTGCCACTTCTCCGTTGGTGGGGAAGGCGTTGGTAAGGGGTTAAAGGGGTAAAAAAAACTAGGACAAAAACGTGATATCATTAAAGCTGATTTTTGGTGTGTTGACGCTAAATAATATTTTATGTAACATATCAAAAAGGCAGACAATTTGGGTGGTACGAAGATGGTGGCAGACTTAGGGGAAGGTCGAGAAAATAAGTGGCTAATTACGCCATTGCTTGAAAAAGGTGTTGGCACGAGTACGATAACTTTGGCGCCAAGATATAATAACGGTTTTTGGTAGAGGGGCTTAATACAAGCATTTTTTACTATGGGAGGGGGGTCTATCTCCCCCCGTTTAGGCGGTAGGGGCAATTTAAAAAAAATATTATTTAAAATGGAAAAAAAATAATTAAAAAATAACGGTGATACTTACAATTAAGTTTTATACATTTTTTTAAAGCCAACATTCTGTTTTATTAGCCAGTTTTTAATTCAAGTCAAAACTATGCGTAGTTTTTGAAAAATTTAATTTTAAACTCAAAATTTGAGTAAAAAAAGTTAAAAAAAGGTTTAAAGCGTAATTTTTCAATACTTCAAGATTATCTACCATTGTTTTTATTTCAGAATTTATTGCTCTTATTTGTTTTTGATCAAAAACTGAAAACTAGATGATTTTATGTCTTTTAATTTTTGAGAAAATTGAAAATAACCACAACTACTGAACGTTTTTGATTAATTCTTTTTTTTTTGCTTGAGTGGTCTTATTTTGATAGTAACAATGGTAGGTGCGAGTTTGGGTGTATGCAACAGTAAGGTGTGTGCGAGTTTGGGTGTATGCAACAGTGGGATCTCTAAGGGGGGCATGCTGCCCACCTGCAACCCCCCTGCTTGGGAACACTATAGGATTTGGGGTGGGTGCAAGTTGGAGTGTGTGCAAGGTGGGGAGGGTGCAAGATGGGGTGCATGCAAAGTTTCTTTTGCATTTAAATAAGCTGGATTTAAGAAAAATTAATTTACCCTAGGTGTATCTTAATCCATATTCGATTATTACTATCAAAATAAGACTACGTTAATAGTTAAGCAAGGAAAAAGTAATTTAATTAAAATATTTTTTTTGTAATTTTCAATTTTCTCAAAAACTAGAAGACATAAAGTCATCTAGTTTTCAGTTTTTGATCAAAAACAAATAAGAGCAATACATTCTGAAATAAAAACAATGGTAGATAATCTTGAAGTATTGAAAAATTACACTTTAAACCTTTTTTTAACTTTTTTTACTCAAATTTTGAGTTTAAAATTAAATTTTTCAAAAACTACGCATAGTTTTGACTTGAATTAAAAACTGGCTAATAAAACAGAATGTTGGCTTTAAAAAAATGTATAAAACTTAATTGTAAGTATCACCGTTATTTTTTTTTCCATTTTAAATAATATTTTTTTTAAATTGCCCCTACCGCCTAAACGGGGGGAGATAGACCCCCCTCCCATAGTAAAAAATGCTTGTATTAAGCCCCTCTACCAAAAACCGTTATTATATCTTGGCGCCAAAGTTATCGTACTCGTGCCAACACCTTTTTCAAGCAATGGCGTAATTAGCCACTTATTTTCTCGACCTTCCCCTAAGTCTGCCACCATCTTCGTACCACCCAAATTGTCTGCCTTTTTGATATGTTACATAAAATATTATTTAGCGTCAACACACTAAAAATCAGCTTTAATGATATCACGTTTTTGTCCTAGTTTTTTTTACCCCTTTAACCCCTTACCAACGCCCTCCCCACCAACGGAGAAGTGGCAGACAATTATTTTAATGTTTATTTATATTCAGACTATACAATGAGACCAAATATTTTCTTAAAGAAATGACGTTACTTTTTCTGTTGCTGGCTCTTAGACTATTAGTTAGAGTTCTCCTTCAATAAAACTAAAAATCTAAGCAAAGAAGCTTGTCAGCTTTTTAAACTTTTTCAGATCTGTCAGTAAGAAATTATCCCAAATGTCCTACAACCGTGTGAACTTATAATTTTGTGTGACAATATTGTCAAATGTCGTTGTTTAAGAGATCTGACAGCTGCTGACAATGGTCTCGTTCAGAGGACATAAGCAACCTAAAAGTAAGACAAGTTTGTAGTATTTGATTACCCAGCTGTCAAGAAGGCAACTTTATTCAAAATGTCAGCCGATCATGTTTTTTCCTTCAACTGCAATCTGAAAAATTAACTAATGTTGTGTTCAAATAATGCAGTTAACTGCAAACTACGGCCCTTATATTGTCTGACCTTGTCCAATATCTGTACTGCCATATTGTAATAAATTAGATGGTAATGTAATTTTAAGACTGGTTCTGTAAATGGCAATTTTTCTATGAAAGGCATTTATCTATCTGTTTGTTGGCTCATTGACAGTAATTATCAGACCTTAGTATTGTTAGATCTGATAATCATCTGTATTTGGCTTAGGTAAGCCATTTAAAGATCCATTAGTCCACAGAGCAATCAATTTCTCTTTCTATGCCTAAAAGCTTTTTAGTTTTATAAAACCATCCTACATACCAAAATAATTTCAACAGTTTTAATTTCACCAAAAATTGCCTTTGGCAGATATTTAAAGGAGACACTCCTTCAATTTTGAAACTTAAATAGATATTTTTAAGGTTGACTTCAATAAGATTAACTTTTTCAAATATCAAAAGCAAAAATAAACATAATGATATGCTTACTTTGATTTCTTTTCACATGCTAAATACTTTGTTTTTAAACAACAAAGATTCATTTATAATGATCTCGCTTAAACAATAATAAGCTTGATTACTGCTATTAATAAAAGTTCAACCACCAATGCAACAATAGACCTATAGAGTATATACTTCTAGTATAGTTAATTATATGCAAAAATGTCGATTGGCCAAGAGTATAAACACGCGTTAACAATTAAGTACCTACCTTCCATATCTATAAACTCCGCAGCGGTGGTAGTTTATGCTATATAGCAACTCATATTCATTTCGTGCTTGTAATTTACAGATAAAAATGTACCTATTAGAAAATGCCAAAGAAACTGCAGAGTACCCCTTCTCTCTGTCCTCTCCAGCTTCATTGCAATAGTTTATTACCTATTATGGATCACACAACACTTTCGATTTCATTTTAAGTAAACAACACAAAAACTCAATTCCTTCCATTTCCATCATCAGTAGCCATTTAGCTGGAGCTGGTTTCTGTTTCTGCAAGACTATCAGCACTACATGGTAATAGTTGTACAGTATGTACATATGCAACATAAACGTCTAAATACAAAACCAATACTTTTGGTCTAATCAGCTATATGAGCAACAATCTGCCAACAACAAGTCCGTCACTGACAAGTTTCCCAGCATTGAAACCAGTCTTAGTCTCTGATGCAGCAGCCACTAGCCAGCGCCACATCAGACACAGCCACTGAAACGACAGCGATTGGCCGCGTCCCTTTCCGATAAAAATCCAAATCCATTCACTTGCGGTAGAAAAGTTGTTGCGCTGCCAATATTTTTGCCGACACAACTAAATAACCTGAATCAAACTATTTATCCATTACCGGGACAGGCTTTAGCTGGAGATGACGAAAATCAATGAACGTCGAACTGCGGTGGCGCGCGGCAGGGTTGACGTTTTGCCACCATAATGTAACGTTTAAAAACTAGATTTAGCCTTTTTACTTTAAAATACTTTCACCCAAGATTATCTCTGCTCTGCTCCATGAAGTGAATGAATTTCTGGTTTATCTTCATGTTTGATGCTTTCTTCAACTGACGATGAAGACGCGGTCGTATAGCGTTTCTTAACCCCACATGATTTCCTTGTCACAGATTTTTTTTTAAGATAGGTATTTCTACCGCGCGGAAACACATTCATACGCTGTACAATAATTATCTAATAATTTGTATTTTTATTTTCTTGTTTCATTACCTAGAACATTCCGCAAATTGTAAGTCACCTTCATTTTCTGTATTCGATGGAGGCCAACGAGCATGTTAATGCTATTCACCGTCAATCAGAATCTCCGGCATGTACCATTGATTCGCATGGCTCGACGGTGGGCAGTATGGAGACAATTGTGGATCGCAATGAGGAATTGATGCAAATAACAATGGATATCAGTACGAATACGACAAATCTGGATAGACATAGTTTAACCAACTCCCAGATATCAATGATAACCAAGGACGAAAAGTCAACAGCTATTTCACAAGATGCCCAAAGTCATATTTATTCGAGTCCAGTTTACATGACTACCATAGAGAAGCCTACTGCAGGACTTCCTCAAATTGAGCTACCAAAATTAATAAGTCACGCTGAATTTGAAAAACAACAGTTAAGTCGACCAAAATCGACTGAATTGACAACAAAAAGTCAGACAGCAACGTTGGAATCAAGAATAAGCAAAAAGCAACGATTTCCACCCGAGTTAATAAAGATCAAAGGGGACTCGACTAAAGACTTCAAGGTGGGTCCGCATCGTCATAAAAGAAGGAATTCGTTTCCCAACCAAGTTAGTCTGGGAGTGGTTCAATTGTTATTGAGTGTAGCACTTGTCGCCTTGGGTGCTTTGTTGGTGGTGCGTGGGGCTTCATTGGCAACGTTAGGTTGTGGCGTATGGACTGGTGGGATAGCTGCTATTACAGGTGCTTTAGGTGTGATAAATATGCGAAAGGTGCAAACTGGATTTTTGGCGCTGAGTTTGGTGTGTATAGCAACGAGTACGCTGGCGTTGGCTATAACAGGCGTTGGGCTGACAAGGGATATTAGTAAAATGGAAGAAAAGGTAAGTGGTTTGTTGATATGAATTAGTTATTGTTATCTTTCGAGTTACAAAGAAGATATGAGAATAATTGATCTTTATAAAGACCTATAGGGACTTATATGTCAAAAACTATTCACTTTATTATAGACTCAATTATTATAGACATTTATATATGTCAAAATGTCCTAGATGACGTTGTACACCTTAAATTGCTTCTCCACCTTATGGCTAGATCGAAGTGTACTATTTGTTCTTAGCAGCTTAACGGTGTTCACATTAGACTCTTTTCAGGATAATTTTTGCATTGTATTGTGTTGTATTGTCAATCCCACTCATTAAAAAATTAGCCTGCATCACTTACCTGTCACTTTTCTGATATAAAGTAGAAAAATGGTACATTTATGTGACGTCAAAATGAGTCGCCTCAAAGAGTCCAATGTGAACTTCGCCCAAGAGGACACTTTGACATTTACAACTGTCAAAAAGTTTATGTTTATAGAATGAAGTTATTCTTTAAAGATTTTATTTTTTGTATAAAGAAATATTAAATGTTTAAGAGTTTACTGTCCAAATTAGAAAACTTTCACATAAATTAATCATTTACCATCATATAATGTACATATATAAGGCCTTACAAGCTAAAAAACATACATATGTACATAATGTACTTAGGTATTTTTTAAATATAAACTACTTTTTAATAATCACTCAAAATTAAATACTAACAAGATAATGCCTTTTAATTAAGTAATTTGAATTTTTTCTTTGGTTTCTTTTTCTTTTTTTTTTCTTTTAAATAGATTAATCAAACAAAATTGAATAATGAAAAGATTGCCGCCGCATATTGGTTGGTGCTTACGCTGGGCCTACATTTTATTGTGAGCGTGATTTCTGTTTATAAATCTGCCTCAAGACTTTGTTCAAGGTAAGAATGTTGTTAAATTAAAATATTAAAAGTTTATGAAAGTCTATGTAGGAGTGGATATCCAGAAAAAGGTTTTAATTTTTTTTTAAATTCATTATGTACATAAATAGAAACCTCAGAATGTAGGTATATTTACATTTTCTATGGGAGGCTTTCATTGATTTGCATCAATGAAAGTGAAATTTGTTTAAATTTATTCGATGTTGGTGGAATTGTTGTTATTTGATAACTAATGTGTCAGCAAAAGAGCCAAACAAACTTTTAATGTATGCAAAACAAAAACCAAATTAAAACAAATATTTTCAATCTAATCTATTTTTTTTGTGTGTGTTGAATTTCTACTTTTCTCACATTAATTTATAAAAATATAAATACTTTCTACAACATTTTATACCCACTATAATTTGGTCAATGACATGATTCACATCAAAAACCTATTCTAGTATAATTATAGCTTTTTAATAAAAATTGGACATATTTATGTACCTGTCTTCCGAAACAACCTTATAAATAAAAATTGACGTATTTATGTGAATAAATATTTTTGTATAGAAGTATTGATACATTTATGTTAAGTGTAACAGTGGTGTTATAAAAAAATGGCAGCTTTTAAATTGGGTCTTAGTTGACTTTAATTTAACGTAACTGTAAATAACTATAAGTTTTGACACCTGTCAAAAGTAGAAAAATACACATTCTTGGCTTTATTTTTACTTTTGTAAGACTTTATTTAGTTTATTTCATATACAATCATATAAGTCTCAAGGAACATGAAATTTAAGTATGTACATTGCAGGAATATAAACTCAGTTATCAAATATCAATTTTTCAACTCTAACAAAATAATCGCCTTTGATAGCTGCCCAAATTTCATTACAGTTGTTACACATTTTGTATACATTTTGTTACTGTCAAAAGGTTTCTTTTCATTATTATTTTGGATATATTGAATATGCTTTTGGTCTTTCTTCTAACTTTCAAAAGGATATTCCGAATTGAAAACATTTACATTTCTCGCCGAATTGGTAGTTTTTTTTTTACAAAAAATAAAAACTTAAAAAAAAACTTACTAAAAGTTGGTAAAAATTGATTTTCGACTTAAATATCTTTTCAAAAATTAACGATATTGGCTTCAAACTAGTTTTATTTAATAAAAAATGTTGTTAACATTCAGTACAATTTTTATAAAAATCCAATAGAGTGTTTTATTTTTATAAAAATTAAAATCTACAAAGAATACTACACCAAATTTTCGATTCTCGATATCTCTTGAATAAATAAAGTTATTGCTTTTAAAATGATTTTATTCTGTGCTAACTTTTGTTGTTAGTGAAAGAAAATGGGGGGAGAGTACGATAACTTAGGCGACAAAGTTTAATGACGGATTTGTATAGAACAGTTAAAAACAAGCATTTTTTACTATGGGAGGGGGGGGTCTATCTCCCCCCGTTTAGGCGGTAGGGGCAATTTAAAAAATATGTACATTAAATGGAAAAAAAATAATTAAAAAATAACGGTAATACTTACAATTAAGTATTATACCTTTTTTTAAAGCCAACACTTTTGTCTATTAGCCTGTTTTTAAATCAAGTCAAAACTATGCATAGTTTTTGAAAAAAATAGTTTTAAACTCAAAATTTGGACAAAAAAAAGTTAAAAATAAGGTTTAAAGTGTAATTTTTCAAAACCTTAAGATTATCTACTACTGTTTTTTTTAGAATTCATTGCTCTTATTTGTTTTTGATTAAAAACTGAAAACTAGATGATTTTATGTCTTCTAGTTCTTGAGAAAATTGAAAATTAGCAAGAAAAAAAATCTTTTAATTAAATTATTTTTTCCTTGCTTGAGTATTTACGTAGTCTTATTTTGATAGTAATTATCGAATATGGATTAAGATATACCAAGGATAAATTAATTTTTCTTAAATCCAGCTTATTTAAATGCAAAAGAAACTTTGCATGCACCCCATCTTGCACCCACCGCACCTTTCACCCTCCCCACCTTGCACCCACTCCACCTCGCACCCACCCCAAATCCTATAGTGTGCCCAAGCAGGGGGGTTGCAGGGGGGCAGCATGCCCCCCCCCCCTTACAGATCCCACTGTTGCATACACCCAAACTCGCGCACACCTTACTGTTGCATACACCCAAACACGCATTACGCATACGCAAATACCATTATTACTATCAAAATAAGACCACTCAAGCAAAAAAAAAGAATTAAATTAAAATAGTAGTTGTGGTTATTTTCAATTTTCTCAAAAACTAAAAGACATAAAATCATCTAGTTTTCAGTTTTTGATCAAAAACAAATAAGAGAAATAAATTTTGAAATAAAAACAATGGTAGATATTTTTGAAGTATTGAAAAATTACACTTTGAACCTTTTTTTTAACTTTTTTTACTCAAATTTTGAGTTTAAAATTAAATTTTTCAAAAACTACGCATAGTTTTGACTTGAATTAAAAACTGGCTAATAAAACAGAATGTTGGCTTTAAAAAAAGGTATGATGCTTAATTGTAAGTATTACCGTTATTTTTTAATTAATTTTTTTCATTTTAAATAACATTTTTTTTAAATTGCCCCTACCGCCTAAACGGAGGGAGATAGACCCCCCCCCCTCCCATAGTAAAAAATGCTTGTATTGAGCCCCTCTACCAAAAATCGTTATTATATCTTGTCGCCTAAGTTATCGTACTCGTGCCGAAAATGGTATTTTAAAAATCCAATCTGTATGTTTTAATATACAAAATAAAAACTTTCATAAAATGCTTTAAAAATTGGTTTTCGACTAAAAAAGTGTGAACCAAAACAAATATTGAAGTCCAACTTATTTTATCATTTACAAAATATTGTTGGTAATTTTTAGTTATTTTTTCCAGAAAAATTCAAGTTACCAACAACTTTTTTTTACAAAACTGCAAGAACAACTAAAACCTTATTCTTAATGGTTTTTGACTCAAAGTGTTATGAGAACAAAGACTCCAAAATGTTTCATCTCACACAAAATGTCAAAATGTTGTTATTAATATGTTGTTGAACTTTTAGACAAATCGACTGACGGATGTGAAGTTATCAGTATGGATCACATCCTATCCTCTTTTTTCTATGATTATCCTTTTACTCAATTTTAAATTTTTTAAAAAATTCGATATTTAGAAAAATAGAATGTCATTGCTTAAAATTAAAATTTTAAAACTGCAATTTTCGGTTCAACAAGTAAATTCATACAAAATTTGAGCAAAATCGAATATTTTGACATATGGGAGGACTTGACGAGTTGATCTATGATTGGATTTCATACTAAACCTTACATAACGAAATTGTTCAGACAAATTGTCATTTTAATTTTTGTTCATAATTGAAATAAAATTGCGTTTCTAATGTTCCTCATGGCAAATAATTTCATAGATTTAAATCAAGTTATTTCGACTCTGGTCAGGGATGGAGGGAACCTACAATTTAAAGCCGAATCCGAACGGCTAATTTGAGAAAGCACTTTTCATCACAAGAATTACTCTTGGAGAATTTGTCAATTCCTCGCAAGAGGCAGTACCCGTGAAAAAAAAACTTTAGGCCGTGTGTGAATTGCGTTAAAATTTGCGTTAAAACTTCTATCACGATTAAAATTTGACGTCTTCTTTGAGGTGGGATCAAATTTAGCCATTTGCTGTGTGAATTGCGTTAAAACAATTATTTTAACCAAGATTTCTGCGCAGGTTAAACAAATTTCCCTCGATAATTTAAGAAATTTCCCTGAACAAAAATTGGTTTTCTTTTTCGCGGAAAAATAATTTCTCTTACAAAACATATTTTTAAGAAAACAGGGTTAATAAAAAGTCTCTGAAACTAAAAAAAAATCTTTTCTATTTATTGTTCTCGATTCTAATGTCATATTTTAAAACAACAGTCAAAAATATTCAAACAAAATTCCCATTTTGATTAATTAATTTATTCGGTGTGGCAACACTGAAAAATTGAATGCAAAAGCAAGACTAAATTTCTCTATCAATAGAAACGTCAAATTTTAACACACTTTAACCTGCTCCACAGCTCAATAAATTTTAACCCATTTTATTCACCTCATTAGTGTCAAATTTTAACGCTGGTTAAATTTTAACACACATTTTAACGCAATTCACACACGGCCTTAGATGGCATAGGCAGGGATCGAACCCAAGACCTCTGTCATGACAGTCCAACGCACTAACCATCATGCCACGGGTACTACATCCCTGACAAGAGTACTCGCATCCAGGAATGGTTGAGAGTCGTAAGTCACTAGGCCCTAGTTCTCAACGGACTGTTGCGCCACCCAATTTATTTATTTATTTCGACTTTGGTGCCATTGTGTTTGAAGTTGTCATGTTTTCGTCAACCCTGCACTGATATTGTTACAACTGAAAATCTATCCAAACACAAAGTAAGAATAAACATTGCCTACAATTATTTTTGTAAATACACGCATCCTTTTAGACCCAATATGTTCATATTTGTCTCAACAATCTTATTTTTCATTATTCAATACCTAACAACCCGAATTTGACATATGAAAAACAGCTTATAATCACAGCTAAATGAAATAGGTTTTCCCATTCTAGTACTTTTTTTTTGACAAAAGCACTACGTAACTATAATTCATAGGAAAATGTTTTTTAAATACGAATGTATGCCACAAATTTATGCACTGCATAACTGTTTATCTGTTTTGAGAATTGTATTAAATGAGGCTGATAAGTATCTCTTACAAAATCTACTTTTGTTTACAAAAAATTGTTTGGCCTCTAAGCCAAGCCAAACTGTACAAAATCTTTTCGGCACATAGAAAAGAATAGAGGATAAAATATGACATCTCAGACATGTTTATTGTGTTTCTTCTCTGAAACAAACTTTATACCAGACTTAACACTCATGACTGTTTTTCTAAAATAAAATGGTGGTGAAATAATATAAAGCTTAAAGCGAGACTAAAAATGTTTATTTTAATAAAACAGGTATTTCGATGCAAACAGACATTTATCTCAACTCTACCACTTGCTGAACGCATTCATTTTGAACAACAAGTATTCCCCACACTTGATTATGACTCCACCTTAATTTGCCTCTAGTCTCCCATTTGACGTTCGTTGTGTCATTCGCAAATCCCAATTCGCTAGTTCATAAATTTTCTTCATCATCGTGTGTTTGTTTTCTCTATATATGCATTAATTTTGTATTATTTTTGCTTTTTATCGACAAAGAAAACAGCAAATCAAGTGTTTAAAAATAATAAATCAATTAAAAAACTTTTAACAAACAACAACAAGTTCAGTATGTGAAGACGTTGGTGGAAAAATCTAGAGGAAAAAATAAAAGAAAACACGGGATAATTTTTTGTTTTTTAGAATTCATTTTCATGAAATATTTTCCATTCGAGAACAGTGTCTACTTTCGGTATTCCCTTCGTGTTAATCCTTCTCCATAGCCATTTCCATCTCCAGCCCCCATACCCATACCCATACCCTTGACATAATAATATTAAAAAACGCAACATGCCACTTGCTGACTCGATCAAAGACTTACGCCTGGGAGTGTCCAATACCAATAATGCTGCTGTAACAACAACAACAATGTCGGAGCGGGCCTCGGATGCTTGCCAGGATGATTCAGAGACACTCATGGAGGGGATTGTGTGCGGCGGGGGCCGTGATTCGGCCACCGATAACAATCACCAACACATGGACTGCGAGGATGACACGGAAATGAGGGAGAATGAGATAGAATTGAGGGAAGTGGTAAAGGAAGGACACGACAAGGCCGATCCATCACAGTTTGAACTTCTACGGGTACTTGGCGAGGGTTCCTTTGGCAAGGTATTTCTGGTGAGGAAAATTGTTGGAAAAGATGCGGGTGCACTTTATGCAATGAAGGTCCTCAAAAAAGCCACCCTCAAAGTAAAAGACCGAGTGCGGAGCACAAATGAGCGCAAGATTTTGGCGGATGTGGGCCATGCCTTCATTGTGAAGCTGCACTATGCTTTCCAGACGCCTGGCAAACTCTACTTGATATTGGACTTCCTGCGCGGAGGCGATTTGTTCACTCGCCTCAGCAAGGAGGTCATGTTCACTGAGGAAGATGTCAAATTCTATCTGGCCGAACTGGCTCTGGCCATGAATCATCTGCACAGGCTGGGTATCATCTATCGCGACCTAAAACCGGAGAATATCCTCCTCGACGAACATGGCCACATCGCTTTGACGGACTTTGGGCTCTCCAAACAGCCCCTGGACGGCTCGAAGACCTACAGTTTCTGTGGCACAGTGGAATATATGGCGCCAGAGATCGTCAATAGGAAGGGCCACGATTTCGCGGCAGATTGGTGGTCGTTCGGGGTTTTGATGTACGAAATGCTGACGGGCAACCTTCCCTTCCATGGAGCTTCGCGTCAAGAGACGATGAATCAGATTCTTCGGACAAAACTGGGAATGCCAGAGAACCTCAGCCCGGAGGCTCAGGCACTGCTAAGGGCGCTGTTCAAGCGAAACCCTCAGAATAGGCTCGGAGCTGGGCCCAACGGCATAGAGGACATAAAGGCTCATCCCTTCTTTGCGACGATTGACTGGGAGGGGCTGGTGAAGAAGGACGTGAGACCTCCCTTCATTCCGGCCGTCTCACGCGATGACGCTTTTTATTTTGATGTCGAATACACAAGCAAATCGCCAAGAGACTCCCCCGGCGGTCCCATAAGTGCCAGTGCCCATGAAATCTTTCGCGGATTCAGTTTCGTGGCGCCAGTTCTCCTCGACGACGTCTCCCCTACGCTTGTGCCAATTGCCCAGAGCCTTATGCAACAAGCGACTGTCAGGCAGAACAGCATGCCTGGAGTTCTAACTGCGGACAACTTCCAGACGGATTACAATTTGCTGCAGGAGCTGGGTCGGGGGACCTTCTCGGTGTGTCGGTTGTGCGAGCACAAGACCACAAAGAAGCACTTTGCGGTGAAAATCATCGACAAAACTGCAAACGACTGCTGGGAGGAGGTGGAGATTATGCTGCGCTACGGCAATCATCCAAATATCGTGACCTTATTCAGTGTATACGAGGACACCACCTCGGCGTACCTTGTAATGGAGCTGCTAAAGGGCGGCGAACTGCTGGATCGCATCCTCACAGTGCAGACAATGTGCGAGAGCGAAGCCAGCGCTGTTCTGCGCACAATTGTCTCCGCTGTGGCCTACCTCCATGATCATGGAGTGGTTCATCGCGACCTCAAGCCCTCGAATATGATATACGCGTCGATGCGACAAACCCCGGACTCACTGAAACTGTGCGACCTGGGTTTTGCCAAACAGCTTCGAGCTGACAATGGACTGCTGATGACGCCTTGTTACACTGCGAACTTTGTCGCTCCCGAGGTCCTCAAGCGACAGGGTTATGATCTGGCCTGCGACATTTGGTCCCTCGGTGTGCTCCTCTACATAATGCTCTCAGGACGAACGCCATTTGCTTCCACGCCGAACGATTCGCCAGATGTGATCCTCAAGCGAATCGGCTCCGGCAACATTGACTTGTACTCCAAGAAATGGGCCGACATTTCACCAGCAGTAAAAGACCTCCTCCGCCAAATGGTTCACATCGTTCCCGAAAACAGGCCAACAGCTTCACAAATACTCCAGCATCCCTGGATGCGAGAGCAGGTACCGTCGTGTGTGCGTCTGACAGCGCACACTGCCGGTGTTCAGCAGTCATCCATGAAGGAAGCATCACTCGCTCTAAAGGGCGCCCTGGATGCGACATTCCGTGCCATTGCAATTCCCCAAGCAGCTAACATTGGACCGGTGGAACTCTCGAAGCTGGCCAAGCGTCGTGCCAAAGATCGTGCCACAATACATTCTTAACGCTAGTTAAGTGCCATGATTATGATGTCGCGCCTTCAGTTGGTGCAGTTGTTGCTTTTTCAATTATTACCCCAGCATCCAACCACCATTTGAGTCTAGGACAAAAACAACAAAAACATTATTATTATAGTTATATTATTATCAATGAATTTATTATTATATTTATATATATATATATATATATATTATATATTCCAGAACAAAAATACCTAGAAAAATACAGTTATTAAAAAAAATTATTATACACAAAGTTATTAAACTAAAAACGAAAACAAAAATTATAATCATGAAGACGACAGATGCAGCAGTCGGATCCTTCGTGCTTCTCTCTCCATTTATAAGTATTAAAACAAAACAAAACAAAACTAAATAATATTTTATTCATTTATGAATAAAGTTTAAACAAAAACAAAAAAATATAAAATTATTGATATTTATACACATACTTCAACACAAAAACCACACACATCCACTCTTTAAATTTATTATTATTATTATTATTATTAAACATTTAAAAAGAAAAGTATTAAAAAGGTTTTATTAAAGCATAGAAAAGAAATGTACATATATATAGAACAAAACTAAACTAAACTGATCACACACCCATTGCATTTTAAAAATAAAAATGTTTCAAAAAAAAATAAACAAAAAAGGTTTTCCTGTGATAATTTTACTTCAATATTTAAGTGTAGCATTTTGAAAGATGGTGCACTGGAATATTTTTAAACTATCAACACATTATTTATCATTTGTGTGTAGACTTTTTTTTTAACAAGGAAAAGAGGTTATGACTTAGAACCATTTTTAAAAGCGTTTGGGTATTTCAAAAAGGAGTTTTGAGAGATGGGAAGCCTTTTACACATTCGTTAAGTGCATTTAAGGAAAGAACCTGGATGTATAGTTTTTGTATGGCGAGTATTAAAGTTGAATTGCTTAAAGGGGATAGACCATGGTCTATTTTTACATTAATCGATTTAATTAAACAAAATTGTTTGCCTAGTTATCTGGTTTTCTATTATCTTGAGGTTTTTTTTGGGATACGCCTTTATTGCATGTGTATTTTTATGTTTGGTACGATAAAAGTAAGTCATATAAAAATTATTGGGCGTCTCATACTTTGCGTTTATAAATCTTTTAGAAAAGATTTATGTTTATTTTGTTCTTGTTCTTCTGTAGTTATCTTACGATTGATGTATGCTGCATCAAATAAGAGGAAAGTTATGAGGCGCAAAATTAAACAAAGGAAGATTAAAAATGCTTAAAAGACGACAACTTGCAGATAAGTCAATTAATAGCATGGGACTTATAGCTAAAAAAAAAAAAATTAGGTGGCGCAACAGTCCGTTGAGAAATAGGGCCTAGTGACTTACAACTCTAAACCATTCTTGTGTGCGAGTACTGTTGGCCTACAGTTATTTTTTAAGCCGAATCCGAACGGCTAATTTTAGAAGGCACTTTTCATGACAAGAATAACTCTTGAAGGATTTGTCAATTCCTCGCAAGAGGCAGCACCCGAAAAAGCTTTAGATGGCACAGGCATGGATTGAATCGAAAACCTCTGGCATGACAGTCCAACGCACTTTTTTTTTTTAAATTAATTTTTATTACTTCAATCTTAAACCTATCTTAAAGCTAGACAAAAATTCATAAAACTAGCCTAATTAACCATAACTTATAACTAACTTACTGGTCCCATACGGACACTCTAAGTTAAATCATGCCACGGGTACTACAGGACTTATAGCTAGAGTTGCGAAATAATGGATACTAATAATCAGGCTTATTGTGAGTTTCGCCCGGAAAATCATTCACCCGAAATATTTTTGTTTGTACCTATCAACTTTCATTTCAATTGCAAGTACAGTCAAACTTCCCTATAGCGAATTTGCACGGGACCAGAAAATTATTTCGTTATATAGAAAATTCGTTATACAGAAATTTTTTGTTTTCAACAAAAAAAAGAACCTTCCTCTTTTGCTAAGCAAATTTTTTGTCCAAGAAGATTCCTACCACGAGCGGCGGTTATCCATTTCAGCATTGCTTCATCAATATCCTCGAAAAGACATTTTCGAAGTCTTTTGCGTTTAGTGCTTAATTCCTCGTTATCTACATTTCTTAAAGTTGCTGCTTTGTTTTTTAAAATTGTTGATAAGCTACTGGGAGGAATTCCAAATTGCTTAGCAATATCTGTTTTTTTAGTCAATCCTTCTTCAACTTTATTAATTATCAACAACTTTTTCTCAAGAGAAATGCTACTTCGAGACATTTTCAATTATATTCACTGAAGCTTGAACATAGAATGCTTGCATTTAAAATCTTGGGGAAATCCCCTTATAAGGTTTTTTTTTTCTCTGCACGCTGTTGTTTTTAACAGAAAATTATTTGAAAAAATTCGTTATGTGGAAACAAAAACGTATGAGATTTGGATTTCCAGCAACAAAATTTGTTCGTTGTAGAGAAAAATTCGCTTTACGGAAATTCGTTATAAGGAGATCAAAACACACCAAAAAAATAACCAAAAAGATGTGTTCTCAAAATCAATTCGTAATAGAGAGATCTTCGTTATGTAGAAGTTCGTTATAGGGAAGTTTGACGTAATTAATAATTTGACGTAATTGCAATTTCAAAAACGTATGTATATTTGAATTACTTGTATTTGTAATTGAAAAACATACATTTCAATTAGGTACTTGCAATTGTAATTGAAATAAAGTACACGACTAGGTCTCACGAACTTTCTCACGTATAGAAAGACTGTTTACAAATAGTTCTTATATTTGAAAACTAAAAAATGTACACATAAAATAAGTTTCTTTAAAAAAATTATAAGCTATTTACATTTGATTTTTGTAAAACAAAATATGATGATCCATTTTCGAGATATCGAATTTTGGAAACAAATCATATTTTTTAAAAAATCCAAAAAACAACTAGCTATGACATTTTTTTTTCTTGATTTTCGAATAAAAATTTTTTATGGAAACTACTGTTATTTTTGGTCGTAAAATAAAACACCCAACCTAACCCTAATCGGGGGACCAACTTTTTCCGACATCATAATTTTTTACGAATGCAATACTTGCCATATATGTAAGTAGTTCCTATATGTTGCAAGTAAAAATACATTTACTAATTACATGTAATTGAAAATTGTAATGGGTTTATTGAAGTTCTTGAGAGAAAGCACTTTTGAATTACAATGAAGGTAATTGATTTCCTTATTTATTTATTAAAATGAAGCAACATACGAGGTGTGTTCAAAAAGTACCCGGAATTTTCGTTTTTTCAAAAAAATATTTATTTATTCGTTTACATCAATGTGGTCCCCTTCAAAGTAGTCCCCCCCCAGATATAATACACTCATGTCAGCATTTTTTCCAATCTTGGAAGGACTCTTGAAATTCACTTTTTGATATGTCCTTGAGCATTCTCAGCGATTTTGCCTTTATTTCTTCAATCGAGGAAAAACGCCGGCCTTTCATGGGTCTCTTCAACTTTGGAAACAGGAAAAAGTCACATGGAGCCATATCTGGTGAATATAGAGGTTGGGGCATGACTACGGTGTTGTTTTTGGCCAAAAAATTACGAACAAGCAACGACGAGTGAGCAAGTGCGTTATCGTGGTGCAAAAACCATGAACTGTTTTTCCATAAATCTGAGTGTTTTTTTCGGATTGCTTCACGCAAACGTCGCATAACTTCAAGGTAATACACCTTATTAACCATACGACCTTGTGGTAAGAACTCTTGATGCACTATGCCATTATAATCGAAGAAAACAGTAAGCAACACCTTCACATTTGATCGAACTTGACGTGCTTTTATCGTTCTTGATGTTGATTGCTTCCAGGTGGACGATTGTGCTTTGGTTTCGACATCATAACCGTAAACCCATATTTCATAACCAGTTATGACCCTTTCAAGCAAACTTGGATCGTCGTTGACGTCATTTAACAGCTCTTGAGCGATGTTCATGCGATTGTTTTTTTGGTCAAAATTCAGCAGTTTCAACAAAAATCGCCGAGCTCACAAAAACACGTCGAACCTAGCAACTACCACAGACAAAGGAAACAGTCTCTCCAGACCGGCGGAATTTAAAAATTCCGGGTACTTTTTGAACACACCTCGTACATAATATAACTTAGCATTTCAGGATATTATTTTGTGATAAAATGTAATTGACGGAAATAATACTTCTGGAAAAAAGTTATCATTACTGCTTTTTTAATCATTACTTTTGTTTTCAATTAAATTTTTACAACTAATTGACGCTTCTCAATTGCATGTAATTAGTAATTGAAATGTTTAATTACTTTTGTAAGTAATTCAAAAAGTGTATGGAATTTTGTTGAAATCACTCTTTCCCACTCTTCTTAGAGCATTATTCTACTATCCAAGATGAATGAATTATTTCCATTGACGAGAATGTTTAAATAAATTTGCTTTAGGTTATAATTATTTAAAGTCTCTAGAATGCCAATTTTTATAAATAATCAGTTAGCTAAAGTAACGAAGGTACACATTTTAGATTGATATGTTTAAAAGTTACTGTCAAATCCTTTATTTCACTTTGACTTGAAATGATATCGACTAAAGAAAGCTTGAAAAGCCTGTTGTTTTTAATATTCTGTATAACCTTGATTTTCAGTACCTTGTATTTTTTTCTATTTTTTTTTTATAATTTACAGGCACTCAAGGGGTTATTAGTACCCTTTATATGTTTATATCTATGCTCAAGTGTAAACTGATGAGCATTCCTGAAAGTGCGAGTATTACATATTAAATAGTTTATAAAAAAGGAAGGGTTTAGGAAGGAGATGTCGGTTAACATTATTTTTGAACTCTTAAATACAGGGACAGGGAAAGACATAACGTGTTAAGGTACATTCGCGGAGTACGGCTAAAAAACAAAGTTTGACTTGGCAAAAGAGTTTCTTGTTTACATAACGGTTAAAAAGGTTGAAGCAAATAAAAAAACGACGATTTTTGAGTGATATAAATGAGTCGATGATATTATTATCTATCAGCAATCATTTTAAAAGCTCTTCTACGAATAATGTTTAAGAGGCTTAAGTTAGATTCTATGGGTCAGGTACTATACGGAGCCCTGGGAACACAAGCATTTTTGTACTGTGGGTTTCAGACTTTTTCCGATACTTTTCCACCTGATACCAATAAGGAGACCTGGTACGATTGTAAGGTTATAAATAAAGTGGTAGTATCCGTGGCGTGATGGTGGTTAGTGCAATCTCTGCCTGCCTTTTCGTAAAACTTTTCTTCTTCCGAAAAATGAAAATTGCTTCTTCAACGGATAATGTTCCGTTTTTGGTATAAAAATTGTAGGCCCCCTTCTGTTACTGACATTACTCGTGCACATGAGTGGTTGAGAGTTCTTATTATCTAGACCCTGTTTCTCTACGAGCTTAGTGCCACCAAATGTATTGATAAGATTAAGTAGGAGTTAAGCTGAATTGTTTTCGGTTATAAATTCCAAGTAGTAGTTTTTGTATAGCCTGCCTTAGTTTGGGGAGTTAATTCGTAAGTCTATTTTGTTTTAAATCAAGATTTCAAGAGCTCTGATACCGTTAAGGTTGCTATCTCTTCATTCAGAAGGTATTTTGTATATCGGTTTCTGGAAGGTATTTTCTTCTACGATCTGAGGTCAGTTTCTATTGATTGTTTAGGTTTTGCTATGCACTGTGACTTTTTCTCTTCATATCATCTCCACGGAGGGTATTCTATATTTTATGTTCATTCGGATGATTTCCGGTGGCCGTAAAATTTAGATTTTTCAAGTTTTTTAATTTTTCCGCATAAAGGGCCCCAAACCGGAGGCCAGGAAAAGGTTGGGACGTCATATCAAATGATTTTAAGGCTCCTAGTCCAATACAATGGTTCTTAATCTTTTGAGGGGCATCTGTACGTTAGCAAAATTTGTTGCATTGACAGAATTACAAAAGGGTCTTCAAGTTTCCAATCTAGAAGATGATGAATTGCAACAACTAAGAACTGGTCAAAGTCTTAGAACTGGTTCCATATTTAAAAAAAAAAATACTTTAGAGAGGTATACTTTTTTTTTAAATGGTGTCCATGTCTCCCACATTGCTGTAAAAAAAGTATACAAGTGGTCAAGAAGTTTTATGTATGTACATAGAGAGGGAAATCATTAATTTTGTTTTGAATTAATGAAATGAAAGTAACACATAAATGTATGTTCATTTCACGTTTATCGATTATCATTATCGGCTCGGCAACCCGTATCTGGTCCTAGCCTCATTCAACAAGTCTTCAATTATCCCGATCGATCGCTAGTCGCAGCCATCCAGTTGCGCACACCAAGGCTTCGAGTGTCTTGGTTTATGCGATTTTTGCACCGTAAGAATGGTCCACGCTGTCGCCTACCATAAAATGTACTACAAAAGGTTTTTCGAGCTGGTTCCTCTTTGCTTATTTGAACTAGGTTTACAGCCCACCGGAGTCTATCAATCTTTTTTTTTTTTACAATATCAGCTTCGAAGTAGATTGCACACAGTTTATGTTTGTAACGTCTCTGGAATTGCCCTTCCTCACATAAGGGGCAAACTATTCTACATGAGATTTTCCTCTAGAACCCGCCATAAAGTTCTAAGTGTCTTTTACTGAGCATTCAGGTCTCGGATCCATATGTAAGTACTGGCAGAACCACTGTCCTGTACAGCACCAGCTCAGAAGTTATGGCAAGCTTTCTGGATTTAAAAAGCTTTGACATACTATAGTAGGCTCTATTGGCTTTGTGTATCAGTTTACCCATTATAGGGACGAAAATGCCCAAAGTTGATTGGATGGGACCAAAAAAAGGAATTGACTAAAGAAATAACAACTTTATTTTTGTTTTAAATTCAATTCAGATACAAATTAACTGTGTATATTCTTTAAGTGCAATCAAACGGTTCCGAATCCCATCTTCTTTTGCTATTTCGTAAATAAATTAGATGTTAAAATATGGTCCTAAAAATCACCGAAACTTAGATCAAGAACTGGGTCTTGTTGTCTTCTTTTGCTTAAAAACAAATATTTAAACTAATAACAATGTATTCCTTTGTGTCCTTGTTTATTAAATTGAAACTTATTCCCCCTGCACATTTGTTGAGAGCGACATAATACATTAACAACGCTTCCACAAGTATTTTCCCATTAAATACAAAGAATATAAAACCCTCAACGTTGATTAATTTCCTTATCTCAAAAAAATAAAAAGAAAAAAAAAAAAGAAGTGAGGCTTCTTTTGAATAATAAATTTTGTTATCAAACAACCTTTTTTTAAAATTCAATTGAAATACAAACAATTACTCTACATAAATAATCGGAAGAGGTGTTCTAAATTTGAGCAATACCTAATACCTATGCATACCATATGCATATTCCATACACTCAATAGAAGCAACAATAAACTCTTATCTACTGGACTCGAATAATGTTTGTTTAGCAAAAAGCAGAATACCCTCAATTCCTAGAATAGATTCATAAAGATTTGTTATCAATCAATTAAAAAAAAGAGGCAATTCTTATCAGAAATACAAAAACAAATGAAAATAAATAAATACAAAAAGAACCATTATTTGGTGCTTAACGGAATAATTATTATATTATTATTATTAATTAAATAATTTATTTAGTTACAAATTATATTTTTACTTTTTGTTTTTATATATATTATTTTCTTCTTCGAATTCTTCTACTGTTCTCGTTCCTCGTATTAAATGAGACGTTATTTCTTTTTATTATTGTGTCCTTCGCGCTCTTCGTGTGCCTAAAATTAAAGTTTTCTTTTATAAAACAAAAAAAATGATGAATGTCTTCTTAAGGTTCAGCCGCTTTAGCTTCTGGGCTAGTTAATTCCTCTTTCTGTTTCTGTTTCTGTTCCTTTTCCTGTTTTTCTGCATCAACATCCTCATCATCATCATCGTTATTATTGCTATGGATTTCTGTTGCCTCAAGGGCAGATGCTGCTGCAGAAACGTCTTCTTCAACCACACCATTTGACACCACCACCACTTCCTGCGCCTGCACCTGCTCCCGCTCTTGCTCCTGCTGCTTGGCCTTTTCAGCGCACATTCGTTCCCATTCGACGTGCTCTTTGTAATACTGGTAAACTGGAATGACTATGACGGATATGTCGTCGACTGTGGCCGCTGCCTTGCTGTCCGCCAACCGCCAATGCCCAAATTCGTTGATCTTGCCACGAGCTTTCGCCACCAACTCCTGCGCAACCATTGTGTATCGATGCTTTTCAGTGGGATACATGGCCAAGGTCTGGAACACAGTCTTGGCTACGACATCGTTTTCGGATACATCCCACAGACCATCGGTGGCCATGACCAGAATTCCATAGTCGCCGTCTTCATTATTCTCCCCCGGAATGGAGACGATCTTGGACAAGTCGCGACAATTTACCTCCGGATGGGGCGTGAGGAACGGCTTTATCAAGGTTCTTGTGTTTATTGCTAAGAGATCATGGTCACCAAAACCGCGGGTGACGCCCAGTGTGCCCAGCAGACGACTCCGCTTGCCTTCTCCCGTCACCACTGGCATGCGCAGATCCTCGCGATTGATAGTCTTGTACACCCATCCCTCGGTGTCGCCGTGCCTGCAGAGGATCCGCTTTCCCAGGTCATTGACACGAGGTCGCCGAGCGTACTCCATGGCAGTATATTGCCTTCCTATCAGCTGCGGCTTCAGCTGGGCGGTGTTCATCAACCTGCGACGCTCGGTCTCCGGTGTGTGGTCGAACGAGAACGGGACTGGGAACACTTGTTTAGTGTCTACGTCATTTTCAGCTCCGCCGTTAAGTACTTTAGGTGTGGCTCTTTGGCAGAGGACTCCCCGACTGTCGCCAGCGTTCGCCACAAACATTTTCCCATAAATGAACAACGTGACCAGAGCAGTGCAGCCACCGGCGTCACGATACCACTCCCTATCCTGGGCGATGAGGGCGTCCATGTTAAAGAAGGCACTCTCTAGAGCGCCAATCACCAGCTCGTCCTTGGTGACGGTTTTGTAAAAATGACTCGGATGGGGCAGCCCCCGAGGATGCACTGCCCCGTTCTCGTCCTCTCCGCGTGGCAGCAGCATGTCTATGATGTCGACCAGCTTCTCGTGAAGAATGTGATGGAACTGGTGAGATGCGGCTAGCGCAGCCCCGTACCCAGCATGCCCGTCGAAGATGCCGAAGTAGGTGTAAGGCAAGTCGGGATGCTTTCTCGAGGGATCTGACAGAACTTGCCGACAAAAGGCGGCCTGGTCCTCGTTCCATTCGGACTTGCCGGAATTCACGCACTCAGCATAGCCAGTGCCAAAGGGGAGTATGGAAATGTCACGCGGCACGATAATCGGACGAACATTGTGGTCGGCAGACGCCTTCAACTCGTCTGGAGTGAGGAGTTGCAGAAATACCGGCCTAGCATATTGAAACTTGTCTTGGAGGCGCCTCTTTTCGTATGGCCCATGGCCGCCGCCGCCCTGCGGAGGGGCCAGCATAGCATGATTGTCCGGCACAATTGCGGTCAGAAGGCGATTTCTCATGTTTATAAACATTTCCCCGATAATTGTATAGCTTAAGGCTCAGTGAATAGAATTTATTGTAAACAGCCACGTCGCCGCTGTCGTCTTCGTCTTCGTCTTCGTCGTCTTGAATTACTAATCGTATTTTTCTCTTCAGTTTTGTTTGCTGAAAGATTTTCCTTTACTGCTTCTTGTTTATTTGCTACAACAAAGAAAAAATATTTCACATCGAATTTATTCAATCGTAAAGTTGAAAAATCACTAAAATTTCTTACTCACGCCGATGGGAAATTATTTAATTATATAAGAATGTGGATTATTGAGCAAGAACATGCTAATTTCTTTAAGAAATTTGATTTTATTTCGTAGAATAAAGAAAGTTTTTAGTTTTTGTTATGGCTCTGGCTGGGATATGATTTATTTTTTCCTTATTTCTCATTCACTTTTCTGATTTCGTTTTCTTTTTCTTGTTTTTTCATATTATTTTTGCTTGTCAATGGAAATGGAGAATGTCAAATTGAATTACATTGTGAATTGGGTGTGTTCGTAAGTTTGGTATGGAAAAATGACATCAGAAAATATCCCAATTGGGATATTTTTGTCTGTTCATGTGAATTGTAGTAGATTTGGAGTTTAAGGTGCAAATGCATTTTTGAATGAGTTCTTGCAATGACGATTCTAATTAATTAATTTAAGAAAAATATTTTATAAAGGTTTTTTATATTACAAACTTTAATAACGCAGGTGTTTGCACAAAGTTTTGGAAAAAAATTTGTTTGTTTTTGTTTTATAGTTTTTATATAAATAAACTCGAAATTGAGAAGCATTTGGTCTTCTACTTTGAACTTATTTGCAAAATGTTAATACTAAAACAAGTTTAGTTACATCAGCGTAGAAGGTGGTTTAACTAAGGAGTAAGCAAAAATGTTGAGTATTTTGTTTTAGAAATACAAAATTAATGGTAACAAATTTAAATTTGGATACAATTATTAATAATAGATTAATAGAATTTTAAGATCGTTTGTAATAATAATAAGCAAGAATTTACAAATACAAAAAAACAAATTTCCCAGACTTGTCGCACATTTTAAGCTAACAAACAATTAATTCTTGGTAAACGTCACTTTTCCATTCGACATTTTTTTTTCTTTTTTTATTTATTGACAATTTTAATTAATGACTAATCTCTTTTAATATAGTTTATTAAGCGTAGGGAACTAATGTCAAATAAGTCTTTTCTTATTGATAAGATTAGGAAAATGGAAATTTTGTTAGCAATGTTTACTCCGACCGAAAAGTTTTATAATTGATTTTACATATAAAATTTTAAAATGTCAATTACATACGAATATTTTGCAAATGTAGAATTTTGGTGTTACATTTAACTAGTGTTTCAATTTTTAGCAGCGTTCTTAAACAGACCTCACTTTCAAGCAGTAGGTAATGTAAAGGGTGGTTAAATTTTAAGAGTCGATGTTGATTTTGAGGTAATTGAGGTTCTATGCCCTTATAGTACGTTTCCACCAACAAATAATCCGAGATTTAAGGCAAGTGATTTAAAATAAATCACGAGGTGTTTCCACCAAAGAAAAGGAGATTAATTTGACGTTTGGTTAATGTCATAACAACCAAACTTCAAATTATTTTCCTTTCGAAAAGAAAAAAAATATGTATTTGCTCACTCATCATCTGTAAGTAATTAGTTTTATTATATTCTTGTACATATTTATTATTTTTGTTTACTTACATTTTATTTCGTCTGTGATTTCTTGAAAGTTGTTTAATGTTTTGAATTTGAGTCATATGGAAGTGAGACAGATAGTTTTTGTTGACATTTCCATCTGTCAATAAACGAAATTGGAGTTTAAATGGGTCGGTTCAACAATTATTCTCCGAAAAAAAGTTTGTTTGATTTGACAAACTAATGTTTCCAAGTAGATTTCAATGAGTTTTATTTGAAATCTTCATTTGAGGAGATTAAAATTTGTATTGTAAATCTTCGAGATTTCAAGGAGATTTGTGACAAATCTTGCTAAATCTCGGTTTAGTGCCCGGTGGAAACGTAGTATAAAAACTACTTTTAAAAAGATTTAAATTTGCATACAGAATTTACTAGATTTAGATCAGATTTAGCTATAAATCTCAAATAAGTATGGCTTTGGTTTAAGTGAAAACGTTGTATAAAAATACACCTTTGAGGATATATAAGTTGCAAAACTGGGAATAAACTAACCCTTAGACAAAAATCAGATGATTAACGTGATTCACAATTAATGCCTCAAACTATGAATACCTTTATAAAAAATTTGTTTTACAAGTGCATCTAATAATTTAAGGGCTTGAATAATCTTGGATTAAAGATGACACTGTGATTAAAGTAGCTTTTAATGTCGCCTTAAATTTAACTTAAATGCAACCCTAACAAAACAAGGCTTTATTCTGTATGCATTCATCTGCAGTTTCTGTTTTAATTTTAGTTTTCGATTAATTATAAGTGAAAGTTAATCGTACTTCTAGGTTCGTTCGTATTTTGGGAGTCTATTTATATTTCTTGACCCTTGCTTTGTTTAGAGCAAGTCATTCTTAATCGAAGATTATTGCACTTGTTAACCAATATTTTTATAAAGCAATCTATAGATTAAGACATTGATTCATTTGATTCATTTGATTAAGCCCATTGAAGCCCACTTTAGTTAAATATCCTAAGCTTTAAGGGCCAACATCTTATATAAATATTTAAAAGAGGTTTAAACTTGGTTTAGGGTTCACATACATATGTGTTGAAAGCACATTATATTCTTAAACCTTGGTTAATCCTCGGCTTATTGAACCATGGATTAAATATTGAACAACTATATATTGAACTATTGAGTTTAAGGAAGTTCAACCGTATTTGTGATAAAAATCAATTTATGTAGATACCTATTTAAACCTCGATTAAACCTTAGTTAAATTATGAAAATCATTGATTATATGTATAAACATCTCGATACAATTTTCTAAAAGCAGAATGTTGCACTTGTCCCTAAGCTGACACAGATAACCGTAAATACACTTTCATGTGTGTTTGCACTCATCCTTAACAAATTCAAGTTAACCTTAAAATGTTCAATTTAAAAAAAATGATATCTCTTTTGCAGAACCTCCTATGATGATTCTATGTACGATAACGTTAACAGTTCCGGCTTGCCTGTCGACAATGAAACAATAGAGGAGTATATCAAAGCAATGTCCTTGTCGCCTGGAACAAATAATGTAACACATATTCTATTAAAGTTTTTTTTTCTAAAAACAAACAAACTATTATAACCCTCATAATTTCAGTTAATCAAAAAGGAACAACTAGCTCCGCAACTCATGTATCCAACAATGAAGCCATCGGGTTCATCCAAGGCTGCCACCCTGCCATCGCGCTCAGTTATCTTAATTCCAGCATCCCTGAGAAATGCAGTAAGTATACTTCGTACTTGTATAATATGCCTGCAGGAGGCCTATACAATCAGAGTTGCCCCATTCCTAAAGTTACCCTCCATCGCTCGTCGGTTGTCCTTTGTCGGTCGCTCGCGATGTTTATCCATGTCAGTACTTTGTAAAATGTAAACCTTCCAACATTAACCATCAATAGAGTGCTTTGTACATCCTTTTGTATCCCGCATGTCCCATCGTCGCAGCAACAGTTGATCCACCCCATTCATGTACCTACCTATCCCTGTCCCTGTATAATATAGTCATCAATTATACACGCAATTTAAATTGACACAAAAACCAAACAAATTAAAGAGTTCTACCACTCCGTTACAGCTTCTGCCGCCTACACAACAGTCGATGACACAGTTGATGCGACCTCCACTTGGTTTGCCACCACCCTATCCCATGATGTTGCCTCCAGGTGCGACACTACCCCCACCGCTGCTGCCACCATTGGGCTACCGTTGTGGTATGACACTGCCATATAAACGTCCAGGACGCTTCTATGCATCACATCGTTCTCAAATACCGTCATCTGCTCGCCAACAACGCTACCATCCGCATCCTCATCCTCATCCGCATCTGCTTCAACATCCCCAGTCCGAGATAAATGGTCGTCATTCCAAGTCAAATCGCAGGACGTGCAACACCAACAGCGATATAGACGACGCCAATAGAGGCCGACATCAACATCAACATCAACGTCGTAAATCAGACACCGATGCGGACAAACGAAAAGCATTCACCTACACTGGACTGGACAGGAAAATAGCTGATAGTTTCCTTGCTCGGCAGGAGCAAACTAACAGGAGTCATATTGATTATTCATCATCTGCGGATGCGGAGTCCGGCCGGAATGAATGTCACAACGTCCACGACGTAGCTATGTAGTGCCATCAGGCACGTCCTCGTGCCTCTGCCTAGTACGTACTTTATGATGTTGTGCTGTATAGTGATGTAGCTATATATAAAATAGGTGCTGCGAGAATATCCAATCAATGCGAATGCGGTTTCATATTAAACGACCGACCGAGGATCCGTTTTGCAGGTGCTATATTAAATTATCCTTTCCGGACAGAGACAACCAAGCTCTTCTATATTATATATGTAAATATCCATTTTATCTCTCTCCACATGTGTATTATTCTTATCTAAGCTTACGAATTATTAATAAATATATGTAGATACATTTTTATGTCCATAATAAATCTGTTCATTCATGTAATATTGTATACAGTATCTAATAATGAAACAAAATGATTATAAT
The DNA here is from genome assembly GCA_951509635.1 of Eupeodes luniger. Lineage (NCBI taxonomy): Eukaryota > Metazoa > Arthropoda > Insecta > Diptera > Syrphidae > Eupeodes > Eupeodes luniger. The sequence goes on from OX608074.1 coordinate 124,401,504, forward strand.
TGTGCATACAATAAAATTTAATTACAAACAAATTGAGATGTATACAGAGACAGAGGCACAGAGTGTGGACGTGGACGTGGACGTGGACGACAAGCTCTGGAGGATCTGGAGGAGGATGTTATATATTGAAGTATAGTTTTAGGGTGATGATTTAAGGTGTGAGCATGAGGTGAATTATCTAAAAGTCTTCATCACTATGATGCTCCTGCTTGTTGGCTGTTTTGGGACGCATCGGTAATTCACTGGCGAGCTTTGACAAACTAATTTCATCATCTGTGTTCAGCTCATCTGGAATGCAAAAGATAATTATTATTACTCTCAACTTTCAGCTCTGTAGAAGCTTCTTCTACATTTTGTATCTACATATATACAATGTACTCGTACATTGGGCAGCAGTGTAAGTAGTATAGGTATGAGAAAGTATTGTCATTGAAATTGAGATTCTTGATTAAGATAATTGACTGGCAGATTTCAGTTGAAAATGCAAATGCGGTCAGATGAAATATATATACAGAATAGATTATATGTTATATGATATTGGTAATGGAATTAAACAGTTTTGTTGTTTATACTTTTGTATGAAGAAAACTATAAAGGTTTAATTTGCATTATTTTCAATCTTAATATCTCAAGTTTTAAAGAAATTAGCCACCTCCCTCTGAAGTTGTAAGTGATTTTATTTAAATACTGAAATCAGTTGGGACTTTTTGGAAACAAAAATTTATCAAGAAAGTATTAAGCTTGCTGATTCTTTTACGAATACAAAAATTACGCTGAAGAAATTATAAAATTTTTACCAATTTAATCTATAAATGTTAACTAATTACAACTAAATATTAATGATAGTCGGACAAAAATGTTTACACCATATCATTAAATAATTAACTCAAACGAATCTACATACCATTTAAACTGTTAATTTTGTTTTACAAAATTCTACAAAACAAAAAAGTAAGTATACGCTCAAGTGACTAGTTGTGGTATCGTTCTGTTTTCACCAGAAAATAAAATTATAGCTTATTTAAGCGACAACTTCTTAGGAATTAAGAATGAACATTGTTTCCCTTAACGTGTTATGTCTTAAGTTGCAATAAAGTGAAGAAAAAAAAAAAAAAAACATCAATGTATATTCGAATTTTGTACGTGAATTATTTTAAAGCCCAAGTATTGAGAACTAGAAGGTTTATTCAAATCGTGGTTTAAAGTTTTTAGCGTTGGCATTTGACACATCTCAAACTCAGCTGTCATTTGAAATGTCATAATACTAGTTTCATTGAGCAGGTTTAGGCAACAGAAGGGACTTTATTTGCAGTCAACTATATTCTTTGAATGCAAAATAAGACCAAGGCAGGTAGTTAATTTTTCAGATGTCATTAATTTTACGTCGTTTTCAATTGGCAATCTGGAATTGTTCTTCGAATTCATTTTGTTTTTGTGCTGCAAACATGGAGGAAGTGACATTTAAAATTTATGAATGTGTGAGTGATTCTGCTTCTGATTCTGTTTTTAAAACCAGAAGGGAAATTCTCTTCTTTTCAGAATCAGAACTGTCACTTTTGCCCAATTGAACGCATTCAGAATGCTTTTTTTCACTTCCAGATTGCCAATTGAAAACGACGTTAAACTTTACTTGACTATCTATTACTTGCAGAAAACAACAGTATTATGCCAACAAAAAAAGTCCTTACAAATGTTACAAGTCCATCATAAGTTGTTTTCTGTGTCGTAAAGAAAAAGTCCTTACCTATTCCTAACTCACAGACTTATGAATTTCAGTTAAATAAAAAAACACAATCAGCTGAGCTGGCATTTTGACATAAGCAGAGTAGAAAATAAACAAATCACAGAGTTATAAGGTTCAGCTTTTAATTAAATGAAAAACATGACCAGCTGACATTTTGACAGAACAAGACTTGACTTGATTTTAGGTTTGTTTGAATACTCAAACTTCGTAGACCTTCGTACGATGTCACCAAAAGTTTTATGAATTCCTTTTTGTTAACTCAAGAAAGTTGGAATAAGAGAGCACAACGAAAGAGTTAACAAATTTCCCTCCATTGAAAAATTTGCAAATTTCTTCTACAAGAATTTCTGAGTGCAAGAAGTTTAACAACTGTCAAAATTTAGCAACTGCCATTTCTGTCATTGACACTTTCATTTGATTGTTTGCTTTGTGGATTTTTGCTAGTTAAAAATGAAAATAGTATTTAATTTTAAATGTTCTCCCAGAACATTTCAAAAAGTTAGGCATAACTTCAACGACCCCCCCCCATTCCCCCTAAAATAGTTTTTGATGATATTTCTATTCGTCTGTTGCAAATAAGTACACGTCTGAATCATCTATCGTTTTGAAAATTTTGCTCAGTTATTATTGAATAATTTCCTTATTCACTAGATGTCGAAGAATCAAAAATTTCCGACGCCTTGGTTTTAAAATAGTTTCAAAAGATAGTTCGGTTTTATAAACAAATAAAAAATTCACAAAAAGATCCTGTCACACTGACGTTCATGCACAAAGTGAAACAGTAGCGTTTGTTTACTTTGTGACAAGTTGTGCTCTCTTTGAGAGAATTTTTCCCTTCTTTCAAACATTTTTCTACAAAAGCAAACAAACAGAACTAGTAAGGCCGATTTTCTTGACTAATTTTCCAGTATTATTTTTAGCACTTAATGGTAAAGGACAAAATTTATAACGAAAAACAAATTCCATTGAAAATGTATCGCTGTGTGTGTTTTATTGAGCTTTACTTTCGAAGTGAATTGCCCTATACTATTAAATATTCTTTGAGTGTAAGTGGGTTAAAAATAAATAAATTAGGTGGCGCAACAGTCCGTAGAGAACCAGGGCCTAGTGACTTACAACTCTCAACCATTCCTGTGTGCGAGTAATTGCAGGGATGGAGGGGACCTACAGTTTATATGCCGAATCCGAACGGCTAATTTGAGAAAGCACTTTTCATGACAAGAATTACTCTTGGAGAATTTGTCAATTCCTCGCAAGAGGCAGTACCCGTGAAAAAAACTTTAGGTGGTACAGGCAGGGATCGAACCCAAGACCTCTCGCATGACAGTCCAACGCACTAACCATCATGCCACGGGTACTTGGTGTAAGTGGGTTGTATTTTTTAAAAACTTGCATTGACTCTATTTTGGAATAAAGCGCAATAAACACAGAATTTTGATAAACTCATTTAAGCATCTTGTTCAACGATTTTGATACAAAATTTAAAGAATTGATATTCTGATATCAATCTACTGCCACGCCCACTACTGCTTTATTTTGGTTGATTCTGAGACTATTAATTTCAAAGATATTTGTATACATGCTAAAGAAAATTCTACGGTACTTTTCGAAAAGTTCAGTATTCCTTGATTAATTTATTATTATATTAGAATTCAAAAAATTTACATTAATTAAATTCTTATGAAATCACGCCTTTAATTATAAATTTTACATCAACATCATCAAATTTTTCACAAATTTGTCGAATGCTTTAAAGGTTAGCAGTTTAAAGACTTTCCATACTTCTGCCGAGTGCAATAATAGGAGAATTTAGTAAAAATTTAATTTCTTCTACACTTACAGAGGTTTTTAAAATTTTAATTTAAGTGGAAAAACGCGCTAAAAATAAACTACATAGATCAAGGCTTACACTAACGTCAACAAAATTACTTAACTGATGGACATACTTTGACGAAATAAGGAAAAATCTCATAGATACAAACTTTTTTGAATTCCCAACAAATCTGTTTAAGCTAAAATGTGCCAATGACGCACCAGTTTCCGTCAAAGAAACCATTTTCAATTCTTTTCCCAGAAATGAGCAATGACGCTAATCTACGCACTGAACAATACTTTTCATAAATTCCGATTTAAAAAATCAATATTTCGGTAAAATTTTTCAAAAAACTTATGATTACGTATGTTAATATTACTTACAATCATCGCCACCAATATCAATATCGCTGTCAGAACTTCCTAGACTACTGTCCAAATTATCTTCAGATCCCCCCAACATACTGCCAACAACCTTATGACGTCCAACTGTTGTTCCTGTTCTTGGTTTCTTGCGTCCAGTTGTTGGACGAACTATGGTTGTTGTATTTGTTAAATCTCTTGTATTTTTATCCATCCCCATACCACTATTAGAAATACCCCCTTTCCCCTCAGCGTCATTTCTCATATTGACCATTAGGTCTTCATCTCTTATAAATGGCATATTATCATCGAAGTTTCCATCAAACTCATCGTCCTCATCATCAAAATCTTCCATCAGTCCCTCAGGCAAGAAGTGCATAGAACTTTCTGCTGGTTTCTGAATTGGTGAAGAAATCTGTCGTCCTGCGGTTTTTTCACTTCGAGCTGTTATCTGGGCTTTGAGAGCATCTCGACAGTGAATTCGTAGGAAATATTGTTGAAACAATTCCTTCAACTCGATTTCGTATTGTTCGAATTCTTGCAAATGAGCTGGGCGTATTTTTTCCAGAGCCTCAAGACGTTGCTTGGTTCTCTCCAATTCAGCTTTTTTCCGTTGTAATTTCGTGCTGAGAGCATTAAATTCAACCCTTGAACTTTCCAATTGAACTCGACTTGATTGTAACTTCAACTGTGCTACTGATATAGCATTCTTCAAAGATCGCTCAGCACTCGAGATTTCCATTGGTCGATTGGCTTGCAGTATTCTCGATTCCTTATTGACCACTTCCTTCGACAAAAGATCATACAAAGCCGCTCCACGATTTGTCAAGTCCGACGAAAGTTCTCTAGCCCTACGTAAATCATCGATTTTATCACCAATATCTACCTGATTTAGACTTCTAAAATTTTCATCATCATCGTTGTCTTCATTTTTATGTGATGGCGTTATCAAGAGTTTTGTAATCTTTTGTAACTCACCGGCAGTAGCTGCCGAAGAGGCATACAATTTTCGAGGATTCAATTTGATTGAAGATTTTGTGACAAAAAATTCAGTTGCTGAACGAATTAGAAGAACTCGTTCGGCTTCACTTTCTGCACTCCCGGAGAGAATTGTTCCAGGTTCAAGGAGACTTGCTAGCCATTGAAGTATTTCTGAGACAATTCGAAAACTAGCCAAACTTCCGTAGTTGCTGCACAAGGCTTGTAATGGAAAAACCCGAGGAAAGCCCAAGAGCTTAAGATGCTCTGATAAATCTTTAAAAATATTGAATGTCAATCAAGAAATACAAATATTTAAACATTTTTAAAGGAATATTTACCTCTGACGTCTTTGAATGACATTATTGTCGGATTTTCGCTAACGAACTAGAAAACAAAACATTTGGAAAATTTCTGCTGAAAGAAAAATTCTACTGTTTGTAGGGCGTAAAGTACCATAGCAACAAATTTCTGGGAATATATTTCTTAAGAGTGGATATAGAAAGAAGATAAGGTAAGGGTGTTTTTGGTTCTGTTGATATTGTGACCAAATATTGAAGTATAACCGTTAAATTATTTTGTTCACTGAAAATTAATCCACACCAAAATAAAAACATATTTTCAGTACAATTTCAAACAAAACTCTTTTATTAACTTCTTATTTTCCTTGTCCACACATATCTTTCTCTTAAATAGCATATTGAGAGTATTTAAAAGAGAAAGGCTTTTAAAGAAAATAAGAGTAAAATAAAACTCGAACGTAGAAGGTTTATGAACTATGATTCCAATTTCGAAATTAATTCCTTTGAAATCGAAATAAGTATTTGAGAATATGAATTTATTTGAAAGATTATTTGGTGTGTTCTTTGCTTTTTCAACAATAATTTTATGTTCCTTTAATATGATGTTTTTAAAAAATATGATGAAATAGTCTTATTTAGAATTTGGATTCGTTTCAATTGACAACGTTGTATAAGAAAATGGTTTGAGGTTTCCTTAAGCGTTATATGCATTAGTTAAGGTATGAAAGTTTTATATATCCTTCTATTATGACAGTTGTCACCTTAGTATACCTGTCATAATTTACGTTTGAAAAGTAAAAACTTCACCATTACTAAAAATGGTGAACATTTCGGAGTCACATTTCGGAAACAAAACCACTTTTAGGTCGTCTCCAGGCATACGAAGATGTTGCCGATATCGTTTTCTAGTGTTGATGGCATAGTTCCTTCTTTAAAATTAAATAAACATCCATTCATTTCTCTTGAAAAATATTCTTTTTGTTTATTATTTAAATATAAATCGACTTATTGGAAAACCCTGTATGATTTATGTCTTGACTTCTCTCTAAGTTCTCTTCGTTCGCAACTTTTTTTCACTTTCCGTTTTCATTGTTTTTATTTGTATGCCATGTTATCTCTCTTACCTTCTTTAAAATTTCTTACTTCGAAAATGCAACATGTGTTTTTTGTTATGGTATCATTCTCTTCAACCCTAAAAGTTAAAACCTGAAGAGGAACGGTTGTTAAGGACCAGAGGACTAACATACATTATATCGCCCAACCCCCAACAAGACACAAAGAATAAATACTCTTTCTTTAATATTCGTAAATGTTGCTAGAACTAAACAGTGCTGCCAATGCTCTTATAATTATCTTCAGAGCAGTGTTCTTTACTATAAATTTCCGTTTTTAAAAAAATGTCCAAATTAAACAAAATTTTCATTTTGTGTAGTTCTATTTCTGATTTGAAGGTAAAATCAGCTTTTTAAGCATTTTTCAGAAGCATAAGCTTAAACTTGAATAAAAACTCTGGGATGCGACCTACACAACTTCCCATCCCGTCTGTCCATTTGTCTTGTCTAAAGCTTTAGCAAAATATTAATAACAATATTTTGTATGAGATACAAAAATTGAAGACAAAATTTTTCTTTGTTCTCGTAATAATTGAGTCAAAAACCATTTGTTCTTAGTTTTTCGTTGTTTTCGTAGGTTTTCGTGTTCTTTTAAAAAAATTTGTCAGTTGAATTTTTCTAAAAAATTAACTAAAAGTTAGATGATAAAATAAGTTTGCTTTCAAAATCAATTTTTGTTAAAGAGATTTTTAGTGGAAAACCAATTTTTACAAATTTTGATAGCATTTTTTTAAAGTTTTTATTTCTTATATAAACAAATACAGATTAGATTTTTCTCATAAAATTTAAAACAGAATACAATTATTTTAAAGTCAAAACCTTCATTTATTCACGAGATATCGAGAATCGAACATTAATTTTTACCAATTTTGCTTACTAATTCTTTAATTTTTATGGAAAAACTGAATGTCGGATTTTTTTACCAAATTTACTGAATGTTGAAAACAATATTTTTTTACTTATTTTAAATTTTTGAAAAGATTTTTGAGTTAAAAATCAAAATTTACCAACTTTTAGTAATGTTTTTATTTTTTATAAAAAAAAAATTGTTAATTCAATTTTTCTTAAAAATCTACCAGATTTCAAAAACATTGTTCTTTGTTGCATAAAATTATATTGGAGATAAAATCATTTTTTGTTTGTAAAATATTCGAGGTCACAAATCCTTTTTTTAATTGAATTGTTTTGCAAAAACATACGATTTTGGTATCACTTTACATTATATAATGTAAAATTTTCGTCAACCAAAATTTTCAAAATTTCTTTGAAGTCGATATATTTTCTTGAGATATGGACGACGGAAAAAGATTCCCGAATGTATGGATGTACGAATCACTTTGTGTGGAATCATGATATCTTAAACAAAAAAGGTTTTTTAAAAAATGTCAGTATTAATGTTGTTTTAAAATTAAATTTCACATAAGGTGGCTTACGAGTAAATTTTGTTCTTTTTTTGTCAATTAGAAAAGTGTGTCCAAAATGATTAAACATTCAAAAGTTAAAACCGGCTGCAGTGTAGATAAAAATTGTTATTCAAATAAAATGTTATTGTGTTATGTAAATATCGAAAACTATAAAGTTCATTGAGAACATCTTATTTAGACACATGTAAGACGCTTTACCAAATGCAAGTTTTAAGCCGTTCTTACAATCTTGAAAATATACATATAGATTTAAAAAAAAATCTGCTGTTAAGACAAAATGAAGAACTTTTTCCACTTTATTTCTGCTTAAGTCGACTTACGCCCTTCCACCTTTTGCATAGAGTTTTAAAACAGTCGTTATATTTCCTACAAGTACCTACCAACCGTTTAAATAAATTAAACAAGGTGGCGCAACAGTCCGTTGAGAACTAGGGCCTAGTTACTTACAACTCTCAACCATTCCTGTGTGCGAGTACTGTTGTCAGGGATGGAGGGGACCTACAGTTTTAGGCCGAATCGCAACGTCTAATTTGAGAAAGCACTTTGCATGACAAGAATTACTCTTGGAGAATTTGTCAATTCCTCGCAAGAGGCAGTATCCTTAAAAACAACTTTAGATGGCATAGGCATTGATTGTCCAACGCATCGTTTGAAGAGAAAATAATTAACAACCTAAATAAAAATTTAAGAAGAGAATAAAAAGTGAAATGAACAAATGGAAAAAATGGTAAAGCGAAATTGTAAAATTTCAAGCTTTATAAAGCTTGTTTTTTGAGACGTATAATTTTCACGAAAAATAAAATGCATATAATTGAATGTTACATAAAAGAATTTAGTTTTATTAAAAACATACGGGTTCGCTACTATGTTTTAAAAACATACGGGTTCGCTACTATGTTTTAAAAATGATTTTGGGCAAGTAGCCACGCAAAAGGCACATTTTTCGACCACTTTTTACCGTATGGGCCGCTTTAATCCCGTATGTCTGCAATTACTCGCTAAATATTTCCTTCCAAGTCAATAGTCTTCGTCATATCTGCGTAGACAAGCAACTTTAAATTACCCCACAAAAAATAGTCTAGCGGTGATAAATCGAACGATCTTGGAGGACACGCTGCAGGCCCACGACGTGAAATACTGCACTCACCAAAAGTTTACTTCTATAAATTGATTATTTCGTCAGAAGTTTGGCATGTAGCACCGTCTGTAAGTAATAAATTTATACGATCTGCAAACGTTGTTCAGGAGTTATTGACAAACTAAAAGTGACCATAAATCAAGTGGCAGCTGTCAAAAAGACCAACTCAGAGAAAAGTAAAAAAAAACAACCGTCATTAGAAATAATTGAATTCTTGACCAAAAACTGCGAAATTGTAATAACCACAATTTTTTGAAAATCCACCTTTTTTTTAATCAAGTTTTTACCTAGGAAAAAAAGTTCAGTATTCACTTCGTGGTCCGTGGAATATTTGTTCGAGAATCAATTTTTTGTAAAAAAAGAACTCTAGTTAAAAAATTTTTGTTTCTGGAGTTCTTTATGAAATGGCAAATCAAACTGAGCACAAATCAAGTGACAGCTGTCAAATAGACCGACTTCAAGAGAATTAAAAAAAAACAAACAAACGTCATTAGAAATTATGAATTCTAAATCTAAAACTTCGAAATTGTAATAACCAACATTTATAGAAAACATAGCGTTTTTTACTTTTGAATCAAGTTTTCACCTTTTGAGAAAAGAGTTCTCTTCGTGGTAATTGAAATATTTTTCGAGAGCAACATTTTTTAAAAAAGTACTCTAGTTAAAAAAGTTCTGCTATACCATATTTTGTTTTCAAAACTTTTAAATGGAGTCATTGCCTAGACCATTTTTAACTTCCCATAGGAAGTTATTGTAATCGGTCCGATTTGTCGAATTGAAAAATTTGACATTTCTTGACGTTTCAAGGTGTGTCTAGAGTCGAAATACAAGATTTTTAGAAAGATGTCTGTGCGTGCGTGTGTACGTACGTTGGTTAGTCCGTACGTCCTTACGTTCTCGACGTTTTTTTCGTCGTCCATAGCTCAAGAACCAGTAGAGATATCGACTTCAAATATATATTATATATTGTTATACAGATAATAATGGAGAAAGATGAAGACAGGGCTCTCAAGAAAATTGCGTGGGTGGTTTTTTTACCATAGGAATTTTAAAAAAGGTGAAAATGTTGGTTAACCCTGAATATCTCACGAACCAATAACGCTAGAAACTTGAATTAAGTTTTATTTTATTATTATTATTATTTTATTTTTTATTTTGTATTTATCTCCAAAATAATTTAATGCAACGAAGAACAACGTTTTTGACATATGGTGAAATTTTGAAAAATCGCATTTACATTTATTTTTTTTTATAAAAAATAAAAACCTAAAAAAAAACATTAATACAACTTTGCAAAAATTGATTTTCGACTCAAATAACTTTGCACAAATTTTAGATATTGGTTTCAAACTAATTTTATCTTATAAAAAATATTGTTTATTTGAGAAAAATCGAATTGACAGTTTTTTTTATAAAAAACAAAAACCTAAAAAAATATTACTAAAATTTAGTAAAAATTTACTTTCGACTCAAATATGTTTTCAATAATTAAAAAATATTGGCTTCGAACTAATTTTATCTCATAGAAAATATTGTTTTCGACATTTAGTAAATCTACAAAGATAGAACGCAAAATTGGTAAAAATGTACGTTCGGTTCTCGATATCTCGGGAATATTAGAAGATATTGACTTCAAGTTAATTAAATTTATCCAATTTGTATTTGTTTATATAAGCAATAAAAACTTTTAAAAAATACCACAAAAATACCAAAAATTGGTTTTCGACTAAAAATATCGTTACCAAAAATTGATTTTGAAATCAAATTATTTCATCATATGCAAAATATTGTTGGTAATTTTAAATTTTTTTAGAATAATTGAAAAGACAAATCGACAGACGGGATGGGAAGTTATCAGTGTGGTTCGCATCCCAACATCTTTTTAATAAATGTTTGTTTCTGAAGTTTTTTTATGAAATGACAGCTGTGACAGCTGTCACTTGGTTTATGCTCAGTTTGATTTGCCATTTGGCCTATTTGGCCCACTCCGAGAAATTAAAAAAAAACAGGCATCATTATTATTGAATTCTACATCTATAACTGCGAAATTGTCATAACCACCATTTATTAAAAACATAGCGTTATTCTCTTTTTAATCAAGTTTTCATCTTTAAAAAAAAGTGTTCACTTTGTGGTCATTGAAATATTTTTTCAAGTGACATTTTTTAAAAAAGAACTCTAGTTAAAAAAGTTTTGCTATTTTTTTTTTTAAACTTATAAATGAAGTTTTTAGAGTATTTTTTTATCTTATGTTTAAACAAAAAGAATATACCTACATTTTTAAATTTTTGTACTAACTTAAAAATATTTCCCCTCGTCTTGCAACACTAATAATAAACCTCCTACAAAAAATAAAAAATACCCAAAAACGACCACTTGAGATTATTATACACACAAGTGGACAGCCAGGCCAGCGCCAGAGTCAGCAACAACCAACCAACAACAACAACAACAACAAAAATAAGTCTCGACAACACAGTGTAGTGTACGTATAGCATCGCAGAGCAGCCAGCAGCAGCGCCAGCCGAGCCGAGCCGATACGATAAACCAAAAGCATACAAAACCAAATGAAACCAAAAACTGAACTGCGCTATGTTGAGAACGACTAGAAATCGGAATTCGTGTTTTTCTCACCAAGCAAGGTTGCTCAGATACATGTTTAGTTTAGTTGAATTTTTGGTGTCGTCTTTGGTGGAGCGTTCGTATTTAATATAAAAAATTACACCTTGCGGTAGTTTTTATTTTATTTACATCAATTTTTGTTTTTCAAAATAAGTAATTTAAAAAACATATCCACTTATAGTTGCTCTTTATAATCGACAACGACACGTCTCGGTGATGGTCTCTCCTCGGTTGCACTTGTTATAATCCAATCCGGCAAATGTACTAGTCTCGCACTTTAAAATAGAAGTTCAACTTGTTCATGACTTCTTTACTTATACCCTATAGTAGATAATTTTAATTTATTTAAACAAAAACAAAAAAATGTAGACAAACAAATGTTTTATTTTTTTGTTGTTTTTTCTTTTAATTCCTTTCCCTCTCTTTCTCTTTCTATCTTTAATAATAAAGTTAAAGTGAAGTGAAGTGAAGTGAATTGAATTAAATTAAACTACCTATACTATACTTCGCTAATCATTCAAACTTAACTTGAATTCAAAAAAATAAATAAAGATACAAATTGAATTTAAAAACTTAATACCCAAATTTGTATTTGTAACTGGATGTTATTTATTGTGGATTTCCAAAAAGTAATCAATTTTTGTTCACTTCTGGTGTACCTAGTTCGGCGATTGCTAGTGCGAATTCGAATGCGAGTTCAGCTTCAGCAGATAATATATAGAGTGAGGATTATCCCTCGGAAGCAGCAGCACCAGCACCAGAACCATCAGCACCATACAGTACACGTGTTCTCAAAGTTTTTTTTTTTTTTATTTTATTATTATTTGTATTTCGATTGATTCAACTGAGTCGCTTCTAGTGCAAGAAAAATACACAAATGTACAACATGAGCATGATCTAAATATCTTTAGATACTTCACATAGATACATTTGTATCTATAGTTTAGTTTAGTGTAGTATAGTGTAGTGGTTGTTGTTTGTTTTTATTATTATTTATTTATCTTATGGTGGTGCATCTAGGTACCTACTATCCATTGTATCTGTGTTTTTCTGTTTTGTGTTGAGGATTTGTTAACTTTTTTCCTTCTTGTGAATTTTATTCGAAATTCTTGTTTTCTTATGTCTTTCAATTTATAGAAGTGAATGCAAAAATAAAACTTCAAGCAAATTGAAGAATTGAAAAAAGAATACCCTACCTATATGAGTTAAAATAGGAAGTGAAACACTTGTTTTTGTGTTATTTTCGTTGCATTATCTGTGAATGTAAAGTGTGTCTAGTGAATTTTCGTTTTTGAATAGAAAATTGTGAAGATAGTTAAGAAAAAATCACTTAAACTTAAATCCTGGTCCAGCAAAATAACAGAAGCTACAAAAACAACAACAACAAGAACAACTTTAACGTTTAACGCCTTCGTATCTTTCATCTTTTATAAAGTCAGTCAGTCCGGACTCCGACTGATGGCTGCTGGTTTTGGTTGCATGTGATGTGGATTTTGTATGCGATTCTGTATGATGGTTCACTCACTCACTGTCACTATTCTTCACCGTTAAAACACACAACAGACCGTATTTCTATAATATAATGTTGCTGATGCTGGAGCAATAAACATAGTGTGAGTATATGAGTACATTATATGACTTTTTGTTTATATTTTCTTTTTGTTTTATTTTATTATTTTTATTTTGTTGTGTCTTTCTCTCTCTCTTTCATGACAGTTCCATATGAAAAACAGGTTCTTATGATAATAGTCAAAAAGTCTGCAATACTAGATATAAAGTTACAAATAAAAAAATAGCGTGTGTTATGATTATAGAGATAGATAGGGTTAGCCTCGCGGGATTGTTTAGTTTATTTTATAACTTTGCTATAATTTATTTAGATTCGAATGCGAAAATTGGATTTATAAGAATCGACAATTATAGGAACTGGAAATTACTATATTTGTTCATGTTGTTGTTTTTATTTTTATTTAACTTTTTTTTAAACAGCTGATGATGTGTATAGAGAAACGTAAAGGATAGAGAAGAATGAAAACGATGATGATGGGGGGAGGTGGTGGGTGACGTAATTTCACCACAAATGGAATTAAGTTTTGTTTTCGTCATTGGATTGGAGTAATGTGTACTTTCGTATTTTTACTCTATTCGTGTCTAATGTCGCTTGGATAGAGTTGTTTTTTTTAATTTTGTTTTCTATTCTGTCAAGATGAAAGGAAGAATAGGTAGGTACATATATAACAAAGGAACAAAAAAATCATTAAAAAATTACTCAAAAGGATGATAGGGAGAGAATAACAAAAGGACTTGTTTGGATGGAATGCCTATTTTATGTTGTTTTTTATTTTTGCTAGAAGGAATAGAAGAAGAAGGAGGAGTATGTACAGATATGGACATTAAAATAGAAACACCGAACAGAGTTTTAAAAATTCAATTTTTTATTGACTTAAAAAGATTGGCGCAAAATTTTAGACGATTTAGTACGATGTTAAATCATTTTTAGTATGATACTAGGTTAAAAAAAGGATTTTGATAATTTTAAACGAGTTTAGTATCGTACTATCTTCTTAACATTTTACTAAAGTTAAAATCACCAAATAGCTACTTTATCTTTTTAGTATCGTACTAAATCTGTATGACATATGTCATTTTTCTCAAATGTGACAAAGTGTTTTAAAATTGATAAATTGTGAAATAAAATTTATTTATAGATATCATAAAAAGTAAATTAATTTAAAATGTTTTCGAAGGAAGAAGATTTTAAAATGTTTGAGGATTCAGTGTTGTGTAGGAAAGTTAAAAGTTTTAAAACTCGAGCAAATCCTCTTGAAGAGCTGGACGATGGTGAATTTTACTCCAGGTATATTTTTGATAAAATAAAAATTAATAAAATAAATAAAAAAAATAATAAGGTACATATGTTTTTTTTGTACATTACATTACATTTCACACTACTCGGCACATAAATGTACAGAGTAGAGAACACAGCACCTTGAGCGACAAGACTATATAAGTCGATAGCAACACAAGACATTAATACAAGACAGAAGGACAGTGGAGAAAGAAGAACGAACAGTTAGAAAGAACACATGACAACAGCACGCGGTAGGTTTCGAGTCGGTCCCCCATCTGACTACTAACTGCGCTCACTGATGCTTGATTTCGGTGATCGATGGGAACCGATGTTTGCTCCACAATCTGTCATTATTTAGATGTGTTCATGGTTTTTTTTTTAATAAAATGGGTTTAGCATGATACTAGTTAGCAAAACAATAAAAAGTGTTTAAAATTAGTGAAAAGTTAGTAGATTACTATGTATTTAGTAAATTGTTAACTAGTATCGTGCTAAGGCCTTAATAATAGGTTGTTTAAAATTTTGCGCCATTATTTTTTCTCAAGTTTGGTTTTCATTTTCTTTCTTTCAAACTAATATTACCCATTATTTATGGTAAAGTTATAACTTAAAATATTTTAAATCCATAAATGTAAAAAAAGGAACGAATTTCGTGGACATTAAAATAGATACACAGATTTAAAAAAATTAAATTAAATGCTTTAGCCTTTCCAATGTGAATGAAGAAGAAGTTCTTAAATTTTGCTTATCTATAAAATCTAATTCAATGGGGTTTGATGAAATTCATCCAGTGTTTTTAAAAGCGACCCTTCCATACACCTTAAAACCTTTTACTTATCTCTTCAATACTATTTTAACGACTGGAGTTTTCCCCGTAATTTAGAAAAAAGCAAAAATCATTCCTACGCCAAAGAACCGCAATGAGAACCGACCAATAGCTATACTACCTTTTTTATCGAAAGTTCTTGAGAAAATCTTAAACACGCAGATAAGACAATACTTGGATCAAAATGAAATGTTATGCCCAAATCAATCCGGGTTTCGCCCAGGTCATAGCTGCACAACAGCTCTCATAAATGTAGTTGAAGAAATTAGAGAGAGTCTTGATAAGAACCATGTGACTTTCCTCATACTTTTAGACTTCTCAAAAGCATTTGACACCTTTGACCACCATATTTTATGCACCAAGCTACGAGATAAATTCCACTTTGTGTCTTCATCAGTGAAACTAGTTTTTTTCATATTTATCTTTAAGGTATCAAGCAGTCGTTGCTAATAATCAAACGTCTACCTTCCTTCCGCTTAGTCGAGGCGTCCCCCAAGGATCAATTTTGAGACCTCTTCTATTTACCATGTATATAAATGAACTGCCGTCTCTAGGATTCAACTCGTCATTTCATATGTATGCTGACGACGACGTTCAACTTCGATATAACTGTTCTCTAGGTCTAATTGAAAATAGAGGTTATGAGATAAACAAATACCTAAATAAAGTCCTACACTGGTCTCAATCTAATGGACTCTGTTTAAACCCAACCAAAACAAAATGGCTTATTATTTCCAGAAACCCATTAGAAACGCCGCATTTTTCCAATACAGCTTAACAATATTCCAGTTCAGTTTGTTAAATCTGCGAAAAACCTAGGAGTAGTATTTAACAGAAACCTTACCTGGACAAACCATATAAATACGACAATTGGAAGAGTGTATGGAGGCTTACGAATGTTATGGACCACAAAAAAAAATTACCCCAATTAAAACAAGAATGATACTAGCTAAATCACTTCTCATTCCCCTATTACTATATGGTTGTAAAATGTTTAGTAATTGTGATTTTAGGGACAAAAGGAAGCTTAATGTTGTTTATAACAGTGTTGCAAAGGTATGTCTTTGGTCTGCGGAGATATGAACATATTTCTGCATACTCGAAAATAATACATGACGCCTCTTTCGAAAATGTATTTGCTTTAAGAACTTTATTAATGCTTCATAGTATTCTGCAAACAAAAAAACCACCATATCTTTTTTATAGCAAAATTCAATTTCCTCGTTCAATTAGAAGTTATGATCTGACTCCATTACGCTATTCTTACCTTGTTTCTAGTCGTCAATTTTTTATAAACGCGGTTCGATTGTGGTATTCCCATAAAGATGATTGGATGCAGGACTCGGTTCAAGACGAGAATTAGACAAATAAATAAATAAATAAAAATAAATGCAAAGCTATTCTTGATTTCAAAATTATTTTAATATCTGGTAGCCTGGCCCTTAGCTTTAATTTCAGTGAAACATCTGTTGGACATTGAGTCAAATAATCGGCGGCATTTGTCAATTGAAATATTGTACCACTCCTGTTGAACCATCCTCCACAGTTCGGCTTTATGTTTTGTTAAATATTTCCCAACCGCGCATTTTAAATCTCCCGCAAAATGTTCTATGGCCACTCCAATACGCTGATTTTTTGGTCTTTAAAATACTTTTGAGCAAATTTGGATGTGTGCTTAGGGTCGTTGTCCTTGTCCTGCTGTAGACAACATTTGAGAGGCATGTTCTCGTCCGCATAAGACAGCATTGTATCTTTCATGATATTCACCTTCATATTTTGATCCATTTTACCCTAAATCAAATACTTTGGTCCAACGCCATACCAAGAAAATTAAATCCAAAGTATGATACTGCCACCACCATTCTTGACCGTTTTCTGGATGTATATGTATTTGGGATTTTGTTATTTCAAAGAAAGCCTTCTAACGGTTTGCCTACCATCACTTCCGAACAAATTTATCTTTGTTTCGTCCATCCATAAAACATTCCTCCACTTTTTGCCTCCTTTTGGCCCACTCCAATGCAAAATGATTGTGGGCAACTTTTAACCGCGTTGTTGTTTTTTTTTCCTTAGAAAGAGCACCATTCTTTCGATCCTTCTGAACAAGTTAGCTTCAACAAGTCTTCTACGAACAGTTCTGGAAGTTATTGGAAGCTGTAGCTTGTTTTTTATTTCCCTTGAAGACTTGTAAGGATCTTTTTTTTGAGGCGCAAATGATCTTTCAGCCTTCTCTTGGGGTTGTTTTGCTTGGTTTTCCTAGCTGTTTTTTGGCTCAATTGGTCAAATTGCTTTTGAAATCAACTTGAGAGATTTGCTTATTATTCTGGTTTTTTCCCTCAAAGATTTTCCGTCAATTCATAGAACTAAAATGACAGCTTTCTCTTCTAGGGAACAATTCTTACCGCGACCCATGTTTTCCTTAGAATTGATTGTTATATTATTAAAATAATTTAAACTTATTGTTTTAAAAAATAAGAAAAAGTATTAAAAACTAATATTTTTGATACTAGTTAAATATTAAGGTCTGTGTTCCAATGTGTTTCTATTTTAAAGTTCGCCAAAAACACAGTCTTACTTAAAGAACGGTTCATCTCCAAACAATCAACAAGCAAAACAAAATAAAACCCATGTTATTTTGCATAAGAGAGTCTTACTTTTTTTTTTTGATAACGTTTAAAACTACTTCTAATGCATGTTGTTCTATTAATTTGGTTTTACTCCTAGTAACTGTCTCTGTGTCTATTTTAATGTCCATGTCTGTATCTACGTGTGAATGTACGTATGTACCTATAATAGCATAAAATGAGATTTTGATTAAAGAAAATTAAAAAAAAACAACTTAATGAGTTTAAAAAGCAAATGCCTTGCAACCTATGATTTATGGGTAGGGATATAAATTTGAAAGTAGTGATCCACAATGGAACTTTAAATGGGAAGGAAGAGAAGTAGGTGCAGCCCTATCAAAAGTTTTGCCCGAACTTCATTCCACCCGACAAAAAAATCTCCCTTTTCTTTTCCCTTACTATTATATGAGTTTCACACGAAAAAAAATCATGTTCGAAAGATTCCCCTTATCATGAGTATTTAATTTACGCGAAATGTAACACATTAAACAAGACACGTTAAAATTTAATTTTTTCCACGAACTTGTTTATTATTAACATTCATTTATTAATTTTTGTTTTATTTACTTTTAAGTAAAGTGTGGAAAATGCAAGGAAACACTGATGTTGCGGCAAATTTAACCACGGTAAGAATTCCGAAGTATTGTTCTTTTAAGGCTTTTGAAATATTTAATAAAGCGGCAAGAGTACGATAACCTAGGCTGAACAATGATAATAGTATTTTATTGAGGGCTCAAAAAGAAGCATTTTTTCCTATAAGAGCTTGGGTCTATCTCCCCCCGTCCAACTTTTAGAAAAAAATGACAAATTGAAATAAATATTAAAAAAGAGGCTGGGATGCGACCCACACTGATAAGATAACTTTCCATTCCGTCTGTCGTTTTGTCTTGCTTAAAACTTTAACAAAATATTCATAACAATATTTTGTGTGAGATAAATAACTTGAAGTCAATAATTTTCTTTATTCTCCTAATACTTGAGTCGAAAACATTCTCTTATCAGAGTTGCTTTACCAACAATATTTTGCATATACATATATAGTTTGATTTCAAAATCTATTTTTTGATAACGATATTTTTAGTTGAAAATCAATTTTTACCAAGTTTTTTAATATGTTGTTGTTTTGTAAAAAAACTATCAATTGAATTTTTCTCAAAATTTTACCAGATGTCAAAAACGTTAATCGCATAAAATTGTTTTGGAGATAAAATCATTTTTTTGTTTGTGAAATATTCGTGGTGACATCTTTTTTTTTGGGTTTTTTTATTTATAAAAATAACCTTTGATTGATTTTTTTTCAAAATTATATTATTTGGTATTAAGTCACAATATACATATAAAATAAAATTTAATTCAAGTCGCTTGCGTTATTGGTTCTTGAGATATTTTGGGTTAACCACTTACTCAATTTTTTTAAAAGTCCTTTCTGCATCTTTGTGCATTATTATCTGTATACCTAACAAATACTATTCGAAGTCGATATCTCTACCGGTTCTTGAGATATGGATGACGAAAAAAACTTCAAGAACGTATGGACGTACGAACGTACATACATACGTACACACTAGGGTGATTCAAAAAAAAAATTACTGTCTAAGGAACTAAATTTAAGATAAACATGAATTTATGGAGTGATTTGTTCCAATAAAGCCATCAAATTCGCTGGAATGCATCAAAAACCTTAAAATTTTCGATAAATTTAACTTTTGCCTTAAATAACTTGTAAACTATTAGGTTTCTCAAAAAATTATTTGAGACCTTTTTTGTAGAGCATTCGATTTCCTACAAAACTAAGTAAAAGTCTCTTTTTTATAATACCTGACAGACTAGCAATAAAATTCAAAAAGTGCAGAGAATAATTTTTCCATATTATTCTTACGGGAAATAGAAAAACGCGATGCTGACAGTCTTAATATTAATATTAAGGGCTCAACTTTTAACTGGCATCTTTTTACATTGAATTGAAACGTTTACTCTTGTTTCTAAGAAAAAAAGTTGTTTTTTTTTTGAATCACCCTAGTACACACACACTCAGAAATTACCTTTCGAACCGTTCAATTCAAGTAGTATTGGACGGGTTCAAATCTGATATCCACAAAATAAATGCTGGTGTGCCCCAGGGCTCCGTTTTGTTTCCGACACTTTTCCTTATTTTTATAAATGATCTTTTGTCTGAAACTTCTAACCCACTTAATTGTTTCGCTGATGACAGTACCCTCAGCTTCTCGTATTCGTTTTTAGATTCTCATCCTTGTTCTTCGGATGTGGACTATCAACGGCAGCGTATGATAAGCTCATTAAATTCTGATCTTGACAGCATTGTTCAATGGGGAATAAAAAACCGTGTAGAATCTAATGCTTCGAAAACTCAATGCTGTCTACTGTCTCAAAAGCGTAACCCTCCCTCAATGCCACTATCTATGAGTGGTACTTGCATCGAGGAGACTGAACAGCTATCAGTCCTTGGTATGTGCATTACAAACCACTTGTTGTGGAGCGATCACATATTTGACATCGCCAAAAATGCTGGTAAGTGTTTAGGTTTTCTCCGCCGATGCAAGAAGTTTTTTACCCCTTCTGATCCGGCTATAATTTATAAAGCCTATATTCGTCCAAAACTTGAGTACAATTCCCATATTTGGGCAGGTGCTCCTATAACCCACTTGAGTCTCCTGGGCAGAATTCAAAAGAGAGCTCTAAAAATGATAGGTGACCGTTGTCTAACTGAAACTTTTGCATCTCTTGAGCACCGTCGCAAGGTTTCATGTCTCTCATTATTTTATCGCTACTTCCATAAGCAATGCTCTAATGAAATAGCCAGTTGCATTCCTCCCCTCAAACAATTCAACCGTAATACTCGTTTTTTTTAGGAATGCCCATCAGTTTACCCTTGAGCCCAATTTCGGACGTACTTTAAAGTACAGAGATTCTTTTTTTAGCCGCACTACACGAATGTGGAATGCTTTACCAGGCTCAATATTTCCCACTTATTACAATGTGCAGGCATTCAAAACCAATATGCATCGGTATCTCCTTTCAAATCCTATCCTCCCTTCCTAATTACTCGCACTGTGTATAATCATTATAAGGGTATTCATATCCCCTTGAGTG